>OZ010788.1:380273890-381473890 GCA_963932465.1 Maratus speciosus | reverse complement strand
TGTCTAAATCTCGTAAATATGCTTGGACTACCATGTAATTGATATATGCTGTTGAGCAGCGTTCGAAATCCTTTGTGGTCCGCTGGTCCGAGACCACCGAAATTCAATCGGACCACTAATTTGAAAAATTTAGTGGTCCTCTGACCACTATTTTTTTTTTGCCCTCTCTGACAGGCAAACGTAAATTTTCTCGGCCCTGGGAAAACTGGAACCGATTGTATATCATGATTTTATTTTATTTTTAACAAATTATAATTTTACATTTTATTATGCTGAAAATTTTGGATAACTGCAAAGTAAGTTTAGTTCATGTTCTGGAGGGGCACTCAGGGTGTTGTTAAAGGGAATAGAATTTTATGTAGCTGAACCAGTGCTGCTGCTTGCGGACCGGTAAATTCTCATACTTACTGGTCCCTGAGACGAGTGACTTTTTTTTAATCATTTCTGACGCTGCTATTGAGGTTGATTATGGCATATTCGCTATTGAAAATGGAGTGTTTTCCCTTTTTAGTTCGTTTACAAAGACACTCAAAAGAATCCTGTTACATTATGGGCCTAGAAAAAAAAATCGTTTGCGGCTTGTTTTAATGGTGTTATACTATTTGAAAAGGAATAAAATTGATATGCTTTTCAGAGATGCACTAAACCATGATTTCTGGAATATACATTTATCATTCATTTACGAGGTCACACAGAAGAATTCGGTTTTAATATGAGCGATAAATGCTGGAAGTACGTTTTCTGTTGTGGTATGTGTTTTGAGGTTTTTTTTTTTAAATGCATCATGGTGTAAGTAAAATTCTATTAGATATATACAGGGCTACACGAAGTAATTCGTGAGTGAACTGTGGGTCAGTGTAAATTGATTAGGCGATTTCACGGTCACGTGTGTGACAATTAGACTAAATTTTCATGAAAATGTTTGTAATTATGAAACTCATTTAAGTTTTTTTTTTTTTTTTAATTTGCTGACTCAGAGTTATTCATGCGTTTTAGTCGCATGATATTCGGCTGATGGCGGCTATCTTTGAAGCACTGCTGCCACTCGCTAAAAGTGAAATTTTGAAAAATTATTCCTATATATGCATTATCTGGACTTTGAAAAATAACTTCAGTAACTTAAATAATCATTTTTACAATATTTTTTTCTGCCGAAAAATGTCTTGTTTTTCATGGAATGGCTCTAAGGGTATTTTATAATTGAGGTATGCATTTTCGACTTGAACTATGTTTAGTATATTAAGAGATGTTTGTAGAATATAAATAAATTTATATACAGGACTACGCAAATAACTGGATACATTGCCATCTGTGGATCGTTATTTCTGAAAGTAACTTTTTATTATTATGTTTTCTGAGTTGCTTACTTGAGATATCTTATTTCATCTTATTAAACGTTACAATATTCTTGTTGTTCATGTTATTCATGTTGGAAAGTTTTTCATAACCTATGCTTGACGCATATTTTTTTCTTTCTTGTTATAACAATGCATCATACATGAAAATTGCGAAACATTAAATTTATGTTTTATTTAATGTAATTTTCCGTATTCACGGTGAATTTGTTCAAAACAAAACTGTTCCAGTGTTGGTTGCTATTAAGGCTTTTATTTTAAGTACAATCGATAAAATTTAAAAGACGTTTTGTTTTTCTCTTTTTCATTTATCGACCCTATAATATGTAGGTTTTTGAAAATACTTAAAGTTGGAAGTCTTTTATTGATGCATTAGCGATTAGTCTTTAAAACATGATTTTATGTGATGTTTTTAACTCTTGTTGGACATTATTTTAAAAATTTTTGTTTGGCACGCAAAATTCACATTTATAAACATCAATCATAAACCACACATCTCAATTTTGTTATCTAACCATTCATTTGTGGTCATATGACATGACCTTACCTTACTGACATATAAAATGCTTCGTTTTTAATTCCATGCATAACTTTGGATTTAAAAGCATATAATTTTTACCATATGAATTCATACTTATCCAATCTAAAAGATTCAATTAATAACAGGCATGAAATACAAATATTCTCACGTATCTACTAGGGAAGAAAAAAAGTGGAATCCCATGTTATCCTATGGGAAAAAATACGTATCCTTCTTGTTCATTCAAATTTGGAAATTTCAACAATATATATATACACTGGCCTCCAAAAGTTAAGGTACAGGGACTGGATGCTTTCGATTGCACACGTTTTGTCGAATATCTACAAACTTTATTGGCGAATTGTTCTTGAACTTTTGGGATGAAAAGAACATGTTTGATTTCATATTTCTTGGTGAAGATTTAGTCAGGCCGACAATTAGGGGGCTAATAATTAATTTAATAATAAAATAATATTTGCGATCAGCTATGCAACAAAAAATGCTGGAAATGGTTTGTCACTGCGTTAAATGACTATTTGGGTCCTGTTCAACGTTTGTGTGCATTTGTGTAAGCATAGCACACATATTCGTGAAGATGTTATTGTGTCTGTGAAAAATTCAAAAGTTTTTTCCTTATAGCATTCTACAGAGTTTTCAACCAAATTTAACACAACTTTACGAAAACTTGCCAAAGAATAGTAGCTACAGTATATTGCAATTAAAACATGAATGTATGGAATATTTGTTGAGATATGGGCATTTTTATGAGATAATTTTTAACTGCACATGCAAGGAAGATTTCAAAATTTTTATTTCATAATTTGGTAGTCAGTATTTTGAGGCAACTTATATACAACTTATTTCTTGAGGCAACTTATATGAAAAATACGAATGTATTCAAACCGGAATGTATTTAGCGTTAGAGAGGGAAATTTCCAGCCGCACTGATGACTATGCTAAAAATCATGCAAGTAGATATTATTATTATTATTATTATTAATGTTCATCACTATTACTTTTAAGAACAAACTTTTATTGACGCCATTTTTTTTTTAAATTTTCGAACTAGCTTTTCATGTAAGTTTTAAGTAGTTTTAAAACTTTTCAAAATTTAATTCAGTATAGTACATAATGGTTCTTACAATGTTTTACATTTTCTGGTAGTATGATAGTAATCACTAATAGTTTCAGTTTTGAAGCATAAAACAATACCCAAAGCTAAGAAGAGTACTTACGAATGGTAACAAAACTAAGTGACTATTTCCAAAAACTGTTTTTTTATTCGGATTTTCGAGGTCATGATAGATTGCTAAGAATGGCTTTATTATTTGGATGCATTGTTAAAAAAAAAGTTATTTTAAAAAATTCCAATTTTCGTAGACATAAAGTGTTTTGAATGTAATAAAAGTATATAGTCATAAATGTAATAAATCTATATAACTAATAAATCTATATATAATCTATATCCAATATATAAAACATGTATGGAAGTTGAAAAATTAGCTTTGAGCATCATCTTAATTTTTCACATTTCCGAAAATTTAAGAGATCCGTGTTAATAGCTTTTAATTTCTTTAAAAAGACGGAGATGTTCAAATGGAAAATATTTATCTTGAATACTGACCACAATTTTATCAAACAACATTTATATATATACACACTATATGACCATTAGCCACCAGACAATTAAATTTTAGACATCTTGTCGAATATTTAAAAATGTACTTGTCGCATTCTGCTGTAATTCAGGATTATAAAGAATATGTTTGACTTCATAATTATGAACGTGATTTGGTAATGAGAACAATTAGGGGGCCAACAAAAAATCAATTTAAAATAATATTTGGGATCACCCTGTAAAATAAAATGCACTAAATGATCTATCGCTACAGCTTACAAATATGTGGATAATATACAATATATGTATTCATTGTGTAAGAATGGCCCTTATATTCATGGAGATATAGCTATTTTGTTGATCCCTTAATTGTTCTCCTTATCAAATCGACGTTGATAAATATGAGTCAAACATATAAATTAAACATATTATTTACTATAATCTTGAATTTCCAGAAGAATCCGACAAGTATAACTTTAAATATTCGACAAAATGCCTAAAATTGGAAGTGTCCGGTGATTATGGCCGTATAGTGTGTATGTATGAGGACATGAGTTTCAAAACTCGCCTTATCCAAAATTTAAAAAATCGAATTTTCTCTATCAATCTATTCTATTGGTGAAATTGCGTCAAAAAACAGTACAATCTGAAAAAAAAAAAAAAAAAAAAAAAAAAAAAAAAAAAAAACTAGTTTTATCGTGTACTTCTGGCGCTGTAAAATCTTGGTTTACAGTGAAAACCAAAGGGCGCAGTCAGAGGTTTTTCGCGATTTCCCAAAATTTGATTTTCTGGATAAGGGAGTTTTGAAACTCACGTCCTCATATGTGTATATTCAGATTTTGAAGCAATGCATAACACACATTGGTCAAAAGATGTTACCCATGATTCCTTAATCTTTTGAAACCTCAGATATCAGTATATTTTCAAGATTTAGCCCTTTATGTACTGAATTATGAATTCATGAAAATTTTATCTTCTAAAGCCTTTTTCGTGGATTGTTTAAACTACATTAGAAGATTTACATAATCATTTAATAAATTTTAGAAGGATTGAAGGATTTAAAAGGATTAATTAAATTTGAATTTATAGGTATTTTGTGCAATATTTATAACCCCACTCAAATCTTTTATTTAAAATATTTTCTTAGTATTTTGTAGAATTAGGAAATGTACAAATAAAAATAGAAATATACAATAGAAATATAGAAATATTTCCGAATCGAAAAATCCCCCCCCCCCCCTCTCCCCAAGGCCAAGAAAGCTGAAAAGATACAAAAACAACAGAAATCATCCTTCTAAAAATATTTTTGTTTTGTGTAACCAATAATGATTTGGAAGAAGATAAAGTAATGTATCTATAACTCATATCGATGTATTAAATGAATTTTACAAGTTATTTTAATGGTACTTATAAATACCGTCAGTAGATAAAGAGTTAAAGGAACCTTTATAAAAACAGATTCTTTTGCTGCTACTGATTTTCGAAAACGTTTCCCAGTAGTTTTTACAGCGTATTTATTAGTTTTCCCAACTCAGAAGATAGGTTTTTTGGATGCTATCAATTCTCAAGTAAGCATTTTCATGTTAAACATGTTTTAAAAACATTGTAAATTAACAGAATTTTTACCTCAATACTGTTTTGTTATTCTTGCATGTATAAATTCACTTATGCGGTTTAAAAAGTTTAATTGAGAATTAGCAGCATCCTAAAACGAATATTCCGGTTTGAACTAGTTTGTGCATCAGATAAATTTTAATTATGCTAATAATTTCCTGCTTTCGAAATGAATACACAAATTTTTGAAAAATAAGACCAGTACTGATCTCTAAAAATTTGAAAAGGTTCGGAGAAAAAATAATTCACATCGGGAGTGTTTGGAGTCGCTGGTTATAGATCAAATCGTGAAATTGGTACTTTAAAGTTAATCTAGAATATTAATCGACTTCAGTCTAGTTAAAAATAAAGTCAAGTAAAAAAATTACCGAGTAAAAAAAGATTTTAAAGAAATGATCATTGTGGCTCATTTTCAACTCCCCTTGTCTCCTTAAAATGACACAAACTTACTCTGTCACTAAATTTTTAATTCGAAGTAAAATTTTCGAAAGTTTAATGTAATGTAATAATTTCATAGTTTAATTTCCACCTACATTCGACGTTATAACAGTTATCTTCTAAATTTCTATAAAATCATTCCAAAATCCTTCATATTATACGTTAAACTTTATCGTTAAATTTAGCATTCTTATAGGCTAAAGTTTCTTTTCGTTAGGATTTATCATTCGCATTTCTTATGATTGTTGTACATTAAATCCTTAGATTTTTGGACTTGATAATATATGTATATATATATATATATATATATATATATATATACAGGGAAACTTCCATTTAAGGAAGTCTCATCGTTACACGTAAACACTTCGTTATGAAGAAAATTCGTTAAACAGAAATCAACTTAATTCATGAAATTTGTATAAAAAATACACATGCATAAAATGAAAAATACACATAAAATAGAAATATTGGAAAAATGTATTTTAATTCGGGCAGTAACTTTTTTAAAATGTAATTTAGACATATGAGAAAAATTTAGTTGTAATAATTTATTAAAAAAAAAAAATAAAAAAAAAATAAAATAAAATAAAGAGAGGTAAACAAAAACTGAATCGTAGCGTAACTTTTCTCTTTTATCATAGTATTCCAAATTCTTAACTTTAAAAAAGTCTGTAATATTACTTTGTGCAGGTTTCTTATAAAAAATACGCTGTTCATACAAATTTTTGCCCTTTTCTAAGTATCCAAACAGATCTAAGTATCTAAACCATCTGTAACATTTTCGTGAAACTGGAATCCCCCTTCCTATTATGTCGAAGGCTTTTAGCCTTTCTTCTTTTGAATGAAAACGATTAAATAAATAAATAATAATAATTTCATTTTCATACAATCTTCTGAAATAAATTCATCCATTCATCGGAACAGAAACCTCTTCGTTTGAATATTTATTGCACACGCACGAAAATGGAATAAACTTCGTTACATAGAATATATTTTTCGTAATATGGAGATTAATTTACATATTAATGTTGTTCAAAGTCAAGGTTCAGCAGAAAATTTCGTTAACGTAAAGGAAAGTTCCACTGTATATATATATATATATATATATATATATATACCCTATATATATAAAATCCTAATGAAACGACTGAAATGTAACGAATTTATGAAACGATTCTTTGAAACTACTGATTAAACAACTGATTATGTTTCATGGCGATTTCTCCTAAAATATGGAATTCTTTGCGATGAAATTAACACCAAAAATCCGTATTGATACCCAGATCTCAAAACTGGTATTAGAATTTTAAAATTCGAATTAGTTTTCGAAATATTAATTTTTATCTAATTTTAAATACTTTTTTCTAATGATGACAATTCAAATTTTAATCATAACAGGTATTTTTTTCATATTTCAGAAAAGGTCATTATTTTAAACTAATTTGGCGACCAGTTTGGCCTCCCTTAAATGTATACTAAAAAACGTATCATGTTACTTTTATTCATAATTCAATTTACTTGAACAATCTTTCGCCAAATCGAAAGATTGTGATAGAGAAATCAAGAACTCGGTATTTTTATGTTAGCGAGACGCAGGTGATAAATCGCCAAACATTTTCCCCGTCGCATTTTTTTATGTTTCATTAATTTCATTTAAAAAATAATCCTTTCATTCACTTTATTTAAAATACAAAACTTTCATTTAAAATTGATGGCTTTCACTTCTTTCTTTCTTTTTTTTTAAACAAAACGAAAAGAAAAATGTTAGGCACAGATGTCATATACGCACCGGGGTACATAATTGACGCCAAAATGGCATTATTTTGATTGATATGGTAACCTGGCTATTGTTGTTTATTTAATAATAAATATTTATTTACTTTTATTTCTTTTTTTAAATTATATAAATTATTTTGTTCTATAGTTATCAATTTTTTTTTGTTATTTCCTTTTGAGAATAATAGAAAATAATTAAAAAATACGGTACTACTTAGTTATTCCGTGGACCAATTTCGCCAAATTATATAAATTGCCAAACCACTCGCGAAATTATACAAATTGACAATTTTTATTTAAAATAACGAAAGAACAAATAAATTAGTATAACATTAATAAATATACAAATAAAACGTCGAAATAGAAATCACTTCATGACGTAAACACGTGTAACTTGCTTAAAGTCAAGTGAATGTGACATTTACGATCAACCATTATTGGCATTTAATCTTATAGTTTGGCGATTGATTTTTGGTCGAGGTGATAACTAAGTAGTACCAAAAATACGCTTGTAACTAGTATTCGAAAACGAGGTTTTCGGCAAATTTTCGTTAAAAAAAAAAAAAAAATCACGCCAAACCTGCGGTGCGTATATGACATCTGGCCAAATATTATATAAGCAACAAACCATGACTTTTAATTTCAATTTCAAATCAATGTTTTAATTTACCTCTCGAAAAATAAAAAAAATGCTAACTGGCGAGTTGAAAAAAAGCTATTGGCGAGATTTGCACCCGGCTAGCGTAACAGTACCAAGAATTCTTTGCGACCATGGCAACTTTTATGTAGTTTTATTCGAAAAAGAAATTTTGATTTTTTTAATCAAAATGGAAAACTTTCGGTATAGATGTCATATATGGCCCCATATTGGCGCGATTTAATTCTGACGCCAATTTCATATACGCAACGGGTAATTAATTGGCACCAAAGTATCGTTATTTTGCTTGATATGGTAAGCCGGATGTTGTTGTTTATGCTGTTGATGCTTTCCACAAATTGGCGTCGGAAAACAAATCGTGCCAATATAGGGCGTATATGACATCTGTGCCGAACTTTCATATGAAAGGCGAAGGGATCAGACCGTATTTGTTTATGGCTGTTGATGACTTGAACTATTATAATATAGATGAAATGATGGCGATAGAATAATATTTGTCGACTTATCACCTGTGCCTGGCTAACATTAAAGTACCAAAATGCACCTAGAGTATAAAAAGCGAAGTGGTCCGCCCGGAACTGCTGATGATAGTCACATGACTTAGGCTATTGTTATAGAGATTGTTTTAAAATAACGGGAGACAAAGACTCTGTGTACTTAATTCATTTTATTTTAGCTTCTTTCCAAATGTTTAACTGATCCTTTTTAATCAAAAACGAAAACAACCATTGGATGTCTTAACAGCAACTGATTCGGCCTTGAAGTTTTGCAATCAAAGGGAATTGAATGGAAACTCGTTTACAGGGAGACCTGCACAGCTTTTTTCAGTATAATTCAGTCTTCTCTAATATTTTTAAAACCCATCAGATTAGCGTGTTTTTAGATTCTGCGGTGTCTGAACGGGGGCTGGCGAGCGTAGCTTGCAGGGGGCGGAGCCCCCTAGTATATATATATATTTACACACATCGGATAATTGATAATTAGAAGCATTGATCGGCACAAGGAAATGTTGAAAGTCTTATACTACATTAAATTATTTACTGATTTTAAAAGAACATACCACAGAATAGTAATAAGCAGTTCTGCGGAGTCGGTGGGTAAAAATGGACGACTCCGACTCCGGGAATTGTAACAGATCCGACTCCGACTCCAACAACACAGACCTGCTTGTAAAATGGATGACCCCGGGAATTTTAACAGATCCGACTCCGACTCTTTCGCTCATAAATTGGCCCGACTCCGACTCCGCAGCTCTGGTAATAAGATCTCATTGGCAACATCTATTTTCTTTTTCAACTTAATCAAAGTGCTTTTATGAAGCAAGTAAAATTGTAAACTGATAAGATAAACAACACTTGTGAAGAACGAATTAAAGAAATGTAAGTTACACAAAGCCAAACTATCGAATCACGACATTGCTATAAAATAATGAATAACGTCAACGCCATATGTTTCATGTGTCAAAGTAACACAAAAATACAAAAATTTTAACCTTAAAATACGAAAGTAATCTATATTCCGAGTTTCATTTTGAAATGAGATGTGTGTATTTCACAATGGATGAATCTGCGACCACATTTAAAATATGAATGTATACGTGTCATGTATAATGAGAATTCGCTTTGACTATAACCAAATTTGATCAAATTTTAAGGGTGAAATAAATGTCTTCCAGTATGAATCGATTTCATGAGAGTTTATCGCTTTGAGAATGTCGGGTTTTCGAAGTCTTTCACCAAGTAAAATGAGTATTTGTGCGCTTTTCTTGCCAATTCCGTGCATTTGCGAACCAAAATTAATTTAAAAAATGTATCAGAAAGTAGCCATTTTGGATTTGAAAACAGCTTTAAGGGTTAAGTTAAATAATGCTATAAAAAGTGATAAAATATCTTTATTAAGATCGACGATCGTTTCATCGCACAAACGGCGACATTTTCAAAATCATTCACAATAGAAAAAATTTTCACATAATTTAAAAACAATAACATAGTAAACAATGTCACGAGATATGATGCATAATTTAAAACATTGCAAACATAACATAAAATTAAAAATTATATAATTTTTATAATTTTTTTTTAAATTATATAATTTTTATTTATGTTATACACCTATAGTCGTCGTCCGGTCCGTCTGTCCGTCCATCCGCATATAGCAAAGCAAAAACTACCCAACCGAATGACCTGAAATTTTGTGATTGTTGCAAAACTTTTTGAGTCATTTAAAATTTTATGAAAATCGGATGTATAGTTTAATTACAGGGACAATCAAAACTTTTCCGTTACATTATGGCCAATGGGAAAAAAAATACTTCAAGTGCATTTTAATGATGTTACAGCCTTTCGAACAGAATGAAATTGATATGCACTTATGAAGTGCACTCAAATATACATTCAGTACAATATGCGGTGCGAAAAATATTTATAAAACTAGTTATAGTACGAACGCACCTCATTTGCCACGATTGATGTGCAATTTCCAACTTGTTTAAATTATTTTTGTTCGCAAATGCATGAAATTCATAAGAAAAGTGCACAAATACTCATTTTACTATGTGAAAGACTTCGAAAACCCACCGTACATTCTCAAAGCGATAAACTCTCATGGAATCGAGTTAACACCGCGCTTCTGATCGTTGTTAAGGTTAAAAACAACGCTGAATAGCATGTCAGAACTAAACTAATAGTATTTCTTAATATTATTTCCTACGATTGTTGAACCAGAGGAACCATTTTCAGCATTCTTTTCCATAAACATCTTGCTTTGTTGGAAGCAAAATTTGATTTGACAAGAAAATAAAACGTGCATACTTTTTCTCTTTTTAAAAATTAACAGCTTAATTACCTTATTTATTCGCATAATTTATGCGCCTGTGCGTGATTTATACACTCCGTACTTTTGGAAGAATATATTACACCCCCCCCCCCCTCCAAAAAAAAAAGAGTGTAGTTTTTAGTTCTGGGATGAAGCATATACAGACCTGCCAACTGCTACGAAAAAATCGTAGTTGCTACGATTTGGACCTATAAACTACGATGCTACGAAAATCGGTCTTAAACTACGATTATTTGCAAAAAACACAAACGCATTTTTTGTTTCTAGTTTCGACTTTTAGCCCGCGCAGCATATTTTTCAGGAGTGATTCTGTTCCGAAATTTCCAAAAAACTGGTCATTAGAATCCGAAAACTCGGACATTAAAAAATGCTCATGGAAAATAAAAATCTGGGGCTGCAAAACATACTTCTTAACATAAAACCCTCTTTATGTATATTAACCACGAATGAATCGGTTTCTGTAAATATTTATATAGGAATTCCCTTCCTTAAAAACAGGTGTGCAATTTTAAGAGTTTCTTGAGGGGAGGGGGGGGGGGGTCTTTCAGGGGCATGGTTTGAAATTGTGTGCGGAATCGCGCGATTAGCACAGGGAAAAGGAAAGTCCTGCATAATGAAAAATGCTATGCAGTATTTCCCCCTACGAATTCTTCAACAGACCTATGATTCTTCTGCGAGTATATTTTGAAATTTCTTGGAAGTCCGGGAATTTTTTTTTCTTTTATGGAATTTTCCCAAATTAATTCGGGAATCGAACGCGGAAAAAAATGAGAATTTCTTCAAACGGTCGTGTAAAAAGTATCGGGTATTTCGTCAAAGATCTCAGAAACAAATAGTGATTATCTTCAATTGATCGCTGAATAAAATCGTTATTTTTGTTAAGAGTTCAAAAAGAAATTGCGAATTTCGTCAAAAGATTGCGCAAAAAAATCATGAATTTCTTTAAACTATCAAGGGGAAAATATTGCAAATTTCGTCAAAAGGATGTAGAAACGAGCATTGAATTTTGTTAATTGGTCGCGAAAAGATATCGAAATCTTTGCCGATCGGTCGCGCAAAACTGTCGCGAATTTTGCCGATCTGTTGCGATAAACTATCGCGAATTTCGACAAATGACCGTGTAAAAAAAAATCATTTTCGTCAATTGGTCGCAGAAGAAAACAAATTTCGTCGAAGGATGGTAAAAACGTGAATTTTGTCAAACTATCGCAGAAAAAAAAACTCGAATTTCGTCAAAAGATCAGTAAGAAAACGAAAGATTGGCTGCAAAACACGAAAAACCAACCAACCAACCTCCAGATTAATTTAAATTTTGTGTGCTACGATTTCTCATTTTCCAAGGTTGGCAGGTCTGAGCATATATATAGGAAAATCTGAACTAATGAAACATAACTTCAAATTATTTAAGCCGCATATGTGCTAGCAAATTTGTTTCTTAATTAGATTTAAAGTCAATTTTGAGTGTGGTTTTGAGTAAGGATAGACCGAAACAGGTTTTTTAGACCAAAACCGAAACCGAAATTAGGTAATCTTTTTACTTTCGGCCGATAACGAAAATGTCCAAGAAAATTTTTTTAAGTGATTAATGCATACACAAATAAACATAATTATAATTTATACGTGTTTATTAAATATACATAATTATTAATTAATTATACGTGTGGCCCAATTTGGCTCTCTGTGCCGCTGGCCAAAAGTTTTTATTTTCATATAAAATAAAATGTTAATTAATTTATCCACGACACAGAATCATTTTCTAATTGTTCGAATTTCATCTAATTAAAAAATGTTTTATCTATATCTATATCGATTTATCTTTTATAGTGGTTTTTGTTAATGATCATCTGTTACGAGCACTTTCTCAAAGAGAAACACTTTTGCGGTTTCAAACGAAAAGTTTTCTATTACTGTTAAGCCTGCGGCTTTTAATGAGTACGTGAAAAGCGTCTTCAAAGTTTAGTCATTTATGCAGTACTTGCTTTATAATTTGCACTCACGTCTTGAGTCAGTCATGACTGATAATTATAAACAGTGAAGTTAATTGCAATATATAACGATTGTCTCATTTGAGCCGATACAGCTCAAATCAATGTGGAATATGGAAAATTTCCGAAAGAAGAAACGCTATTTTTGGAACACAGATAGTTTTGGTGCGGTCGAATATTTGGCAGCATTTTCGCCGAAAACGAATTATCGGCGAAACTCTGATTTTTAGCCTAAAACGAAACAGAATTTTTGGCCGATCTCTAGTTTTGAGTATCCAAAACAGCATTTTCCGTTCTTTGTGCATGTATCTTACTGTTTTTTATTTTCACCTGTCGCGAGAGTGCAAATATTTTATGATCAATAATGCTGCATTATTGAAAACACGTGTGACACTTGATCATATTGTTCGTGCTATTAAATTATAATGACTAAAACACAAGTTTTACTCCAGACATTATTAAGTTTAAAATGATCTATTTTGTGGAAAAATATAGCAATAAATGTTTTTAAATTTTACTAATGCTCTCTCGCTAATTTAGTTTATTATCATTACTATTATTCTATATTACTCCTAAAACTAATGTTTTCAGAATGTTTAAAAGACCATTTAAATAACTGCTGCAACTATAATTTATTTTTTAATGTAATAATATCTCAAAAATAGACATTATTTTAACGAAACACAAGTTTTTCTCCGTGGAAATTTCATATCAACAAAGAATTAAAAAAATAACACGGATAGTTTTCCCCCTGTATTTGGCACCCAAAAATGACAACAAAAAAATAAATAAAATAAAATAAAATAATAAGTAATAAAAAATAAAAAAATAAATAAAAATAAAAAAATGGCCAAAATAAGCCAGTAAGTACGGTAATTAACTTTTTTTAACACTCAGAATTTATCACAAGCTTTTCCCAAAGTCCAGTAAATTCATCACATTTTCTTTTGTGTAGCATATTTTTATTCCGAAACATACATTTCATTTTTACATAAATTACCATTTCTAAATGCCGTTTAGAAATGTTTTCAGAATTGCTTTCAACGTTTAGTTATTGAAGGAAAAAAGTAATAATATTAGAAAAGTTCTTGTTTGTGAAATAACAAGATCCCATGTGTCCGTTCCCAAAACCCGGGATTGGAAATATTCTTGGGATTGTATTAAAAAAAAATTGTGGCATAAAAGTTAATATTTTAATTCATATATGAAAACGCTAATGCGTATTACAAAATATATAGGGAACCTGGGGTAATTTTCAGACAAAAACAAAACTTTTGCAATTAAGGACTATTTCTTTTAACTTTTTCTTGGTAAAATCATCACATGCCTGGTGATTATTTTGAAGCATTTTCAGATAATTAGCATTAATAATAAAAAATAAAATTATTAAAATCCTGTCTGGAAATTACCCCGTGGTTTGGGGTAATTTCTAGACAGCTATTTGTGGGGCTTTTTAAGGGTCAGATTTGAACAACAACTACGGTAATTAAGAGACACCGTTGTAAAATGTTATGACACAAAATGCGATATTTATTAGATCATTCTGAATACAGAAAAAGGCATGAAAACGTAATTGTAACTGTACACCTGAAATCCATTTATATTTTCGCGAATAAAAAAGTAAGTTATATGGAACTTTTTCACGCATAGCTACGGTAGCTATATTTGTTTTATATAAACTTATGTAAATCAGTAAAGAATTTCACACTTTTCAAACAGTTCTGATGGTTGAATAAAAATCAACATTAAGTAAGAACATAAAACCGACGCTAATTTCGTAAATAATATATATACATATATATATATATATATATATATATATATATATATATATATTCTTTTCACACTACAATAAAATGTTTACACAGAAACAGCATTAATAAGTCTTAGACTTTTCAAACTTCGTAATATTCCTTAAAAGTTATCAATTAGTTCCCAATGTTTTGAGCATTGGCCGCGGGCCGGGTCCGTGCAGACCTCTACCACAGGCGACTATTTTTGTATTCTAGTCACATCACTATTAAATATATATATATATATATATATATATATATATATACAAAACAAATAGGTGTTGCTATCCAACGTACAATTTATACACAAGTTTAACATAAAACTCTACGTTTCGGTTTATTCTTTAAAACCTTCATCAGGAGAAAAATTTTCTAAAATATAAATCGACAACAAACTCTTTACATGCTACATTTTGAAATCAATTCAAAATTCAAAACATTCTAACGGAAATATCTTACTCCCAAATAAAGAGTTCAGTGGCGCCATCTTTTAATCAAAGATGTAAACGAAGAAAGACTAGCTGAAAAAATGGAATTTTCATTGACTTTTCAAAATTGAAAGCCATATTGCTGGTATGTGAAAGGAAACATTATCATTACACACTTCATGGTTTCTTAGACGAATTTCTAAAGATTCACGAATAATAGCATTGCGCGGAATAACTTGTTTGGAAATAACTTTAGCATGGTCAAAGTCTATAAATGAAATGAGTCCTTTATGGTAGCTTCTTGAGAGTGCAGTAGAAAGTTTACGAAACTTCAAATCGTTTTTATGTTCTTGCAATCTTTCGAAAAATCGACGTTTAGTCATACCAATATAGGACGAGGTGGTCCCATCAGAAAATTTAAAGGGAATTTCATACACCCCAGAAAAAGATGAAAAAGGAATTGGATCTATTTTTTTACACAGAAGATTAAACAAAGTCATAGAATTGGAGGCAACGAGTTGAATGTTGAATTTCATGAAAGACTTTTTTAACTTTTCAAATAGGATAGGAAAATAAGGAACCTTTCGGTAAACTTGATGAAATTTGGGGGAGGGGGGATTAACGGAAACTTTATACTTATCAACCAATTTATAGATAAGGCTTGAATTAAAACCATGACATAATCCAATGTTAACGATGAAATTGATTTCATCATCCAAAAATTCATCGGAACAAACAAGTAATGCACGCTGGATAAATGACCTAAATGCGGCAATCTTATAATTCCATGGGGCAGCTGCAGTGACGGGAATAACATTGTTTAATTTGTTAACGATATTACAACGTAAAGTCCTTTATTATTATTATATATATATATATATATTCTTTGAGGTAGACTCCTCTTGAAGTTGTTGTTGTAGAAGTATATGGCAAGGATTATAGTTTGGAAAAAGTGGTATGAACCCTTTGAAACATAATTAAAAAATAGTTACCTGTGACAACTGTGTTAAACATTATATGGCAAAATTTTGAAATAATACCTTGGCCAATACGACATACTAATTAAATAAATTTTAAAAAGAAAAAAAAATGACGTATAAAGAATTTGCTTTCTCCATGTACAGAATTAAAAATGTTTAATAATTAAATAAATTTGAGGAATTGCTAAATTGTTAGTTAGGGTAGCCTGGGGTAATTTTCAGACAGAGGAATGTGGGGTAATTAACAGACAGCAGTATTATTCGCACACTAATCGGAATCTGACCAAACTTTTTGCTTCACTGATTTCAAATTTCAATTTCTCGGGTGTGGCAACTCTAACACAAATGCTACTTCATTTTTGCATACTAGGGTATGTTATCTTTTTGTAAACAGCGAAATAACGTTATTTGGATGTCCATCTGGGAAAAAATTTAATTAAAAAAAATAGTGTAGCTTTTAAGAAACACCGGGGTAATTTTCAGACAGTAATATGTGTTACAAAATGGGTTTTGATTGATTCTACATGGCAAATTAAGTGTTAGCGAGTGATTTAAAATGGGTTGTATATTAAAATATAACTTCAAAAGGCCATCTGTAAGTTAAAATGAAAATACTGGGGGAGTTTAAGCTAAAATGGGTGACTTATGATGAAAGATAGAGATTTCTGAAGGAAGTGATAGATGCCATTTCAGAATCAAATATATAATATATGCTGTATATTATGACAAAACATTCTATCTGGGACAGGTACAAAAGTTGTTCCACAAAGATGGCTATGAGAAAAATCTCTTGGAAGTTTAAATGAAATTTTTAAACTGGCTTGGGGATGATCGTTATTGGCGGAAAAAGATCAAGTTGAAATTGTTGCCAAGTCCTTTTTGGTTTTTTTGCACCTATTAGACTAATACTGTTGATGTTGATCCTTTTCATGTTAAAACTATTGAAGATGTAAAAGGATTGTAAAATAATGTTAAAAAAATTTACAGTGGTATCTTTACTGTCAAAGAAAAGTAAAATGGTGAAGCCTGTCGAAATTAGTGCTGAGCTACAATCTGCAGATGTCACATTTCGATATCTAAAATAGTTTTTGATAAAACGGGAAAAAATGGGAAATAAGTAAATCAACCAGTCTTCCAATACTCAAAACTTTGGGAACTATTTGATGATCTTTAAGGAATATTACGAAGATCGAAAGGTGGAAGACTTATTAATGCTAATTCTGGCTATAATCTGCAGTTTGTCGCATTCCAATATCTAAAACAGTTTTTGATAAAACCGGGGGAAAAAATGTGAAATTTACCAATCAACCAATCTTTCAATACTCAAAACGTTGGTAACTAATTGAATACTTTAAAGGAATATTACGAAGATCGAAAGGTATGAGATTTATTAATGCCAATTCTGGCTACAATCTGCAGTTTGTCGTATTCCTATATCTAAAATAGTTTTTGTTAAAACCGGAAAAAAAAAGTGAAATCAATAAAAAGTTTGGAACTAATTGATTACTTTTAAAGAATATTATGAAGATCAAAAGATCTAAGATTGATTAATACTAATTCTGGCTACAATCTGCAGATGTCGCATTCCGATATCTAAAACAGTTTTTGATAAAACCGGGGGGGAAAGTGAAATCAATCTTTCAATACTCAAAACGTTGGTAACTAATTGATTACGAAATACTTACGAAGGAATATTACGAAGATCGAAAGGTATAAGATTTATTAATGCCAATTCTGGCTACAATCTGCAGTTTGTCGCATTCCGATATCTAAAATAGTTTTTGTTAAAACCGGAAAAGAAAGTGAAATCAATCAAAAGTTTGGACCTAATTGATTACTTTTAAACAATATTATGAAGATCAAAAGGTCTAAGATTGATTAATGCTAATTCTGGCTACAATCTGCAGATGTCGCATTCCGATATCTAAAACAGTTTTTGATAAAACCGGGGGAAAAAGTGAAATCAATCTTTCAATACTCAAAACGTTGGTAACTAATTGATTACGAAATACTTACGAAGGAATATTACGAAGATCGAAAGGTATGAGATTTATTAATGCCAATTCTGGCTACAATCTGCAGTTTGTCGCATTCCGAAATCTAAAATAGTTTTTGTTAAAACCGGAAAAAAAAGTGAAATCAATAAAAAGTTTGGAACTAATTGATTAATGCTAATTCTGGCTACAATCTGCAGATGTCGCATTCCGATATCTAAAACAGTTTTTGATAAAACCGGTTGAAAAGGTGAAATCAATCTTTCAATACTCAAAACGTTGGGAACTAATTGATTACTTTTAAGGAATATTACGAAGATAGAAAGGTCTAAGAGTTATTAACGCTAATTCTGGCTACAATCTGCTGTTTATCGCATTCCGATGTCTAAAATAGTTTTTGATAAAACCTGAAAAAAAATGGGGAAATCAATTAATCAATCTTTCAATACTCAAAACGTTGGTAACTAATTGATTACGAAATACTTACGAAGGAATATTACGAAGATCGAAAGGTATGAGATTTATTAATGCCAATTCTGGCTACAATCTGCAGTTTGTCGCATTCCGAAATCTAAAATAGTTTTTGTTAAAACCGGAAAAAAAAGTGAAATCAATAAAAAGTTTGGAACTAATTGATTAATGCTAATTCTGGCTACAATCTGCAGATGTCGCATTCCGATATCTAAAACAGTTTTTGATAAAACCGGGGGAAAAGGTGAAATCAATCTTTCAATACTCAAAACGTTGGGAACTAATTGATTACTTTTAAGGAATATTACGAAGATAGAAAGGTCTAAGAGTTATTAACGCTAATTCTGGCTACAATCTGCTGTTTATCGCATTCCGATGTCTAAAATAGTTTTTGATAAAACCTGAAAAAAAAATAGGGAAATCAATTAATCAATCTTTCAATACTCAAAACGTTGGGAACTAATTGATTACCGTATTTTATGGAAGAAACACCGCGGCGTTTACGAGTTTGAAAGTTAACTTCTTTTCAAGTGCGGCGTTTACGATTTTTTTTCTTCGTGTAAAATTGGGATAAAATAAAAATTTCTTAAGACTGTTCCCAAATCCCCCTGCTCAACAGCGCGAAACTTTCTGACTTTACCGATAATGAAAACTGTGCCATTTCCGATGATGATACCGAACCATACAACGTGGACGAAGGAAATTTACAACATCCACTCAGATATTGTCGACTCAGATTTTGAGGGCTTCGAATAGAAACTAAAGAAGGGATGCGACCCACTCATTAAGGAGGGGGATTCACATCCCGCGCTCTGGATGGTTTTAATACCAACTGTCGTCTCCTTCATTTAAAAATTATATAAAAATATTTAAAACCTGATTTAAATATTTTAAATAAAATTTTACACTCTTTAATTTTTTAAAAATGAGGCACCCTACACTGTTCGAAAAACTTTGATTAAAGTTAGGTCAATGAGACGCTGTCGACAAAAGTAGCGTTCCCACGGATGCGGCGTTTACGAGGGGTGCGGCGATTACGATATTTTTAAGCTTATTCAAACCAATTTTGAGGAGTGCGGCGCTTACGACGGGTGCGACGTTTCTTCCATAAATTACGGTACTTTTAAAGATTATTACGAATATTGAAAAGTCTAAGGTTTATTAATGCTAATTCTGGCTATAATCTGCAGTTTGTCTCATTCGGATATCTAAAATAGTTTTTGATAAAACCGGAAGAAAATGTGAAATTTATCAATCAATCAATCTTTCAATACTCAAAACGTTGGTAACTAATTGATTACTTTTAAGGAATATTACGAAGATCAAAAGGTCTGAGATTTATTAATGAAAATTCTAGCTTCTAATATAGGGACATTTGACTATAAAAATGTAAATGTGGCCCTTACGGAAATTTTAGTAACAACCACTACTCTAGATATAACTTAAGACAGGAAAAAGCACCCACACATAATGATTTTATAGTACAATCTCCTTGAATAATTTATTCAGTATCATGACGCTTAATTGCTTGAAGTCATAGAAATTATTTCCTCCAAAAGTCGCTGAATGTGGATCCTTAGGTTAAAAGAGATTGTATAGAATTCTTTAATTTTCATCTATCTGCTTCCATCGGTGCAGATGGAGTGAAGTCAGTTTTTACTCCCTTTTCAAATCTTGACCGAACGACGCTTTTGCCTGCAGAGATCTGGTGAGGAGAGTGGAGGAGGAATATCCATCGTTCTTGAAAACGATTTTCACCCACAATACCTCATCATATTCCTAACTTTCTCCATGTAACGATTTCTAGGTAAGAAGAAGAAGGAAAAAAAAAAAAAAAAAACTGTGTGCCGTACTGGTTCCCCAAACACCTACTCTCCCATCTAACATTTCCGGATTTGAAGAAGATGGAGATAATCATAATAATAGAACAGGTTTTTTTTTTCTCTCTCTCTCCTATTCTAGATTGCACGTCTTTTGACCGTGACCATGACTGTTAACTGCTTTATTCAACTTACTGAGGTCACTGATGATTGCATGTTGCCAAATTATTCGAAAGTTCAGAAAAGTTTTGGTTCTTTTTAGTGGCGTATCTAGACTTATCATTTCGGAAGGGGCTGAGATATAGTAAAATTTTCTAAGAGGAAATCAGAGGAAGCGGGGGAAATTCCGCTTTAAACATGTTTTTATTATTGCAAGTAACGCATCTATTACACAATTAAACCTGCTAAGATGGAATCGCATGGGACTGGGAAAAATTTCGTTTTAGGCATGTTTTTGTCTTTGCAAGAATAATTCAATGCTTATGCCACATTTAAAAAAAAACGGAATACTGAAAATTATCCACGCATCTCAATAAATGATAAATGAAACCGAAGTAAACAGCAAATTTAAAGCTATTTAAGAGCGTTCAAAAAGTTAGACAACCTTAGAGCAGCGTGTTTTGTCAATATTTTGTAATGCTATAGAAATAAAATAAAACCTCACAGTGCTGTAACGAATTGAATAACAAGTCTATAATATAACAACAAGCATTTACATAAATAAAAAAAAATTCACGTTTTTGAAATTCATACTAAGAAGTTGCCTATGCACTATCTTAAATCACTGGTTTTCAACCGATAAATAGCAAGTGTAAGCCTTTTATTAATGTTTTTTTTTAACTAATTAAAATTAATAATGCATTTTTAATCACCACATATCACGTTTTACACAATAAAACGCGTGCAAAGAGAGCCTGTGTATAACGAAAACGTGACTGAAATGACTAATTCGTGGTCTCTGCGAAAGAACACACTTTCTAAGATGAAAACCTGTCTTAAGCGAAATATTTTTCTGGTTCCTTTTGAATTTCATCTTAGCAGGTTCCATTACATTTTCCTAAACTTTCCTAATTAAACTTGATATTTACTACAAATTTCGGAGGGGGCTGGAGCCCCATCAGCCCACCCCCTGAATACGCCACTGGTTCTTTTGATAGAAGACTGTCATTTACATCAATTTAATTTGCGCATCATTTCAAAATTGATGGTGCTTTCTGAATTTACAAGTTGCGTGTTGCGACTAAAAACCTATTGAAATTGGTGGTATTGGAGGTAAGACACTTTTAAATAATTGCATGTCATGCATATTGTATTAAAGTTTCTTTGTTTTTGCTTGGCAAAATCTATATTATGAAGGAAAAACATGTCCTTGCGTAACACTGGCGTCATATCGATGGTGGCAACGATTTAAGCTATCCTCTTCCCCCTTTTTTTCAAATTTAACTTCTAAACATCGCATAATTTAAATTTTTGCACCGTCTAAAAGAGGAAAAATGTATTTTCGAAAACAATTTGTTTGAAAACTGCATTTCAATTAACTGTTATTTTATGAAAGAAAAAAAGTTGAAACTGGTGTGAATTACTACGAACTAAAATATCTTCTTAAAACACCATCAAAAACTTAAATGCGCTAGGCCTTTCGAAAGATCTGAGTGTTTCTTCGTCAGGCGCAAAGAAGACGTGCTTCTGCTATGAAAGCAGCAGCAAGACTGAAGTGAAAGATAAGGGAAAGTAAACAAACTGAAGAACCAGCCAATAGGAAAGTAGAAATCATCAGCCAATAGGAAGACAACAGCCAATCATAGAAGAATATAATCAAAACAAATGAACACGGAGTAGAAGGGGAATAAAGAAGCAAAAAAAAGTAAAAATAAATTAAAAATAAATTATAATAAAATGAAAACACACACATATTGAAGTATGGGAACGCATGAAATTTAAAAATACTAAATAAGTAAGATATTAAAAAAAAGACTAATATTAATTAATAATAAAAAAAAAAACTATATGGTAGTATTGAAAAACCTTGGAAAAACCTTTTCAAAATATTTTTCGTCATGGCGATATCATTTTTCGTAAAAGAACACTTTAGTTCTGTTTTTATTTTATGTTTATATTTTAAAGTGTTATTTTAAACTGAGTGTTGAAAAGAAGGGGAAGGAAAAAGTAATGCATGTTTATATGTGTTTAATAATTAATAATGTAACAGTTAAAAACATATTGTCACAACTGTTTTCGGTGTTTATTTATACAAAATAATTGGTGTGTGTAAATACTATTTTTATTCACTGATATCTCCAACTTACACTGATTATCGAAAAGCGGAAGGATCGACATATCTTAAACTAGCGTTTAGAAATTAGTTTGCTTTTATTTCTTCCTTTCTAACTCGTATGACAACGTTTCCATTTTATCGATCATTATAGTTCCGCAGTCGCAGTGTGTTAAATTTTGCCGATTTCGGAATGCTATGTCATTTAATTATGGAGATAATCCATAGCATTTACAAAGGCCTTATTTCGAGGTTTTTAAAGTCAAGAAATTCATTTCAGACTTCATCTAAGATTAACTAGTAATCTGATTTTGTAGCATTTTTGTCGTTAAATATGTCTCTGAGAAAATGTCTAATCGTAAGTAAGCTCGGATAATCGTAATTAATAGCCATGTCTCGTGGATTGGGTAAAAAAGAACTATTTAATTATTTTTTTAATGTTTCTATAATCTATCTATTATCCAGCTTTTCCAGATTTCATTGAATTAAAACGCATTTTCTCCTATGCCCTTAGTCATGGATAAGTACATATGACCTGTAGTTTATGTATTTCGATTACAAATTTTTCCAAATTCAAAGTAAACTTCCTAAAATCTAAATATTTTCTGAGCTGAGCGCGTATTCTTTTTTTCTGTATGACCTTAACTTGGCTGGTAATAAAAAACACAAAATTGTAAGATATTTAATTATTTTTAAATAAATAATAATAAAAGAAAATGTTCAGGCTGAAGATAGGCAAACACTGGTGCGAAGTTTTGCTTTTTATTCATCAGAATGTACCGGGTTTTCTGAAATGGACACTATAATTTTCAAGATGATTGTCATGAGTATGCTCGTTGGAGCATTAAAATTTTGCGGCTTGTTTTAGTATATCGTATTGCAATGTCAATTGCAATGTATTTAAATCAATCAGTCAAGTGCAATGTATTCCATTGACGAACTACGGAGAAAACTCTTGTAAAACAAAGTGTCTTTCTAAAATAAACAAGAAGGGAGACTTGATCGCTCAGCATTCGAAAAATACACTGTATTGCAATGTCAGCTGCCGTCCCATTAAAAATATCTCTTACGGCGTTTTCCTCATCGCATCATGCTTAGCACCGATCCTGGATGAGGAAAAAATATGTCTTCATCTGCATATCACTGAATAAAATTCTTTAAAGAAGCTACAATGGTAACTCATACGGGCTTGCTATTGTGCACTGAAAAGTTAAAAAAAAAAAAAAAAAAAAAAAAAAAAATACAGACAAAAAATCTTTTGTTTGTTACAAGAATTTAAATAGCAATGTCTTTGAGAGGAATATGACAAGAACTCTGATAACGTATAAGCGCTTGAGAGCCAAGGGGGGATCGTATCGCCTTGTAGAAGTCCGTCATAAAATCAACAATTTTCTAGAAGAAAAACAGTAAGAAAATCGAAACACTATAATTGAATGGTGAATTTCGAAAAGGGCTCATTTCTGAAAATTCAAACTTTCCGCGAAATAAAGAATACTTACTATTTCATTGACGAACAACGGAGAAAACTCTTGTAAAACAAAGTTTCCTTCTAAAATAAACAAGATGTGAGACTTGATCGCTCAGCATTCGAAAAATATACCTTTTGAGTTAAATTACGCAAATAAATGTAAACGGACAAAATTCTAGATGCCTTTTCACGATTTAATTATGATGCTGTCTTCTAACGATATGGGAACACTATTTTCCCCCCGTATCACTGATAGATTTTCTTTTGGGTTAAAGCGAGTACAGTGGCTTTTACACACTCGCGCTAGTAAATTAAATTAAGTGGGTTTTTCAAATTCCAAGTAACATTTTTTCTTGAATTTTTGGTATGTGGGATTAGTTAAATTCTTAAAAATATTGCACGCAACGCGTAATCCCACGCTCTAGCACAAACCTTTTTCTTCTACTTTAAGTGGGCATTTTTTTTTCGATTGATTTTTTTTTTTAATTTTCTATTCTTTATAGCCTGTAGATTTTCCATGTAAAACGATTTGGCCGAAATCAAAGTTCTTTCGTAGTTATTTAGTGCTTTAGTGCAACGCGTCCGTAGGCTTAAACCGTTTTCGAGCTCTAATAACGCATTTTATTCCAAATGACTTTTTCAAACTTGGCGGTATCAGAGTGCAAAAACTATTAAACCGACCTTGCTAAGTTTTTTTTAAATTAAAAGTAACATAATTTGTTGGAGCCAGGACCACTTTCAGCCCTTTTTTATAAAAAAATAAACGTTTTTAGAAATACGACAAAGTGCGAAAAAAAAAGGGGTCAGAAATGACCCCTTTCTTCAAATGGCGACCACTTTGTTGATTTTCAACTTTTTTTTTACCTCAAAGTGCTTGAAGCTCCAGACAGTATACTTTCATAATCTTTAGAGAAAATTGATTGCAGGCAATTCTGGTGATCTATGGGATCCTGCCCATGTGGAAGTGCACGGCGCTCCCGCTAGGACGTCCACAGACGCAACTCGAGCCACAACATCAATTTTTTATTGAAAGAAAATTTGAAATGTTCTTAAAATTATAATAAATAACATGCAAAAACCCGAAGATAAATTCTTCATTTTTATTCCAGGTAAAAAAGGTCTGAAAACACCCTTTTTTCTGCCTTATATAGACAAATCTCAAGTTATGCTCCTAACTTGGAATGAGAAGCCGATAATGCATAATTGAGACTCCAGCACTATTTAACAGTATAAAAAAAAGGAAGAAAAAGAAATTAAAAGGCGTCCTTTGTAAAATTTATAATTCATCATGCCGATATTATAGAAAAGTTAAATTTTTCGTCAATCGCCTTCTAAACAATATATATATATATATATTTTTTTTTTTTTTTAAATAATTTTAAAATTTTTAATTAGAAACTAGCTTGCAATATACTTTATATATATATATATATTTAAATGGGGGGGGGGGGGGGGTATTGGCTTGTTTAGATCATATTATCCGTCTTGAAGAAAGCTACCGGAAAATTTTGAAAAATAAATTGGTCTGAATTCTTATACCTTTAGGGAAAAATTAAATGGCTTCATTTTTACCATAATCTACAAATGTTGGCTCTATTATTTTTCATATTCATTGTATATATATATACGGATATGCAGGCAAATTTCACTAAGGGCTTGATTCTTCAAAAGGAGTATTGTTCTATAAATACGCGTTCCCATATTAACGATAAAAGATAATTAATCTAAATGCAAATAATAATAATAAAAAAAAAAAACATGCTTTCATTAACATTCACTAAAATGTAGAATTTTTTTATGCACTACCAAATTTGACGATATACTTGGCGCACTACCAAATTTGGCGATGCCAAGTTGACCAAAATTTGGCGTTATTGTGGTAACCTTGCCATAGTACTTTTCAACAAAATATTCATTGTTGAAACTGATACTGATAGGACATCAAACTATAATTGGGGTAAACATTAAGTTTAAGTGGTGTTTTTGCGATGTCTTTCGAAAACGGAAAGCTCTTGGCTACAGGACTCTTGGGTTCGAATTTTGCAAAATTCCAAAACGTATGTTTACCAATTTCAGTTGTACTATAAGCATGTCAACTTTCAAGATTTTATTTCCATTTGGTTTAGGAGACATGGTGATTTTTTTTGATTTTTTTTACATTTTAAATTTGCCCCTCGTTGTCCCCTTACGAATCGAATAATAATAATAATAATAATAATAAAAGTGTTTAATTCTATATTGCCCTCAGGAATAGATATATAGCCAAATTTCAAAGCTCTATGTCAGCAGGAAGTGAATGAAAAATGAGCAAAATGATTTGACTGCCGCTTACAAACCGAATTGTAAGTTAAAAGAAAGCATGTTATAAAATCGGATGTTTGAAGTAAATTCTGCTAATATGAGCAAACAAAGCTTTGCTTTTAACCTTACATTCTCCAAATATTTTTTAGAAACGTCTAATTTATTAATGTTTGGTTATTTTAAGTACTTTATTTTAAGTTTCCTTCTAGCATTATAATTCAGAATTGCTGTATTTTAAAATCCAATATTAGAAAATGCATATTTTCCCATTTTTTTCCCCATTCACACTGTTTTTCCCTTTAATATTAACCCACCTTTTTTGTTTTCCCATTAAGGAATGCTAATTTATTCTTTTATATTTTCTTTTAAATACAACACGAATTGAATAAAAACTAAAAGGAATTTTCATGGTAAAACGAAGTTTTAAAGTCCTTTCTTTTACCCTTATTTAATAATGCCATCGTTTTTCTGTGTTTTCGTCCAGGCAACTTTTTATTGCATAATATTTCCTTTTTAATGTGTCTCGAAATAACATTGTACATTTAAAAAACCTGGAGGATTTTAATATAAAAAATTTTCTTTTTTATTGACTTTTTCTTAAAAACAACAAGCGTGTTGTGTTTTTATTTATCATCGTAATGTTTTCTTTTTCTTGCCGTACATCTGTTAGTTTTAAGGCATTAAAAAAAAAAAAAAAAAAAAAAGCTGTTTACTTTCAAAATTCTTTGTTATGCTTTTCCATATAAAGTATTACTTTGTCGAAACATGTAGTTAAAATCTTTGAGTTAAATCTCTTCATCAAATAACAAGAAAGATTTTCTGTTTTCGTGGAGGAAAATAAATACTATTAATTTGGGTGGAACTGAATATTTAAAATTTATGCTGAATCACAAAAATCTCCGATTTAAAATCTCTGACTTTAAAAAACTTTTCTCGTTATTTTATAATTAACTGCATTTAAAAAAAAAAATCAAGCAACTTATTTCAACGAAATATGTGTGTGCAAACCAAGGTTGTAGTGGGTAGCTGCTCGGGTACTCGTCCAGCTGCCCGCCCGGGCTATGCTTTTGATAAAAAACCCGGGTTTTTTACAACCCTGATAAGATTATTGTGTTTATTTAGTATAATGAAATCGACTAAGATGCAATTTCAAGGGAGAGTAGAAAAATTCTGTGTTAAACAGGTTACCGTCTTAACAGTTATGGTATAATTCTTATAGTAAGGACAGAGACATTATTACATTCTGTTGTAAACAGGTTCCGTTAATCACAGGGTTTACTGTATTTTATTACTGAAGATTATTATTTGTGAGGAAAGTGGAATCATAGTCCATAGTTTGGCATTTTAATCCAATTTACCCGGGGAAAATTGCCTATTTAAGACTACGAAGTGATTCCCATCTATTAGACTATGAAGTGTTCACAAAGATTGTATTCAATTTATTTTGGCAGTCGAATTCCTTGCATTTTCCTGAGCAAAAAATTAAATTTTCCCTGAGTAATTCCTTTGAGAATTTCAAAATTTTCAATGGATAAATTTTGCAAAGTACTAAAATTTTATAAATTTCCTTGTTTTTAATACTCATTTTTAATTTTTTGAGTTTTTCCAGTTTTCCCTATACTGTGGCAACCCTGAAGATTATTATTTGTGAGGAAGGTGGAATCATATTCTACATTTTGGAATTTTAATCCAATTTGCCCGAGCAAAATTGCCCATTTAACCCGGGTTTTTTGATAAAACCCGCCCGGGCTGGGTTTTTTTTAATAAAAAACCCGGGTTTTTTACAACCCTGGTACAAACAGCTTGTTTTAATGAAATATGTGTGTACTATGTGAAAAGTTCTTTCAAGAACCTTTTGTATAACACTCCATTCATCGTTGTGGTTTTGTATGTGCATATAAAGGGGATGTTGACATCAAAAGTAATATGTTTCATCATACGTAATCCAAAGTTATAACGAAAATTCAGTATGCGATGTCAGATGCGGGCAAAATATCCTATCCGATGGATACTTTATTCATCGTTGTACGCTTCATATTAGTTGAGAAAAGGGGTATTGACAACAGAAATATTATACATGGTTTTTACCAATTAACAGTTTAATATTAAGAAAATAATGTTTATGCATTCTGAAAACAATTTACAAATCCCTAATATGGAGTTTAAATGCTGCTTTTTTTTTTCTTTCCTTCCCTGTTACCATATCGTAAAGGATAACAAAAATTACACACTTTTTGATAAATTCACTTGATTGCGTATTCTACCAAGCATAAAAAAGGTAGTGAATTTTCCATAATCGGGTTCAGCCCCCACGCTAATTAAAATAGTTAAACAGAATTCTTTTCTGGAAAAACCATGAATTGCAATCATAAAGCAAAGCGAGATATTCAAGATAATTATTCATATTATTTGAACATGACTTTTTTTGTCTTACTTGTCAGTGTAGTAGGAAAATTTTACTAAATATAACTTATAGGACCGAGGGGCCGTATAAAAATTTTAATTTCGTAATTTTTCAAGAAATGTTTTTATTGACCCAAATCGCTTTTAAAATATTTTTTATTACCTTATTAAAAAATTTTTGGTAATTAGAACTATATGTCTATAACTAACGGTAGGCAAATCTCCAGTTAAGCTCTTAACTTGGGATCAGAATCTGATAATGCATAATTGAGACTCCAGCACTATTTAACAGTAAAAAAAAAAAAAAAAAAAAAAAAAAAAAAAAGAAGAAGAAATGAAAAGGCATCCTTTGTAAATTTTATAAATCGTCATGCTGATATTCAAGAAAAATTAAATTTTTCTCCAATCGTACTCTAAAAATATATATTTAGTGAAGAGTTAATTAGAAGCTAGCTTGGAGTATGTCAATCAGGTATTGTGCTCTAATAATTTTTAATATCCTGTATGAGGTGTATCTTTCTTCGGATCTCTTAGCTTTTTATTATCTATTTTCTGTAATGTTTGCGTTATAAGGAGCTAAATTTTGTCATTTTAGGCTTAATGCCGACAAAATTGGATGAAATAACGCATCTTCTATGAATGAACTCACAAGCTCCTCTGACGATTTTGTGAGTCATCCATAGTTTCTTATTTTACATACTGGTTTCCTATGTTCATTTCTAAATCATCTTTAGAACCTTATCAATTTCTTCATATATTTGTGATTTCAAATTTATTATATATATATTATAACGGGTATACATATATATATATATATATATATATATATATATATACAGGGTGATTCAGCTCGTCGGTGACAAACTTTAAGGATCGATAGAGCACACCTAGACGAACATTTTTGAATAGGGAATGTAGGGTCCCTGACGCGATGGTAAGGCGCTAGGCGCTTTCGAAAATTTGGGTGCCGAAATTCGAAACGTCATAAAAACTAGGGAAATGGTTAGATTTTCTTGCTTGTTGCGTCGAAATGATTCTGTTTGTTTAGACTTTCTTCAGTACCAATTTGATAAGCGTATCTCTTAAAACATGGATAGGGGGCGCTGCAGACTTTGGAGAGCTAGACAACAACTTTAAGCCCGTTATTTTGATAATTTAACACATGCTCGCCAAAGTTTATACTCTAACTTAAAGTTTGAACCCAAAAGTAGAGCCCTGCAAAAAGCGTAAGAGCCGGAATAAAATGTCAAAGTACAGGGTGGTCGAAACTCGAAGGCTCCTAAGAGATAAACAAACAGATTTCTTGACTTATGGCATGCATTTTCATGATTCTGTTTGCTGGGGCTCTCTGAAACTCAGTTGAACGGTACAAAAAGAAACATCGATAGGGGGCGCTTTGGGCAAAAAACATAATTCGTTGACATTTCGGACGCTAACTGGAAACGGGGCGCTACGATCAGTTAGTAATAATGAAAACACATTTTCTACCTCTGCTCAACACTTCTGAATAAATTTAGACCAAAAACATCAATGATACTGGAAATTTATTTACAAAAAATAACACTACAGAAGATGCTCGAAATTTCAACCTTGGGCCATGATGCAGGCTTCGCACCTCCGTCGCATTGAGGAGTGTGTGTTTCCAACAATGCCAGGAGTATCTCTGATCTGCCCTGCAGCTGCCACAATGCGCGCCACAAGTTCTTCAGCACTGCTGACAGGTGTATAGTATACCTCGGCCTTCAGGTAACCCCAAAGGAAGAAATCCAAGCAGGTGAGGTCTGGTGATCGGGCAGGCCAGTGAACTGGACCCCCACGCCCGATCCACCGCTGGCCATACCTTGCGTTTAGATGGAGACGCACGTCGTTCGTGTAATGGGCCGGAGCTCCATCGTGCTGGAACCACATCTGGCGACGCGAACCTTCGGGTACGTGCGCCTCATCCAGAAGCTGCGGCAGCACTTGATCCAGGAAAATCAGGTAATTTCCACCTGTCAGCCGTTCAGGTAACAAATAAGGGCCAATGAGGCAATCCCCCAGAATGCCGGCCCACACATTTACTGAGAAACGCTCCTGGGCTGCTCGGCTTCTGGTTTCATGTGGATTTTCATCACACCACACATGACTGTTGTGGGCGTTCCACATTCCCTCCCGGCTGAAGGTGGACTCGTCCGTAAACAAAATGCTGTTTACAAAACGGGGATCCCTGGATCTCATCGCCAAGTACCATCTTGAGAATTCCACTCGAGGGCCAAAATCCTGCTCTCTGAGCAACTGCACCCGCTGGATGTGGTAGGGGTGCAGATTCCGGGAACGTAAGATGCGCCACGCAGTTGCTTGCGAAATGCCAACATGTCTGGCGATATCTCTCGTGCTAAGACCTGGGTTGTCCTCAACCAGGTTAAGCACAGCCTCTTCGTTGTCGGGGGTGCTCACTGATCGCTCCCGTTCAGGCCTGCCTCCGTCGAAAGATCCCGTTGTGGACAACCTCTGGTGTACTCGAGCGAAGAAGGCATGGCAGGGGATTTGCCTGTTGGAGTAACGCTCGGCGTACAACCGCTGAGCGGCTCGTCCATTACAACCAGCAGCGCCATACGCCAAATGCATGTCAGCCAATTCAGAGTTTGTGTACCGTTCCATCCTACTACCGATCTGCAGACAAGTAACCCGAAGCTTAAGTAGGTACCGCACGTTCAAAAGACGTGTCTGCGCATACAACTACGTCATCTCGCGTTGTCGTCTACGCATTACGTATCTTTTGCATATCGATATGGTACGATATCTTTTGCATAAATCAGCAAAAAGCACCTTATGTAAATTTTATTGCGCGCATTGTGCATGATTGAAACCAGCTATGTTTGTTAAAACAAACAAACAAACTGCAGTTTTAATAGCTTCTTATGATAAGTAAATTACTCTCTTGTTTTGTTTCTAACTGATCGTAGCGCCCCGTTTCCAGTTAGCGTCCGAAATGTCAACGAATTATGTTTTTTGCCCAAAGCGCCCCCTATCGATGTTTCTTTTTGTACCGTTCAACTGAGTTTCAGAGAGCCCCAGCAAACAGAATCATGAAAATGCATGCCATAAGTCAAGAAATCTGTTTGTTTATCTCCTAGGAGCCTTCGAGTTTCGACCACCCTGTACTTTGACATTTTATTCCGGCTCTTACGCTTTTTGCAGGGCTCTACTTTTGGGTTCAAACTTTAAGTTAGAGTATAAACTTTGGCGAGCATGTGTTAAATTATCAAAATAACGGGCTTAAAGTTGTTGTCTAGCTCTCCAAAGTCTGCAGCGCCCCCTATCCATGTTTTAAGAGATACGCTTATCAAATTGGTACTGAAGAAAGTCTAAACAAACAGAATCATTTCGACGCAACAAGCAAGAAAATCTAACCATTTCCCTAGTTTTTATGACGTTTCGAATTTCGGCACCCAAATTTTCGAAAGCGCCTAGCGCCTTACCATCGCGTCAGGGACCCTACATTCCCTATTCAAAAATGTTCGTCTAGGTGTGCTCTATCGATCCTTAAAGTTTGTCACCGACGAGCTGAATCACCCTGTATATATATATATATATATATATATATATATATTTAAAGGATATTGGCTTGTTTGGACCATATTATCATGCTTGAAGAAAGTTACCGGAAAAATTTGAAAAATAAATTGGTTTGAATTCTTATACCTTAGGGGGAAAATAAATGGCCTTTTTTTTATCATAATCTACAAATAATGACTCTATTATTTTTCATATTCATTGTATATATATGTACGGATATGTAATAGGCAAATTTCAGTAACGGCTTTATTTTTCAAAAGGAGTATTGTTCTATAAATACGCGTTCCCCTGTTAACCATAGAAGATAAATAATCTAAATGAAAAAAAAAAAAAAACATGCTTTCATTAACATTCACTAAAATCTAGATTTTTTTTTTAATGCACTACAAAATTTGGCGATCTGTTTGGGTGTTTTTGAGATGTCTTTCCGAAAACGGTAAGCGCTTGGCGACAGAACTCCCTTTTGGGTTCGAATTTTGAAAAAGTCCGAAACATGTGTTTACTAATTTTAGTTATACTATAGGCACGTCAACTTTCAAGATTTTATTTCCGTTTGTTTTAGGAGATATGGCGATTTTTTTCGATTTTAAATTTCCCCTCGTTTTCCCCTTACGGATCGAATTTTTTAAAAAATCAATGCTTAATTCTATATTGCCCTCAGGAATAGATATATATTCAAAATTCAAAGCTCTATGTTAACAGAAAGCAAATGAAAAATGAGTAAAATGATTTGACTTCCACATACAAACCGAATTGTAAGTTGAAAACAAATAATAAAATCGGATGTTTGAAGGAAATTCTGTTAATATGAGCTTAATAAAGCTTCACTTTTAACCTTACATTCTCCAAATATTTCTAAGAAACGTCTAATTTATTAATCTTTGGTTATTTTAAGTACTGTATTTTAAGTTTCTCTCTAGCATTATAATTCAAAATTACTATATTTTAAAATCCAATATTAGAAAATGCATATTTTTACATCCCCCCCCCCCCATTCACACTGTTTTTTCCCTTTAATATTAATCCACCTTTTTTGTTTTCCCATTAAGGAATGCTAATTTATTCTTTTATATTTTCTTTTAAATATAACACGAATTGAATAGAAACTAAAACGAATTTTCATGGTAAAACGAAGTTTTAAAATCCTTTCTTTTACCGTTATTTAATAATGTCATTGTTTTTCTGTGTTTTCGTCCAGGCAACATTTTATTTCATAATATTTTCCTTTTTAATGTGTCGCGAAACAACATTGTACATTTAAAAAACCTGCCGGATTTTAATATAAAAAATGTTCTTTTTTATTGACTTTCTCTTAAAAACAACAAGCATCGTGTTTTTATTTAGCGTCGTAACGTTTTATTTTCCTTGCCGTACATCTGTTAGTCTTAAGGTGCTTTTTTTTTTTTTTTAAGCTGTTTTCTTTCAAAATTCATTTTTATGCATTTCCATATAAAATATTACTTTGTCGAAACATGTAGTTAAAATCTTTGAGTTAAATTTCTTCTTCAAATAACAAGAAAGATTTTCTGTTTTGGAGGAAAATAAATACTATTAATTTGGGTGTAACTGAATGCTTGAAACTTGTGCTGAATTACAAAAGTCTTCGATTTAAAATATCTGACTTTAAAAAACCTAGCGGATTTTAATATAAAAAAATGTGCTTCTTTATTAACTTTTATGTAAAAACAACAAGCGTCGTGTTTTTATTTAGCATCTTAATATTTTCTTCTTGCCGTACATCTGTTAGTTTTAAGGCGCTTTTTGAATAAAAAAAAGCTGTTTTCTTTCAAAATACGCTTTTTTGATTCATTTTTATACATTTCCAAATAAAGTATTACTTTGTGGAAATATGTAGTTAAAATCTTTGAGTTGCAACTTTTTATGAAATAACAAGAAAGATTTTCTGTTTTCTTGGAGGAAAATAAATAATTATTAATTTGGGTGAAACTGAATACTTAAATCTTATGCTCAATCACAAAAATCTCCGATTTAAAATCTCTGACTTTAAAAAACCTGGCGAATTTTAATATAAAATAATAAAAAAATCCATGCCGAAACGGCTTACTTGCGCAGGTAAATTTCGAAGTTAAGTACTAATTTCAACAACAAAAACTAAATCATGATTAAAGATAAACCCACTTTAACAATTTTATCTGGGCCTTTTTTTGACGAGTTTTTAATTTCCTTTTTATATAAGAGCTGTTTTTATCAAAATCATGTTAAGGCGGTATTAAAAAAAATACTTTTCCATGCTCAACAACTCGAAATTTTCTGACACATTTTCAGATTCATTTTTAAAACAAAAAACATGAAACTTGCTGACGTGATTTTTGAAGAGATTTATAAGTGGCCTGATTTTTTATTTTTCGTTCAATTAATTAGAACTTGATATATATACAATTATTTTGTTAGTAGGACAATATTTACGTTTCCAACACAATCGCTTCGGTTCAGCATGCCCACTTTGACATCATTTTTTGAAATATATTCTGCCTCTATCACAAAATTGACAATTACGGTACATTATATAATTTCTGAATAAGAAAACCTACCAATTGGATGCGTTTGAGAACAAAAAGAATTTAAAAATGAGTCAGAAAATAAGCAGTTTTGATTTGAGCACACCCTTAATACGATGATTTTTTCTTCATCCGCTGTGTATTTTTAATTTGTTTTTGCTGTAAGAATTGGTGCTATCAGAAACTTGTCAATATGAAAGTTGTAAATAATATTGAGAAGATCTATAATAAATTCATGCGGATTTTATATCTTGTGAATTGACGAAGTTATCGATTTTTTCCTTCTTCACCCCCCCCCCCCCTTTGTTTTCGTTTTTCGTTTTTTTTTTTCTTGCGGTACGAATGGGTTTTATCAAAAACTTTTCAGTATAAAAGTTGTAGATAATATTAAGAAGATTTATAATAAATTTAACTGGACTTGATATTTTGAGAATCGACGAAGTTATGAATTTTTTTCTCTCCAGAACCGTACTTTTTTCGCCCTTTGAGCCTATTTTTTATTTTATCAAAAATCTGTCATACATAAATTTTTAATACTAATAACTTTACTTTTACCTTTAAAACTTTAAACTTTTAAAGTTATTTTTTACTTTAGAAGTACTAATAACTTTAAAGTGTTTCGATATGCATTATAATTAAGAGGTTATGGGGTTTTTTCGATTTTCACAAAACCACCAACTTGGTCCGATTTTGTCCATTAACGAATTTGACCGTGATTTTATGTCCCTTTATTTTATGTACCAGTTTGGAAGAGATTTGTGCAGAATTAGGGAAGTTATCGTGTCCATAAAAAAGTGAGATATATTGATAAACAGATATATACAGTAGAACCTCGTTAACGCGAACACTCAAGGGAATTTTTTTTTTGTTCGTGTTAAAAGTAGTTCGTGTTATCGGAACTTAAATATATTACATACAACTGGACGGAGCAATCTGAAACAGTCCGTGGTAAAAGTAATTCGCGTTAAGCGTGATGAGGTTTGACTGTACAGTTTTTTACTGAGGGTGGTTTTGTGTTCTTGAGGTCATGATCGGTGTAGATCTGCAATTTTTTTCAGAAATTCCAACATAAGGGAGATTGCAATAGGTAGTATTTCGTACGAAAAATACCTAAAAATGTGCTTCTTTATTGACTTTTACGTAAAAACCATAAGTGTCGTCTTTAGCATCGTAATGTTTTCTTTTTCCTGCCCGTGCATCTGTTGGTCTTAAGTCGTTTTGGAGTAAAAAAAGCTGTTTTTTTTTTTAAATACTTTTTTGATTTCTTTTTATGTATTTCCATATAATGCATTACTTTGTCGAAATATGTAGTTAAAATCTTTGAGTTAAAACTTTTCATGAAATAACAAGAAAGATTTTTTCTGTTTTCTTGGAAGAAAATAAATACTATTAATTTGCGTGGAAGTGAAAAGTTAAAACTTATGCTAAATCACAAAAATCTCTGAATTTAAAAAACCTGGCGGATTTTAATATAAAAAAATTAAAAATGCTTTTTTATTAACTTTTACGTAAAAACAACAAGCGTCGTGTCTTTATTTAGCATCGTAATGTTTTTTTTTTTCCTGTGTGTATCTGTTGGTCTTAACGCGCTTTTGGAGCGAAAAAAGCTGTTTTCTTTCAAAAAACACTTTTTTGATTCATTTTTATACATTTCGATATACAGGGTGGTTACAATTAAACTTCCCCTATAAACAGCATCCTACGGCGCAAACGGGTGAACGGAATGCAATGAAAGTTGGTATATAGACTATACACGAGATGCGCTCACGGAATTTCGGAAAAAAAAAATAGTTCCAAAGTGTCCACCAGATGGCGCTTTTTCCGGAAAAAACATTAAATTTAACACAATAAATGACCAAAACGGAATACAAAAACAATATTAACAATCCAGAACAAGAATTATGTGTAATAAAATGTAAAACCGGCTGTTTTGGCCGTTTGTTGTGTTAAATTTAATATTTTTTCCGGAAAAAGCGCCATCTGGTGGAGATTTTGGAACTAATTTTTTTTATTTCAAAATTCCGTGAGCGCATCTCGTGTATAGTCTATATACCAAATTTCATTGCATTCCGTTCATCCGTTTTATCTGTAGGATGTTGTTTATAGGGGAAGTTTAATTATAACCACCCTGTATATTACTTTGTCGAAATATGTAGTTAAATTTTTTGAGTTAAATCTTTCCATGAAATATCAAGAATGATTGTCCGTTTTGTTGGGGGAAAATAAATATAAGTAATAATTTGAATGGAAGTGAATATTTAAAACTTGACTGCTGAATCACAAAAGAAATTTTTACTTATTTCAATATTTTGCTATTAAAAATATAAAGCTAAAAGCACTGTATTTTGTTTCCGTATTTTCCTTGTCGTTCCGCATTGTCTATGGGTTGGTTGGTTCAATTGGAAAAGGGGGGGATGGGGCTATTTTGGCGCAAAATCAAGACATGGTCAAATTGTGTCAACATTAGCCCATGGTAGAAGAATTTTTTCAAGTTTATGCTAAATCCTTGTTGAAAGTGTGCTAAATTTGATCGTTCAATTTTTGTATACATACAGAAAAAACATATTAATGAATACTGAATGAAAAACTGAAGGAATATGGAAACTAATTAGCGTGTCCCAATATTCACGCAAAAAGTAATTTTGATAGAAAACACAGGTTTATAAATAAAAATTGTAATTATTTGATGGATGCATAAAGTATAGAGTATAGGGGTATGTATGGAATAGCATATCTTGTAAATGCCCTCCACGGCTTTGCTGTGTGTCCGAAAATACATACAAGAATTGAATTTGGCCATTTGTGCCTAAACTGCAAGATATGAATGTGGGCGACTTGTGGTTTCAACAAGACGGTGCCACATGCCATACAGACTGAGAAACAATTCAATTAAGCATGTGTCATTTCCTGGTCGTGTAATTTCCAGTTTTAATGATCAGAATTGGCCGCCCAGATCATACGATTTAATGCCGTTCGTCTTTTTTTTCTTTTTTTTTTAAATTATATATATATATATTGTAAGTCTAAGCTTTATGACAACAAGCACACGACCACCCACTCCCTTAAAGGAGGAAATTGAGCGCTGTGTCTACGAAATTCAACAACATTTATGTAAAACGGTCATGTAAAATTTCAACAAATGAGTGAGTATATGTGCCATCAAAGCCGTGGAGGCCATTTACCAGATATGCTATTCCATACATTAGGGATGCACCGAATATTCGGTATCTATTCGGTATTCGGTCTATTCGGCCATGTTACCGAATATTTGGTTTCGCCGAATATCAAACTATTCGGTATGCCGAATATTCGGTATCTATTCGGTATTCGGTCTATTCGGCCATGTTACCGAATATTCGGTTTGGCCGAATATCAAAATATTCGGCCGAACCGAATGCTTAATAAAACCATTTAACACATATTTTTGAAAACTTTACCCAACTTTTACTTTAACCGTCAACTTATAAGAATGTTGTAAATAATTCGAAACAGAATCTTATTTAAATTGTGAGAATGTTTTTACATTATTTATTTGCTGTTTGTTAAGTATCAAGAAAATTAACCATTAATGAGGATTTTCATAGCAATTAATGATGTACAAATGCAAGTTCTTGAACATTACCTATTAAATAATCTGTTTCTTGCTTTTTCACAAAAAAAAAAAAAAATGTGTTTCTAAACAAAATAGAAAATCTTTCAGGGTTGATAATAGACATCAAGACTCAAGACAGATAACTTGGTACAGGAAACCATAAACGCAATCCACTTATTCAGTCATAAATACAATGTATCTCATCTCATTCGAGAGCAAACTTGGATTTTTGATTGTTACTTTAACAATAATGAAGGTATCATAACTATGTTTTCAACAGACTTGCTTTGATTTCTGTGAGATGATGATTATGATATTATGATAAGCGCTGAAAATAGCCACAATTCATATCTAAACAACTATGAGCTAGACATTCCCGTATTCAAAATGCAGTTGACATTATTTATATTGTGTCAATGGCCAAATTCAGTAATTTTCAATGATATCATCACATTTAATACAAGCAAAATTAATATAAATCTTAAGTTGTGAACGAAAATTTAGTTTCGGTTTGTAGTTAGTCACTCAGAGTTTTTGATTGATGTATTGTAATTTTAATGGAACAAATGGATTGCGATGCTGTTTCTTGTTCAAAAAATGTTTGTCTTGACCATATTATCTCTGCTGAAAGATTGTTGCACTGTTCAAGGCTGCATTTAAAATCTTCCTTGCTAAATTAAAGCTAGTAGAAAAGTTATTCTTGCTGAGTTGCCATCATTTGAAATTCGAATAGTTTGTATTATTTATTTTTACTTTAGTCTCTCTTCCGGACAATTAAATACTATATGACTCTAATGTTTTTCTTCCAATTTTTTCACTTGTTTGTTTTAGAATTTAAGAAACTTTTATTGATTTGTTTTAATTCGCAGAAGAAGCCATGAAATTAAAAAATTTTATTTATTAAAAAAGTTTACAACAATCCTCTTCTTAAATAACTCAAAGCAAATTTTTTTCAGTATATAGTTTACTTTTAAAAAGGCTCTTATTTATCAAAATGCAAGTTTCTGTATTAAACATTATGTAAAATTGTTTTAAAATTTGACATTTTAATGCCTTTAAATTTTGAAATTTGGTTAGCTGAATATTCGGTATTCGGCCTAACACTTACTATTCGGTTCGCCGAATATTCGGTATTCAGTTCGTCTGTAGGCCGAATATTAGGTATTCGGCCAAAATCCCTATTCGGTACATCCCTACGTTACATAACCATATACTATCTACAGTAGAACCTCGATTGTCCGAAGTAATTGGGACCGATCATATTTCGGAAAATCGAAATTTTCGGATAATCGAGAATGCTTCAATTTAAAGATTAAGGAGGCATATATGCAACTTTTTTTATTATGGTAACAAGTGCTTAATAAAAATAAAGCAATAGCAAAATAGAAACAAGAATAAATTACCTAAATTATAATTTTGAAATTAAGTACCTTTGACATATATCACAAGGGTATGAAAAAAATATTTTGTTTATCGCAGTTTCGATTGCCTTTGCTTTGAAGCTCTATCAGTTATCACGAAGTTTTTTAATTTGATTAGTTTACTAGTATCACAGTCTTTCTGCTGCTCCAGCCATGCCAATGATGCAAAAGATTAAAAAAACTTCAGAATTGCTAATTGGTTTGTTTTCTTCGCTCCACTCCGCAGCTTACGGGAGCTCAAGTTAAATTCAAAGGAACTGTAAGAAAGAGGATTGAATTTATTTATATGTACTCGTAGTTCGGAAAGGACCGCTTACACAGCTTTCAAAATGGATTTTGCACACAAGGAATGTGATAGTTAAAAAGCTTTAAAAAGTGGATTTCGGTTAATCGAGAGTTTCAGTTAAAAGAGTTTTGGATGAAAGAGCTTCTACTGTACTTTATGAGTCAATAAAAAGTTTACAATTTTTAATTATAAACCTGCGTTTTCTATCAAAATTACTTCTTGCGTGAATTTTGGGACGCCCTTTAGTTTAGCGGCGAAATCCATTTTGTTTGACATTTTAAACGTATAAAATAATAATAAAAATCCTCCTATGATTTAACAACTTAGTTTTTAACATAGTTACAATTTAGTTAATAGAAAGTTAAGAAACTTTTCAAACTAATCTAGAATTATCCATCTTTAAAGAATTTTCTTGTGAGTTATTTTCTCTGTGTATTATAGGAAAAATAATTTTTGAAAATACCTCAACTAATTATTCAGATATGTAAATTTATTTCCGAAATTCATTTTCCCCTTTTGTACCAAAGATACTTTTATGTATCTATCTAATGGTTCTCTTACGTGATATCTTTTGCAAAGTGACAAATTAATGTAAATGAAAACTGCATGATAAATAGCTTTGTTCTTTAAGAGGAACAAGTATCTGTACTAGAGTAGCAACAGATGTATTGCATTTAGTTTTCTAATAATCTAATAAAACACTGTGTAAAAGGTTTAACTTGATAAAGGTATTTCCATCCCAGTCGTCTTGCGTAAAACTAATTAAATATGTGTATCATTTTTTTTTTTGTAATCAATATCTGTGTCTTTGTCTGATTTTCTAAAATTGGTAATCATACAATGTGGATTATGAATTCCTCTGTTCTTCAAAAGTTTCATAGTTTTGTAAAATTCTTTCATTTTATTATAAGTAATTTTGGATAATTACCTATTTTGATAGCCGTTAAATTATTATATAAATTTCATTTTTATTAAGTTAGTTTAAAAATAATTTCCTCTCTTGCATTTTCAATTTTCGTGCCGAGTTATATTGTACTGTTAGAAGAGAAATATTCGGGTAAAAGAAAAATATTTTAAAAGCTAAAATAAAAGAGATGAGGCGATAGGGGTCATTCCCATTCCTCCCTTTTATAATAAATTTATTTATTTTTTGATACAATGTTTTGTTTTAACCCTTTTTGCCACAACGGTACTTTAAAATACCATTAAAATAACTTGTTATAAAATTCATGGATTAGTAGTAATACAGTTTAGAATGAGTTATAGATACTTTACTTTATCTTGTTCAAAAAGCATTATTGGTTGTACAAAATAAAAGTATTTTTCAAAGGATGATTTCTTTTGCTTTTGCATCTTTTTAGCTTACTTGACGTTGAAAGATTAGGGGTGGGAGTTTCAGTTCGAAAATATATCTATATTTCTATTGTAAGAACACTATATTTGTACATTTCCTATTTCTACAAAATTCTGAAAAATAAAAGATTTTAAGTAAAAGATTTGAGTGGTGTTATAAATATTGCACAAAATCCCTAGAAATTCAAATTTAATTAATTAATTTTAATTGGTAAAATCCTTCAAAAATTTATTAAATGATTGTGTAAATCTTCTAATGTACTTTCAGAAATTCACAAAAAATACTTTAGAAGATGAAATTTTCATAAATTCATAATTTGGGACATATAGGGTTACCACAATTTAGAATCTATATTCACTGGCTTCTGAGTGATTTTTATTTGAAAAGCGCTCATAACACCAATCTCATTTTTATGTATGTTTCACTGTATTCCTCATATATTGGTGCAGGACTGTCATTTTTCTATTACTAGGAAGTGTAAAAACTACAATGATGCTATGACCGCTACTTAACGAAAAAAAAATTTAAATTAAGTAAAACAATGTTGAAATATATTGAAATGTGTTAAGATGTGTTTCAGATCCTGTATAAAATATTGAAATAACCAAATGGACAAAAATGATAGAACTAGTAAATATATTTCGTAATTTTCAGCCAAAAATTAAGAAAAAGATTAAACCAGCCAGGGACCAAAAATCAATCCTTATCAGCCCATTTCCTTTCTTTCTTTCTTTTGCTTTTTTTTTTTTTTTTTTTTTTGCTTTTTTTTTTAAGGACTGTCGAAGTTTGTTCCAAGAGTAAATTGTGTTTGCGCAATGCTAATCTGAAATTCAACCCAAGTTGATAGTATAAATATTGTATGAAATTAACATAAATTTTAAATGATTTTTTCTTCGCAAAGGAAAAAAAAAAAGTAAAAAGTACAGAAATTAATGCAATTAAAATTTTCGTATAAGAGCTAATGATCACTGTTCACTATTATTAAAACTTTGTTCTTTTAATAAGTAAATAAATAAAAAAAATCTCTTAAATCTCTGATATTTCGCGTATCAGAAATCTTCCATCTCAAGTTACACGTTTTTCTAAAAGTTGTTTTAATTTTTAAATATATTTCAAAAATTACAAAATGATTCTTTGTAATATACATTATCCGGTTTATAGTATTTCAAACATCTTAATGTTAAATTAAATTGATCTTAAGGTAGGTTTATATGCAAATATTTTTCTCCCGTGTTTTCTTTAGTTGCATAAAAAAAAAAAATAATAATAAAAATAAAAATAAAATAAAGTTACTTATCACCTATCTATTCTAATAAAAGAAAGTTTCGCTCTGTGTGTTTGCGATGGCTGTCGAAATCTCCGGCACGTACGTGGCTGAAAATTTTTGTGAGGATAGCCCACAGTCTCTCCTGATGCACCTGAGACTCAGATTTTAAAATTCTATTGATTACTTGAGTTATTAATTAAAAATCGCAATTCACTCTCATTAAAAACTAATCTCGATCCTTGCGAGCAGGGCTGCGAAGTCGGTGGGAAAAATGGACGACTCCGACTCCGAGAATTTTAACAGATCCGACTCTTTCGCTCAAAAATGGGCCTGACTCCGACTCTGCAGCCCTGCTTGTAAAATGGGCTACTCCTACTCCGAGAATTTTAACAGCTCCGACTCCGACTCTTTCGCTGAGAATGGATCTAACTCCGACTCCGACTCCACAGCCCAGCTTGCGAGAGGTAAAAGCGCTGGCGCACGCGCAGAAGCCTTATTTACGCATCGGTAGAAAATGAAGATCGAAAAAGAGGAATTTCGGGAGAGAGAGTTGGGGGGGGGGGGGGGGGTTGTATTGTGTCATTATTGGCCAAACCGCTTAGTAAAGTTAAAAACGGAAGACATATTCTGAAAGATCGTCTCAAATGTCAATCGATATCTTACGTCTCAAATGCCCCAATCAATAAAAAAAAATATATCGCTGTTAACCCTTCGAAAAATAATTTTCAGAAAGGGTCATGTTTCCGAAAACGTTTTTCTCCCTTACAACAATCCTCCTGGGTGCTATTTTACAGGTACCGACAAACCAAAAATATGTTCTTAAAACTGAAACCTTCTTGTACACGTTAATTGAAAAAGGCGGTGGACACTAACGTGGAGTATTAAGAAAACGTTTTGGCTTATTGTTGAATATTATAAGGAAACGAATATTGTTTGGAAATTATGATTTTATACCTGAAGTTAAAATATTTGAATACTGTTACTTTTAATATTAACCGAAACTTTACAAGTAAACACGTTTAGTCTCATTTTTTTGCACAGTATATAGGATATGATTATATAAAGATTAAATAAAAATAACCATGTATTTCTACTGATCTGTGAATGAACTTTTGTCTCTTAACTGTCTAATTACTGCAGCTTAAAATTTCTTTTAAAATATATTTATTTGTAAGAATTTGAAAAATTTATACCTTGATGTTCTTTAATCTGCTATTACATTTATAAATAGGTATAATATAGCCAGCAAAATTACTAACACACATCACAGTAACACGTAATAAATAAAGTATTCAGGAAATAAGTAAGTAGAAGGCTAAAATTCATCTTTAAAAACTTAAAAAATTTTAAATTACACATAATGTGCTTTATTGCTGAAAAATTAAAAAAAAAAATTAAACTACATTATCCAATTCCTAGCATTTTCAACTATATGCGTAGTCATCGTCAGGGACAAAGTACAAAACTGATCTTATTGTCGTCTTATTTTCAAATTTCACTCTCTTGATTTGGAAAGAAGGGAAAGTCTATTTCTTCATTCATAGACTTTCCCTGCTTTTCACATCAAGAGAGTTAAAAATGAAAATAACATGTTAGTAAGATTAGTTTTGCATTTTGTCCCTGACAATGGTAATGTATATAGTTGAAAATGCTAGGAATTGGATAATGCATTAAATTATTTTTTTTTTTTTATGTTTTTAATCATCTTTTAAGTAATAAAGCGCACTATGCGTAATTTTGATTTTTCAAAGTATATAGTTTTCAAGCAATTGTAATCATTAACATATACTGGACAATTGCACCATAAAATATAATAAATAAAGACACACAACCTTGCTTAATGTTACACAAAATACACACATATGTCTTTATTATTAATACAATTGTAATCATTTTACAAAGTATTTAGTTACATATCTATGTTAGTTAAATAGTTTTTATGATAACATACTATAAATAATTTTTAAAATACGTTACACTAATCTTTATACTTTCAGATGAAGGAAAACCTACAGTGGCTGAATCAAACCGGGGTAAGAAATGACAATTTGTTAGTAGAATATTGTACTTCCGTTACTTAAAAAAAAAAAAAAAAATTCATAAACAAGTTATTCTGAATGAAATTGTACATATAATTCCTGATACAGATATTTTACATTAGGATAAAGCATTGTGAGAAAGGAAAAAGCTAACTCCATTCCAGAAAAAAAAAAAAAAAAAAAAAAAAAATATATATATATATATATATATATATATATATATTTGTAGTGTTAATTATCTTTCCACATTTTTAATCTTTATAATTTATTGTGTTTATCAATCTTGTAAATATTTTTGTCTGTTGTTGGGGTTATTATTACACGTTGTTTCATAATTTTTGTCTGTTATTAACACATTAAGGCAGCTATTCCTAGACTTGGTTGTTATGCGACCCATTTTAAAGTTTACATATTTTTTTCGCGACATACTTAATATGTAGGTATATAGAGTCTTTTGTATCTTATCAATGGTACAGAAAAAGTGAAGTCTTGCAGAAACAATATATATGAGAACAGTAATATGCAATACAAATAAAAAAGTGGAATAACCAAATCCTTCTTTTGCTACATAATGAAAAATACATTTATTAAAGATTTATTTTTTTGAAAAGTACCATTGAAATGAAAAATGCTATTTAGAACACTATTTTGCAACAGCGGCAGAATCTGTATCGGAATTGCAACTTTTTAATTTTAGCCTCTACACAAAGCTTAATAAAGCACAGTATTTTCACAAAGTTACTTATCTATATTTTTGTGTGGTGTTTTTCTTTAAATTTGTAACTCATATCTTCGTCATACTTTTGCAGCAGTAAAAATTGATTATACATTTTTTAATACTTCGCCGATCGTTCCCGAACCCGCCAAAACATTGCCCACGAACCAAAAGTGGGTCGAAACCTACTGTTTAGGATCCTCTGTTTTAAGACATACGTCTAAAAAACAGTATTTGCTCCCGTATCTTTCGCAATGAAATTATCTACAAATTTTTCCGCATTAAATTATCAATATTTCTATAATCATAGATAATCTGCAGCACGACATACATTTTTCCTCAAGGCAAATATCGATTATATACCTCATTACATCCGGAAATAGGAAAGAGTTAATCTCACTGAGTTAATCGATTTAACCTAAGTACTTAAATATATTTCAATGATGATTGTATGCCGTGTTTTCTGGGACCTCCTTATATGTAATAAATGCCAAGCTTTATTTTATTACAACTTTTAAATTCCTAATAGTATGGTTTTTGTTGTAGAATAATTTAGACAAAAATAATTTATATACATTCATATCAAACTGCATTACTGTTTCCATATTTGAATTATTTGGTATTATTTCTAAAAACTAAAATAGGATTAAATATAGTTTTATTTGCCTATATACGCTACAATGCGATACAATTTTTCTTTTTTTAAGTATGCAATATTTTTTTGGATCTAGCTATATATATATATACACAAAAGTTTGCACGTTGCGCTCTTTTTATCTAAGATGACACAATATGGGACACAATATGACTCCAAAACTGGTGGTTGTCCTTCACCATTTTCCTGTTAGATTTCATTGTGTTGGCCACCTAGGTGAATGAGGTTCCAAGACGCCTATCTTCTGATTGGTTTGAAGAAAATTGACAGTAGATACAACTTTTTTTTAAGAAAAGTGGTTGAAAAGTTGTTCATATTCTTGATCACTAACACTTAGTGTTTGGGCAATGTCTTCTGAAAAATCGGCTCAAATAAGGAGTTGGCTTTAAAATTGCCGAAAAAATGTTTGAATATGATAGCTAGAGTTCCAATCTTCATCAGCGTTTTGACGATAATGTGGCTAAGGGGGAAATCCTTTAGGCTCGCAATAAGGTGACTAAAAGAAAACAAATTTTGTTTTCCATGTACTTCATTTGGTAATGATTTAGATGGCTGGAAGAGAAATTGACAGTAGATACAACTTTTTTTCAGAGAAAGTGGTTGAAAGGTTGATCATATTCTCGATCACTTTAACAACTTAGCGTTGGGGCAATTTCTTCTGAAAAATCGACTCAGATAAGGAGTTGGCTTTAAAATTGCCGAAAAATGGTTGAATATGATAGCTGGAGTTCCTATCTTCATTAGCGTTTTGACGATATTGTGGCTAAGGAGGAAATCCTGAGGCTCGCAGTAAGGTGACTAAAAGAAAACAGATTTTGTTTCCTATGTATACTTCATTTGGTAATAATTTAGATGTTCTGTGTACCTTTTGGTACAATTTGGAGCCGTCCTTAAAACCTTTATCGGACAAATAATAATAATAAAAAAATGTGTTTGAATTTTGTTTCACAAATTTCCTCTTTACGTTTTAAAAGGTTTGAAAAGGTATTGCTTTAATAATAATAATAATAATAAAAAAATATTGAGGTGATCCCGCGGTGTTAGCGATAATATGTCCAGCATTGTGTTTCTTTACTTGTAATGTTCAGTGCCCAGATTTCGAAATATTTTTTTGTTACTTTTGTTATTATGATTTTTACTTGTTTATTTTTTAAATTAAGTTTAGTGTACTACTCGAACCTCAAATTTTTATAATTATAATGTAACCTTACGTTACATAGTTGAATTACTGTGAAAGTAATCGTACCAATTTGTACTTTTCATTTAATGTGATACTTTCTTATTCCAGACAAGGTATCCTACGAGAAAAGGAGTATAAGTTAAAGTGTTTTAAACTAATACATCCTGTATTGAAATACGCTTTTGAGAATCGTTTTCTTGAAATCTTACGCAAATCATATCTCTCTGATCCGAACTCAAGAGCCTGAGATATTGAAAAATGTCTCTAATTCCGCACTAAATAAAGCGAACTAAAAATAGCAACTGACAGAATGTATCTGATAACATCTTTTCTTGAAATGTTCTTGACACAGCTGTTACTTCAAACGTCGACTTCAGCAATGTCTATTTGCTCTCACGGTATTCCTCGAATTAAAAGAATGAGCAAAGTTTTTCGGTAATGCATAGCGTTCTCAAATTTCGGAAATGCCTTCAGTTGTTTATTGTGTGGGAGATGCCGACTTAGCTGCATCACAAAGAATTCCTTTTATCGGGTTTTACGTTAACTTTGTTTACTTCTTAGCGCTTCTTTATTGCATCTGATATCAGATGCATTTGTAATAGAAATTCTACCTTTTTAATACTGGGGAAGTTATTTCTGCGCTTAATTCTGAAGAATGTTATCGATGCTTTGTCTCTATTGATATTAGAAGTTTTACAGAAGAATTTATCGATGCCTCGATTGTGTTTCTAAAGATATTTTTTCTCTTTTAGGAAACTGAACAAAGATAAAAGTTAATAGTTAAGTAATTAGATATTATGTTACATTTGTTTTACAAATGGCTTATCGATATTTCAATAATGTTGCGCAAAAATGTGTGACTAAAGGCGTGGTCAGGCGGTAGAAAATATAAACAAAACATTACACACAAAATGCTTACTCAGATACACGAGAAGTTTTTTACGGCGGGCACTTGGCAACTAGACCATTCGCCACAACAAGGCCGGAAGTGATGGCCAATTGTTTAGAAGCACCCGAAGGACGGCTATAGTTACTCGAGTTGATCTCGTAATTTAGAACCTTGATCAGGTGAAGAGATCTTCAAATGACTAAGCATCTTCAAAGGTATAATTCATAAGGAATTTGGGGGACTTTGCACTCACGGCGGATTTTACATGCACTAGGCGCCAATCGCATACATGGCAGATTTTCAGCTAGCGGCGAGCCTCGAACCCGCGATCTTTCGGCTACGAGCTCAATGTTCTGCCAATTGGGCCACTACTGCCCATACATTAGAAGTTGAGAAAATGAAAACTTCCAGAAGCAGTTTTTAAGATTAAAGTGTGTTCAATAGGTTTATGTAGGGTTACTAGAATACGTAAGCATGTCTGAGCTCCTTGCTCCCTATAGGCCGATTTCCTCAATACAGATAACATGAACAATTTTTTGAGTAAGTTCAAGATAATTCTTCTGATCATATGATTGTGATGGATTTTATATTACGCAAAAATTACCTGTTTGATACAGCTCTAATGAGTGCCAATAAAGACCTCAGTCTAGTGCAATTTTTTTATAGTCTTACTACCATTTAAAATTTCCAGAATACCAAAAGCCAATAAGATTCGAGACATCGAGTACATTCCAGATAACATATCACGACACTTGAAGTTCTCTACTAGCCAATTTCACAACAAAATGCAGTAGAACATCTAAAAGCGTAATCGTTAGACACTGAAAAGATATTCCGTTTTAGGTAGGTTTGTGTCTCCATAACGTAATGTTTTCTACGGTCGTAAAGTTTTTCCGTAATAGACAAGTTATGTTGCCATAGGCTTTAGTACAATAAGTTCCACTCTATACTGACTAATGAGTAGCATCGTACTAAAAGAAATTGTAAATCATGAAATATCAAAACATTTGGTGTCCCGTGCAATGGCTCAGCGGGGCTGATGTTGGAACCCTTGAAGATTTGGACATCCCGCGCAAATAGGAACAAATACAACACTAGTTGTCATGAAGATTCTGTATGTAATTAGTTTGTTTCACCACCCCGTATTTTAACTAATTTACAGTCGTTCAGGCATGATTCTTGAACAATATAAACTATTTTTCCAAGAAAAAAATATTACTGGAAATGAAAAGTGAATTATGTAGTACTGTTCGGATGTTATCGTGAAGTCGACCCCTACAGTCATTGAAGCAAGAAGCAAAGAAGTTGCCTGTCTGTTGTTTTTGTCATCGTTCATGCATAGAAAATTGTGCTACATTCCCTCTAAACTATCTCTTTTGCGATTTATTAAATTTCATTTTTAAATAGCTCGTTTATAACAGTTGTATCAGGATAAATATTTGCTAAAAAATCATTTAAATAAAACACATCGCGTGTGATGTGTGATACTTAACCAAATTAGTATTTTTATATCGGCAAATCAAATAAATTTTTATATAAACCCATTGCCTCGTATGACTGACTGTATGTATGACTCTGAAACAATACAAAATGGATTGGTTAGATATCTTTATTACTGGAGATTACAAGTGAATGATATATGAGCGTAGTGCGCGGATGATAGTGCGAGGTCAATTCTCCTGAATCTCTTAAACAAGCAGCAAAGCCAATATCCTTGCAACATAGACAATATTTTATCGTTGTTGTTGTTTTAAGGGATTCTAAAACTATTTTTGATTGTGAATTTCCTTGACGGTATCAAAAGTTAAAAATGTGATATTTACCGTTCATACTTTTATAATTTGAAACCTAACGTAAAGCAGATCATAATTTCCAAACAGGACAGGTTTCGCAGAGGTGTAAGGAAGTGTTTTTTGCCTAATTGTGGGCACACTTTAGCGTATTTCCAAAACCACGCGCTAACTTCCTTCCTCCCTGCGTTACAAAATCCTCAATACTTCCCCAGGCCTCGCGTTCCTTTCTTCATCTGAAATTTAAAATATATGAAACGTAGGCCAGAATGCTTTAATGCATTTTACATGGCATATTAGATATTACACCATCTAATATCAATTTATTTCTCTCTCATCAACATTTCTTTATTGGAAAATGCTTTGGTGATCTAGACGCTCTTAAAATCACGTAAGGTAACTTTGAAACAGCTAGAAAGATGGTTTTTGCTTTTACCTTTGTGAACTGCATTACAGTCTACCAAAATAAATCTTTTTAGCCCCCGGTGCGGTATGCTATTTCTTTCTCCCAGCTTATTTTGTGTCATCTCCAAAAAATAACGTTACCTTGCAGAAGGCAGCCGTAAAACAAAGCAGTACGATTAAATACTCTATAGCAATTTTTTTTAACTTCTAAGCATCGCACATATTCAATTTTTATACCGTCGTTATTGGAAAAAAATACTTTTAAATGCAGTTTGTTTGAAAACTGCATCTGCATTTATTTTTGAAATATTAATTTTTTTGTAGTTTTTAAAGCCATTTGCTTAATACTGGCAACGGAAGTACTTCATTTCTGTAGAAAGTAAAGGAAAAATAGTAATTTATATATTTTTGTTGCCATTTTCTCATAACAACCGAAAGAAAAATGTAATTAGAATATGTGCTATTTTGAAAAAATATAAACGAATGATTTCTGTTAAAACACGGAGCTATTATAAACTATATTTAACTTTAAGTATCTATAACAAAGTTACAAACAAATGAAGGCCTATGAATCATTAGATAACCGTTTTTTTTTTTTTTTTTTTTGTCGAGTTTATTGCATAACGGCATCTTTTTGCTGCATTTGTGTAATTTTTTGTGATAGTGACGTCCTATGCATGCTTTACTGTAGATGTTTAAGAGTGGATCGTAACTGTGGAATTCTTAAGCGAAAGCGAATGACGTCATTTTACATAAAATAAAAGATTGTGTTTTAAGTATTAAAATTGAAATATGTTTTGTACTATTTATATATACATTTTTTTTTTCATCGGGGGCAACACTAAATTCTGAAAAAGCAGAATTCCTGTTTACTAGTTTTTTTTTGTTGTTGTTCGATTTAATTGTAATGCAATTATTTTTTTTATAAACCGATATTTAGTTAAACGATAAATACTGTATATTCTATATGTAATTTCATTATGCAAGTGGTTTTTCTTATGTATCTATAACAACATATGCATAGTCAGCCTATTGACGTGGAACCTTTATAAAGGTATCCCGCAATTTTTATCTTCACTACCATCTGTTCCAGGGCAAAAAAAGGAAAAGTTACATGTTTGTATGGTTCCCTTTCAAGATGTCAAACATTCCCCTGCATCCTAAATCGACGGGGGTTGAAGTTCTTATCTGCTTCGGAAGGTTTTCTATGTTCTCGCAGATTTATTATCGATGGATTGTTTAGTCAGCCTAAAGAAAATTTATAAACTTTGGAGATTTTTTAATTTTGCTATTTTCGATTCTATGATTTACTTTATGTACATTTAACTTTTCATTGTTTCCATTACTTATTTACTGCAGTTGTAAATAGTCTTATTATGTTTAGATTTTATTCTTTATTTTCTTTGATGTGGGGTTTTTATATTTATCTATACTGTGCTATTTCAGATTAACACAATATATCGTTATCGTTATCAATGTTTATCTTTATTTGCTTAGTGTAAATCATATTGCGAAAGTGAAATACAGTGGGCAAAAAAGTACTTGCATGCACGAATTATTTTGCATGAATAAACACCGAAAACGATTGTGGCGAAATAGTAACTGTTACTTTATTTGCTTAAACATCACATATAATCATGCACTATTTTCCCCTAAAATATAATACACATTTAAAAAATTAAATTAACATTTTTTCGTGCCAACAAATGTGTACACATATAGCATTTTTCCTTTATTAAATATTCTTAAACGTAACATTATGGAAATTTTAAACATTTGTAAGCCACGCATTTCCTAAAAGGCGTTACGTGTTCGTCGGACTGGCTATTCTGATATTTTCAGTAGACTTGTCTCCAAAAAAGTATGAGTTTTCTATCAATTGCGATCTTGTCGTCCAAGAAAGTTAAATGAAAGTAGATAACAGACATCATTAAACAATCAATAAAAAAACCTTTTCTTAAGCGCACGAGGATTGGCTGCTGATGTCACTTCAACATCGGCAACTATAATCACAATTCAAAATATTCTTCGTAATGGCAAATATTCAAGGAAGAACTCCTCTAAAAAACCATACATGATTGAAACAGGCAGAAAACATTTACTTTTGCCCTGATGGAAAGAAAAAGGTTTTGCGAAAACCGCATACTTCCCTTAAAACAAACAAACAAACAAAAAATTAACAATAACTGTCAAACATGGCGGTGGACATATAATGATTTATTAAGCCTACAATGCATAGTGTAATCATTTGGCATACTTTGAATTCCACGTTTTATGGTGCTCATATTATAACCAGGGATGTAGTGGAGGGTATACGGGGGTATACGCCGTATACCCTCTGGATTTTTTTAAGGAACACCGTATACCCTCTGTTTCTCAAGAAAGCTATAGTATATATATACTAGGGTATACCCTCTGCCTTGAGCGTATACCCTCTGCTTAGAACGTATACCCTCTGTTTTTTTTTACGACTACACCACTGATTATTACGTAGCCATTTTACACACTTTAGTTTTCCCTAAAATTTTGGATAAAAGTTGTGATTTTTATTTACACATGTGATGTGATGTGATTTTTTAAATATTTTTCTTGTTCAATATACTGTTATTATATTTTTTTGTGTGGGGAGGAGAAGGGGGAAAATAAAAATTATGCACTGTAGGGTTAAAGGTAAACCGCGTGCTAAACAAAGTGTTAATGTATTGCGAGGTAACTTATTTAAGGGGGATTCTTCACGCACTTGAAAATACACGCTCCGTAATGCTAATCCTATGGGTAGGTTATTTTCGAATTTCTCGTTTCAATTTGAATATTTTTAAACGATTTTTTTTTTTTTTTTTTTTTTTTTTTCTTTTTATTTGATGGCTGAGCTCAATCTTTAATGTGACTCTTTTTTACTTTTTCAATGTTGGTGGCAGATTTTTTTTTTTTTTTAAAGGTACTTTCAATTTCCAAACCTGTTTCGAAACTGAAAGTAACTAAAAAAAAATCTGCAACCAAAATCGAAAAAGTAAACAAGAGTCATATTAAAGATTGAGCTCAGCTATCCCATGCAAAACAAATCGTTTAAAAATATTCAAATTTAAACGAGAAATTCGAAAATAACCTCCCCATTGGTTTAACATTACGGTGCGGATGTTTTCGAGTCGGTGAAGAATCCTTTTAGTGGTGCATTAAAATTTTGAATTTGTGTTTCATATTATTTTCCTCACAAACTGAGTGAATTGAAACATTGGGTGAACGTACTGAGGTCATTGACTCATTATTGACATACAGAATTAAAAAAAATCTATTTTAAACCCTTCCACAATCACCGGACCCATGGAGATATTGTGACACATTTTGGATATACAGTCGTGGAAAAAAAAAAAAGTAAACACCCCTACTAACTACTCAACAAATTATCGTAGAAGAAAGTTCTTGGTACCAAAAGATTGGAAATAAAGTCTACTTTTAAGTGATGTATATAAAATCTGCTTAGGGAGCCATCTACATATTAAAACGAACCAAACTTCATTTTTTTCAATGGCAATACCCAATTTTAACAAGATATTTCAAATCTTCGGTTCAAACTACGCCTGGACACCAAATTTCAAGTCATTTGAATGATAAGGTTTTGAATTATAAATATTCAAAATTTAGTGCTTCTAATGTTAAATTACATTTTCATATTTTTATTAATATCTTCTGAAATTATACTCCTAATGTGCTAATTTTTTGTGTAGCAATAATTCTAACATACCCAAACATAAATACGTTGAATTTGCAATTTTTATAATTTTCTGATATGAATTATGAATTTTGAAATTAATATTCGAAAAATTTATGAATTGCAACCTACAATTTTTTTGATGGATTTAGATTTACTCAGTCCTGCTTTATGAAAATCAGACTTTTCTTCCAAGTAGTTTTCAAATTATGCTTAAAAAACGGCAAAATGATGGTTTAAGGTCTACGACAGAAGTGACCAGCTATTTTGAAATTTCTTATGCCATCCTTTTACCCGAGAGAAATCGCTGCATGAGATTTTCTCTCACAGTCGCACTTTTTTAAGACTCTTATTTAAATCATTTTTCATTTTAATTAAAATTTCAAAATATTTTTCAATTATTTTACCTAATTTGTGAATAAAAGTACTAAGCCAACCAAAAAAAATTGATATTATATGAATGTAAAGTAAAAGAAAAGCAATTGTGCATTCTCACTAGCGAGTTCTCCCGGGTTAATCTAGCAATTAACAATGACTGAGTAGTGCTTAAGATGCCTTGATCAAGAAGGAGGCTCTCTCGGTCATCAATCGAGTATGGAACTTCAATTTGAATACAGCCCCTAAAATATGCTCGTTTTTAAATAATTAATTTCTCGTAAATTTATCGTACGAATTGCATAAAAGTTCGTTTTTAGGCTAATTGAAGGTTGTAGAGTTCATTTATGGTGTCAGAATTATGTACTGCTATTGAAAAAAAACAAAGTTATGGTCCGTTTTAATATGTAGATGGCCCTCTAAGCAAATTTTTTATACGTCATTTAAAGTAGACTTTATTACCAATCGTGTGGTACCAGTAACTTTCATTTACGATAATTTTTGCAACTCTTATGGAAGAATGACGAAAAATCCGTATAGAAACTTATAAAATATTTGTAGAATCAATGCCCAGGCGATTACAGGCTGTTTTCCATACAAGGGTTTATTTTTAAGTGTATTTTTCATATAAATATTGAGTAAGATTTTAAATATGTTTGCTTTGTAAATATGTTGTATATTCTTCTTCCCAATGTCTCTTGTGTTAATTTATGCTTCTAGAATCCAAAATAACAAGGTGTGAAAAGTTTTTTTTTCGCCTACTGTATGTTACACGGAATTAGTGGCAACTTCGCTTTAAGAGAGGCATGGACATAAAGAGAGGACAAGAGGGACAGTTTTACCGGATTCTGAGTTCAAGAAAACCTCGTGAGGAACCAATTTTAACAATCCGGCACATTTAGGGTGCGCATGATTCCCCCCCCCCCCCCGCTTTTCTCACCAATTATTCCAAATAATAATTTTCGCATTATTTATTCGCAGACAGCTGTTTCAAATTCTGTGATAAAATAAGCCGGTTTACTATTCGAAATTTGTGGCGACAAATGTAAAAACTGTATTAACCAAGGATGTGTTATGCGCGACTGTTCCCGCATTAAGAATAGGCATGTATAGGGCATGTAAGGGCTCATAAACATAATCTGTACGGAGCATCATAATTCTGTGAAAGCCATTGGGCCGAATGCTAAAATCGTCTTAGGGTTTCAAAATTTTTGAATTTGAAAAAAAAAAAAAAAAAGAAAAAAAAAAGAAAAAAAAAAAAAAGAAGGGGGGTGGGGGTAGTTTCATCGAACAATAAAGTGTGTGTGTGGGGGGGGAGGGGGAAGCTGAGTGCAAAACACTTTCGGACCCTTTTTTTTTTTTTTTTTTTTTTTTTTAAAAGGTAGGTTTGAAAATGTCTGTTACTCTCGCTGAGAGCTTTACAAGAGCTATATTTGTGTGCATAGTACCAGCAGAATCCTCATTAGGCGAGTTTTATATTGAACAATTTTTAGTCACCATCCTTCCTTTTGAATTTTATATATTTTAGATGATGATTTTTTTTTTTTTTTTTTTTTTTTTTTAAAGCACGTATAATAATTGTTTGCTTCTAAGTGAATTTGATGTTATGCTGATATGAGCAATATTCTCGTTGCACTAAAATTTAAAAGGACACTGTATTCGTTTGAGGAAGGTATTAGTATCGCTTAAAACTAAACCGAAAGAACCAGCATTGAGTAAGTATCATGTTGCGATAGGGGAGATTGAATATCCTGATTAAGCAGTTTTACTTACAAAAGATTTCGTCGCAGATTCGAAAATTAGTTCAAGTTTAAAATTATTGCTCAATCACCATGTCAGTTTCTAAATTTCTTTCGTATTATGTGTTGAATATTTGTTATAGCTGAAATTCTTTTAGATTTCATTGTATAAATTTTATATAATGGCTAAATAGGCTAAGGAAGCTGACTGTGCTTTATTTCTTAAAGCGGTTAATTTTACAGATTGATTATCTTGCATTTTTAAACAGTTAAAGGTTCATTTCATTTCTTGGTTGTGCAGTTCTGTCAGCAATTCTATTAATTAAAATTCTATTAATTAAAAACTCAATTGTATTTATTTATTCGTCTGTACGTCCGTCTATCTGTTTACCTTCAGAAGAGTTTTAGCTTTTAATGTTGTTGAAGTGTGATGCTTCATGTGCCTTATGAGAAATAATCACAAATAATTAATTCTCAAATTCTATTAATTAAAAACTCGATTGTGTTCATTTGTCTGTCCGTCCGTCCATCTGTTTACCTTCAAAAGAGTTTTAGCTTTTAATGTTTTTGAAGCGTGATGCTTCATGTGCCTTATGAGAAATAATCACTGGCACAAAATAGTGTATTTCCAAGATCTGCATTTAAAAAGGGAAATGCATTATATTCTACGGGTTACTAATAAATTGAATTTGACCTACGTAATACCAGTTCAAGTTTAGGGGGATTCTTGTCATTTTTAAAGGAAATAGAAATTTCTCTACTTTGTTTGAGTTGTAGTTTCATCGAACAATAAAGTGTGTGTGTGTGGGGAGGGGGAAGCTGAGTGCAAAACACTTTCGGACCCCCCCTTTTTTTTCTTTTTAAGGTAGGTTTGAAAATGTCTGTTACTCTCGCTGAGAGCTTTACAAGAGCTATATTTGTGTGCATAGTACCCGCAGAATCCTCATTAGGCGAGTTTTATATTGAACAATTTTTAGTCACCATCCTTCCTTTTGAATTTTATATATTTTAGATGACGATTTTTTTTTTTTTTTTTTTTTTTTTTAAAGCACGTATAATAATTGTTTGCCTTATGAGACTTATGAGAAATAATCACTAGCACAAAATAGTGTATTTCCAAGATCTGCATTTAAAAAGGGAAATGCATTATATTCTACGGGTTGCTAATAAATTGAATTTGAACTACGTAATACCAGTTCAAGTTTAGGGGGATTCTTGTCATTTTTAAAGGAAATAGAAATTTCTCTACTTTGTTTGAGATCATATCATATAGGGGAAAGTAGGGGAATGGCGCTCACTTAACGTAAAACATGAATAGCTAGTCAAATTTAGAAAAAAAAAATCAATATTTTATTAACGAAGTATAACTCTAAAGCATAAGGAACAGTTTGTAATTAACTAACTTGCATAAAAGTTTAAGAAATTTTTTTAATCGTTTTATTTAAATAACCATCGATTGAGCGGTAATGCCCGACATGATAGGGTTATTGCGCTCAGAGTTTGAATACAACATTTAAGTAAGACAAAAGTCACATATGTAGTTGTGTGGGCTGTTCACACCATTGCAGGCTTTTTGCGACCACTTTACACATATTGTTTTACACATATAGTGGGCTACTTTTTTTAAATTCAGGTTTTTTTATTTTCACCACTTTTCTGAAATCGTAAAATTCTCCTTGTTTAATGATATATTAATTAAGGCGAAGACAAGGGAATTTTACCATTTCAAAAAAGTGGTGTTAATCAATAAATTTGAACTTAAAAAAAAGTTGCCCACTGGCAACACTTCTTCAGGAATTCCACGCGAGCGCCATTATCCGTTATCGCCATGTTGGGTTTTAATGCATTATAATTGGCGTAACAACGCACCACAAAAATAAGTAAGTGCATGAAAGTACAGCTAAATGTATATATTTTGTAGACATAATTATTGAATTAACATTTGAAAATAAGAATGTACACTTATCTTCAAGTTAGATGTTGTAGAATTTTATAATAAAACAACTGCAAACTAATAACGTGAGGACACGAAAATACTTTCCTTCCGACGGTCACTATATCCTTACAGGGAACTTACGATGAAGTTCGCTAGGTGCAGGTACCGATTGCACGTTTTCAATTCTATTCTGTTTAGAGATATTTGATGAGCGGGATTGCCCTTCTTAGCGTCATTACCCTACTTTCCCCTACATGTAAAGTAAAAAGAGTGCATTATGCCTCATGCAATTATTTTTTTTTTTTAATTAGACTTTCTTTAAAATTTTGAAATGCATCATAAACGAAAGTTTATGAGAGGCCACTTTTTTGGAGTACCCTTTAGAAATGTTAACATACGTATAATTTAACTATATTTTTCTGCGTTTGAATTGTGTGGTTTAACTTCAACAAGTGTGAATAGCACACTGAGTGTAAGTAGGAAGAATGACATAATCTGTGTGCAACCCGCGGTTTTTCTTTTTTGCTGAAAATGCCATTTTTTTTTTTTTTTTTTCAAATAGTGATTCTATGTTATATTTGCAATGTATATTATGATTTTTAGACTACTTGGATGTAAATTTCCATTCTAGTTTTTGAAAGGTGAGAGTTGAATGGATGGCGTGTTAAAGATAAATAATGGAATATTTTTCAATAATAAAAGCGTGGTAGAGACTGGCGCAGTTGGAATCATGGTAATTTACCGTTAACACGTAATTCAACTCATACCATTCTCCTAGCGCTTGTTGTCGATGCGTGAATATATGAATAACGATTTCTCCGCGAGCTTGGAGAATGTGAATTATTTTCTCTCTATTTATAGTAAAATGCGATGAATGGAAGACAGAAATGAAAACAAAATGGGAATAAAGTTTATCAGTTTCCTTTTAACAGTGTTTCACAGTTAACATTTTATCACTGTTTCATTCTAATATTTTGGCTGATTTTAAAAAGTAATTTATAATTGTTGCTCATTAAAACAGTACAGTTCAGTGTTGATTGATCTTTTCAATTCCCTCGCGTTGTTGCAATTTAATAATCCCTGCGCTTTTTTTTTACACTTTTCAACATTTCTGAAAAGTCCGTCTGTCTGCCCACGCTGTTACTTGCGTAAATATACTCATATTTTCATGCAATTGATATATGTTAATGATGTTTATCATAGCCTGTTCGGTATTGAATATGAAGTGTGTAGCATTAATAGCACATTTACAGGGGCACTGAAAAGAATTACGTTACATTATGGTCAATGGGGAAAAACCGTTTGCGGTGTATTTACGCGCTATTCCAAATTTATTAAAATCGATATAAGTAACTGAATTTCACTACAAGACGACTACTGTAGAATAGAGCATTCATAGCATTCATCGTTCATTTACAGGGACACACAAAAGAAATCGGTTATCGTACTGTCTGAGCAATAATTACCGGAAGAGCGTTTTCAATTTCGGTATGCGCTTTAAAATTTAAGGGTGTTCTCAAATCCAAAAGGACAACTTTCTGACATAAGTTTTAATTTATTTTTGTTCGGAAATGCATGAAACTAGCAGGTGTTGTTATTCAGAAACTATGTAATCGAGCTATTTTCTCCGTTTTTTTGCAAACGCAATAGATCTTTCAGAAAATAGTGTCAAAGATGACGTTTTGATCCGAAGTTCCCAAAGAAAGCAGAAAAACCAGTCCGTGAAGGGCGAAAATCGTCTCTGTCACGTGACCAAAATCGCTTATAGCTGAATAGGTAATTTATTGATCCAAAAATGGAGAAAACAGTTCGATTCCAAATCGCTTCCATGGCCAGGCTTTCCAATTTTATATCTTTTTGCTAAAAAATGAATTTCTAAATGTGTCAAAACGTTTTGCGCTTGTTGAGCAGAGCAGTTAAGAACAGCCTTAACTCTATTTTTTTGTATGTTATTCGTTGGGTATAAATTCTATATCTCGTATACAGGGCTGCACAAAAGCACTTACCATTCTCCTTATTAGCGGAAGTTGCTGAAGTGGAATTTTAAACTTGGTATGAATTTCCTAAATAAACCAAATTTTTGCATGCATGTACTTTATAGATACAAATCTGTCTATCATATACAGGGCTGGTCAAAGAATTCGGAGGATTTTCCGACTGTCGATGGGAATTGCTGTAATTGGGTTTTCAAGTGGGTCATGCGTTTCCAAATGGTTCAATCAGACATCATATTTCAACTTATTAAACTTTGAAGTTTTGTTACATTATTCTCAATGTGTTGGAAAGTGTTTCATAATCTATTCTTGATGCATATATACATATATATATATATATATATATATATACGTGATGGAAATGTTGATTGTTACAAAAAAAGTTTCTATTTTGCATCTTTTTCTTCTTTTGTCATTTAAAAATTTGTTATCATTTGATTTAAACCTGTTTTAACCCAAATAGAGGGGCTTAGAATGAGATTTGAGTGCCAAACAATACAAAATATTTTTATGCTATAATTTTTGATGCCGAAAATTATTTTGCATCCTGAAAATTTTTGCGAGCAATCCCTCCCTGGACAACCCCCCAAAGCAGCTGCATTGACTATATGTTTCTAACAGAATCTAATCAGATGTTTAGGAGCCAAAAAGGGCGTTAATGGAAAGTATCAAATGCAAAATGCAATGGAAATAAACAGAAATTGAGGAAATAATATACATTTCATACCAATTCGCGCACGGCAGCAAAAACTTGTAGAATGATAAATACTGTAGAACCCCTTTCTGTCATATTCCTCGTGTGCAAGCGGTCCATTCCGAACTACAAGTACATGTAAATATTTTCGATCCCTTTTCTTGAGTTCCTTTGAATTTAACTTGAGCTTCCGTAAGCTACGGAGTGGAACGAGCAAAATGAACGAATAAAACGAACAAATTAGCAATTCTAAAGCTTTTAAATGTTTTGCAAAAAGTTTTTGCCATTGCTGGAGTAGCAGAAAGACTGTAATACTCATGAACTAATAATATTTTAAAACTTTATGATAGAGTTTGAAAGCAAAGGCAATCGAAACTGCGACAAACAAATCGTTGTTTCAAACCTTTGTGAAATATGTAAAAGGTACTTAATTTCAAAATTAAAATTCAGGTAATTTATTCTTGTTTCTATTTTGCTATTACTTTATTTCTATTAAGCACTTGTTACCATAATAAGAAACAGCATATCTTTCTCCTTTATCTTAAAATTGAAGCATTCTCGATTATCCGAACGGAATGTCCCAATTACTTCAGATAATCGAGGGTCAATACCTTTTCAAAATCAAAATACATCTTAATAAGTAATATGCAAAGATTAGTTTTCTGTTCATAAAATATATCAAACTTTTCTTATAACTGAGCACCTAAATTTTAAACTATGTATTTTCTATTATGTAAAATAATTGCAGTGCTATTTCACGAAACTCATAATTGAGAGAGTTCCTTATCAATAAAGTTGTTTACGACCAATAAAGCATTGTTTTTTTTTGTTTTTTTCCTTCCTTTCTTTTAAGGAAAAAATGGAGCATTCCGGGTTTGAAGTTCGCTATCATGAAAATATAGTGTCGTTGTATATAGAGGATAGAAATCGCGTTTAATTTCACGTTCGAAATTGCAATTTTTATCTGCTTTGTCTGATAATGTTCCACAGAGATAACTATCGAGTTATTTCTATTCCCGGCTTATCTACATTACTAAAATTGGATCTTAAAGGCAGTCATGTTGCGAAATTTACTTTGCTTTAGCAGATAGGTGATATATTGATAACATTGATAAAATTCGATTTCTTTTAACCACTACAATTATGAAAAATCCCATTAATTTATATTGAAGTCTATGCTCGTGAAATATATTTGCGAATCAAATAATACATTTTGATTATTCCATATTTAATCGTTTCACGGTTTATGGCGAAGGAACCACCAGCCCTCTCTGTAGTTTGAAATTTAACTTACTTTTCCTCATCCCTGATGATTTTTAAAAAAATAGTGAAATTATCCATTCCATACTTAAAATAACTAAACACTACTAAGTAAACAAGCTGGAAATAGGAAGTCAAACGTGGCAAATGAGGTGCGTTTGTACTATAACTAGTTTTATAAATATTTTTTGCATCGCATATTGTACTGAATGTATATTTTAGTGCACTTCATAAGTGCATAGCATTTTCATTCTGTTCGAAAGGCTGTAACATTATTAAAATGCACTTGAAGTATTTTTTCCCATTGGCCGTAATGTAACGGAAAACTTTTGACTGTCCCTGTAATTAAACTATACATCCTATTTTGATTAAATTTGAAATGACTCGACAGAATATTACAACAATTGTATATTTAAAATTTCAGACCATTCGGTTGGGTAGTTTTTTCTCTGTTATATGCGGACGGATGGACTGAACGACGACTGTAGGTGCTACGTATTTATATAATTACGAACGCACCTAAAAAGGAACTAAAAGCTTTAACTCGGGGGGAGCTTACCTCCCTTTCCTTACACACCCCCTCTTTGAACAAAAGTTTTAATTCTGCTTTCGTTTACATTCGTATGTCTAAAAATAATTTTAAAAGTGGGGCATATCAAAGCGTATAAGATGCACCACAAAATTTTACGCACGAAAAATTGAATGCATAAAATTTTATAATTCTTGTTGCAAGGAACAAGATGGAATTCTAATACATTATGATCTATCCGAGATAATGCTTTCAAGTGCGTTTTAATGATGTTATGTTATTTTAACAGAACGAAATTGATAAATAATGATATTTACTGCAGCTTGTTACTGGTAGAAAATTGTACGTATTACATGCATATTTTTTTAACAAGCCCCACAACAGAACTTAGATGCTCGAAGTGTTAACGACTGTTGGTCAACCCTGAACCTTACTGTGGCTTTAAAAAAATCTTTCTAATGTATAAATATCTAGGCAGTTGACAAGCTAATATCTAGCATATATATATATTAAAGGAACTTTTTCCAAATCTATTAAAAAGGTAATCACAAAAAAAAAAAAAAAAAAAAAAAAACGGATAAAAGGGGATGCGTGAAACTAATCTCGGCTGAACTTAATTCTATAAAATATCAATTGAATTTTGTCATGTAACACTAACTGTCACGCCGTCTAAATTTTGCACATCATCTTGTGTCTTTAAAGATTTTAATTTTATTAGTATTTTTAAACTGAAATAAATTTAAAGCATGCTGGGTGAAAAGTTATTTAAATTTGCTTTCCTTCAAAATTTGGTATCTATAAATTGAAAAACTCATGCTTTTCCCTTCTTTTATTTATATTCTTCCATATTTACCAGATGAAAGTTATCTCGAATAAGAATGGAATTCTTATGATTAAGATTTCCAGGTACTGAATAAATACGTGCTATGCTTTTGTTTCTAAATATAACACATGTAATAGATTTAAAAATTCATAATGTACATGTTCATATTTAATTACACACTCTTTGATACAATGCATGGGCATAGATAAGAAATGAACATTAAATCACACCTCCTCAAATAATGTAAATAAAATATCCACACACGTCTAGGGTTTTGGTTTAAATATTACATTTTCTGGGAAAACATCCAAAGTTTCTATAGATGTGCAAAGTTTTTTCACGGACTATCTGTTTCCAGATTCCTGTTTTCGAAGAAAATCCATAAAGTTTTGAAATGACAGAAACTTGGTCCTCGTTATAGTTTTGGGCGATCGTATCTTCCATCTCAGCGAACATGTAGTGCAGCTGCTGCGTTTGAAACTGTAGGATCGTTATCGGGATTTTCAGAAATACTGTTAGAGAGAACGGTTTTGTTTCAGCTTAAAGACGGAGCTAATGGCTGTGGCTTAAGCTTAAGAAATGCGCGAGTGCTAGGATCGGAATGCTTTTTTATTTCACGCCAAATGTGTTGCCAACGAGGATAAACTAATAAAATTTTATGTAATTGTTATGCTTTCGAAAGAAGAAGAAAATTCAGATGTAGCAAAGAATTTTGATATTAAAGGGTTTCAAAGTATGTTATATTAAACATTTTAATTTTATAAAATGTCTAAACGTTTGATTAATTAACCCATTCCTTGTTGATTAATTAACCCATTCCTTGTTGATGGCGTGAAAAAAAAACGCACTATTTTCTTAAGTTTTTTCTTTTTTTCTTTCTTTTTTAATTGAATTAAATGTTCATGATCGACAATGTTATTTTTCTAAAATCTATTTTCCTTTTTACTAATTATTTGATGCGTTCGTAATTATATAAATGCTTAGCACTTATAGTCGTGTTCTGGTCCGTCCGTCAGTCAGTCCGCATATAACAGCGCAAAAACTACCCAAACGAATGGTTTGAAATTTAATATACCGGGTGTTTCAAAAGTTCGGTGCGAAAGTAAAACACGGTAAAAAAAAAAAAAAAAAAAAAAAAAAAAAATCTATGAGTTGGAGAGACTTCGGTTTGCAGATAACTATTCAGCATGGTTCGGGATTTTGTATGACACCAACAAAAAAATTAGTTCAAAATCTCGGCAATAGAGAGCGCTAGTGGTGATAATTACATGGAATAATTTCATATTGCTCACACAACGCAAGATTTGGATACACAAAAGCGTATATGCAGTATCCTCTAATATTTTTGTATCCAAATCTTGAGTTATGTGAGTGATATGGAATCGTTCCATGGAATTATCTGCAGTAGCGCCCTCTATTGTCGAGATTTTCAACTAATTTTTGCTAGTGTCATACAAAATCCCACACCACGCTGAATATTTATCTGGAAACCGTACGTCTCTCCGATTCGTAGATATTTTTTTTTTTTTTTATCGCGTTTTACTTTCGCACCGAAATTTTAAAACAACCCAGGATAATCGTTGCAGAATTTTGTCGAGTCATTTCAAATTTTATGAAAATCGAATGCAAACTTAAAAAGATATTAATAAAAGTTTTCTGTATTCTATTAATTAATTCAATGATATCCCATGCTTGGTAATGATTCTAGGTAGCCATTGTGATTACGTCCTATTTAAGATGGAGTAATATTATTTCCGTATTACTGAATTTAATATATATAATCCTAATAAATTTTGTATTCATGCATTTTTGCATAAGAGTGCAACGGCTATTGCACCAAGATCTGAATATTTATAAAACTAGTTATAGTACGAACGCACCTCATTTGCCACGTTTGACGTACAATTTCCGACTTGTTATTATTATTTTGATTGCTAGTCAAAATTTTTTATATTAAAAAAAAAATGAAATTATATTTTTTGACTCTTTGCAAAAAAAAAAAAAAAAAAAAAAAAAAATCAACGTCACTGTCATGTTAAGGGCTTTGAAACATTTCACAGTATTTAAAATTTGAATTTCCATGATTTTTTTCTTTATTTTATATATATTTTATTTTATTTTTACTTTAGAAAGAATTTTTGTAAATCCTACTTTTGTTGTTTTGTTTCATTAATACCTGCTTATGTCTATTTTCTATTATTTCGGTGATGTAATGATTATAAAGATGGCGTGTCTTCGCAACAATTTTATAATCTTAATCTAAGGTAATTTTTTTAGTATGGCATATCTATAATAATAAAGAAAGAAGTTTGTGTGTGAGTGAGTGAGTGTGTCGACGGTGTTCTGAAGAGACCATTTCACGTAGAGCTACAAAATTTGGGGGAAAAGGTACGTCTATATATGAAGTTTTGCACCTCGAAGCCCGATTTTCGATTTTTTTATTAGATTATTTTTATTTAATTTTTTATGTGATTTGTAGCACTTTTTTAAGTTTCGAGGCGATTTTTCCCTATAAGTGAGAATAATATGGTTTCTTTCTTTTAACCCAATATAGTAAATTTTATTCTCTTTTTAAAAAAGTTTATTCGGAATTCGTGCAGAAATTTTTTAATTTTTAGCGAATTTCTTATGCAATTATTGAACAGCATTTAATGCATTTCCATACCTATAAGGAGATTACCGTAGAGGGACACAGTTCTGTCGTCAAATGCCGCCGAATTTGTCGCCAACTTGGCGGTATATCGCCAAATTTGGCGACCAAAATGAGTCGCCAAAAGTGACGCTAACTTGGCGATATCTCTAATATTTCGCAAATTCCCACAGACTTCCATTGTAAACCAATATGGATTACTTGCTTACAGAAAATCAACAAATTGAAATATTTTAATGCAACAAAAACTAATATTAACTTAAGGGATTATATTAATTATATTTAAGGGAATCCAAGTAAATTAAATTGTGAATAAAAGTAACATGATACAATGCTTAGCATGCTTTCCCAAATATAAATTTTAAGAGAGCCCGCAGGTCAAAGGAATTAAATTTGAAGCTTTATCCAATTATAGCAATTTTTGACTTTCGTGATTTTTTAACTTTTTGTGATTTTTAATTCGATTTTTACGTTTCTTCTCGATCTGCTGCAATTTTTTGACATTTCATTTTTGACCTATAATACTAAAGTAATTTCTACCTTCATTTCAATAAAGCTTATTCGGATTTCGTATAACAATTTTCGAATTTTTCGGGTATTTTGTATGTGATTTTTAGTGTAGTTTAGCTATTTCCTACCATTTTTCCACATTGGTGAAAGACGTTGATAGCAGTTGAATCAACTTTCAATCTTCGAACACAATATATATATATAGTTTTTCTCTTTTCGAAATTTGTGCAGCGATTTAAAATTTTTTCGCGATATCTTATTGTGATTTTCAGAGCTTTTTCGCAATTCGTGCTGTTTTTTTACGTACCCGGGCATCGCCGGGAAAGTTAGCTAGTTTAACATAAAATATTAGTATGAAGCAACAATTTTTATAAAAAGTTTTTGAGGCAGGGAATAGGTGAAACCGAGGATCGATTGAAAAGCGAAACAGGAATTTAACGTATTGAAAATGAAGATCATTCAAACAGAACGTGTGAAGTCATATATGTGGATAGTATTAAAAAAAATTGTGTAGTAGCCAAAAAATTCTTTTTGATTTATTTCCTACCCAAAAGAAATTTACATCTAAATTATTTAAAAACACATATAAATTATATCTGCGAGTACTGATTGCAGAAAATATTTCAAACTCTAGAAAGATTGTCAAGACTCTACCAATTAAAATATTTAAAGAACTTTAAAAATGTATATTAGCATTCAATTCTTTTAACCATTTCTCATTTTCTTTCTTTTTTCTTTTAATATACGGTAATTAAGTTTAAATATTCTACATTTATAAACAGAGTACAAAGTACAATTGTTCTTTCTCTCTGATTAATGTTTACTGATAAATTTTCATACATCCAGTTCCGAATCTTCTTGCATAATGTAAGTCAAACAGAAATGTAGAATAATTAATGCAGAATTCTTTTTTTAATATATGGTAATTAGGTTTAAATATTCTACATTCATAAACACAGTACAGTTGTTCTTTCTCTCTTATTAATGCTGACTGATAAATTTACATACATCCAGTTCCGAAGCTTCTTACATCGTGCAAGTCAAATAGAAATGTAGAATATTTAATACAGAATTCTTTTTTTTTTCTTTTTTCCCCATCCAAGTAACATCTGTACATTGTGAAGTGAAATCTTATAAGTCTGTGCTACTTTCTTTCAAAATTATATTACAGTTTAAAAATTTGAGCACCATATACCCCCGCCTCCACTACATCCCTGGATGAAAGAAGTAGTGCTCGTATGCTAAAAGTATTCCCGAAAGATATCTGAAAATTATTTCACTTATATAGTTGTACCGTGAAAATTATAATTTGATTTTTTTTTATTATTCAGAAATAAAATGCATAATTTTATTTTTGGACCAGTTGAAGATTTTTCGCAGCATCTTTTATCTTTATTGTCAATCATTGGTGCATTCCTAATAAAATTCGATGCTGGGCTTTATGTTTAGCCACACTAGGCACTGTTTAAGGGCGCTTTTGTGATAATTATGCATCACAGTGGTCCTAATAAGCGTTTAGCCTCTTCAGTTACGAAACTAAAATATTAATACAAATGCTTATTCGTTAGTTTTTACCAAACAAAATGACGTCGTAAATGACAGAAAAAATATCTTTTCTGAAATTGATCTTTTAGGTGCTAAGTAATTTAGGTTCAAAAATATGGATCTAAAACTACAAACCCCCTTAAAAACATCAATTTAATAACCGTTAACCTAAATTAACGCAATCACAAATTTAAGAGCTATAAAGAAGTAAATAATCTACAAATCCCCAAAATTTTTTATTGAAAAAGATTTAAATTAAATACTTATGAAAATTTATCACTTTTTTGGCCATACTGTCTTTTGGGCATTTTTAGGCATTTTACAAACTCAGGTGAAAATAACATTTATTTTATGTGGCAATCAGCTGAGATGCTGCCATTTATTAGTTTGCTTTGAACGCAAAAGACATTCAGCTATTAAGAAGTCATGTGAAAATGTAAAAAAATTGGACATTTTAGTATTTATAAGGAAAAGAACAGAACTCCCCATATGACTCAGGGACCGAAGAGGGGACCGTTTTCGTTTATTGTTCAGGAATGAAGGGTGCAAAAGAGACATCAATAAAAAAAAGTTTTTTACGATACAAGTACCCTTGGTCCTGGAAGTACCTATTTAAGTTGTCAGTGCACTGTTCGTATCACACTTTATGCGGTTCTGATTATATAGCAAGGACCGACAATATGCTTTAGTGGTCATTTATCTGACGAATTCAAATATAAATATATTCCGGATATCTCATTATCAATTGTAACGCTAAGAAAACTTTCAAGTACATTGCCTCGTACTTCCAGTCTTTTCATGTATTTATTAATAATATTATTCGTACTAAATTGTAAAATCATTATTCATATATTATTTCCATAATACTTACAAGCTGTGAGAAACAGGCCTGCTGACATATTCTAACATATACATTCTGTTAATTAACCGTTACATATTGTAGTTATTATTTCAAACATAATGAATCATAATAGGGAGCTCCTAAGATTTATTGGGAGGGGGGAGGGACAGAGATATGTATAAACATTGATTCCTTTAAGGAGCCGGATTCATTTATTATTAAAATCTTGTGTTTCACAACATCGATGGAGCTATGTTAACGACGGTACATTCATTATACAGATAAATATATAGAGAGGAGCGTAGAAAGAGGCTAAGACAGCTGTCGGGGATAATGAAGGAATCAGAAATACGTTAGTTACGTCATGTTAAGGTTTACTTTGAACAAAGCCTTCTGTTTTGCAGAACAACGGAAATAATTAGAGACATGTTAATATACTGTATGTATCATATATATTTTCATTCATCCTGTTTTTTACACAAAAGTTAGCAGCGCCGAATAAGTGTTTAAATTATGCAACTGAATATCAACCCAAAATGAGGAACGGACTCGATGTGAAGGGGATATAAATTTCCATACAACATTTCTCATTAATTTTAAGTGTATAATCGCAGTGTAGTGAGGCGGGAGTGCTATATAGATTAGATAAAATAAAAAAAATATATATAGTTGGCCTCTGCGTTGATTTTCTTTCTGTTTGCTTAGGCATGTGCACATTTAACCCGTAATCGCTATTAGCGGTCTCACAGACCGCTGCATTTTCCAATTTTCATAAATTTTCAGTTTAATTATAGATACTAGTTAAATTTTGTTTTATTTGGAGTCCTTTTACTTTCACTAGAGACTTTTGAATAGATGAATTTTAAATATACTAGTCCTGTACATGAAGTTTAGCACAGAAATAGTATTTTGAGAGTTAATGTAGCATTTTATTCATCTTTAGATTAAGCGGTCTGACAAACTGCTCACGGTAGTTATGCGACAGTAGTTGTCACTCCGGTTATGGGTTAAATTATCTATCTAGTCTTTTCGTTTATCTTATGCTATGATATTATCTATCTGGTCTTTTCGCTTATCTTATGCTATAATATTGTTTCTCCACTGATCTCTGATCATTGAGTGGTGAACGGGAACCTACTTTTTCGGGACCGAGCTCGGCTCACTTAAAATAAATAAATAAATAAATAAATAAAATAATAAATAAATAAATAAATAAATAAAAATAAAAATGACTTAATCAACATTATTTTGCTATTAAAATTCTTTTAAAAGAACATTGCATATATATTTTTGCAAAAAATTACAGCATTTTTCAGACTACGTATTTACAAGACATAGGAGGTGTAATTAAAACATCAATGATGATCGTGATAATTATATTTAAATGAAGACTCGGTAAATAATTTAAAAAAGGGGTAGTTTAAAATAAAAGAAAAGGATGATTTAGAAAATCATAATTTTGAGCCTCTACTCACAAAATAAATAAATAAGGTATTTTTCTTTAATTTATTAAACCAAAATAATTTTTTAAAGAGTCCTTTAACAAATCTGCAATATTATTGTTATTTTTGGAGGAAAAAAAATCCAGCTTGACGCGACTCAGAAGGAATGAACTTTAGCCGAGGCTCGATGCTAGAGAAAAAAAGTAAGCTCGCGTCTGGATCGACCCGAGTCTGACGAAAGAACATTTGTCGGAGTTGACATCTACTTTAAACAAATAACTTTAAGTTATACACTTGGTGTTTGAAACGGCCCATTTTTTTTTTTTTTTTCGTTTATCGAAGAAGATAAATGTTAGCTGTTTGTTTTCTATGTGCGGCTATCAATCTGCATTCTTATATACATAGATGATATATATATATATACACATATTTCATATATATTTTTTAAACACAGTGGGAATGGGAAAACTATTCTCATTTTTTTAAAAAATCCTCCTTTACCATTCTATTCTGAAAATATCAGGTGCTAAAATAATATGAATGTAATGTTTTATCCCCTCTCCCCTGGCATCAATTTTGGAGTAGTCACCAATCTTCTCCGAGACCGGTTCTCAGGTCTGAAGGTGACACCAGGTGGTCTAAAAGCAGAACAGAGAAATAACTTGAAAGGTGTCCCTTTCTCTCTCTTTAGCTGGATATGCGAAATTTCTGGTTCAGAAAAGCTTTTTCAGTTCACCACCCCGCAGGTTTAGGTTGTTGAATCAGATGGCCCTGGATTGAGGATTTTCACTTTTTCGTGAAAATATGGAGAATTTTGAATAGTCTGTTGATCGCAAAGTGTTTTTTATTCCCACGGGCTTTATGCATTTGTCAGTGAAAATTATGGACTAGGTTCTTCATTTTAAAATTTCAAATTAAGTGAACTATTATAATTACCAACAATAAATGAAGCATTTATGAGAATAATCAATGCTTCAAACTAACTATTAATGCCTTTATTAAAAAAAAAAAAAAAACAATTTTCATTTTTTTTTTAAATTTTATTAATTATTAATGCCATTATTAAAAAAAGGCATTTTTTTCCCCACAGGCTTTGTGCATTTGTCAGTGAAAATTATGAGATGGGTTCTTCAAAATTTCAAATAAAGTAAACTATTAGAATTACCAACAAAAAATGAAGCATTTATGAGAATAATCAATGCTTCAAACTAACTATTAATGCCATTATTAACTCTCCCCCCCACTTTTTTTTAAATAGAAGATTTTAGATTCTGAATTCTAGTGAGTTATTTAATGAGATAAAGCGTTTCTGGAGGAGGGACAGAATTTCCCTGGTATAATAATTTTTTTAACACAAAATAAACAATCCTCGAATATCGGTGCGTGTAGTAGATAAAACTGTGAGTTTCAAAAAAAAAAAAAAAAAAGCTTCTGGCACATAGTGCACTGGGATGCCTGATCGGCAATTACACGTTAGGAATATAATTAATATTTATAGCGTTTCTGATTCAAACATTGAAGACACAAAATTGTAGGCTTTGGGGCAACTCATGTGACTTAAGCAGCCTTCATTTCAACAAACTGGATTTGAGCCCCATGATTCCTACCCTAGAGTTCTGCTTGGATCGAATTGTACCCGACCTTACACGAAATTTCTGCTTAAAGTCAATGCGAACCCCAAGTGAAAGCAAATTAATTCATATTTTAATACATTACGGAAAAATAGTCTGCAGTTATATCTCTAATATAAGTTTTTATCGTTTTTATACATATTGAACACATATATACCCATTAATATTCAAATGTATAGTTTTTTTGTAATTTGAAAAATATTCAGGACTTTCTTTTTGAAAAGTCGGGTCAAACCTAATCCGACCCGAAAGACTCGAAATCTAACCCGAACCGAAAAATTTAAAGTAAATCCTAGACGCAACGAAAGAAATTAGTGTCAATCCTACCCTACCCGAAATGCAGGTCGGGTTGGGTTCAAGTAAAATCGGGTTTCCTGACTGCATTCAGGACTCTACAGCTCCCTGTACTACGACTTATCTATTAAGATTTTTACTATTATTATTATTATTATTATTATTATTATTATTATTATTATTATTATTATTAAACCCGTTTAAGTACGGCCACTTGTGCAAAATAAATAAATAAATAAATAATTGTGTCTGCTGAAAGGTTAATTTCGTCTATTCTAATGAAAATTATATCAACGTATTCTATAATTTACCAGTAATGAAATAGATCGAAGGAAAAAAATACTTTATTAAAACTGCAAACGATTAATTTTCAAATTTAGATTAGGCTTGTTTAAACTGTATTTCACTTTGATATTTAAAATAAAAGTAAAAATAGTTTAAAAAAAATCCTTTTATAAGCATTCAGTATTTCATCTTAGAAACCACTTCTAATTTCAGGCAATTTATGTACCAAAAAGATTCCGTTATAGTTTGGTATGGGCCCCGATTATGGAAAATTTACTGCTTTGATTTACGCTTGATAGAAATCGGTAACTGGGGAATTTATTTGAAATATATAATTTTTGCTTTCTTTTTATAAAATATGGCAACAGAGGAAAATAAGAAGCATTATTTAAACTGTCTATCCACGGTTTCTAAATTGTTTACTCATGGTATAATCATAATTTAACTAATATTAAACAATTTAAAGCACATTAACAAAAATATTACTCCCTATTTTTTATTTTTATTTTATTTTCTACATTTTAGTGTTTAACAGCTAGTTGGTTTTTCGTACTTTAGCAAGCGTAGTTTGGCACATAATTGTTTTTGTAACTCGTATACAGTTGTAATCATAAAGAATAATTTTATCGATCTATTGCCTTCGCTAACTTATGCGGCAAATTCCTAAAAATTAATATATTAATTTATAATTAAGTTCAGAAAATATTAAATATTATAACGACTGTAAAGACACCTGTATACACAATTTTTATAATTATAGTACATCAGGAAGTAAGATTATTAAAAAGAAAAAAGATTATTAAATTCCGTCTTTACGCAGAATAAGTTAAATAAAAGGGTGTAAAATAAAAGTTTAGACAGCTATCGTTTAATTTTGAAGTAAGTTCTTAACTGATTTGATTTAAAATACTGAGTACAGTAAACTCTGTCTAAGGCGGAAGCGATCGGGACCAAGAAAATTTTTCGCAGTAGACAATATTCCGCCTTAGATAAATTTTACTCTGTCTATGGATTCACAGGGACTTGAAAATCTTTCCGAGTTAGACAGATTTCCGTCTTACACAGAGTCCGCTTTACAGAGAGTTTACTGTATAATGAAATGCGCAAATCGTTTTATTATTATTGTTGTTAACTTTATATTGAGCTTAAAAGGAAAATTCTTTTAAGGTAAGGAATTTAATATTTTGCGATATCAATTATTCCCTGATTTTCTTGGGGCCATTGAATGCGCGGACTATTTCTTGCGTATAGTGTGCCATCTGTTGGCATATGCTTAAACTTAAGATTGCTCTCTTTACTTTGACGATCAAAAAAAATAATTACTCCTAACTTATAAGTTTTAATTGTTACATAACTTGTTAAGTGAAAGATATTTTACATGTTATAGCTATGCAATCAGTTGCTTTCCTATTTTGCACTTTGTTAATATTTAGATTCTATTAGCAAGAAATATTTTTGATTATTTTATTTTTTTATAATTTATGAAAACAGATTGAAACCTGTAAACTTGAATAATGATTTTTTCCCTTTTTAACACTTTCCAACATAGTTAAAAAGTGTTTATGAATTCGGTTTGTCTGTCCGTGCTCTAACTCGTCTAAATATAGTCCGACATGTATATATGTTATCGGGGTTATGCTCGGTATTGAGAATAAAGAGGGTAGCATTTTCGGTTCACTTACAGGGCCACTCAAAAGAATTTCCGTTACATTACGGTCTATAGGGAAAAATCGTTTGCCGTGTATTTTAATAATATTACAGTATTTTAAACATATTGAAATTGATATACATCACTGAGGTGTACTACAAGGTTCTTACTAAAGAATGTGGTTTACATAGAACTTATCGTTTATTTACATAGGGACATACAAAAATATTTGACTATAGAAATAAATCAGCAATAATTGAACTATTCAAGCCTACGAATAATAATTGCGGAAGGTGCGTTTTCAGTTGTGGTACTATGCATTTTTAAATTTAACTATTTTATAAATATTACTTCGTGTGTATAAATTTTATAGATCACATACAGGGTCGCACAAAAGTTCTCAAAAACATCATCTTATTGGGATAAATTGCGGAGTGGAAATTTTCAACTGTGCTATGCGTTTAACTGAACTAACTTTTGGCATGCTATGTAGTATGCATATATATCTATAGATCATATACAGAATTGCACAAAAACATCGTATATTTTAATGATTACTCATGGTAATAGCAGAAATCACATTATTTCAAATGCGTTATGCGTTTTTCAAATTGTTCAGTTAGACGTCATCTTTCATCTTAATTAACTGTTAAGTTTTTTTTAATAGTATTCTGAATGTGTTGGAAAATGTTTCATAATTTATGCTGTACGCATGATTTTTCGTTCTTGCCTCTGCATGCATAGGTAATTAAATCTTGAAAAGTTCAATATTTGTATGTGAATTCTTGCATTACATAACTTAAGATTTAAAACATAAGCTTATTTATATTACACAACTTAAGAATTGTTACATTTGTGTATTTTTAGAATTTATTTTTTAACCATTGTTGAAAAGAGCGCTAAATTTTGGCATTATTTTTATTATATATTATGTATATTCCAAAATCGGTTGCGGATTCAAGGAAAAATTAATTGCACGATTCAATGTCGACCTGTCGATTCTTTTTAGTCTGTGTATATTCCAAAATCGGTTGCGGATTCAAGGAAAAATTAATTGCACGACTCAATGTCGACCTGTCGACTAAATTTTGGTATTCTTTTTAATCTGTGTATATTCCAAAATCGGTTGCATATTCAAGGAAAAATTAATTGCACGACTCAATGTCGACCCGTCGATTCTTTTTAATCTGCGTATATTCCAAAAACGATTGCAGATTCAAGGAAAAATTAATTGCACGACTCAATGTTGACCTTGTCGACAACATGCTTCATAAATTATATGACTTTATTAATTCAGGTCAGAAACTTAAATACTATCTGTACATACATTCAAACGCCAATGTCCTATTATTAGTAGTAGTTAATGTTGTTCTCAGTTTTTTTTCTTTTAAATTTTTCTCATACAAAAATGCATTTTTCTGACACATTCACGAAGGCATTCTAATCCGTAAGTGGATGAAATTTATGGATATTATTATATTTAAGTGTTAAAGAATCGAACAATGCTTTGCTTTTCCTATAAATGTGACATCTTTTTTAATTACAATAAATTGCAAAATGGAAAACATCCTTTCTGTAACTTTCATCTCTTGTTTCAGGAAGGACACAAACTTTAAATAACGCTTCTACGGGAAAAAAAAAAAAAGCAATTAAACAAATTACAACGACCATTTGGAAAATGATTTTTTCAAAGACTAAAATTTAAGACATAAAAAATCGCGGGTTTTCGGATTAAAGGGTTCTATTGTATTTACAAATGAAAGTCCGGCGCAATATTCGCAACTTTTCCCGATAGTTTCGGGTGCCTGACATAAAATTTTAGAACTTTTGAAAATGCTTCCTGAGCAATTTAGAGTAACTGTTGAGATAAAAAAAAAATTAAACTTTTTAGTTTGTAAAATGAATTTATAACGTTTTATTAACAAATACAAAATATCTCGCAAAAAATGGTTTTATCCTTTTCAGTAATTTTCTTTGTGCTTATCTCATATTTATATTAAACTCAAAGACGCGCCCGTCAGAATGACGTGTTTGCATTTTTAAAAAGATTAAAAAATCAAATCTAAACAGTAAATATTCACTCCTGATGCCACTTGAAAGAATATATTTTTTAGGAATAACAATAGAGTCATTCTCAAGAGTCATTCATGGCTATGAACAAAAAATTAAAACAGCCCAAATATAAAAATTTTAACAATGTTGCATTTAACACAAACCTTTGCTTGCCTTAAATTTGCATTTAATAGAAACTTTTAATGCACGGAGTTCGTTCAGCTCGCTACATTTCCAATGAGCTCCATAGTCTGTATTTTAATGAATCGCAAAGGAATGAATCGGAAACATTTATAATTAAACATTGTTTTGAATTATTTCCGATTCAAAACATTAATCAGTTCAAACAGGTCAAAACATTGTTTTGAAATCGTGAAATGGTTGCAAAAAGCAGTAAAATGTTTTTAGTTTTGTATGTTTTATATTGCCATTGAGTAAAATTATTGCATCCATGGTCTATATTTTAATGAATCTCAAAGGAATGAATGGCATATTGTTTATCATCGCTGGTGGCTGGGTGATATGATTTTCAACGCTAGATCGAAAAACAGGCATATTTTGAGGTAGCTCATCACTCAAGTTGTTTTTGTTTTTTCTCAATCTTTCTAAAAAGTTTAATCTTATGCAGCTTTATTGAAAAAATTAAACCTCTAAAAATTAAAATAAAATGGCTGATTTTAACGAAAAATTATCGGGATCCGGATGAGTTCACCCCGGAAGTGTTATACACTTAGCGCTAATATAATAGCATAATCTAAAAACACTATTTCCCAAGATCTTTATTTTAATTATCTCCGATTATTAATGGCACGAAAATAAATTTTTAGTTTAATCAGAGTTGAACTGGTATTCTGTATTAAAATATAACTTTCGGAAAATATTTCGATCAGTTGCTAATTTGGAAATACTATTTTACCCTAAGCTAAATTTTGTGAACATGCATGTCAACAAAAGGCACTCATTTCAACGATGGCGGTCTGGAAAAGAAAATTAAATGCTACAATCAAATGCGATTAATATTTTAATCTGCTTAACAAAAAATTAAGGCTCATTCAGAAGCAAAAAAGGTGCTATCTCTGTTATTTCAATCTGCCCCATATTTAATTTTGCGCAACTGAACAGGATTCTTTCTTCTCCCTATAGTTCAACTGAAAGAAATAGTAAGTTGGCCCTAAATGTAAATTCAGGATCTTATTTTCTAGATATTATTAGTCCTTGTGAGGGCATTGTCGCAAAATTATAGCTCCTTGAATTTTTCCCCCTATATGTTCTTCAACCCGCACCGTTTTTAGGCACATTCGTAATTATATAAATACGTAGCACCTATAGTCGTCTTCTGGTCCGTCCGTCTGTTCGCATATAATATACCCAACCGAATGGTTTGAAATTTAATTCATATATATAATCGTTACAGAATTTTGTCGAGTCATTTCAAATTTTATGAAAATCGAATCAAAACTTAAAAGATATTAATAAAAGTTTTCTCTATTCTATTAAATCTAATACGTAATTAATTTAGTGATATCCTATGATAGGTAAGGATTCTAGGTTGTCATGGTGATTATGAAATATTTAAGATGGAGTCATATTATTTCCGTATTACTGAATTTAATATATATAATCGTGTTAATTTTTTTATTCATACATTTTTGCATTAGAGTGCAACAGCTATTGCACCAAGATCTGAATATTTATAAAACTAGTTATAGTGCAAACGCACCTCATTTGCCAAGTTTTACGAACAATTTCCGACTTTTTGTATTTAATATTCATAACCAGGGCCCGACTAAGGCTATGGGGGGCCCCGGGGCAAGCATCATTCTGGGCCCCCCCCCCCCCCCTTCTATATATCTATAGAATTCTTTTAGAATAACGTGGAAGTGGCTAGTACTAAACTTCATACGTATTGTATGTATGCATAAATTTTGCACCCGGTATTGCTCTCATCTGTAAACAGGGCATCACAAAATGATGGTCACACACAATTTTAAGAAAAAATACTAGTAGGATAATAGCAGACAAAATAATAGATTGGTTGACACGTTTTTTTTTTTTTTTTTGCTTTGCTTATCTACGTACATTATAAGATGCCTAAAAGAAAATGCCCCAAATTCATCATAATGAATGGCTTTAACTTGCCACATAGCGAGGAAAACGTTAATAAAGAATTTCTTGTGAAAACAAAAGAATGCTAAGTTGTCATAATAAAATTTTAATCAGTAGTTTTTTAATCATATAGTTTGTTTTTTGCATGGGTGCAGGGGGTACTAGAAGTAGAGAAGGGAAGGAGGACCGCACTTCTTCCTAAATGTTTGAAAATATAAGAATTTTGGTCACATTTGGCTAATTTTAATCATTTGGCACCTTTTAATGAAAATCCTGATTAATCTTATGGGTGGCCCCCTAAGAAGGGGGCCCCGGGGCAGCTGCCCCGCATGCCCCTGCATAAGTCGGGCCCTGTTCATAACAGATATGTAGGAAACTCCTCCCGACATTACAGAAAGAAAGCTACAATTTAGACATCAAACACCTATAGGCTGTAGCTGGATAATTTTTTTTAGATGTTTTTCTTGCATCAGAGTATCTTTCTTAGAAAAGCAATATAGTACTCAAAGTTGTTGATTTTAAGTACTTATCCGGAGAAACAGCGAAAGTCCCGCAGTTGGCACTATAGTTATACGTAGAAGCAGTGCTAGCCTTCTCTTAACTTTTCAACATATCCATCAAATTTCTTTTATCAAGGGTAAAAAGAAAATCATTTGGTCTTCCTCCTTCACTTGCTGGGACATATGGCTCAAAATCCCCCAACTTTCCCCAATAACCGAAGAAGCCAGTTTTAGAACATTTTGGAGTCTTGATCTTTCATTCAAAGATCTTTAGAAGTTTTCTCTCAATGGGAGGGGGGGGGGGGGGGATATAATTATAAACACGGTTTCACCCATTATGGCCAGCCGTGTGTAGAAGCCCTATTACTACGTAATCCTCTTTGGAAGGACTTCATTATGAAGTACCTTATATGAGCAAATACGCAGAATCCATTAAGTTTTGTGTTCTTCTGTGTTCTCAAAGGGATTCCAATATTTTTAGCACTGTTTTACTCTTTTCGTCATTTAGATCTATCGTTAAATCCCCATGTCCATCAAATCAAATTACCATTTCTCCGAATAATTGCATTCCTTAACTTCTCTACTCACATAAACACGCCAACGCAGTAGCTCTCTAAAAGTGATTTGCAATCCATGTCTCCAGATTATTATCCTTGTTTACGTTTCGAAAAAGAAAGAGGGCGGGAGGGGGAGGGGTGGTATTAGAAGTTCTTGCGCACACACGCATAGAAATACATTCAGCTGCTCTGCGGCCTGGGTTGGTGAATCGGGTGGCGGATATTGAGCTTTTAACCGCTCATTTCCGCATGTGCCGAAAATGTAATAACTGTTTCGATCCAAATGACACGGGAGGCATCTCCAAATGTAAGCAGTAAACGTTTTAGCAATCGATTTGCATTCCAGGCAGAAAAGTAAGGATTTTTAGTCACATGGGGGTCGTCCTCTGTATTTCACATAATTCAAAAGACTATTGGGTATTAAGGAAATATAACGATTGCATTATGAGGCTCTGTAATGATGTCTGGTAAATTTAACGAGCCACCGATTTGCAATTTATTCATAGCTGGGTGTAATTGACATATTAAAGCTGGAGGCATTATGATGGGACACATCTTCTAAAGAACTCCGAAGAATAAATCAAAGATATTCTCTAAACATGAACCAGGAGATTCTGAAGGCCAAATTAGGCTTGTGAAATTGCTCCCGATAATTTATTTAAATGTGGAACAGAGTCGAGTGATAAACGAGACCAATCGATAATTTTTGGTCCCAATGCTGGGAAGGGAATTTATGTATTTTAATTCCATTGATTCTTTCGTAATTCATGCGCTGATTTTATTGTAAAATCCCTCGTGGATATATTGAAATCTAGTAAAGTAAAACATCAATATTTAGCTGAAAGAAATGTGCAAATAAATTAAGCGTACATTTTTTTTTCAAGCATTTAAAAATAAGAAGTCCAATTGATTATTTGGGGGAGAAAAAGGAAAGAAAAAAAATGCAATTTAAGAAATTACAACGACCATTTAGAAAATGATTTTTTTCAAAGACTAAAATTTAAGACATAAAAAATCGCACGGAGTTGATCATACATTACGCACGCCATGGATTACATTTTTCGGTAGTGTAAATTTTTAAACTTCTACGGATCTGGCCATACATTACGTACGCCATGGATTAAACATTAATATTCCTGGACCAATTTTAAATGAAATTTCATTCTTAAACTTCTAAACATCCTGCATCCCACAATATTACTTTTTACACCGTCGTATTGTCGAAGAGCCGAGCTCAGTTTTTCTCTAGGGTTCAAAATATACATGATAAGGAATTTTTGAAAGAGAGGAAAAGAAAAAGGAGTGTGTGCCTACTATTCACTAATACTACTTTTGTAACTATTATTCCTTTTTCTTTTCCTCTCTTTCAAAAATTCCTTATCATGTATATTTTGAATCCTAGAGAAAAACTGAGCTCGGCTCTTCGACAGTATAGAGAAAAAAAAAATGTACTTTTAAATGCAATTTGTTTGAAAGCTGTATCTCAATTTGTTTCTGAGTTATTAATTTTTTTTTTTGTAGTTTTTATTACTTTTTTGTCATAGTGGCAACAGATTTATTCATTTCTGTTGAAATTAAAGGAAAAATACAGATTACTGTATAGACCAATCAGAAAACGAATAAAATGCGGGATTCAACTAATAAAACGCTTTAGATATGTTTTTGATTTCCTATCCTGACCGAGGACAATAACCATTTTTCCAAATGGTTAATAAAAATTATTGCCATAATATGGATTGAAGAAAGACTAGAATGTACATTAAAAGCTGAAAGCACACATGAGCGCGCGCGCTCGCACACTAGAGATGAGATCGGTTCTTTTTTCGAAGCCTGAGACCAAAAAATATTGTGTCGTTAGAGCCCGAGGCCCATGCTAAAAGTACGCAGTAGAAAATTATAACATTTAAAAATTCTTCCAGGATTAATTTTGTCATTTAATCCTTAAATGATTAGTAATGCTTATCTGCATCACTTTTTATTTAACTCTTAGCAACCAGTATACTTATATAGAAATATTAATCCTGTAAAATGTACAAAAAAAAAAAAAAAAAAAAAAAAAAAAAAAAAAAAATGCTACTATATAAAGTTAAAAATCTATCTTAAAATTTCTGGTGTCTCGTGTTTAATATAAGAATAAAAAACACAATTCTAAAAGTATAATTCATCCATTTAAGGGCTAAATTTTACAAAATAAGGTATTTAGATTCATAGTTATTAAAATATTTACTAATTAGCAATATTTTAGTTTTTACTACTTGTATTGTATATGTGCAACATAAGGAAAGATTGACGTATTATATAAAAAATGTATGTCTGATTTTTTATTTTCATTATTTTTCCTGTGTAATAAACCTTTCTGAGAATCATATATAATTTTTTTTCGAAACAAAATAAAAAATCATGCATTTAAGGGTTAAAAATATCTTCTTATGCACAAATAAGTGTTAACACCACTCATGAAAACGTTTCGCAATTTTCATGCCCCTGAAAAACTCTTCCAAATAGCAAATTTGTTACTTATAACCAAACCACTAACAGAAATCTGCAAAAGTTAGAATTCTCTCATTCTTTTAAAATACCATTGTACAACTATGACAGATAGTCATGAGCTCTGTTTCCATTAATAATAGAAAAGGACTTCAAAGAGAGGTATCATTTATTACACGATTATTAATGCCAAATTATCATATTAAAATTTCATATTTTAGAAAAAAGTATTGTTAAAATCTTCTTCAAAGAATACGGATTTAGGCAATTATGTTTTGAATTTTTTGTTCTCTCTCAAAGTAAATAAATAGATGAAATAAATACATATAAAATAAACTTACTATTTTCATCTTGGCAGAAATCTGCAAACGTTAGAATTCTCTCATTCTTTTAAAATACCATTGTACAACTATGACAGATAGTCATGAGCTCTGTTTCCATTAATAATAGAAAAGGACTTCAAAGAGAGGTATCATTTATTACACGATTATGAATGCCAAATTATCATATTAAAATTTCATATTTTAGAAAAAAGTATTGTTAAAATCTTCTTCAAAGAATACGGATTTAGGCAATTATGTTTTGAATTTTTTGTTCTCTCTCAAAGTAAATAAATAGATGAAATAAATACATATAAAATAAACTTACTATTTTCATCTTGGCAGAAATCTGCAAACGTTAGAATTCTCTCATTCTTTTAAAATACCATTGTACAACTATGACAGATAGTCATGAGCTCTGTTTCCATTAATAATAGAAAAGGACTTCAAAGAGAGGTATCATTTATTACACGATTATGAATGCCAAATTATCATATTAAAATTTTATATTTTAGAAAAAAAGCATTGTTAAAATCTTCTTCAAAGAATACGGATTTAGGCAATTATGTTTTGAATTTTTTGTTCTCTCTCAAAATAAATAAATAGATGAAATAAATACATATAAAATAAACTTACTATTTTCATCTTTGGCAGAAATCTGCAAAAGTTAGGATTCTCTCATTCTTTTAAAATATAATTGTACAACTATGACAGATAGTCATGAGCTCTGTTTTTCCATTAATAATAGAAAAGGACTTCAAAGAGAGGTATCATTTATTACACGATTATGAATGCCAAATTATCATATTAAAATTTTATATTTTGGAAAAAAGTATTGTTAAAATCTTCTTCAAAGAATACGGATTTAGGCAATTATGTTTTGAATTTTTTGTCCTCTCTCAAAATAAATAAATAGATGAAATAAATACCAAAAAAAAAAAAAAAAAAAGAAAAAAAAAAGCAATTTAACAAATTACAACGACCATTTGGAAAATGCTTTTTTCGAAGACTAAAATTTAGGCATAAAAAATCGCACGAAGTTGATCATACATTATGTGCGCCATGAATTAAACATTCATAGTGTTATTACACGTAAAAATTGCAAGCGACAAAAATCGCCTGCGACCCGTCAGCTTTCTTAAAACTTACGTATTATCCACCTGAAACTTACGTATTATCCAAGCATTTCATTGGCTATTTGGGAAAAAGCTTTTCCATTGTTGTTGTTGTTGTTTATTTGAAACAAAAATGCTAATATAGAATGATTATTAAATATTCGAATAAAACTATTTCAATTAATACATCCATTTTGTAGAACCAGTGCATGATGCATAAAGTCAAGGCCAGATATATCTTGAAATAAAATTATATTGGGTTATTTTGGATTTAATACAACATAAATAATAATGCTGATAGGGAATAATACATCCTGGTTCTCTTATTTTTTACTCACAAGTAACATATCTACTCAAAAGCAGTCCGGGATTATCATTAACTTCAGCACTGTCGCAATGTTTGATAACATACGAAAGCTTATGAACGAACAACTTGCATAAAAGAACGAATAACTTGCATTTATTCTATGCAAAATAGCTACAGGAAAAAAGAAAGAAAGATAATGAAAAAGTTCTACTAAATGATACAGATGCATTAAGTGCAGATGAACATCCGGGACCAGAAATGAATGGAACTAGATCTGTCGCAAAAAGTCATCAATCATAGGAGTGGGGGATACATGCAAAGATAAACACTCCTTGCAATTCATAACGATCTTAATTACGTATGACCCAAGCAAGCGAAACCTGGAAGACTCCGATGTTTTCACTTTTGTGGATTTTTTTTTTATCGCTTTTTCGTTTAGTATCATTTTAGTTTGAAACAAGGATCTTTTCATATTAGCTTAATGCTGATATATGGAAATATACTTTGGGGGAAAAGAATGGATGATAAATTTCTTTTAAATCAGCGATGGTTTTAACCCATTTATGCCTAACTTTTTGTTTTCTCAAATTTGCTGGCAAAATCAGTTAACATTTTTGCAATATGTATTCGGAAAGTAGTAAAAAGAAATTACATTAATTTTTTGTTGTTGTAAGTCGAACTTTGTTATCCCGACACTGTAATGGTCAGAAAAAAGTGTCGTCATAAGCGGAGTGTCGCGGTAACCGGAGTTGGAGAAAAGTATGTTTATATAAAGCTGTATTTTTAATTAATTTAAGACAATTCTAAATTCATAACTGTTCTTGCAGTTTTAAGCAATAAAACATTATTATTAATCAAAATAAAAACAAAACAAAATTGAAAAGAATAAAAATCAGATTTATGGTGACTTGATTTTTATTGATACATGAAATATTAATGAATTAAGGTTTGCTTATCCCTAGATATGCTTCGTACAATTATTTTTTCAATATTATACAATGAATTGTAATCAATATTCTTTGTTTCATAAATGGATGTTAGATAATTTCTGATCGTTTCAATGCAATGCAATGCGTCGGTTTTAGTCGCATGAAAAACGCCGTGTAACCACAAGAAAGCTCCGCCTGACTAAAACAAAAAGACCGCAAGTAGACTAATACGTTTATCTGAAGCTTAAGTGGGTCATTCATAGTGTGTGGCTTTATTTATTCAGATAAAAGATTAAAGTAAAATTTCTCATTTATCTCAATGGGTATTTTAGACACTTTTATGAAAAGTTTAGCTAAGATATTTCTTACCGCTTAATTTCCGTGCTTATAAGATGGATTATGAAAAATGGGCAATTTTCCCAAACCGTCGGGACATCCTTAGTGGTAAATTATTTAACGACGTAAAATCCGGAGTTTATTTACATTAAAAGGATATACAGAAAATCGGGACTTTGAAAAACTGACGTGATAAGCGGGGTGACGTGAAAACAGGGTGTCGGGATAACGAGGTCCGCCTGTATTTATTTGATGAATTGTAAACTTCTTTAATAGGGGAATTTATATTATAAAGGACAAACTTGTCCGTGCGTAACGTTGACATCATTTTAACGGTGGCAACAGCAGAGGATTAAAATTAACTTTTATTGCAGTTTTTTAAATTTCTAAATACCGCACGTTTTTAATTTTTACTCCGCCGAATAGAGAAAAATATGTACTTTCAAATGCAATTTGTTTGAAAACTATGTCACAATTTATTCAATTTTTATTGTTTTTAAATTAATTTTCAAGCATGAATTCTTTTCAAATCTGTCTCCATCGGCTGCAGGCGAGTATGAATGGTAAATCTATTTGCTTTTAATATGAATAGCTCATCATTTTATTCCAGCTTATATTCCATAACGAAACTAAAACATTCATCAATCAAAAAATAAAACAATAAAATATAAATAAAACACAAATTTAGGACATGTAATCTAATTTCGCACTTAATTGACTGAAATGAACAGAATCAAAAAGGCTGATTGTAAATACCGATCTTTGGAGATTTCTTCGGCTGTTAACTCATGACGCGAGACCAATATGAAAATACCTTTCTAAATACGTTTGAAATCGTTATTTGCACTCATTATTGCTATTTTTCATATAAATATGATTTTTAGTATTGTTAGTGAGCATTCTATTAAATGTAAAAAATCTATTATTTGCGATGCATGCTAACCGCAGTCTTTGAGATTATTTGCTGATACGTTTTTTCATTTATTTTTCGTAAACTGCAATTCATTTTTATCAAACAACGTGTTTTAACGATATATAAGTATACTATGTCAAAAACCGCTTTCAGAAAACCCGGGTAACCCGTGTTGGATCCCCTAGTATTTACAATAGTATAATATGCATAATTATGTGTTTTGTCTAGATTTGTATAAACTAGGCTTTTAAATTGGATATTATACACTATACTTAATATTTTTATGTACTACTAAAAAAGTACATTTATTCATTTACAGAGACGGCTAATATTAGAATTATTATTAATAATAAACTAAGAATAATAATATTTGAGGCTTAAAAACAATTTATTTCATAATCATCATAAAAAAAACTTTACATAATTAACTGTCCCCTAAATGGCTAATAAAAATACATACCCATTCTTGCCTAGCATCCTATATTTGGTACGTTACAAACATGCATAAAAAAATAGGCCAGATACACAATTTGATACTTTTAAAAAATACGTACTTCAAAGAGGTCAAAGCTAGAGATAACTTTTTTTTTTTTTTTTTTTTTTTTTTTGATCTATGATAGAAAAATGACAAGTAAACTTACTTTTTAGATTTCGCCATCTTGAACAATGAAAAATCGAGGATTTTTTTAAAAGTCGTCAGCTAAGCAAATAAATATCCATTCTATGCTGTCTTCTCTCGGTAACAGATAAAGACATTTATAGATAATTTTTTCATGCGGTTCTCATATTACAGAGAAAGAAAAATTATACAAATTTGTTAAAATTTGAAGCTTCCTAGATAGGGGACGCTAAGCATAAATCGGTTAAACTATAGAAAATAATTTGAAATACTTTTTTTTTTAATGAAACAACAATAATTTGTAATTGGGAATTTTTTTTTTTTTTTTTTTTTTTTTTTTATCGCTGTATAAAGCAGTTCATATTCCAAATAATTTAGTTGAAAACATGTTATCTTTGTGAAATCATTAGCGAAAATGTAGTGAAATGTCATATGTTATTAAAATAATTACTCTCGATCGATTCAAATTTGTGGATTTGTTATCGCTTTTTCGTTTAAAACATTCGGGTCTGGTGTACTATTAATAGTACATGTCTTTTCATTGAAGAGATTTAATTTGTCTTAACAATTAATTTCGTTACTACCTACACGTAGTATGATAGTATCTGCCTATGAATTTCTTATTAAGACTTCATTCATATTTTGGCATTTATTAATAACAATAATAACAAAAGTTTGCTTAATTCTCTTTGCACCGACTTGGCGATTCTTTCATTTTAAACATATATTTCACTTTTTTAATTTAAAATATAGTTACTTTTCTGAATGAATCATGTGTGATAAAACGCAAAAAATATTCAAAAGTTGTAATGTCTTTTAAATCCTGTAGTAATAGGATATTTTCCAAACATAATTTTTATCCTATTGCCATATGAATATGAATAGAATAGTACCCAAAATAACTGCATTCGTTAGATTTTAGATAATTGCATATTATAAAATTCAATAAATCTATTTGATAGCTCTACTATTAACATTATTGACCTAAAAATAATTTTTTTTTTCACAAAATTGAAAAAAAAAATCTAACCCGAAAGGGTTAATTTCATCTTAGTTTCAAACAAGGATATTTTTATATTAGCTGAATGCTCATACATTGAAATATACTTTGATGGAAAAGAATGGATGATAATTTTATTTTGAGGTTTTTAAACTTTACGCAAAAAACTGAAGCATTTTTAATTATAAGACAACAGTACCGGCATCCCCCGACTTACTTAAATTCGCACTTACATAATAAATCTCGAAAATTACCTTTGTGAATATACTAGCGCGTTTGATACGCAGTTGCATACTTTTTATATTTATTTTATAAATAAAATATATAGATATAAACCATAACCGTAATATAGTTTATATATTAGATAGTTATATTTTTACTGATATACAATTAAATATATAACAAAACAACTTAATCTTTATTGTTAGTTATTCATAGTAGTCATCTAATTCATGATACAGTTTATGCTTATCAAGTATTATTTTATTTTGTGAGTGCTGTTCATTTGTCTTGCCATCAGAAATTTATGGAGAATAGGTTAAATTAGTCTTCTTTAATTATTTCTTATTTTTATAGTAGTTTGATGTAGCTTCAAAATTGTCATGAATCAATTCATCAATGTTAGATTTATAAATACCGTATTCCACAAGGTATTTGAAAAGTGTTCTTAAAGTTTGTTTTTATATTTTTTCATACGTTTATAGTTTATATACTACTAAATACTTTCGCATGATGCTTTGTGTATAAAAATAATACGATGTAAATAATATATATATATATATATACTTATATAACCATAATATAATTACAAATCATCATCTATTTCCAATTACAATAATTCAATCAATTAATTAATAAATTTAGCATCAAATCATAACTATAACATTATACAAAATACAGATGGAACCCTATACAGGTAATATAAATTAAGCAAAATCCACTAATTCACTAGCACATTGCATACGATTAATCCATATAAACATATGAAAAAACACCAAATTTTGAAAAAATAACCTATTAAAGACATAAGAAACAAAAACCCAGCAAAATAATGTTGAACCATTAACAGACGCATTGTAAACAAATAATAGATCAAATGGAAGGATGTAACCGGAAGCTTATATAGTATTTCACTTTTTCAAGGGTACATGAAATACCAATATAAGCAAAAGCATAGTCGATTTCTGTAATAGAATCCAGCATTAAGCTAAAAATTAGATTCCATATGTACCCAGTCGATCACACACCAAAAAGCATAAATTTACCATGACAGATAAATTGAATTAAAAAAATTATTAATCAATGTAAGATCCGTAATAATGAACAATATGAATATATAGAAAGGTTTAAATTTAAAGACATACCCAGCAAGAGAATTGCAATGACCTTATTACAACTCGAACTAGTAACCAATTGTAGCACAGCAAAAGTCCCGCCTAGTTAATGGTACAGTTAAAATTGAATTCTTACGGTTATAAATCATCATAGTGTGCAAAAAAATACTAAACTTCTAATAAATATAATAATTATAGTTAACATATATAGTCTTTATTATATGTATTATTATATGCCAAAATTATTATATGTATTTAAAGGATCCTGGAATAAATTATTACTAAAAGTATATAAAGAAATAAATTATTTAAAATTAAACGGTTAATAACTCAGAGAAATAATAAAATATTAAAAAATATGGCAACAATATTATTTAGAACTAAATAAATAATTATTTAATGCTGCCATCTAGCAGAACTTCATAAAATTAAAAAGTTCCAATCACGTCGAAATAAAGTAATTTATAGTGGTGCCATCTATTGTAAATAATGTAAGTACCAGATATAACTGTAGAAAAATTGCATATTTAAACTATTCATAATATTAGAACTGATTAAATCATCTTAAAACACAACAATATTATACTAAAAAAGCACAACTAAATATCGATAATAATCACTTAGCAACATAGATAGTAAATATTGCAATTTCTTACAAAATTTTACCTAAGCAACTTACAAATTTGACTTACGTAAAATTTTACGGAACGCATTACTTACGTAAGTCGGGGGATGCCTTTAGTTTAAATTAGCATTATTATTCTATTATAAAACAGATTATATTAAATAATATCATAAGATGAAACGGAATATTTCACTTTGATTCAAACATAAAATATATTATATGAACTTTAAAAAGTTCGCTGTTTTTCTTAAAATGTGAATAAAATATTTTGGTTAAAACAGTCAAAACAGTCTTTTTAAAGTTCATATAATACAGATTATATTGCACCTCACTTTAGTTGAAAAACTCTTGCGTTTGCGAAATTTTAGAGAAAATGTAATGAATAAAATGCAGTGAAATAAAAATGTAATAAAATTCTACTGTGCTATTCAAATAATCGCCTCAATTGATTATTTTTATAGTATCATTTCAGTCCGAAAGAAGGCATTTTCCTACAAACTTAATGCTGACAGATGAAAATATAGTTTGGAAAAACGAATGGATGACACATTTATTTTGAAACGGCGATGCTTTTGAACTATACAAAAGTATTTTAAGTGTTATTGCTTATAAAACAACGATTTATAGTTAACAATATTGTAGTTTATATTTTTATTATTGTAGAGTTAAAAACAAGATACAGATATAATAATAATAAAAAAAAAAAGCTCATTAGTGGAAAAGTGCTTGTGTTTGTAAATCGTTAGAGGAAATGTAACGAATAAATTGCAATGGAATAAATTGTAATGAAAACACTATGTGCTAATAAAGTAATTGCAGCAGCCGATTCCGATAATTGCCTCAGTATGTTGAATGTACTCCAGTAAAATTTATGTGTGATATAATCATTTTCAAAAAGATATTTTCTTCGTTCAGCTTTTCTTGTATGTCCAAAATGGAATATCCATGTTGAACAAATGAAAACTTAATTTTAATGAAGTGTCTTACATTGAATATCGTGCAATTTCATAAATTTTCAAGAGGTCCCTTAGTTGAATATATATTTTTTTAAATATATAAACTTAAGGTTCTTTTTAGCGAGTAACAATAGATGTCTCTCAAAGATTTTATTGAAACTTTTTTTGCACAAAGTTATGCCTGAACCTAACACAATATTTGTTAGTTTATTAAATCAATAATCTGTTGAATATATTATAATTGTAGGCAGTTATTTTTTTTTCTTTCGTACGATTATTTTGTTCTTTAAAACACAAATAGATGCGTAAAACATACAATATACAAGTAGCGAATTTCATAATATAGCTGTAAAAATTGTTGGAGATAAATTTAATATTAATTTGTAATTTAATCATCCCATACTGTTTTATATACAGGGTGTCCATAATTCTTTAAAGTTGTCTATAGACAAAACCATTACTCATAAAGTTGTTAAATTTTCAAAAAGACACAATAAAGGGATGAGAATTTGTTTAAGGGAAAAAAAGTTCACAATTTCGCCACCAGGGGCGATTTTTAATAAATTACACATTTAACATTACGATAGGTTAGAAATGTTATTTACAGGGCGTCTGTAATTAAACTACCCTATTTTAAAGTTGTCTACAGGCGAAACTATTGTTCAGAATGTTGTGAAATTTCGTGGAGGACATAATAAAGGTATGAGACTTTGTTTGAGCGAAAAAAAAAAAATAATAAGAGGGCGTTTTTTAACGAATTACACATTTAGCATATATTTACAACACTTTAACAAATTTTGTTTTAACCAAACATGTTTCGCATGACGGTCATCATTTTCAGACACCATCTGGAATCGCAAGATAGCATGTTCCACAGTCGATCGCAGTGTGTTCTGGGAAATGCTAGGAACCTGTCGTGAAAAGCTGTCTTTAGAATCAGGTTAGTTAATAAATAAAATTTCTAAACTATCGTAATGTTAAATGTGTATTTTATTAAAAATCGCCCTCTGGTGGCGAATTTTTGAACTTTTTTTTTTGGCTTAAAAAAATTCCAATTCCTTTGCTATGTCTTTTACAAAATTTCACAACTTTATGAACTATAATTTTCTCTGTAGACAACTTTAAAGTAGGGTCGTTTAATTATGGACATCCTGTATACTTATATATTTTTTTATGGATGACCGAATATAAGCGTACTCGGTGCAGTGTGTTCTCTTTTAGGGTTCAGATGAATATACATGAACATGGATGATTATTGAGCTAATGTGTAATTAAGCTGGTGTATTCAAACATAAGTTTAGCGTAAACAAATATTGACAAGAAAGGAAAATCGTGCGTCAAGCATGCATTATGGAAAACTGTCCAAAATATTCAGACTTGTAAATAAGAGATAAATGCGATGCACATCATATTCTACAGTAAGCATCTTGTACTGCACCTTAATGATATATATATACAGTAAACTCTGTGTAAGGCGGACTCTGTATAAGACGGAAATCTGTCTAACTCGGAAAGATTTTCAAGTCCCTACGAATCCATAGACATAGAGTAAAATTTGTCTAAGGCGGAATTTTGTCTACCACGGAAATTTTTCTCGGTCCCGATCGATTCCGCCTTAGACAGAGTTTACTGTATATATATATCAATTTAAATATGTTTGAAATAGTGTAAAATTATACAAATTCATTGCAAACCATTTTTCCCATAGACCATAATGTAACAGAACTCTTTTGAGTGTCCTTGTAAACGAACTATAAATGCCACACAGTTCACTTTCAACACTGAAAATACCACAGCAATCCTCATTTACATATAGAAATTACATGGCAATCCGGTTATATTTACGCGAGTTAGAGCAAGGACAACCAGCCAGACGGCCAGACAAATCGAATCTATAAACACTTTTCAAGTATGTTGGAATGGGTTAAAAACAGGTCATGAATGAAACTGTCGTGTTGTTTTAAGATCGGTTGAAATTAAAATACAGGGTGTCCATAATTAAACCACCCTATTTTAAAGTTGTCTACTGACGAAACTATTGGTCAGAAAGTTATGAAAATTTTTTGACAGACTTAATAAAAGAATGGGAATTTGTTTGAGCGAAAAAAAAATTAGTTCAAAATTTCGCCACTTGAGGGCGTTTTTAATGAATTACACGTTTTAAAATGTTTTTACGCTTTATTTTTTTTTTCAGATTAAATAAGACAAATATTCAGACCGCCCCCTGAAAAAAAATAAAGCGTAAAAACTTTTAAAAACTATTGGTGTTCGAATTAAAAGGACCGTACAAACTGTGAAAAAAGTCCACCTACGGCAGCCGCGATTTTTTTCTCAGAGCCCAGGCCTAGTATTCAGTGGGCGGTGGCTAAATGTGTAATTTATTAAAAAACGCCCTCTGGTGGCGAAATTTTGAACAAAATTTTTTTTTCGCTGACACAAATTCCCATTCCTTCATTATGTCCGTCACAAAATAGGTCGTTTAATTATGGACACCCTGTATATATCTTTTTTTAATAAAAATCACGTTTTGCATTATAAGTTATTATGTAATACACTACTTTTGATTTAACAAATATCAGCTAAACTTCTTGTGATTAATTTTCTTCATTTCATTTTAAAATTACTTTCACTAAAGAAAAGCTATTTTAATTATTGATCTGATACCAGGAAAAAGAAAAAGAAAAAAACGTAACCCTTATTGGTATAATCCTGTAAATACGCACGATGCATTTACATTTTACGAATTTTTGCATTTACATTCTTAATCATTACAGAACCATAAAGTTGCTAAGAGTAAATAGTAGTATGTAGCTGTTTATTTTAGTTTGTTTAGAAGTAAAATAAATAAAAATCATAAGAAAAATGCATAACAATGTGTAGTTTTTTTTTAATAATTTTATGGGAAATATTTTTACCAATGGGCTATAAAGGTAACACAGATTATAGTTAGGCTTAGTATGCAATGTCTTTTATTTATTGGTTTATTATAGCAAAACGTTAACTAAAATAACAATATATTACTATGCAAAAGGATCTGCTAATTATGATATTCAGCGAAGCAATTTTGGTTGTGAAGCAAAGATGGACATTGTACAGTCGTGGAATAAAATTTGCTTAGAAGGCCATCTACATATTAAAACGAACCATAACTTTGTTTTTTTCAATAGCAGTACACAATTCTGACAGCATAAATGAACTCTGCATCCTTCAATTAGTCTAAAAACAAATTTTTGTGCAATTTGTACGGTAAGTTTCCGAGAAATTAATTTTAAAACGAGCGTATTTTAGGGGCTGTATCGAAATTGAAGTTCGGTACTCGATTGTTGACCAAGAGAGATCTTGATCAAAGCATCGTAAGCGCCACTCAAGCAGTCATTGAAGATGCTAGATTACAGGATAGCAGAAGAAATTTCAAAATATCAAGTCGCTTCTATCATAGACGGCCCCTTAAACCATCATTTTGCCGCTTTTTTAAGCATAAATTGAAAACTACTTGGAAGAAAAATGTGAAATTGTGGATTTCCATAAAGCAGGGCTTAATAAATCTAAATCCATTAAAAAAAAAAAATAGGTTACAATTTATAATGTTTTCGAATATTAATTTCATAATTCATATCATAAAATTATAAAAATTGCAAATTCAACGTATTTATGCTTGGGTATTTTAGTTTTATTGCTATACAAAAAATTAGCACATTAAGAGTATAATTTCATGAGATATTAATGAAAATATGAAAATGTAATTTAAATTAAAAGCACCAAATTTTGAATGTTTATAATTCCAAAACTTATCATTCATGTGACTTGAAATTTGGTGTCTGGGCATAGTTTGAACCGAAGATTTGAAATATCTTGTTAAAATTGAGTACTGCCATTGAAAAAAAAAAAATGAATTCGTTTCAATATGTAGATGGTCCCCTAAGCAAATTTTATATTCATCATTTAAAAGTAGACTTTATTCCCAATCGTTCGGTACCTGCTACTTTCTTCTACTATAATTTGTTGAGGAGTTAGTAGGAGGTGTTTACCCTTTTTTTCCACGACTGCACATCTTTGTTGCTACAGAAGATTGTTGTTACTACAGAATATCTTCTGCACGTAGTACATATATTGTACGTTCTATTTTCTAAGCGGTTCTTTTTGTAAACGTTCCTGTTTACATAATTGCGTTCAGCATACGCTCTGTTTTGTCATTCTTTTTAAATATGTGGATAAGATAATAATTAAATACAGCAATCACCAATTTTAAAATGGAGAAAAATGTTTCCCTTAGTCGTAAAAGGGTTAATACGAAGACTTTATTAACCCCTTTGGGACGAGCGTCATTCTATGCGTGGCGCAGAAAGTGCTCAGAATCTTTGATAATTCCCACCAGTTATTTTTTATCATAGATTTTGCCCTATTTAATCAAGGCATTTTCTCGATTCAATTAGGCAAAAGTTTCTGTTTTGTCTAAAACCGGTGAAAAAAGATTAAAAATTCTGTAAAAGACGCTCGTCGCGAAGGAGTTAAAGCTAGCTGTCATTAAACTATTGCAGATCAAGAGTTACAATTAAACTTTTCTTCTTACTTTCTTATTTTCTATTTAATTCATTTTTTGAAGAGTTTTAACTTCAGTCACATGAATTTTGATACTTAAAAGTAAAAAAAATCAGCACACAAAAATTGAGACCCAATATATGCTTTTTTGAAAAAAATGTTTGCCACACAAAATTCTATTCAGCCTTTAATGAACGAAGGAAAGAAATATAAACAGCGTATGTTGTTACTACAGAAAATTTATTGAATGAAAAAGAAGCCTCACAAAAACGAAAATGTGAATGGACAAATACCAGATGCCATTTTGTAAATGCTTCTACGCCGAAAACTTCTTTTTTCGATTCAGAGTAGTGTTGAGATGGGTCGATGTTGCTTCTTTTCGATTTACATTCAATTTTGACGTCATTCTGACGCAATTGTGAAATTGAAGATTTCTTTCTCCTTTAGATAAGGAGTTAGCGGATCACTTCTTCTGAGACATGGATGAAATAAGAATTTTTTATTTTTTTAATTTAGGACTTGCCATTTTTCTTATCCAATCTTATTGTTAATGTAATGTGATAAGAATTGGCTGAAGACACCTCGTTTGTTTCATTCATTGATTTTATAATACTTTTGGAAACTCTCTTTTCATTCGTTTGATCCAGTTGAATTTTCATTCCTTTGTATTCAGTTTTTATTTTTCAATTCTTTTTGTTAATTTTGGAAATTTTCTTATTTATCTATTTTCACTACTTGAAAGAAACACGTTTGTTGTATAAGGCAGCTCATTTTTTTATTATTATTATCTTTACTTTTTTGAATTTTTTCTTGTTGTAATTTCGTGTTTATTTTCTAGTCTTTCCCCCCATATTTCAACAGCTTTTTGTATCGTGGTGTTTGTTTCGAATAAAATTTCTTTCATTTTCGTTAGAGAATTTCTTTTATTGTTACAAGTGTGTGTATATGTATATGTATATATATATATATATATATATATAACCATTAATTAAACATTACCGACCATCATCAATATATATATATATATCAGTGGCGTGGCGTGAAAATTTTCGGTGGTCATCGCAATTATTTAAGTTTGTGGTGAAAAATTATTAACTCTAAAATTCAATGGTTGAATGTTCAAAAAAGAAACTTTAAATCTTACCTTCACTTATACATGAACTCCAAATGTTCTGCTAAAACTGGATCGTAGAGTTTTAAAAGCTTATTAAGAGTTTTAAAATATTGTTTGGTCATCGCCGCATCCAGCGATGACCGGACGCCACGCCACTGATATATATATATATATATATATATATATATATATTGAATACAACAATTCATTTTGAATTATTATTCCTTATTGGTATCATATATTTTTTAAAATATATACATTAGCTAAATGTTTTTAGTGATCTTCTAAATATTATACGCTTAGATCTTTGCTGCAATAGCGCATAATCTTTGTGTATGATCTATATGATTTCTACTCTGTAGTTATCGGATACCTCTATATTGAAATTCCATTAATTTTTTCATTCTTATCATTGCAACGATTCATTTAATGATTTTTTCCAATCTAGTTATGTATGTTATCCATTCAGTGTATTGGGGGCACTGTATAGTTGTAAATTCATTCATGCTATCACAATTATTGATGGTGGTCAGTAATGTTTAATTAATGGTTATATATATATATATATATATATATATATATATATATACATATATATAGTTTTAGTTAGAGTTTCAAGTTAAAAGTTTCAAGCGACATCGCGATGACCTAAATATCTTGGCCGCTTTTTTTTTTTTTTTTTTTTCTTCGCACTTTTAAATTTTACATTCATAATTAAATACAAATGAATAGGCAAGAAAATGAAAAATCTTTTTAAATTTATAAATTACGTGCCATTAATTCTTCTATCCTGAAACAGAGTGAAATTTGATTTTAAAAATCTCGAATTTTTAAGACATTTTCTAAACCAAATTATATTTATTACCAAACAATATTTTCAGTTTGTAAAAAAAAAAGTAATTCTTTTAATATTTTTAATGTGAGCTGTAGATAAAATACGTAGTACGTATAAATATAAAAAACTGTAGCTTGTCCTTTACTCATGCCTATATTTATATATCATTAAAGTAGAGGGGGGAAAGACAAGTTGCGAATTAGCCCCATCAAAAAATTCCAAAGCCTCCTCTGACTTTGCCGACTGGTTACGGCCCTGACGATATATCGATATCTAAAAAAACTTTCTAATCCATACACACGAGTATCACTTTAATGCATCTTTTTTCTCCGTAAGCAAAGTAAAAGACGGCTGCGCAGCCAAAGCCAAAAAACCACCTCGTATCCATTATCAGATTTCTCTGTTTACGCATTGCTTCGAAGGTGAAAACTGTTTTACAGGCAGGGTAAGTGTCTGGACTTCTGTTAAGATTTTGATATTCTCAAATTCGTTGTGCGAATCTTTTAGCATTTGTCTTGTAAATAATGTTTTAGATTAAACTATGTAACAGAAACTTTCTTACTAATGAATAACAAAATTAGATAATTTGCTTAATATTAAAAATAAAACCTTATGGATCATCATTATTGTTGTTATTTAGTCGTAACCACGCAAAACATCTTAATTTTCTATTTTTCGAGTCGAAAATATTTTTTATTTAGTTATAATTTAAATTTCATTTTAGATGCAGATTTTAACATTTGGTAGTTAACTGATAATGAGGAAGCTGTTAGTACTCTATCTCACAGAGTTCGTGTGGCGACGTCTTTATTCAATAACTGAAACTTTTATTGCAATGCGATGATGCATTTACAATTTTATGCCTGCAGTTTAAATTGAGTTATTGTTTTATTGTAGGCCATTTATTTGTTTTCTTATTTTAAGTATATATTTGTACTGATATAATAAAATAGTGAAAGGCCTCTAATTTTAAAATTATGCATTTTTTAAATAATCACCTTCGCACCAACAATGTTATTTTTTTTTTATTATTTGGCGTCAAGTATTAAACTTGGTGACAGTGGTGTTTGTATAACCAGGGATGAGAGCTCTCCGACCCAAATGACCGATTACTACCACTAAATTTTAATAGTATTTCTCGCATTATTTAATGACAGAATTTTTGAGATTTAATAAAGCAAAGAATACTATTACAATTTAGTGGTAGTAATCGGTCATTTGGGTCGGAACGCTGTCATCCCTGATAACTGAAAAATACCCATTTTTAAATTTCAGTTTATATATTTATTAAATGTGCTAGGTTTATATTTAATTAGTTTAGTTTTAGAAAACTGAGATATACACGTATTTAGAGAATTTAAAAAAAAAAAAAAAAAACAGTAGAGAAGAATTTCAAAAGTGCTGCACGAAAATCCAATAAAAATCTGATAAAAATCCAATTTAAATAAAATTAGTATAGAAATTATTCACACGTACAAGGATTAAATAAAACTTTTAGGATGTTTCTGACTATGAAACATTTTAGAGTTATTTGAAGAATCGATATTAAATATTTCGCATGTTTTACATAATAATTATTAAAATATTATACAATAATTTGGAAAATACTCTTATTATAAAAATGTGAATTTTGTGATGAACCACGAAACATCATAAAGAATAAATATCCAATTTGTAAAAAATTGAATTTTTGCATTATCTTTTTCGAAAAAAGAGAGATAATGAAAAAGAGATAAAATATATAATGTGAACATTAAAAAGATCCACCATCTTACTTAAAAGGCGACTAATGTAATGAAAAAGATGTTACAAGTTTAAAATATACATTTTATTTAAAACTTCTTAGTACTTTCAAGCCTATGATAAGTGATGTCATAAAATAAATGGAACTGCCACTAATAATAATAATATATATTTCCTCTAATTAAATTCAATCCCAGAAACTGCTACTGCTACTTCTACTTCTACTTTCAACTCTAGTAATTGTTGGCTCTCTCATTTTCGAAACCTAGTGACGTATTTGTATAAATAAACAACATTTAGTTATTAAGATATTCTCTGATGATGAGCCTGGAAGGCTTGAAAGTACTAAGAAGTTTTAAATAAAATGTATATTTTAAACTTGTTACAACTTTTTCATTACATTAGTCGCATTTTAAATAAGATTGTGGACCTTTTTAGTGCTCACATTATATATTTTATATTGAATCAAGGTGAAAAATTGTGTTTCGTACTATGAAAAAGAGATTTTGAAGAAAATGCATTTTCAATTAACATGACAAAACAAGAGTTGCCCGATATAAACTAAATTCTTCGTTTCCATATAATCACACAAAATATTAATTACTTCGAATATTAACGAAAAATATCTTTAAAAAAAATCTTTGCTAAATACGATACTTCAATTTCGTTTGACACGTTCACGTTCAGAGTTGTTTTAAAAGTTGCAGTTCGAGTTGTTTTAAAAGATTACTTCCGGTTTGTGAAGTTTTACAAATTCTTTAATATTCTGTTTCCTAATTGATGTAGTTGCAAAATGAAGATAGTTTCGTAAAAACTAAATAAATTATCTGTTTAATAAATTAAAAAACTGAAAATCTCCCTTTTTTTTTTACGAAAATTACCCAGTACAACATTTTTGTAAACTTTAAATATTTTCAGGCCCTTACCTCATCAGCGCAGGGTCAAGAGGACAAATTCCTACTTACGTTTTCGATAGAAAACGTTTTGAACCGTTTTTGAATTGATTTTGTTGAAATTTTCTTATCTTAAATATACAATGCATATTTAATGTATTAAAGTTTGGATTAAAAGCCTGTTATTTACTTATTCTGGCACATTCCTTGTTAAAGTATGGCAAGAATAAAGGCAAAAGGGCATTTTTTATATTACTGCAAATGTTATTTTACTTTACTATAACAAACAAATTTTTATTTTTGGTTGCCGTAGTAATAGAGATCGATTTGTTTTCGAACGGATTTTGTTGAAATTTTGCTTTACTAAAGCGTACACTGCATATTTAATGAATTAGATTTTGGATTAAAAGCTTGTTATTTAGATATTTTGATACATTCATTATAAATATATGACAAGAGGAGACAAAATAATTCATTTTTATATTATTTCAATTGTTATTTTACTTTAATATAACAAACATTGATTCTTGATTCACGTGGTAAAAGAGTTTAAAAAATTCGTCTCTGAAAATTATTTTAACTATGCAGGATTTGTAAGTTATTCTTTGAACGTACAATTAAAATGTAATTAAATTCAAGTTCTGCAAATGTTATTTTATTTAACATAAGAAACAAATATTAATTCTTGATTCACGTGGTAAAAAAGTTTAAAAAATTCATCTCTGAAAATTATTTTAACTATCTAGGATTTTAAAATTATTTTTTCAACCTGTAATTAAAATTTAATTAAATTCGAGTACTGCAAAAGTTATTTTACTTTACAATAAAAAACAAATATTGATTCTTGATTCACTTGGTATAAAAGAGTTTAAAAAGAGCGTGTCTGAAAATTATTTCAACTATTTAGGATTTTAAAATTATTAATTAATTGTATAATTAAGATGTAATTAAATTCGAGCAATGCAAATGTTATTTTACTTTACCATAAGAAACAAATATTGATTCTTGATTCACTTAGTAAAAGAGTTTAAAAAGAGCGTGTCTGAAAATTATTTCAACTATCCAGGATTTTTAAATTATTATTTCAAAGTATAATTAAAATGAATTAAATTCGAACACTGTAAATGTTATTTTACTTTACCATAAGAAACAAATATTGATTCTTCATTCACTTGGTAAAAGAGTTTAAAAAGAGCGTGCCTAAAAATTATTTCAACTATCCAGGATGTTTAAATTATTATTTCAACGTATAATTAAAATGTAATTAAATTCGAGCACTACAAATGTTATTTTACTTTACCATAAGAAACAAATATTGATTCTTGGTTCACTTGGTAAAAGAGTTTAAAAAATTCGTCCCTGAAAATTATTTAACTATCTAGGTTTTTTAAATTATTATTTCTACGTATAATTAAAATGTAATTAAATTCGAACACTACAGATGTTATTTTATTTTACCATTACTTTACATAAGACAAAAATATTGATTCTTGACTCACTGGATAAAAGAGTTTAAAAAGAGTGTATCTGAAAATTATTTCAGCTATCCAGGATTCTTAAACTATTATTTCAATGCATACTTAAAATGTAATTAAATTAGAGCACTGCAAATGTTATTTTACTTTACCATAAGAAACAAATATTGATTCTTGATTCACTTGGTAAAAGAGTTTAAAAAATTTCGTCCCTGAAAATTATTTTAACTGTGTAGGATTTTTAAATAATTTTTTTCAATCTATAATTAAAATTTAGTTAAACTCGACTACTACAAATATTATTTTACTTTACAATAAGAAACAAATATTGATTCTTGATTCACTTGGTAAAATAGCTGAAAAAGAGCCTGTCTGAAAATTATTTCATCTATCCAGGAATTTTAAATTATTATTTGAATGTATAATTAAAATGTAATTAAATTCGAGCACTGCAAATGTTATTTTACTTTACCATAAGAAACAAATATTGATTCTTGATTCACTTGGTAAAAGCGCTTAAAAACAGCGTGGGTGAAAATTATTTCAACTATCCAGGATTTTAAAATTATTATTTCAACGTATAATTAAAATGTAATTAAATTCGAGCACTGCGTATGTTATTTTACTTTACCATAAGAAACAGATATTGATTCTTGATTCACTTGGTAAAAAAAATACGTCCTTGAAAATTATTTTAACTATCAAGGATCTTAAAATTATTTTTTCAACCTGTAAATAAAATTTAATTAAATTCGAGTACTGCAAATGTTATTTTACTTTACAATAAGAAACAAATATTGATTCTTGATTCACTTGGTGGTAGACTTTTAAAAATTTAGTGCCAGAAAATTATTTCAACTATCTAGTATTTTTAAATTATTTTCTCAGTGTATAATTAAAATGTAATTAAATTCGAGCACTGCAAATGTTGTTTTACTTTACTATAAGAAACAGATATTGATTCTTGATTCACTTGGTAAAAGAGTTAAAAAAATTCGTCCCTGAAAATTATTTTAACTATCTAGGATTTTTAAATTATTATTTTAATGTATAATTAAAATGTAATTAAATTCGAGCACTGTAAATGTTATTTTACTTTACCATAAGAAACAAATATTGCTTCTTGATTCACTTGGTAAAAGAGTTTATGAAATTCGTCCCTGAAAATTATTTTAATTATCTAGGATTTTTAAAATCTCTAATTAAAATTTAATTAAACTCCAGTACTACAAATGTTATTTTACTTTACCATAAGAAACAAATATTGATTCTTGATTCACTTTGTATAAAAGAGTTTAAAAGGAGTCTGTCTGAAAATTATTTCATCTATCCAGGAATTTTAAATTATTATTTCAACGTATAATTAAAATGTAATTAAATTCGAGCACGGCAAATGCTATTTTACTTTACCATAAGAAACAAATATTGATTCTTGATTCATTTAGTAAAAGCGTTTAAAAACAGCGTGTGTGAAAATTATTTCAACTTTCCAGGATTTTTAAATTATTATTTCAACGTATAATTGAAATGTAATTAAATTCGAGCACTGGGAATGTTATTTTACTTTGCCATAAGAAACAGATATTGATTCTTGATTCACTTGTAGAAAAAATTAAAATAATTCGTCCCTGAAAATTATTTTAACTATCTAGGATTTTAAAGTTATTTTTTCAACCTATAATTAAAATTTAATTAAATTCGAGTACTGCAAATGTTATTTTACTTTAAAATAAGAAACAAATATTGATTCTTGATTCACTTGGTAGTAGACTTTAAAAAAATTAGTGCCAGAAAATTATTTCAACTATCTAGTATTTTTAAATTATTTTCTCAGTGTATAATTAAAATGTAATTAAATTCGAGCACTGCAAATGCAGTTTTACTTTACCATAAGAAACAAATATTTATTCTTGATTCACTTAGTAATAAAGTTTAAAAAAATCGTCTCTGAAAATTATTTCAACTATCTAAGATTTTTAAATTATTTGTTCAATCTATAATTAAAATGTAATTAAATTCGAGTACTGCAAATGTTATTTTACTTTACCATAAGAAACAAATATTGATTCTTGGTTCACTTGGTAAAAGAGTTTAAAAAGAGCGTGTCTGAATATTATTTCAATTATCCAGGATTTTTAAATTATTTTTTCAACGTATAGTTAAAATGCAATTAAATGCGAGTGTTGCAAATGTTACTTTACTTTACCATAAGAAACAAATATTGATTCTTGGTTCACTTGGTAAAAGATTTTAAAAAGAGCATGTCTGAATATTATTTCAACTATCCACGATTTTTAAATTATTTTTTTACGTATAATTAAATTGTAATTAAATGCGAGTTTTGCAAATGTTGTTTTAATTTACCATAAGAAACAAATATTGATTCTTGGTTCTCTTGGTAAAAGAGTTTAAAAAGAGCGTGTCTGAATATTATTTCAACTATCCAGGATTTTTAAATTATTTTTTCAACGTATAATTAAAATGCAATTAAATGCGAGTGTTGCAAATGTTGTTTTACTTTACCATAAGAAACAAATATCGATTCTTGATTCACGTGGTAATAAAGTTTAAAAAATTCGTCTCTGAAAATTATTTCAACTATCTAGGGTTTTTAAATTATTTTCTCAACGTATAATCAAAATTTAATTTAATTTCATCCAATAATAGATAATAAAGTTTTGAAAATATCTAAATACTGTATTGTAATCGGGAACACATAAAGTGCACATATTTTCAAGCGCTCTAGTAAATGAATGAAAAGCCTTTTACAAGATTTCATCTTTATGTACATGAACTCACCAAGTTAAATAAAAGCATGTAAGAAAGAAAATTTAAGAAAGAATAAAGTAAACTTTGACAGTCCCATTTCTTTGAAAACATATGCAGCAAAATATTTAAATGTTATACAGATGTGTTCTCACACAATCGATAACATAAAATATAGAGAAGACAAAGAAAAACTTTTTTCTATCTGAATACTTATTCTTCTAACTAAAAGAAAGACATTTTTCAGAGGGGAGAGATGTCAGACATACAATGAAATATTTAGATATACGCAAACATATACAGCCGATCAATATCGTAAAATACAAAAGATGATTGAGATTTCTTTTTGACCTGGAATCAGCAGAATCTAGAAATCAGTATTGGCTCCTCAAATGCACAAATAAAATCAAAAACTGCATATCTAACTCCGAGCAAAAATTTCGAAGTAGTATCTCTAAAAAGTTTATTTCAAAAATTGGTAATTCAGCTTACGACTACTCTTATTCAAAAAAAAAAAAAAAAAAAAAAAAACAATGAGTAACGATGCCGATTTTTTTTCTTTTTATTTATCTTGCTTTAAAGCGGTTAATATATTGCAGGATTGCAACTTACATTTGTAACAATAGGCTTTAAGAAAGTGCTGAACCCCTTCAATGATGAGAATCCCACGCGCAATTTTTAATCTTTTAACACCACTTTTTCAAAATCAAAATCTTTGTATAATTTAATCACAGAAATTTATGATTAAATATGATGAAAATTACTATAACAAATTACTTATCGGAAAAAATGAAGGGGAATTATGTCACGAATACGCGACGTTCATAGTAAAGAGCTAAAATAACAATATCGGCTGAATGTGCTAATCAGAATTGTTATTTGAAGAATTTATACTAATTATTTTCCCTCAATTATTAGTGCCACAATGCTACTGTTTCGAAATTTTTTAAAGGCGGGGGGAGGGGGGAAATAAATAGGGTTTATATATATTTTTTCTTGTATATAGCAATTTTGGACTAAAGATAGTGAAGGTAAACCCTTATAAATTATTACCCTTATTAATCAAAGATTTAATGTTTAATATCTGTATGATAACGACACAAAGACGACAAACAACTTCATTGGTTAAAAGTGTAAAATTCTCAATTCATTGTTGTGTGTGTGTGTGTGTGTTGGAGGGGGGGGGGGGGGGACTAACACTCATACACCTAAATTACAATTCAGAAATATATCGTCTATGGAGTGAGCTGATTTTTAGTTGTTCTCTAAAAGCAGTTGAATGATAAGGGATTTTCCACAAATTGTCATTTTTTATTAACTGACTTTCAGAAAAAAGTTAGTATTTAATGAATATCAATGAGTAGATTTGGAACAAATGCTTCGATTTTGATACTTCTTTTTTTCATGGAATAGGCTCGTTCTAGTGGTTATCCAAGAAGAACTAAAGTATCAATAAAAAATGAAAAAAAAAATTAAAATTGACAGTGTAAACAATTTTGGACTTATTAAAATTGACAATTTGTGGAAAATAACTTATCATTCAGCTGCTTTTAGAGAGCAACTAGAAATCAGCTCACTCTATCGCCGATATTTTTCTGAATTTTCACGATATTTGACTGGATTTTTTTTTATGAGTTGCTTCATAGAGTTGACTATTAAATTATGTAAAAAAAGTCTTTGTTATCGTTCGCGTATGCGCAGATAAAAGCTATTTCATACAACTGCTCATATTTCCTAAAATATTTAATAAATTTATATTCCAATTGCACTATATTGTTTCTACTACATTTTGCCAATTTTTCTGAAACTGGCGTTAAATTTCGTTGAACACTCTGCATGATATAAACAAGAATTTGTATGCAAGAAATGCAAGACTAGTAAAAAAAAAAAAAAAAATGCAAGAATCTTTTTAACTTAAAAAAAAATTGCTGTATCAACATAAATTACTTACTCGAATCAGTTAGCATGTTGTAGAGTATCCACAAATTTGTATTCTGCAGCGATAAAACATTTCGTGCATTTTAATTTACAAGGTGATCCCAAATGTTATTATTTTTCTTTGATTTTTTGTCGTCCTCCTAATTGTCCTCCTTATCAAATCGATGTTGTTAAATATGAGGTCAAACATATTCTTTATAATCCTGAAGTTCCAGAAGTATCCAACATGTACATTTTTAAATATTCGACAAAATGTCTAAAATTGAAAGTGTCTGGTGATTAACGGCTATATAGTGTGTATATATATAATATTTGTCAATATTATTTGCTACTTGCACAAATGAAAATCTTATCCTACATTTTAATTTCATTTTTTTTGTGTGTGTGCTCTTTGGGTTTGAACTTTCGTTATCGTTAAAAAAACCCTCTAATGCAAGCAAATAGATACAATGTCATTTAAAAATGTATCAAGAACATAAAGTTAAAGATTGATGAAAACTTAATGGATCAAAAACAGCTTGTCTGTACGTAAGAACTCTCAGTCCATTACAACAATTTTAAAACATCCGATATCACCAACAAGCGACTTATTTTTTATATATTCTTCAGTTTCAGAGACAATTAAGATCATTACATGAGGAAGTACATGGGAAAACAAGCTGGTGAACTTGACCCTAAAGATGAAAAACGACCCACGATCTTTCATGTCTGTTCGATTTCAAAAAAGAGGCTAGGCCGACACTGCGCTATATTTATGATGCTGCAAGGAAAGATTCAACCATTAGACAGACGTTCAATTACTCCTTGGATGAAAAAAAACATCTATATTTTCGACTCCGTAACGTTTAGAGATTCGATGATGGATTGAAAGTTTTCTATGTGTTGACGTATCTTGAGAAGACTAAAAATTTTCACTTCTTAAAAAAAAAAAAAATATTTGTAGCTTATCAAGAGAAAAATATCAAAATTTTCAAAAAAATATTCGCACTGTAAAATCCGACAGCTTACTGGTAATTTCAGTTAAAAAATACTATATCTTTAGGGTCTTACTTCAATTCGAATTTTTTTTCGTATCTTTACCAATAGTAACGAAGATTTTCAAAACATATTTTGCATTATAAAGATTATCCCAAAGTTCACGTAAGAAGTAGTTTTGATAGAAAACAGAGGTTTATAGTTAAAAATTGTAAATATTTTATTGATTCTAAAGTATACAGTATAGGGTTATATATGGAATAGCATATCAGGTAAATGACCTCCACGGTTTTGCCGGGTGTGCCAAAATTCACGCAAGATTTTTAATTTTACGCCATTTGTGCCTATTATTGCAAGATATGGATGTGGACGGCATGTGGTTTCAACAAGACGGTGCCACATGCCATACAACCCAAGGAACAATTCAATTACTACATGACTAATTTCTTGGTCGTGTAATTTTCCAGTTTGAGGGATCAGAATTGGCCGCCCACATAATGAGATTTAACGCCGTTGGACTTTTTACTTCGGGGATTTTTGAAGTCTAAGGTTTATGCCAACAAACGCACGACCACCCACGCCTTGAAGGAGGAAATTGAGCGCTGTATCAAAGAAATTCAGCCACATTTATGCAAAACGGTCATGAAAATTTTCAACAAAAAAGCACGTATGTGCCAGCAAAGCCGTGGTGGCCATTTCCCCGATATGCTGTTCCAAAAAATAACCCTATACTGTATACTTTATGAATCATAAAAAAAAAAAAAAATACATTTTTTAATTATAAACCTGTGCTTTCTATCAAAATTACTTCTTGCGTGAATTTTGGGACACACTTTATAAATGTTATTGCAACGAAAATTTCGAAGGAACCAGTGGAATTTGTTTCGCGTCAGTGGTTATTATGTATTACTAAGTTTGTACAGCATAGATAAAAAACCGAGAAAAATACATTTTGTAACATTGAATATATTTATATAACAATGTATTTAAAAAAATATCGAAATTTATAAGGAAATGTAGGGGTGAGTATTTGGTTTCTTGTATTCTGTATAGTGGCAGTTCCAGATAAGGCAAATAATTAAAAGGTACACTGAAAAATAATAATTATATAAAAATGCGTTACACGTGCAAAATAGAATTTACACGAAAACACATGAAAAGCATTATAAAGAAACGTATCAGTATTTATTGTAAAGCATATTTTCCAATATAATGAAAACATAGTACAAAAAAAAAAAAAAAAAAACTTTATGAAACAGGAAAAACACAAGCATCCTAATGTTTTTTACTGTTATTGCTATTATATTATTGTTGAAAAAAAAAAGTATTAAATGCCAACACTATAATTTTCAAAATTTTTATATTTTAAAATATTGTAAGCAATAGCATTCAAACTGCATAAAACATTTCGGTGATTTTTTTTTTCAGAGTAAAAAAAGAGTATTTTCTACGAAAATGTTTAATATTTTTTGTTATTTATTATTTAATGAATATTTAGTTGAAAGCATATTTTTCAACATGTTGTAATCTGAATACAAGAGAAAAAAAATTGCGAGAGAGCTGTATGAAATAGAGAAGACACGAGCAGACCAATTTCTTTATTATTATTGCTAAAAATAAGTATTAAATTCCAACACAGTTATTCCAAAATTGTTTAAAATATTGTAAACAATAAGCACTTAAATAGTATAGAATGTCAGCTTTTTTAAAATTCATATAAATTTTGAAATATCAGTAATAAATAATGCTTTTCCAAACTAAATGAGTCCATTTTCTACTTATTACTTTTTTATTATTTAGTGAGTATATAATTTAAAGAAAAGTTTTCAACATAATGAAATCACAATAAAAAACGCAAAAAAAATGCCGAAATAGTTTTATTAAACAAGAAAAACATTAGCTGTCTAATTTCTTCCACTCTAAAAAATAATTTATGAAAACAAAAACATTAGCCAGATGTATGTGAAAAAACTCTCTGAAGAGCAATTTTATTTCATTCTAGCAATTCACAAAGAATAAAAAGCTCTTCAATGATGAACAATGTCTAAGTTATAAACCTGTCGACAAACTGAAACTGGGTGCATGCTGACATACAACGAGCGTGTACGAGAAAAGTTCTTCTTTCTTGAGCAAAAAAGAAAGCAAGAAAACAAAAAAAGATATCCTCTCGTATCAATAACGATCTGCTTCCCCATAAATCTCACTCAGTAGACAGTACCCTCAGAAGAGCAGTACAAACAAAAGATGTTCGTTTTAAGACTGGGTTATTTATTAAAGATTTTATTATCTTCGGGAGTATTTAAAGACCACGTTTTACTGCCGAAGTTAAAACTGATGAGGAGCGGCTGCGTCAGGATTTAGTTGTACATGGTCCGCGTGGCGCTTTCATAAAGTGCTGTCAGCAACTGCTGGAGATTAGGCTAAAATATTAGTCAATGCTAGCATCACAAAATATTAATAGTGCACTTGTTCCTGATTTACAGAATCAGCGAACGGGGAAGTCGGGACTATGGATTGTTTACGAGCTCATAATCTTTCTCATTCGCAGGGAAAGTGTGCATATCGACGTTCATATTTGGGAGTGAGTGAGAAATGAGGAATTTTAAGATTTGCCAGAGTTAAACATTATTGATCAAAAGGTGAAAAGTAAAATGATGTTTCGTATAAAGCGTTATTCGTGAATCTATGGAAATTCGTTTAACCCCTTGGGAACGAGCGACACGTATACGTGCCGCATAAGATGCTCAGAATCCTCGATAACTCCCGTAAACTTTACCTTATTTAATCATAGCATTTCTAAGATTCAATTTGACAAAAATTTCTGTTTTAAAAAATCGGTGGTGAAAGATTAAAATTTCTGCAAAGAACGCTCGTCGCGAAAGGGTTAAGGAACCATGAAATATGTAACGATAACGTTTCATTTCTTATCCCAGAAATCCGTGTTAGCATTTTGAAAGAACTGTGTTGTTTCCATGTTTTTCCACCCCTTTCTTCTTTTAATCCCTTTGAATAACAGATGGTGCCACTGGATTGTTTCTAAAGAATTCCTCGTGTTTCCGTTGATTCTTCTAGTTTGAATTTAATTATTGACGATGTAGCATGTTGATTCCTGCCAATTTGTATTTTTGGAAAATTTTACTCCTGAAGATGGTTAGTTTAAACCGAAACGTTGAGTCTTGTTTTATTCCTGTGTTTTTATTTTTACATCATCTTTAAGGGGGTCCGGGACACAAAAATCTTCAAATTTTCAATTTTTTTTTAATTATTATTATTGGATTAAAATTTTCTCTGCCGTTTTCTGCTTAAAATAATGTTTAAATCATGTTTCTATCTTAATTAGAACAGGAAATATTAATTTTTTCGTTTTGGTTTGTTTTCAAAATCTGCCTTTCAAGCTGTGATTATCAAGGAAACGAGTTCTTGTGATATTGCGTTTTTCTTCATGATAGGTTTTTTCACCATTTCCCATATTTAAATTCTTATAACTCGAGAACCGTTAAAGATACAGGGTTGAAACTCGGAACATATCTTTTTCAATTATTTTACTTTACTTTTGAGCCAGCATATTTGAAAAAAATATTTACTTTTGAAAATATGATTTTTTTTTTTAAAAAGGTGCACCACTTTTTTTGTAATTTTTTCGTTAAATATTTTTAATTTTTTTAAAAATTAATATTTTTTAAAATGCTGGCTCTAAATTAAAAAATATATATTTCTGTTTATTTAAATGAAAAACAATTTAAATTCTACAAATAATATTTCGAGTTATAACGATTTTAAGTTATACCACTTTTTTCATAAATTTTAAATTAAAATTTTTTTAAAAAAAAGCTATGAGAAGTTTTATTATTTGATTTTATTTACAAATGATATGGTTAACCATCACAAAAAAATTCAAAATTTTAACTCAATAAATAAAAATTTTTCGAAAATGTGTCCCGGACCCCCTTAAATTTATGAATAAAGTGTAGGTTGGATAGCAACCTCTATTTTGTTTAGTAAAATGAAAGTTTATCAGCTTACATTAAAGCAAGTGTACTATAGTTATTATACAGGCAGGGCTCGCAGCGTTCCTAAGTGTTTCCATATTTCTTACTACCATTTTAAATCAAAAATCTTCGTGGTAGATTCCCTTAACATCTTTAGTAAATATGTACAATAAAAATATCGTTTTAAAATAGTGGTAGGAAAGTGAGAAAATTTTAGGAACACTGCGAGCCCTGTATAGGGTGCCATGTCGTGACCGCTGACCTGAATTCACGTCTTTTGTATAATAAGTAACTGTATTTACGGGCGTTATTTTTGCATTTTAAATATTAATTTTTTTCTGAATAATACACACTGTGTTTTATTCACATTTATAAAATCAGTGTACTATGCATATAAACACGTCAACTAGGAACACTATTGTTATTATGTTCCATTTGTAATATGAGCACAAATACAGAAAATATCATTCAGGCTTAATGTAAAAAAGATGAAAATAAGCGGTTGCGAATGCGTTAAGATCCATCTATTCTTAAATTCGTTTGGATTTATTCAAACCTAATAATTTTTTCGACTTGTATTTCAAAGTTCAATATTTTTAAAATATGGGAAAAAAAAAAAAAAAAACTCTCATTATACCCTACAGTTGTACTTTATGCGATTCAGAATTTATTTTCTTCTAGACGAGCAGTTGCAGAAAATTTCAGAAATTTTATCCATTATAATTTTTGTATTTTGAAAATTTTACTTTTTCTTTTAAGAGTGGTGAGATTTTTAAAAAGTATATTTAAGTACAGAAAAGCCAAGTTATCATATCCATTAAGAGAGGTTTTATTTTATTCAAATATGCGCACCTTATTTTTCCCATTTTGTAATGCTCCTCTTCCCTTTGTCTTGAGTTTTTGTTTTATATCTGATACAGTTAACATCGTGCATATGTAAGAAGACTGCACCATCCTCTTCCTTTCGGTTCTTTAACAACCCAGCAGGTTGTTAGACTTATCCATCATAATTTTGCAATTTCCTGCCTCATATACACTGACAGTTTTTATTGGATGACTCGAGCTAATTTGCCTCTTTTTGCAATAATTACCTTGCGGACGAGTTTATCTGCCCAATGCTCTCGAGGTCAGCTTAACAAGTTCAAGATCAACATAAAGTTCAGATGTTTTTTAGCAGATAGTTCTTCCAATCGTAAAACCAACGCGATTACCTTTTCTCTTTCTTTATGGCAGAAAGGGTTTTTGTAATCTCGACAGTTTATCTAACGTGAAATGCGTTGGTGTTATTCTGCGAGTTGTATGTAAATATCTTGTTCTCAAATTAGAGGATGTGTATGAATGAAATATGGCGTTTGTATAAGAAATTTTGTTGTTTTTTATTGATAGTGTTTCGTAAAAACTCTCGCTGCGTAACATTGATAATTTTTATCAGTTAGTCATTAAAGTTTCACCAAAAGTTAATTGCATATAATTTTCCTACCACATTTTAACGATCAATCTATAAAAAATTATTTGAATATAAGGAGCGGTTGCAAAAAACTTTGACGTCGATGTTTTGTTTCGAAGTAAAAAAGAAGACTTACGATTCAATTATTTATTTTTTATTTTAACAGGTTAGCTTTTAAACAAGCAAAACAAGGAATTATTTACAATTCTTTCCTTTCAGTATCGTTTTTTTTTTTTTTTTTTTTTTTTTTTTTTTTTAATGAAGCTTTAATTTTTTAAGATCAATTTCGTAGTTTTTACATGCGTTATTTCATGTACATCTATCTATTGACCACACACACTGTTGATAGTCTGCTAAATTTTATTATTATTATTCAAATTATTTGATTTCTGAAACTTTTTAAAATTAGTAATATTCGCCTGATTTGATGAGAGATTAAATTAAGTGAAAACAAGGTGAATTATATTTTTAAAAAATGTAACCAAGCAATCTGATATTTTTTTCTTAAGTAGCGAATTGGCAACACTGCACAATGAAGAGTAGATGAACAGGATTAAAGTACTTAAAGAAAACATTCCCTGGCAGAAAACATTATGGTTTAACTCAAATATAGAATTGCCATTTATTATGTCTTCAAATAAGGAAGTTTTCAGTGGATGAAGATGTTAAGTGTACGACTTCGTGCGGTTTCATTAGTGGAAGAACATGTCAAGTGCACATGAAATCTTCTTCCATTAGAAACCAATGGTTATCGAAATCCTACGCCGACAGCTCCCAAAATCAGGTTCTAACAATGTTGAGAAAGCTATGGCTATCGAGTATGAACATAACAAGTTTTTCCACAAATAAGAATCAAGATTTGAAATATATAGATAGCAAAAACATTAGTAATAAATAGTAATAAATTAGTAATAAACTTAGTAATAAATTAAATCGTTAAGCTATAGCTGTGTCAATTAAAACCTAATATTTTAAACACCATTTTTTTTTTTTTCAAAAAGTGTCGGAAAACAGTGATGAAAAAAGAGTATACTGTAGATTTTTAAGCCGATAATTTCTGAAATTCTCTAAATTGCCATTCAGGGCTGTTCTCAAATCTAAACTGATTACTTTCCGATACATATTTTAATTCATTTTTGCTCACAAACGTAATCAAATTGGGAACTGTTATTAAGGAGACGAGCGACCTTAAAAATCTATTTTTTATTTTTTGTAAATTTCACTTTAAATATTACTCAAAGGTACATTATATGCATTATGGCATGCATTTATCACAAAAAAAAAAAAAAAAAAAAAAAAAAAAGGAAAAAAAAAATGTTGAGAAAAAAGTGGAATTTTACGCGTCGTTTTAGAAATCTTCGAAATGCCCCCTGCGCGTTCCATATCAATGAAAATCCCCAATATTTTTTATAAAAGTTTTGTTTATATATATAAATAAAACTGTGCATCGAATTTTATATATTTGAATATAAAGGTTAAGAAAAAATGGAAAATTTTGAAATTTTTTCGAAAAAGTTTCAAAATTTTTAATTTTTTTTTAAAATTTCACTTTAAATATTACTCAAGGGTACATTATATGCATTATGGCATGCATTTATCACAAAAAAATAAAAAAATAAATATTTTTGAGAAAAAAATGGAATTTTACTTTTAGAAATCTTCGAAATGCCCCCAGCGCGTTCCATATCAATGAAAATCCCCAATATTTTTTTTTTTTTATAAAAGTTTGTTTTATATATGTAAATAAAACTGTGCATAGAATTTTATATATTTGAATATAACGGTATAAAAAAAATCTAAATTTTTTGAAATTTTTTTGAAAAAATTTCAAAATTTTTCATTTTTTTTTTTTTTTTTTTTTTTTTAACTTCAAAAATATAAAATTCCATGCGCAGTTTTATTTATATATATAAACCAAACTTTTATAAAAAATATTGGGGATTTTCATTGATATGGAACGCGCAGGGGACATTTCGAAGATTTCTAAGACGACGTGTAAAACTCCATTTTTTTCTCAAAAATATATATATATATATATTTTTTTTTTTTTTTGTGATAAATGCATGCCATAATGCATATAATGTACCCTTGAATAATATTTAAAGTGAAATTTATATATATATATATATATTACATCATTTCAAAATGCTAAAACACCATAACTTCAAAAGGAAGGTGTATATCTGCAGAATTTTGTTAACTATAAAACATTTATAAAAACAAGAAAGACAGGTAAAAAAACAAAAACAGTCTGTTCTTCATCAGTGGGAGGACAGACAGAAAACTAACTCCACCCCCCACTTTTAAAATTTGCAGGTTTCTGAACACATGTGCTGCTGTAGCGCCATTCATGCAGTAATTTATCATCAATTTTGAAAAAAAAAAAAAAATATATATATATATATATATATATATAAAATGATTTTAAAGGTTTTTAAGGTCCCTCGTCCCCTTAAGAAGCTATGCAATTGAACCTCCCCCCCCCCCCCCACGTTTTCTGATAAAGACAAATTTTTTTAAAAGTGCTATCAAAGTCGGTGTTTTGAACTAAATATTAGGATGCGACAGCGCAAGAGAGGAAATATACTATCATCTTTAAACAATAATCGCTAGTAATTGAAGATGTAATCCATTTATCAGAAAATTTAAAAACTGATTCTTAAGAAATCATTTCAATAATTAGGCTTGAAATTATCACTCTTGTATGTTTAAAAATGAGTCAAAAATCTCCCGTTTTTAAGCCGAGAAAAATATTCTTTTGAAAACCGTCTTCACATGTTTATACACTAAGCTGTTCCAATAGTTCCAAATCCCCTCGTTCCCCCAATCCTTTATCCCTGTATGTTAGATTTAAAGAAATTTCAAAAATTCGTTTATTCTAAATAATTATTGACTATTCCATGAACATACAGTCTTTTTTATGTATGTACGTCAATAAAAATGTTATGTAAGAAAAAGAAATGATAATTTTTAAACGCTAAAATTTTTAATGTATTCAAATTTCGTAACAGCTTGCAGATTTTTACCGTAACTATATGAAACATATTCAATTTTTTTATTTAACAGTGTAAAAATATTTGGAAAACATATTAAGATTATTCTTTTTAAGATAAAAAAAAAAAAAAAAAAAAAAAAAAAAAAAAACAATGCATCAGTACGTTGTAGTATTTTGAAGTTTTGTAAATATATGGATATTTGTATAAAAGTATACGGGCTGAATCGCATGACATTGTCCGATCCAAATAAAATATACCCGGGAATACCAAGAAAACGAATTCTTAAATAGATAAATAGCTAAAAATTTATTTCCATTTTGTAGTTTATAAAGCAGGATTTTACAAAGTAGAATTTATAGAGTATATATATATATATATATATTATTTATCTTTCCCCCCTTTTTTTATTTCGAAAAAAAATTAGTTTTCATTTAGAAATTTCTTGATAAATAAATAAATATCTTTATTTCTTAAATGCAGCATTCATCTTATGTATATACTTTTTTCTTTAAAAAGAAAAAAAAAATGTTATAGTTACTTTTATGCATATCTTCTTTGCATTCCATAAACTATATTTTAATTTTATAGCTCACGATTTTCTGCCAATGGCTCTTTAAATTAAGCTGAATTTTCTAAGTTTAGTTATAGACAGCGAAGCTTTTACTATAGGATAACTCTAAGAAAAATCGTTCCACACCATAGATTCTTTTCAAGTCACTGCTCCTTTGTTTCAAGCATTAACCTCTTGTGCGTGCTAAAGAACGTGCATGAAGCATTATTGGTAACACGCAATATCGGGAGTCCTTATCAAAATTGCTTAAATAAAGAAAAACCGGCTCCATTATACACGGTTTATATGAAGACTAGAACCGTTAAAAATCGGTCATGGAGTCAATAGAACATAGAACGAAGTTTTAATGATTAATCGTCGTATTTGGCAACGCGCGTGCTCTTCTACCATGAATCAGTCCCTTAATATGGGGGAAAAAAGGGAAAAAAGAATAATAATAATATATATGTTTTTTTTTATACTGGAGAATGAATGTTGGAGAATCACGGCGTGACTTCTACTTCTTTTCGATAATTCTGGCATTCCTCTCGCCGCTTTCTATGGCACCCCCACTGAAAAGAACGAAGGGAACAGAAAATGGCACCGTCAGCATTATTTTGTTCTGGACAAAGATAAAAAAAAAAAAAAAAAAAAAAAAAGAAAGAAAGAAAATATTTAGTTGAAAACAAGGTTGAGCCTTTGATGAGTATTTTTATCTTTTTTTTCGGCAATAGGTCTCAAACTAAAGTGTTGTGGTTTCATTTTTGACCACTAAAAAACGAATGCATTAAAAATAATAATAATACGGAGGAGCACCAAATTATGATACTTTTAGACTTACGACTGGATTTATCCATATATTTTCTGTAATGAAAAAATGTCCCGGTTATAAGACAAAATACATTGTTTATTTCATTCATTTTTTTTTTACGATAGAATTTTTTGAGTTCGAAATTTACTTTGGAATTGCAGATTTCATTTTCACTTATTTCACTTGCATCACTTTCATTTTGACGTATCTTTCTTGTTATTAACACAAGGGGTTAAACCCGGGCTTCCCGGGTTACATAATATACATGAAAACCGTTTATTTAATTGATAACTATAGTAGATTTTTTACATTAAATAGATTTTTTTTTTTTTTTTTTTTTTTTTTTTTTAATACGCCCGAACAATACCAAAAATCGTAATTATATGAAATATAGTATTGAGTTTAAATAAATTTTTTCAAATTTATTGAAAGAGATAGTTTTGTATTGGCTCCGCGCCAGGAGTTAACAACTAAAAAATCGCCAAAGATCACTATTTAAACCAACCTTTTTTTGTTCTCATCATTTTAGTGGTTTAAGTGCATAGTTTGATCTCATGTTTTAAATTTGTATTTAATTTATGTTATATTGTATTATTTGCTGATTGATGAATGTTTTTTTTTTCGTTATGTAATATATGCCGAAAACAAATGTTGAGCTTTTTATATTAATTTAAGCACAAACGGATTTACCTTCCGTAGTCGTCGGCACGGGGTAGACATAGATTTTTTTTTCCTTTAAACAATAAAAATTGTGGAAATAGCGATACATTTTTCAAACCAATTGCGATACAGCTTTCAAACAAATTTCGTTTGTAAGTGCATTTTTTTTCTATTCAACGGTGTAAAAATTTAAAATGCGCGATGTTTGGAAGCAAAAAAAAAAAAATGCAGTAAATGTTAAATTTAATCCTTTGGAATAAATATATTGTTTTTGATGTTTAATGATCTGTTACAAAAATATTTTCAGTTTAATGTTGTGAAAGTGACTGTGTTGTGCGTATCTTTGCTCCGTAGAGGTCAAGACCCCCCCCCCCCGCCCCCCCTGATGATGGCTCATTAAAAAGAGCATGAAACGTGGAGGTATTTTTAATGTTTTTTTAATATAGTTTTTATTTATATTTACGCTGATGAGTATCGTAAGTGTTTTTAATCATTTAATCCTTTGGTGTTGCCACCTTCGAAATGACGTGAGCGTTACACACAGACACATTTGTCCTTTATAATATAGATATTCAACATTTTATTAAAATGGCTGTTTAATAAAAATTCAATAGTGTTCAATTTACGAATTGAACCAATCTGTAACGGTATCTTTTTTTCTCTTCATTATAGTTATTTTAATTCAAGAAATATAAGTATGCTTTTCATACATAATGTAATGGATATCTGTATACTTTTCATGTGTTGATTAAAAAAAAAAAAAAATGCATAATTGTTTTTCGCGCGTCTTTTTATTAAATTATAATCTTCATGATTTCTAAGTTGATTTTTTTTTCTTCATCTCCATGATTTTAATCTGTAGGTGATTTAACAAATTAATTCGTGCAATAAGAATTAAGAACTTTGCATAAGGTAAAATACACTCGGCATTGCTAAATATTGTTAGTTGCAATTTCAAAGCTATTTTTCTTTCAAGTTGTCAATATCTTATATAATTTAATTTTCCCTAGTTTCTAACATTTTCTGTGTGACTTTATACTTTGTTTTATAACTGAAAAAATAGCTTACGATAGCACTATTACTTTCCTTGTTTTTCAGAATTTACTTTAAATATATCTTATTTATATGGATTAAAAACTAATTAACCTCATTAACTAATACTCTTATTTATTATTATTATTATTATCATATTTGACCTATCACTTATTTCGGATCAACAAATTTTCGAGAAAACCTTTTAACTGGCAACTGTGTTTGTTATTTTTTCGAATTAATTTATTAATTGAGTAGAGGAATTAAAGCAAATCATGATATATTATTTTTATTGTAGTAGCAGTTATTCTTCCTTAATCAATCAGACAATCAATCAATATATAAGATTGCTAAATACATTTAGCTTCCAATTATTATGCATTTAAAAAAATATATAAGATACCATTAATAATAAGAAAAAATATTTCAAGAAGAATTTTTGACTTTCAGAATGAAAAGATACCAAAATATATAAAAATAGACTTGCATTCATAATTACATGCGTTTATGCAGCATAATTATTTGAATGCTAATATAAAACCATTATAAACCAATACAAATTATCAACAATTAATGTGAACGTATAAATAATAAAGGGATTTATTCAAATTAAAAATTATAATTTGAATAAATTGCTTTATTATTTATACATTCATCTTAGTTGTTGATGATTTGTATTGGTTTATAATGGTTTATATATATATATAGCGCGGGGAGGGCAGAAATGTTTTTATCGACAACTAGTAATTTATTCTGGCTACCAGATTTCCTCCCCCCCCCCCCCCCTTATAATGTACATCTTTGCTATATGTATGTTTTAAAATGTAAGTTTTTCCAATTATATGTTTATTTATACGCTGTCTGAAAAAATCAATAAACACTGATCTCCTGTAAAGTATGATTTAGGTAAAGCAAACCGATTCATTAGTAAAAATATCTGAGTGAATGTGTCTGTTTTGTGTTTTACTGAATCAGTGGACATACATGGCGCTGATACGACCTGCCTTTGGATCTCTTCCAAAAACCGAGGTCTGGTTCTCTCCATGTTTTGGGGGATAGTTCTCTCACGTCGGTTTGTTTGCTTTTGAAAATCATTTTTCGGCGCGGCTACAACTCCCCACTGCTTTTAAAAAAAGATATTTTTAGACGCGACTCTTCCACATCTTTCACCCTTTCTTCCCACCCCTTAAAAATATTTTCAAGGTCATTTCTCTTTCGAGAGATAAAAAAGAAAATACACATACAAAAAAAGTGAAATAATAAAAAATAAAAATAAAATAAAACTATAGATTTGAAAAATTCCAAGTCCATTTCAGCGAAGAAAATCGGTGACACTTGACTTCCAATCTGTTTTAGCTTGATGAGGCACGTGAAAATGCTTTTTCTGTTCTTTCTTTTGGTATTATTCCACTTCGAAAGAAAAATCATGATTTTTTTATATTGTTAAACTCACTGGTGTGTAAGATTTATATCAACGAAGAATGTTCCCCCCTCCCTCCAAACATGTTATTTTACGTATCGAAATTCATATTTATTTAACTTTTTTTTTTTTTTTCCTACTTTAAGGGAGACATCTATTGTTGTTTAGGCGTGAAATGCATTTCAAACTATATATTTTTTTCTTATTGCGCAAAGCTTTGTCACTGCGTATTTTGATGATATACATTTGTGCTTTTCAATAGAATTGCTAAGGAAAAAATTGGATTGTTTCTTTTAGAATGCCATAACGCATGATTCAAAATTTCTGAAACGGATTAGAGTAAGAGGCATCCCCCCCCCCCCCCCCCAGCATTATTTTTATGAAAATTCCGTATTACGTTTAATTTTCGAATATCTCTTTTCCTTATCTTTCTGAAAATTTTTTTTGGCATATTTGTATTTTTAAAATAACGACTCAGAAAATTTATGTTTTTAACTTCTTCCCCCCTCTCTTTCTCTCTCTCTGTCTCCCTCTCTCTCTTATTTTTTTTCCCTTATTGTCAAAATATTTCTAAAATAGATACTTAATTTATAATTGTAGGACTTTAAAATCTTAGCGAATTCGAGTAAGACATTAACACTTCACAAACAATTGAGTGTCTATTTTAGAAATATTTTGATAACTAAATAAAAAAATAGAAGACACCCTTCCAGAAAACAACACAGAGAAAATAAGTTTAAAGTATTAGTTTCCCGAAGAGATATTTTAAACAGGCGAATGCATCACACGTCCATATGTTTAACAATAGTGAGGGGAATTTGAGATCGCGCTGACCAACAGCCTCCAGAAGTATAAGTATAATGTAATGTGACTGTTTTCACAACAAATTTTAACAAGTATGGCCACATTCACATATGTTCAGTTCTGTTAAATACTGTATGCTACAGAAAGTTGGCGCAAATGTCAAATGTGTACTTTTATTGCTGAATGTTTATCATTATGCCAGTAATGACCATCAAAATTAAATATTTACCAAGCAATAAGTGGCATTAACCCTTTATGCCCCGACGGTATTTTAAAGTACCATTAAAATAACCTGTTCTAAAGTTCATTTAATACATCGAATAGTAGTAATACAGGTTAGAATGCGTTATAGATACTTTACTTTATCTTGTTCCAAAAGCATTATTGATTGCACAAAACAAATGTATTTTTAAAAAGATGATTTCTTTTTCATTTGTATCTTTTCAGCTTTCTTGATGTTGAAAGATTGTGGGAGAAAAGTTTCAGTTCTGAAATATTTCTATTGTAAGGGCATTATATTTATACATTTCCTAATTCTATAAAGTACTAAAAAAATATTTTAAATAAAAGATTTGAGTGGAGTTATAAATATTGCACAAAATCCCTATAAATTCAAATTTAACTAATTAATTTTAATTGGCAAAATCCTTCTAAAATTTATTAAATGATTGTGTAAATGTTCTAAAGTAGTTTCAAAAATTCGCAAAAAATGCTTTAAAAGATGAAATGTTCATGAATTCGTAATTTAGGACATAAAGGGTTAATGGCATAATACCAAAGCGCCATCATAGACTATCCACATGTTTCAGACATGCGACAGTTACAACAAATCCTTGCCGCAAAGGCTCTTTTTCGAATCTCCTATATAAAGTTTAAAATATCTCCACTTCGTTTATTTTTACGTTTTTCCCTTACATTAATTTTCACATAATCGTATTATCATCCAGTCATCCATCATTGTCGCATAATCAGCCCTAAAATTATTCATAGTTTATAGCCCAATTGTTAAAATTTTATTCCATCAACAAACTGTAGAATTATCTTTTAGTGCGATTTAATCTGTAATTTTTCGAATTTAACTTGCTGTGATAATATTTTTAATTTTTACAAGACTTTTCGCTTATTTTTAATCTTAACATTTTCTGTTTCAAAATGGTTTCCTTTTCTATGCTAAGCTACTGAGAAACTTGTTATTATGCGATGTTTGCTTAAAAAAATAAAAATAAAAATTGCATTGTTTAATGTTGAGAAGCGCAGATGCTCAAATATTTGTTTAAACAGAAAGTAAAGAAATTATCAGATTTGTTTCCAGTTGTTGAAATATTTTGTTTTAGTTGTTGTACATTTCTTTCAACTCATGTTTAATATTGTTTCCCGTTATTTCTGAAAAATGTTTTAATCTTTAAAATTCTGTTTATTTTTGTATTTTCTGTAGAAGGAATTAAGAGCTATTTTGAGAGCACAATGTAAAAGTGCTAAAGATTGTGTATTTAATATATATGAGGAAATATTTCTTGTATTTTCTGAACTTAAATTTACTTTTCGTTGCAAAATTATCGCTAATTTGATCTTTAGAGGTTTCGCAATCTTCTTTTTGCCGTTGAAATTCAACGCAATTCTTAACTACGTAAGGCAGTATTTCTTCGTTTTGAGAAAGATTAGGTAATAGTGTTATTCTAAATTCATTTTAAAGGCTTAAGTTTTGAATTTGTTTCGATTTAAATAAAGTCGTGCATTTTCTCGGCATAAACTTAAGAAGTAATTTAATAAATTAGCGACACATTTGAATTATGTAATATTGTTTATCCGCGATATATTTTTTGGTTTACAAAGAACACACAGATGTTGTTTACTAATGTTGCGCAACAACTGTATTCATGCCAGATGCTTTTTATTAAAATTGAACGGATAACGCTTACAAATTTTTACATGTCGCTATAGCATGATAACTAAAAATATTGAAAAGCGTACGGTGCTTTTTCCCCTCAAAATTACATACTTTAGATATATTGTAAACATTTCATAAAGTTTAAATTTTAGTAAATATTAATGATAGAGTAATTTATTTACATTACTTTTACTTTAAAAAAAATCTAAATATATATAGAATTTAAAGCGAATTCGAAGAATATTTAGAAGACATTGTATAAAAAGTTGTTAAATTGAATTTGAACGGATAATGCGGACAAAATTTTACATGTCGCTACAGTATAAAAAACTTAAACTATTAAAAAACGTATGGTGCTTTTTTTTCTCAAAATTGCATACTGCAGATATATTGTATTTTCTAAAGTTTAAATTTTAATAAGTATTAATCATCGAGTAATTTTATTTACATTACTTTTAAATTAAAATAAATATATATATATAATTTAAAGCAAATTCTCAGAAGATTTAGAAGACAAGTATAGAATAATATATAGTATAAAAGTATATGGTTTAAAAGGTTATTAAATTTATCTGAATAAAAGTATACAGACAAAATAAATGGACTATTTTTACAAATTACACAATATGAAATACAAACGTTATAAGTTTAAAATATACATTTTATTTAACTTTCCTAATACTTTCGGTCTACAAAATCCGCAGCCATCGTCGGGGAATATTTTAATTAATTGCCGTTCTACACTGCATTAAAAAAAGGCAAGAAAGATGTAATTCTACAGATGTAAAACTACAGAAATCTGTATGCTTAATAAAATTTTTATCTGTATGCATGCTGTAAAAAGTTGCAATTAGAATAAAACATTCTAGGAATCCCAGTTTCCTAGAAAATTCTTAGTAACCTTACAAATTTTGTTTTATTGTGTAAAAATGAATATGTTACATGATTTTTTTTACTGCAGACACATGTAAAGTTCTAGGCACTCCAGTTTCCTAGAAAATTCTTAGTAACTTTATAGATTTCTATTTACAGTTTATTCATTATAAATGCGTCACCTCGTTTGAAATGGTAGAGTCTATAATTCTTAGTGTAGTTGGAAGTAGAAGTAGTAGTACTCTGCATTATACTTTTGTAATAGAATAAAAAAAAAAAAAATTTCCCCTCAACAAAAGTTTAATCGGTTAACAGTTGGAACGGCAGTTAATGAAAATATTCCTGGCTGCGTGTTTTGCAGAACGAACGTACTAACAAATTTAAATAAAATGTATATTTTAAACTTGCAACATCTGAAGTATTTACCTTTTAAGTAAACAGAAAATGTTTTAAAGTTCATATTGTGTAATTTGTGATTGAATCAGGTGGAATTGCATCTCGTCTTACAATTTTACTTGCCTATTTTTATGTAGGGAAAATACTAAAATTGTAACACTTGTTAACAAACCTTGATATTAAGCTTTATTGAGAGATTTCCAATATATTTGTAATATTATTCAAGCAGTGAGGCGAAGATAAACTAGCTTTATGCATATTTTTAGTATTTATCTTTTACTTGTAACATAAATTGTTTTAAACTACAAAAATTGTATATTTTAAAAAGAAGTGAAATGTTCTCGAGTTAATATCGTGTCATCTAAATTTACTTTCATATAAATACTCGTAATATAATTGAGTACTTTTCACTATTATTATATATACTAAATAGTTGAAAATTTGTAAGGATTTACTTTCGCATGCAAAATGTAATTGAATATCCTTTCGACAGTTATGTAATGCATACTAGATACTTTATAAGGATTTTATTTCACATGCGATATATAACTGAATACGCTATTCAGACTTTTCGCACCACTATTATGTAATAAATAACAGAAAATTTGTATGCATTTCATATCGTAAGATTTAAACTGATAATGAATATAATTTCTTTCGTTTTAGTATTATGCGTAACTAATAATTATAACTTATAAACTAAAGTGTCTAAACATATTTAGAGCAACATTTTTCATGCTATAGATTTGTAATAATCATTTAGACGAATTCTAAACGATTTTTTAAAAGTAATTTATTTTCACTAAACATTAAATGAGGGCAATCAATATGTTATTTATCTTTCAATTCATTTTCCGAATTTTTTTACAAAAAAATATACTGTAATTTTATCTTCATAAAAATACTGCAGAAAATGTTTGTTTTTAGCTTAATAAATAAATATCATGAATAAAGCAGATTAATCAGAACATACAGGTGGTTATCAAAATAATGGAAACACCCTAGATTTTGAAGGAATTCTTTATTAATATGGCGTAGGACCGCCTTTGGCATGTAATACAGCTTGGATTCGCCTGGGAATCGAATCATACAAATTCTGAATAGTGTTTAGAGGAATATTGTACCATTCTTCATGGAGATATTGTGAAAGTTCCGTGAGGGATGCCGGTGGAGGATATCGATTCCGGATTGAAAGCTCTAAAATAGACCACAACGGTTCGATTATGTTGAGGTCTGGGGACTGTGCGGGGCAAGGTAGATGTTCCATCTCATCCTCATGTTCATCAAACCATGATTGGACAACTCTGGCTGCATGAATAAGGGCATTATCATCCCGGAAAATTCCATCTCCTGCAGGAAACAAAATTTGCATCATGGGATGGACCTGGTCAGCTAAAACTTCTCTATACTTCTCCCCAGTGATCCTTCCTTTCAGGGTTACGATTGGAGCAGCAGAAAACCATGACACGGCTGCCCATACCATGACCGATCCACCTCCATGCTTGACAGTTGGACGGAGGCAATCGGGATCATACGCTTGTACAGGTGTTCTCCAGACATGTACCCGTCCTGTTGTGGGGAACAATGTGAAAGATGATTCGTCTGACCATATAACAGTCTTCCACTTATCAATCGACCAGGTTTTGTGGTTGTGGCACCACTCTACACGACGTTTGGCATTAGAATATGTGACAAGTGGCTTGGGAATTGCTGTTCTGCCGTAAATGTTCTCTTTATGAAGGTATCTCCGAACTGTAATTGTTGACACTGGAGAATCCAGATGCTGATTGAGCTCTGCGGTCACTTTGGCTGCAGTTGTTTTCTTTTTAGACATTACTATCCGCTTCAATACCCGTCGGTCTCTTTCACTCAGCTTCTCCTTCCGTCCACTATTTTGCTTTGCTGAGCTTGTCTTTCCGCGCTGTGTGTATGCTGTCATGACTTTAGACACCGTACCTCTAGAAACGCCTATAAGCTGGGATGTTTCGGTCACCGTTGCTCCAGCTAGTCGGGCTCCTACAATTTGGCCTCTTTGAAAATCTGTGAGGTCTGACATTTTACGCTTCTGACAAAAAAAAAATCAAAACGTAGACAACACTTCTAGAGCTCTCTCATACTACCTAATACATGTACTTTTTATATAAAAAAAATTCTGGTAGCTAAGATTATATTTTAATGCTTACGAAGGGAGTTCTTAAATGTCCCTTTCATTCACAAGTGTTTCCATTATTTTGATAACCACCTGATAAACCATTTTAATAAATAATAATGTATAGTAATAATAATGATTTGTATCATCATTAAAGACTAGTTAGTGCCTGTCAAGATTTGACGGTAGATAACTGTATTGTTTCATTAGAAAATTTCTTGAATCTGTAATTAGTTGCTTTTAAATTAATTATTGAATGAAGAACTACGTGACGAATTTCTATATTGCATAAGTGATTCTTATTTATTTAAGGCGATAGATGGTGCTGCCAGTCTGACCTATTCAGTGATGTAAAAAAATTTTAGGTTTATAATTTACATCTAATTATGCTTACTTTTTATCAGAAATTTACCTAAAAAACCGAGAAGAGAATTTATTTTTACTTACTACGACTTATTATTATTATTTTTTTTAAATAACAATATCTATTTTTATTTATTTATTAAAACTACACGGCCATTAAAAGCTGCCATGAATTTTATTTTTATCTGTCTCATTCTCTAAAAAACTAAATTGGAAACTCGATGCAGCTAACGATTTATAATATATATTTTTTATTGCTTGAATTTTATTTTACATTTTTATACATTTTTAACCTGAATATCAAGATAATTTCTTTTATAGCTCTTAGACGATTTTTTTTTTCTTTCCGTTTTATTTTTCACGCAAATAAAGGACAAACTTTTCTTTCTGACACACACACACATATATATTCTTGATAATGGTCAGAAAATATAACGAAAATTTTAGATCAGCTCAATTTATTTAATTGGTAATTACATGTAAAATATTTTACCTTAAATATTTTAAATATAAAATCATTATTTTTTCAAAATATTATTGAGTGTTAAATTTTATTTAATTTATAAAACATTCAAATAATAATAATAATGAAATAAAAATTTTATAACTTCTCTTTCTAATAAAATATGTCATTATTGAAATGAATTATCGACAAAAATGCTACACATTTTGCCATGCTTGGGTTCGAACCTGCGTCCTCTACAAAAGTTCAGAGCTTTAAAGTGCTGCATTAACCCTCTACGATAGCGGGAACTCGTTTTACTTCCTTCTAAATTGAAAAGGTTCGAAAATCAGTTGACGCGTACGAATGTCTCGAATTTGAGTTCTGATCTTACAGAAATAGTTTTGCGTTTTAACATTTATGATAACTTATTTTTTCAAAGAAGTAGTTACAACTTAATATGCTACTTTCCCAATCTTCGTGTCTAACTATCGGCAATTCATAAGACTGATCACCAGGCATAACTTTTAGCCTCAAATCACTGTGTTTATCTTCATATGTGTGTAATTTGACCAAAACAATATGACACCCCCGAAATAAACTGTATCTAGCTCTTAATATAGACACAATAAATTTTTTAATTGTTAATAATGCTGAAAGAGACAAATAATATTAACTTTGTGAAAGAAAGAAAAGCTTGTTTACAGTAAGATCGAATAGCAGACGAACTTAAAACAACTTCGACCAGTGGTGTGATAGTTCAACTGAGCGAGCATTTTTGTGCATGTGCAGCGCGTTACTCCAAAGGCAGATTTGTACTTATTTACTGCGCATGCGCAACTGTAGAATTTTAATTTAAAATTACGGCTAATTAATAAAATATTTGAACAAACGAATAGACGATAACAAATCTGTGGCTAAATGTCTTTCATTTAAAAAAAGATTGGTGTAATTTGATGATGTAGTTTCTTCTAACGGACTGTCGAAAGAAAACGGTTAGCGTTTTAAATATATAGATACTTATTGTAACTTCCTAAATCGAAAACAACAGTAAAATGTAAGCATATTTAACCTTTTTTCTATTTAACTAAATATACGTTGAAATATTTAATTTTTTAAAGCTTGATATCTGTTTTCTTAATAATGTTTCCTAGGGCATGAACTAAACGAATGTTCACAATAAAAATATTTTTCAAATTATGGTATTGTAATTTGAGTAATGATGCTGTGAAATATGTATAGAGGAGACTAGGGAGGGTTGACCATACGGGAGGCTTGACCCACCCTTTAGTTTTCATATTTAAAAGAATTTCAGAGTTTTATCATTAAGTGTCAACCAAAGCTACTGGAATGCTCAAACAACAGTCTTTGTTTCATAGAGATAATCGAAATAGGTGTGAAAAAATCAATTGTGAGGCGTTTTCAACCTAAAAGCTGTGTTTTTTAGAAATATTTTGTAAGCTTTTTTCAGATAAAATATATCATAGAAATTTAAGTAAGTAGGTTTTAAGTAATGCAGAAATATCAAGCTTTCATTCCAGGCAAAAAAATTGCACGGTAAGTTAGGCTTAACATAATAATGTGATATTCTTTAGAAAAGGGGATATGTGGGGAGGCTTGACCCAGTCAAATTAAGGGAGGGTTGACCAGATGAAATCTTTTTATTATGCACTATGCATAATGAAAGGTTAATGGTTATATATAAAAATGAATGTAAATTTATTCTGTAAAGCCACGGTAAAATAGGGTGATGGAAAAGAAAATATTTAGATTAAAGAAAAATGTAAAAAATTGCTATAGTATTCACTGCAAGAAAAAATTTAATGAAATATAAATGGGTAAGTTGATAGGAACTTTTTCCATTTAAATATTACTAAAATAGGTAAATAGAAGCAGTGTAAAAGATTAGAAAGTACTAGAAATTATGAAAGCAGCAGCCTTAACACTTTCAGGGGAAGCTTTATGCTTACGAAACCACTTAATTTTAATTCCCATACGCCACACTGACATCATAATTTTGCTAAAATCTTTTCTATTTAATATGTATGTGAAATATACTCTTTTTCTTCTTTCCAAATAAATTTGTTCGTAAATTCCGGTGCCAGTCATTTATTTCAGCATTTTAAAACTGAAAGTACTTTGCCACTGAAAGGGATAAATAAGATAATGATCAGTTATGTGCACATGCGACTGCAAAAGAACATAGCATTGATCGAAAAACTTTTGAAATGTATGTAGACAAATTTCACCAGCATGAATACACTGAGATGAAGCCAAACTATGTGACAATTAGAGTTGTCATGTCGAGTGTCACAAAAAGTAGGAAAAGGATTAAAAAAAAAGTGGGGGGGGGGCAGTGGCTATAAATTCCGTGCATAATAATGAAACCCTATGAAAACGGAACCTGTCTATAACGGAATACTGTCTTAAATGTTAAAATTTCATTTTCCCTGCTGTACAATTATACCTGCTCAGACAAAATTCTGTTTAAAACAAGATTTTTCTCCTCTGACTTGCGATTGCGTCTAAACAGGTTTGTTTAAACATCATATTTTCAAAAATGTTTTTTATAATAATTAAAACATGTAGCATAAAGTTATATTGCCTTTTTTAAACAGATTTAATTTCTCTTCACAAATATTTCAGTATAAAACCAAGTGGGTCAAGCCTCCCATATAGTGGGTCAACCTCCCATATGTGGGGAGCCTTGACCCATTATTTTCTCATGGTTAAAATCGATCATTTTCCAAATTTCTTATATATTACACTTATGTAGCAATTTTATTAACTGATTGTATAACGAATAAAATGATATATAAAACTTTATTCTGCGGTCAAAATTTAAAAAATTAAAAATCATTTTGTAAAAAGTGGGTCAATCCTCCCTAGTCTCCCCTATATCTAGTACTGATTTCTCGACTAGCTCTAAGATATTTATTTATAGAAGCAGCCTGAAAGTTTTAGTTCATTTCTTAGATTAGTGTGTAAGAATTATTTTGATTCATTTATCTGAATTGAATGAATAGATTTGCATGTAGACTTTTTTAAGTTTTTCTAAAATTCCTTAAGTTTTTTTTTCTGTTTTCTAAAGCCTGAGTAATTTAATGAAAATATAAACTTAGAACGGTTAATTGATGCATAAACTAAAATTAAAAAATAGTTACTTTGTTTCCATGCCATGTTTTAAGTGCTCCGAACGTATTTGTATGTGTTAATCAAGTAGATAATTTTATCTCCAGTTCGTTGATTTTTCTATTTTGGCTTGAAACAATACTTTAATAAATAGTAATTTGCTATACTAAGAATATTGATTATCATTATTACAAATATTTATTATCAGTCCCCGATTACTGAATAGGCACGTTGGAAAATTTTGGGGGCCCAAAATTGAGAAAAAAGGGTACCCGAAAATTTATATTGAATTACAGACTTTCACCAACTATTTTTTTAAATCAATGCAAATCAATACTTAAAATAAAAGACAATAAAATAATAAAATAAAGTCAATCTAATCTGCAGGTCTCGAATTGTAAATGTCTTTCAGGTTATCATTGCAGCGTGGAGTACGTAATAAGCATATCTGTCATTGCAGTAAACATTTAATTTTTTGAATGAAGACGTTCAACGATTTTTAACAAAACATTTTTATAGGTATAATTCCTAAGTTCTGAAATGATTTTATTACTCCTTCCTCGCCATCAAGTAACTGCCAAATCGTAAAATCCATGTCAGTGCCAGTAATAAATGTAAGTTATAATTTAAAAATAAATATTTTCTATTCAAAAAATAACAAATTAAAAAGTTTTACGAGATTATGATGGAATAATACTCATAAAAAATGTTCACGTTCAATAAATAGCAAATGTTAATCTTTGACACGGTTTGCAATAAAAATCGTTTGCACGCTAAGGATAGAAATAAATGGCGCGATACCATACATTTTGGCATAGTGTTGATAGAACGAAAATGTACAACAGTTTTTTTTTAAATTATTATTATTTAGTTTTAGTTTTTGAGGCGTTTATAATTTTTTTCCTAACTGACATAATTGTTTTAAATAATTAAGCAAAAGAATTGATTAAACAATTATTCAATTTGAATTTCTTCGCTTTCTATAGTAACAGAATTTTTTTAGAAATTATCACTTGGAAATTTGAGGTTTTGGCGCCAAAGATAGCGCCAAATTAAAAAAAAATGTGAAATATCTCATGAACTATTAAACTTAAAATAATTTGGTTAGTACCATTCGATTCAGCGTACAAAAATACACTAAAATATGTTGTCAGTTGAAAAATAACTATAAAATCAGATTTTTAAGGAATTTTTTAAACGTTTGTTCTGTTTTTTACCCACCTTAGGGGTGGAATTTTAGAAAATCCTTTTTTAGCGGCACTCAATGTCATAAGAAGTATTTTTAGAACAAGTTTCAAGATTTTAGGTTCAGTAGTTTGGGCTGCGCGTTGATTAATACAAAATCCAGACCTTCTTATATATATATAGATTAATCCTATTTAAAAATTCTAATTTCGTTTCAAATTATTAACTCATTTATATGTGTATATTGAAAAGTGTTTAAAAAATACCTTTCATAACAAATTAATTTTTTATACAATAGATCAATTTCAACCACATGATTATAATTCCTCAATTTGTCCAACCAACCAAAGTCGTCAATTTATCAGGCAGTATTATCGTCCAACCAATCAAAATTGAGAAAATCCAATGATATAATATTTGTAGCAATTTAGAGGTACTTTTCCAGTATAGAGTCCTCGGCGGGTTTTTTTAAAACTCGCCAAAATTCGGGCTTCAGAAAGTGAAAATTATTGTCAAATGATATAAATAGTTGTGAAAACAAATTTATGAGCTTTTAGCCTTTTTTTAAAAAAAGAATTTATATGTATTAATTTAATATATACATATATTATTATTGTTTTTTATATACAGTTTTCTTCTTTTTGTATATAAAAATAGATAAATGGCTTTTTTATATTAAGCAAAATGTATAAATATTGAAAAATATTGCTTGTGTATATGCAACAATGAATAGGTTTCCAGAAAATGTGTTGTCGAATTTCCTTCTGTTCACCCTATGTTGGAAAAGTACCAATTTGAATAATATTTGTTGCATTGGAGAAATTTCCGGATCTGTCGAATTTAGCAAACTCTTCTCGAATGAAAGAGGGTCTCGAAACGAAATGACACTGTGCTTCTATAGTTTCAGAGGCTAATCGGGCCCTGTTTATTATCGCTTTCTAAATTTAAAATAACAGAAAATATAAATCATATTTAATTTTTTATTCTATTTAAAAAAGCTAATAATTTTGTCTCCAACCCATCCATTTTCAACATTCTCTTGAAAAATATTTTTCTATATAATATTATATTATGCAAGTAATAACATGATTTTTATTATTAGTATTGCGAATACTTATTATAGCCCTCAAATTGTAAAATAACAGGAAAAATTAATCATATTTTTCTCTACTTAAATAAGTATATATAATCTTACCTCCAGTTGTTCGATTTTCAACAATTTGATTTGTTGTCATTTTCAAAGTCTGTTGTGATAGTTTATATGTCACGATATAATTCTACTATCTTTTGGATAATCATTTAACGCCAAAAGCAAATTTTGCAAGGAAAGATGATGTCTCACAGCGGCGACAGCGAAGTTTTTCACTTACCTTACCATGTCGACACAGCGGCGACAACGGGGTTTTTAACTTACCTTACCATGTCGCCGCAGGGGCGATAACGTAGTGCAAAGGGTTAAAATTACTGGTAGAAATAATGAAGGTTTCTGCGAACTTTATGTTTATGCCTTCATTATAAGTCATGCTCCTCGCGAAGGAGTTAACCAGGAATCAAAAAGTGATATAGTAAAATGCACTAAGGCAGAGTCGCAAGATACCACAGTAGATTTTAGTTTTAGTGTTCGTTTTAGTTTCTGTTTTCCGTCTTAGAAGGTACTGTTTATTACATTTTTATTGCATTGCATTCGCCTGGAGCAGGAAATCAATTCAGGTTTCTGTTATAGGCAGGTTCCATTTTACCATAAAGGATGTATCACAATCTTAACAAAATTAAGAAAAAGTCAAATTATTTTAATTAAAATATCTGAATTGTTCATGCACGTAAGTGTGAAAATTATATTATAATTGTAGAGCAGCTTTTGCTCAAAACCGTGCGTAAAAGGTTGTGGGAAAACTAATGAATGAATGGGGTGAAAAGAAAAACAAAACATTTCAAATTAATTTTTTCTCATTTTGACATTCTTCATTAAATACCGTGACATTTTCACTGAAATGGCATTAAAGCATGTAGATAAATAACCTACGAAACAAGATTTCACCCCTACTCTTCACCTTTTTCAATTTTTTAGGGAGTTAATGGGAAATTGATTGCATTCAATTTTTTCCATCACACTTATTTAGCCTGAGTTCACTTACTTGAACTTGGGCAGATTCCCCCCCCCCCCCTTCTACCCTAACATCTGCTTCTCTTTGTTTCATTCAGTAAATCTTCAGTCATTCAAGAGAAAGCTGCCTGCTCAACTGTTTATTCTTCTCTACGCGAAACCCTTGGGATATAAGAACACATATCGATTGGATGCTCATCGAAGCCCCCTCTTTCGTACACGCGATTCGTTAAGCTTCATGCTTTTTTTTCTTCTTCTTCCTGATTCCCTTTACCTTTTATCCCATTTTGACCCCTCTTCTCCGGAATGAATTACCAGAGATTCAGAGCTATCGTCAGTAATCGATTTAATATGGGTAAAGAATGCTGTACAAGTAATCACAATACATCGATTGTTCTAGGGAATCGATTATTGGATATTTTCATTGTCTGCCATTCAAAATACATTGCGATTCGGATCTCGGGCATAAGATAATGATGGCCGTTTCAAAGCGTAGAGAAACGTAATTGTATTGAATTCCTGTTAAATGTTTTAAGATGGTGCATGCATTTTATGCTGACGTGCGAATGAGGAAAGGATGAAAATGATTGCTAGGAGAGAGAAAGAAATATTTTAGTGTTTCAGCGAATTGATTTGATTTTCATTCTGTAATGAGTTTCAACATTGATTTTTGGTATTAAAATCTGTATCTTCGAACATTTTTAAGTAGGTAATTAAATGTTTAATCAAAGTTCATTTCTCAACTATGAATGAATTTATTGTTTGAAGGCATTGTTTTGTATCATATATTTTTATTCCATGAATAAAACTATCTGAAAAAAGGATATATTTGAATTTAAGGTTTAAAAAGCCTTAACTAAAAAGCTTGCAAATCTATTTAAGTATAGAAAAATATTAGTTTATGAGTAATAACTGATGGCCGTTCCAAAACGTAATTATATTGAATTCCTGTTAAATGTCTTAAGATGGTGCATGCATTTTATTCTGACGTACGAATGAGGAAAGGATAAAAATGATTGCTAGGAGAGGAAAAGAAAAATTTTACTGCTTCGGTGAATTGGTTTGATTTTTATTCTGTAATGAATTTCAGCATTGATTTTGGGTATGAAAATCTGCATCTACGAAAGTTATGAATGTGTGATGAAACGTTTAATGAAATTTCCTTTTTCTTTTCCCAACTATGACTCAATTGATTATCTAAAGTAATTGCTTTCTTTCGCACTTTTTTATTGAATGAATGAAACTTGCTCCTTATAAAAAGGAGTTTAGGGTTTAAAGACGCTTTCCTACATATATTTCAGTATTGTAAAATATTATTTTGTTTATGAGTAATGCACGATGGCCGTTTCCAAGCTCAGTTGTATTGAATGCTTGTTAAATGTTGGTGGTTCATGTATTTTATAAGGATAGAAACGATTTTAGTGAAAAAAATATTTTAGTGCTTGATTAAATTGATTTGATTCTCATACAATGCCATACAATGCCAAATTCATATTCTGCAATGAATTTCAACATTGATTTTTGGCATTAAAATCTATATCTACAAAATATTTAAGTATGTAATTAAATGTTTAAACAAAGTTCATTCCTCATCTACGAAATGAATATATCATTTGAAGGTATTGTGTTGTTTCATTTTTTTTTAATATATATAAATAAAATTGCCTGAAAAGGGGAGTATTTGAATTTAAGGCTTAAAAACCCTTTACTAAAAAGCTTGGAAATCTATTTTAGTGTAGGAAAAAATATTAGTTTATGAGTAATACATGAAGGCCATCCCAAAGCATAATTGTATTGAATTCCTGTTAAATGTCTTAAGATAGTACATGCATTTTAAGTTGACGCGCAAAGGAGGAACGGATAAAAATGGTTGCCAGCATAGAGAAAGAAATATTTCAGTGTATCAGTCAATTGATTTCATTTTCATTCTGTAATGGATTTCAACATTTTATTTCTTGTATTAAAATCTGTATCTGCGAATTTTTAAACTTTGTAATGAAATGTTTAATTAAAGCTATGAATGAATTGATTAATTTCAGGCATTGCTTTCTTTTATACTGTTTTATTCCAAGAATAAAACCGGCTGAAAAAATGAGGTAGTTTATGATTTAAAATTAACAATGAAAATTATAAAATAGCGCATCCTGTCTATTTTTCCCAGAGTTACGTTACTGAAGTGAAATTGGTCTTCTTGACTGATTTAAATATACCTTTGGAAAAGTCTTAATTTTTATAAAAAAAACATTTTCTGTTCGGCTGTCAACATTTCGTTATTTTTAAAGAAATTCTAATTGTTTCGTATTATTTCTTGAGATACATTTATTTATTTAGAATACACAATAGCTATCAACTTTTACTCTTTTTTTTTTTTTTTTTTTTTTTTTTTTTTGCCATTCAATTTGAATAATATTTTTTGCTATTAAATAGAGCATAGGGGAAAATATTAGTAAAATTCAGTGTTAACCAAAAAAAAAAAAGCGTAAAAAGTTGACAGCTATGGAATTGTTTGTTTTTACTGAGATTGTTAAAATGTCGATTATATTTTGTGTATAATAATTTTCTTTTATAATTCATTCATGTATTACTTGCGGATTTATGATTATGATTTTTTTTACGATAGTCGTATACGTTAGTTACTCTACATCATCAATTGACTTAAACATTAATAGAAAATGTCTCTATTCACATGGCTTTGAAATAAATGACCACGCAAATTACTCTACTTTTATGAAAGTTTTCAGTTCAGTAATATAATATGTATTACTCGACATTTATAAAACTACTTTATGAATGTTATTCATTCACGTTCTCTAAATTGAATACATTAAGGTTAAGAGGAAATAGCTATGTGCATATTTAATATAAAAAGAACTTAATTATTGGCCTAAATATAGTTTGCCAAAGTGTTATTTCGAAAAGCAATTAAGCTTAATTTTTTCGATATACATTCATTGAAGAAACCCTTTATTGTTTTGTAGTGTATTGCAATGTTTTAAATAAAAGTATTTAGAGGCAGTTTTACCGGATTCATAAAAAAGAGCATTAGATTGCGTTTTGTTAATTATTAGATCGTCAGTTAATTCGAATAATATAATTTGCTATTTATGTAGTGATAAGTTATATACTTGACTTATGAATGTCCTCTTTGAACTTAACTGAAAAATTAAAGTATAGTATAGCCTCGATTATCCGCGGAATTGGGTGGCAAGGCCACCGCGAATAACCCGAAAAAGACTGAACGTGGGGTGCAAACACGAAAAAAAAAAGAAAAAAAAATTCAACATAAAAACTATGTTTTAGTGTACAAAAAACACAATAAAATGTTTAAAATACATACATATGCACTGTAAAACAGAAACCTTCGCTTTACGTCTAAATCACTAAATAAAGAACAGTAAATTCCTTGAAAAAAAAATCGCGTCGCGGATAATCGGGGCTTTACTGTATTCGTATACTTTATAGAATAATAAAACAAAGTTATGTTTTCGGACAATTTTTCACAATTTATGAAATTACTTAAAAAACAATTTTATGTAGTGATGTTATATCCATGACTATTGAATGTTCATCCTCTGAAAAGTACAAGAATTCTAATATCTTACCGTTATATAAGATTAAATAATACAACAGAGTTATGGTTTCGGATAAATTTTCCCCATTCATTAAATAGCTTTAGAAAACAATTTTACAACATTCATAAGAAAAAGGCCGAATATGTTTTGTTAATTATAAAAACATTTATGGAAATGATCGAAATAATAATATAATTTTCTAATAATAGCGATAACTCATATCTATGCTATGGTTATTTTCAACCTAACTAAAAGCGTTTACTTATTCATATATTTTGTTTCAACTAAGATTAAATAATGAAATAAAGGTAAGGTTTCGGAGATATTTTTATTATTCGTTTTAAATTACTGTAAAGTTTTCTATTTATAAAACATTGAAAGAAATTCCACTTTGAAAATATCTCTAAAAGTTTATTCTTAGTATTATAAAATAATAATTTCCATTTCTGTTGCAAAATTTGAAGAGAAGCCCCCGCCCCATCTCCCCCCCCCCTCCCCCCAAAAAAGCAATGTTTTATTGTATATAATACATTCTATTACAAAGAAAATACAAAAGTATAAATATGTATCCGTATTCTACAATGTTTTTACTTTAATAACATTAAACTTTTATTACCAAAAACATAATGGATAGTCTGTACTTTTCTGTATGAAAATACTTTCCTTGAATTCTGTTTTTCTTCACATACAAACAGCATATTTCGATATGTTAGCAATTTTTTCTGCTTACATTCTAACATAAATCATTCGTTAAATTTATCTAATACTTTAAATATACCGAGTGAAAGAATCAAAGAAAATGTTATTTATTAGCATTTCTTTAATATCCGAATTGTCTTGGGAATTTTTTTTAATACCTGGTATCTATTTGTTCTTATTACTTTTGGATTCTGCTTTATTTGCCGGCGCTTTTGAGATATGGCAAAAATAATGCATTACCGTGGGTTTGTTTGCCGTTCCTTTTATTTACTTGGGTATTAAAGTCACTGAAAACGGCTGTTTTAAAAGTTCTTTGTCAAGATTCTTCCATTAACGCTGTTTGTTTAGCAGAAAGTTTTGATTTATATTTCATTTAGTTTGTTTGTTTCATGCAACTGATACTTTTAAAATAAAAATCTCGAGTTTGTTATCAATAAATTTATGAAAGTTTGACAAAAACTGAAAAGAAATTTGGCCACGTCATATTTTTTTTCCTTCTAATTTTTGAGAAATTGAAAGGAAATTTTTAATTTGTATTTCGTAAATGAAAAGCTTCTATTTTTTGCTGAAAGGCTTTATTACAGTAAACAAAGTAAAAAAAAAAAAAAAAAAAGAAAAGTAAAGAATTGTATTTTACGGTTTTGTTTAATTTTTTCTTCATTTTTTGATGAAATATTAACAAATATGTAATTATTTTCAGTTAGCAGAAACTTTTTACTAATTTTTTACCGCTTCTTTCTTGTGCAAAGAAAATTTTAGAATCTCAGTTGGAAAATAATTAACTCTGTTAGTAAAATGAGTTATATGGTGACCAAATATTCAAGCTGATTTTGCAAACAATTGCTTATCACATTTTCGAAAGAAACAGTTAGCCAGAAAAGTCTCTGTCTCTGCAAATTTAAATTTTTGCCTTTGTTTTAATTATGGAATGTAATATATTTTTTTCTAGTGTTGTTAATAAAAAAAGAAAAATTTAAAAAATTTAATCAAATAAAACAGGGGTCGCAGCATATAGGACAAATGTTATTGTTCTTATCAGTAACATTTATCAATAATCTTCATGGTATAGCCCTATTGCATATCTTATAAAAATGTGTTCTGACGATTATTTATAAAATATACTGGTAAGAACAATACAATTTGTCCTATATGCTGCGACCCTGATAAAAGGCAATGTATAAATTAAAATTAAAGTCGAATAGCAAAATATCATTTTAACTTTGAAAATGAAACGGGCTAAAATGCGGCTATAGTTTTAATATCAGTTAATTTATAAGGATCGACCGGAACCAAATGTCGGTAATCTTCCTATGTTGGGCTGAAAGCGAAAATGTCCACATTTTTTTAAAACTAACTAATACGGTACAGCGCTGATTATCGGAACTCAAATTAACCGAACTTCCAATTATCCGAACAGCCTATTTCTCTCATTTTTTTATTTTTTAAATTTTTTTTTTTTATTTTTTTTATTTGAATTGAAATATTTGATGAAATTGTGGATGAGATTTAAGGGGTCTCAGGACTATTAAAGCTTTAAAATTTTCGAAATTTTAATTTTTTTAGATATTAAACTACTATTATCTTTTCTGAACATTTTGGTATAAATGTTTCCTTGAAATTCCTATTAGAACAGAAGTTATGGTTTTTAGAATTATACACGCTCAATAGTCGAAGCGGCGTTTCAGAAACTTTGAAGTCAATTTTCTCCAAATGACGTTTTTGTGCATAACGCGCACGATATCTCAAAAACTTCAGAATTTTTTTTCATGAAATTTTCAAAACGTATGTTTCATGTTAGTCTGTATAAACTGAACCTAAAATTTCCTTCTTATTGTTCAGAAAAATATATTTTTTTAGGTGATTATACTGTTGAAAATTTCTAAATTTTGCATTAACTAAATACAACTTTGTATTAAAAATAGAAAAATGCTTTAAATACAAAGTTATTTAGGTTCAGAGTAATTATTACAATGTGAAGCATAAGTAGGACCCAAAATTTTCCTTCTACTTCCAAATTTATTTTGTAATCGTGCGCATAATCTGTTATGCCAATTTTCCGCTCGTCAAATGTCTGACATTTTGGAGCCCACTGTAAATTCTAATTCTGCATCTTGTAATTTTTCAAATACATGAAATGAAAGAACATAATTATATCTTTCATCCCAATATAAAATTTTGTGTTAAAATCAATTACACTTTAAGATATTATATGTTGAAAATGGCCTTTGTTTTTCGATTTTTCCAATTTTAAGAGTCCTGAGACCCCTTAAGATGAAAAAGAAATTGAAGAAATGAAAACGAATGCTCTGAAAATGACCCAGTTCCATCACATAACGAAGCCTTCGAATCTTTCGAAACAGATATGAAATGGCTCAAATGGCAGAAGAACGCTAATCCTATTCAACTAACGTATTTAAGATGAATTCGAGATATGGCAGCATTGGAAAGAACATCTTCTTTGAAGCAAGCAACAACCGAAAGCTTTTTTGCTTAAATTATAATCTCTGGAGAAAATGATAAAAAGAGAAAAAGAAAATTTTAAATGACAAAAAGTAAATAAATAAAAAAAACACAGTTTTTAAACATGCTAGCACTAACTGATGCTGCCATTCCTAAGCCTGGATAAAGTGTGAAGGTTTTAGTATAACCAGGAACATCCCTTAAATTGTCTGTCCATTTATCCGAATTTTTGCTTATCCGAACTAGGGTCGGTCCCGTCTTGTTCGGATAATTGGCGCTCTACTGTACATACATATACATAATTATTAATTAATTATACGTGTGGCTCAAGTTGGTCCTTTGTGCCTTTGATCAAAACATTTTATTTTAATATAAAATAAAATGTAATTTATTCATAAAATACACAAAATGATTTTCTAGTTATACGAATTTCAATTAATTAAACTAGTTGAAATTGCACGTCAAACGTGGCAAATGAGGTGCGTTCGTACTATAACTAAGTTTATAAATATTTTTGCACCGCATATTGTATTGAATGTATATTTTAGTGCACTTCATAAGTGCATATCAATTTCATTCCGTTCGAAAGGCTGTAACATCATTAATATGCACTTGAAATCCTTTTTTCCCATTGGCCGTCATGTAACTGAAAAATTTTGACTGTCCATCTAATTAAACTATACATCGGATTTTCATAAAATTTGAAATGACTCGACAAAATTTTGCAATAATTATATACTTAAAATTTCAGGCAGATAGATAAAATTTTCCCCTGTTTTCTGCGGACGGACGGACAGACAGACAGACCGAACGACGACTATAGGTGCTACGTATTTATATAATTTCGAACGCACCTAAAAATGTATACAAGTCTCACCTCGATTTATCTTTTATAATGATTTTTGTAAATGATCATCTGCTATACTAGAACTGTATCAAAGAGTATTCGAAACACTTCTACGATTTCAAACTAAAAAAATTCTAATACTGTTAAATTTGCAGATTTTAATGAGCACGTGAAATCGTCTTCAAAGTTGAGTCCTGTATGCATTACTTGCTTTATAATTTGCACTCACGTCTTGAATCAGTCATGACTGATAATTATAAATAATGAAGTTCATATCAGTAAATAAAGAGTGTCTCATTTGAGCCGATACAACTCAAATCAATGAGTAATGTTGAAAAATTCCTGAGGAAGAAACGAGTTTTTGGAATACAGATAATTTTGGTCCAGCCGAATTTTCTGGCAGCATTTTCGCCGAAAACGAATTTTTGGCGAAACTGATTTTGAGCCAAAAACGAAACAGAATTTTCGGTCTATCTCTATTAATTTATATTTACTTTATTGGGGACTGTATTAACGGTCATAAGTATTGCCCTTTATTATATTTTATATGAAGAAGGCAACTTCAAATCTTATATTTACAAAGCAAAAACATGTCCGCGAATAACGCTGACGCCATATTGACCGAATAATTTTCCACAACGCCCCCCCCCCCCCATTTATCTCTATCTCTTGATTACAAAACATTAACCCGTTTGGATTTTAAACAATTCAGCATTTATTTCCGACTAAGATCAAAAAGTCTGCTGTAAGTAGTGAAATCTTTGGCGGTTTGTTTGGCTATCAACTCCTGGATTGCGGCTAATACGAAAATATTGCTTTTAACGAATTTTAATACTTTATTTGAATATATAACTGATATTTTTCATACAAAAAGGCTTTTTAATGTTGTTAGTTTGATATCAAAAAATTATATATTAAATGTAAAATATCTATAGTTTTCAATATTCCGAGTGTTTCAAATTGAATTCATTTTAAAATTCAGTAACTTGTAAATGGTGACAGCTATTGCAAAAATTCTTGCAGGAAGGTTATGTAAGATATCAGGAGTTTTTCTTTTACTGCGATTCTCGATTTTAGTTTAAACTAGCAGCAATAGATGACGCTGCAAGCAATAGACGCTAAATCGGGGCCCGATTTTTAGCTTCTCTTCTCTCGGTATTGATGCAAAAGAAGGAGGTTAAATATATGGCGTGGCTCTCAGTCACTAAATCAATTTTGTTCTTAGGGACTCACTCCATATATTTAACCTCCTTTCGCATCAATACTGAGAGAAGAGAGAGGCCAAAGATTAGACCCCGATTTACGCCTATTGCTCTCAGCGTCATCTATCGCTGCTATTTTAAACTAAAATCGAGAGTCGCAGTAAAAAAAAAAAGAACTCCTGATATCTACATAACCCTCCTGCGAGATTATTTTTTTTTTAATAGCTTAAATCTTTGCAAGTTCTTGAATTTTAAAATCCGGCAGTCCATTTTAAGACATCCGGCACATATATTTTTAAAAAAAAAATGTTTTTACCCATATTTTGTGACTCAGGAAGCCCCGGTGGGATCCCCTATTTTACTTAAAAACGTTTGCCCTATGAAATGTAAATGATGAAATGCAATGATGTGATTAGGAAAAAATGTGATGATTTTTTTTGCATTTTTTTTTCAAAAACATTGGTAAGGGAAGCGGTTAAGGGTGTATTCCGATCCAAACTGCTTATTTTCTGATTCATTTTAAAATTCATTTTTGCTCTCAAACGCATCAAACTGGGAAATTCTCTTATTTAGAAACTACATAATGTGCCGTGCTTCTCAATTTTTTGATAAATGCAGAAAATATTGTATTAAACGCTGTCAAAGTGGGCGTTTTGAACCGAATTTTCCGAAGCGGGCGATCTGGGAATGAAAAAAATGGTCATACTGAGAAAATAATTGTTTAAAAATCAAATTCTAATTAATGGATCTGAAAATGAAATCACACGGCACGTTAAACATGTCTTCAAAAATCACCCCCAGCAAGTTTCATGTTTTTACTTTTAAAAATGATCCTGAAAATGTCTCAGAAAATTTCGAGCTTTTGAGGGTGGAAAAACATTTTTTCGAATACACCCTTAATAAGTATAGGTTTTATCCTTATTTCACTTTATTTGTTTTTTCATACATTATTATGCTTTTCTATTCTAAGCATCAAAATTCATACGGTAAGACATGAGATTTGTTACGCTATATTTGCTGTCTCTGCAGAATTTAGTGCCACATTTTTAGGCATATACTACATATGAATCTGTCATTATATTTAATTGAAACTTTTATTTGTGCCTAAATACGAAACGGATTTCAATCATTTAGTGTTTGGATACCATTGTGTTGTAGTATTAAGTTTTCAGATGGATCACTATCGTTTTCATGATCTCTGCAAAAGGTGTTTTGAAGCTATAATGCAGATCACAAACCTGATCTTATCTTCAAAGATGATCAGGTTTCATAATCATTTCTTTGGAAGAAACATTTGTTATTTGAAATATAATGCATGAAAGAAAAGAAGTTACCCAGTAACTTCACTAATGTTGTTACTGTTATAATTTTTATTAGTTTATATAATGCTTTAACTTTTAGGTGCAGATTCCTAAATTCTGGAAGCAGCCTAAACCTAAAAAATCCAGTGTCCACATTGTGAAACAGACGCATAAAAACAATAGCGTTTATATGGGGGGAGAAACTGAACAAAAAACTCAGGAAATGAAAAATAATTGATTTAATATATGCACATGTACAACAAAACACAGACTAATTAGATCAAATATGTATAGTTAACTTAATCTTAAAATTCTTGAAATTAGAATATTAATTAAGTACAATAGAAATCTTAAACTATTAACAGTGTGAAGATAAAGTCTTGCAAGATACATTAAAAAAAAAAATCTATAAGCTAAGCAATATCTCTTATTTTGATTTTGTCATACAAAAACACATATAAAAAAAAATGTGAATACGGGAGATTATTTAGGAACCATAAAAATCAAAGTACACTTCAAACATTTGTTTTTCTATAAGAAAAATTATCTTGGTAAAGAAAAAAAATAATAAAAATTTGCGACTTAGACACCGAAAATTAGTGGCGACAGCAAAAAATTTAGTCATGTGGCGAGTGGCGATAGTGAATCTGAACCTATACTTCAATTGTTGAATTCTATTTTCAAATCAGCCGTTGTTTTAAATATTGATTCATATGATGGTTTTCGAAACTTAAGAATTATATTAGTTATTTCTAGAAAAAGAAAATGAGCTTTGCTACTTGCCTAATTGGCAAGATTACATCACGGAGAAAAAAATGTACGAGAGTTTTTAGAATAATTTTTAACTATGATTATAGCTATAATCTTTATTTCTGTTTTTACTCCTTTCTTTCCTTCATTTATTTATTCAAGGTTTTGAAGCATTTTTGAGAAATTTAGTCTTTTTGTGTTGCGAAACATTTTTTATAACTTTCCTTTTTAAATATTTGCTTTTTGTAAAAGCTTTTATCCCTAAATATCTGATATCTTGATAATTAAAAAAAGAATTAGGCTCCCTTCCCCTTTTTTTATTTTTTATGAGGGATATCTACGGATATCTAAAAAGAAAATTTTCTCAAAGTCTTTCATTTCTTTGTCACTAGATTTACCGACATTAGTGTAATAACTTTTCTTGAAACAATTGCTTTATTTTCATGTTAATAGCACCTTTGGACAATGGAGAAGATTTTTAAAAACTTTTGGATATTTCTTTCTAATAATGTACCCTTTCTCGAATTTTCAAATGTTGTGTAATCTTAACATTTTCAAAATTGATCTTTTAGATTCTCGTGAGCCGGTTTTTTATTTCGAATTTAATGAAAAGTAAAAAAAATATCGAACGTCGAAAATCCCTTATATTTTCTGATTGTTCGGAGATACAGTGACGATTATGCTTTGATGAACTTTCTCCCATAATTAACGCTTTCGTTGCCTATGTAACATTATATTGTTAAGAACACTCTTACGCTCGTATTCACCAACTACTTCGACCCTGAGTTATGCCGATAACCTCGGTCGAACGCTCAAACGGTATGCACCTTTAATCCTGATTGGACGTCTCCTTGATAATCTTGATAATGTCAAATCAAATGCTATCGTGAATTTCATTTGAGCGTTGGACCGAGCTTTTCTAGGTCGAGGTAGATGGTGAATACAAGCATTAATGTTTTAAATTTATGAACATTAACGTTTCTTTGACATCTTTTAAGAAAGACCGTTATATTCCATTTCTGCCAAGAAAAACTGCATGTGTAACATTATATTGTTAAAAACACTCTTAACGTTTGAAATTGATGAACTTGATGACCATTTTGGCTTCTCTGACTTCGTTTAGAAAGACCGTTATGTTCCGTTTCTGCCAAGAAAAACTGTCTGTGTAACATCATATTGTTAAAAATACTCTTATTGTTTCAAATATATGAACTTGATGAACATTATGGTTTCTTTGATTTCGTTTAAGAATGACCGTTATGTTCCGTTTCTGCCAAGAAAAACTGCCTGTAATAACATCATATTGTTAAAAACACTCGTATTGTTTCAAATGGATGAACTTGATGAACATTATGATTTCTTTGACTTCATTTAAGAAAGACAGTTATGTTCCGTTTCTGCCAAGAACTGCTTATGTTACACTTTTGTAGCAACAAGAGTCTGCATTAATTTTACACTGCTAAAAGCGATAAAAGCATAACATGCTTAGTTCAGTTTTTCTAGACTAACTCTTTTATAATTCAGAACTTTTATTTAGAGGCTAGGGAAAACAGCTAAAAGTTCAGCGAACTGTGTTTCCCCTATCCCTTTATTGAGGAGGCCAAGAATGGTAATCCGTTATCGGTCGATACATCATTTCTGTAAAAAGAAATTCCTGAACATAGCTTGGGTCATTTTAAAAAAAATGCCCCAATGCCGCTTTGTTTCATCAAGGCTCTTTTTTCCCTTCCCCGTTCACACCAGACCTGAAAAGGTCCGCCTTTATCATAAAAGATTTTAAGATCTTTTCAAGTCTTTACTCTATAGAGATGACTCACTGAAAACACGAAAAACGATAAAAGTTCTTATAATGTAAAAGAGCTAATTTGTCTATAGTTGTACTCGGAATTAAAGGCTTTGTTCAGGTGCTTCAGATCCACAAAGCTATCTATCAGGATTTTAAAATTTGCCTGTGAATGTCTTCTTTGCTTGTATTATTTTGTATGTACAATTTATCATTCTGACAAATGTTAGGTGAAACTTCTGAATAAGATGAATACTACTCAAAATGTTTGTTGTAAAACTCTTTTTTTTTAAATCTGTATACCAGTGATTTATGATAAATGTTTTAACGAAGACGGCACTAGAAATAAAAATTGGTCGAGTTTGACTTTAAAGATAAAATGTTTGAAGATTTATCCACGGTGCAGTAGCTAAAGAAGTATTTCGGGAGGGGTTTAGTATTAAATTTTATTGTATCATCTTATAAGTATATCTTAGAATGTATTAATATTAACCCATTAACCGCCAAAACTATTACGACAGAAATTTTCAAATTTCTTGTTGAAAGTAGTTTCTCACCACAAATTCAATAAGGTAAATTTCGCTTTACTGAAATAGCAAAATTCCTGCCAATAAATAAGACATTTTTTTTTTAAATTCTAAAATAGTAGTGCCAATGTAATTAATTCATTGCATGAGCAATTATTTTGACTGTTGCGTGAACGCAACGTCAGCGGTTAATGGGTTAAGGCAATTATACAATTTTTTCAACAACGTATTTGTACACCTTTTCCCTTCAGGAAAAAAAAAAGTTCTTAAAAATGAAATAAATATATGTTTGTAAAATTTCGGAGGCGGGTTGAACCCCATTCATTCCCTCCCCATCACAAACACACACACTTCCCTTGGCTACTACCATGTTAATCCATAAAGGCAAAATGCTTCATTTCAAAATCTGGAGATATTTTATAATTTTTTTTAATAATATCTTACCTGTCTGGCCATCCGTATTTGTTTTATGTAAAATTTTTTATTAAAACAAATTACGTAATAAAATCTACTACGTAATCTGAATATTAAGGTGAAATATTTCATCCTTTTAAAGTTATCTTTTAATCCTACACTTTTTTCTGTCATAAAATGGTCTTTATTAAATATTAAAATATATACCTGTACTTCATTGTTAACTTTTATATGAGTCGAACTAATCAAACGTAAATTTTGTCGAAACATAATATATGTATACCAAACGCATTAATGCAGTAACTAGTTTCTAGGTGAATAGCAGAATAACATAAATTAAACGCTATAAAAGCAGAATCTTCCCGACTTACATTACAGATCGATCAGGGGTTTAATAATAGTGTTTGAAATCGCAAACTGTATAACATAACAGTCAAATGCGGTAAAAGTTGGGAATTGACATTCCGGGTAAACCATGGGTGAAATAAAACTGTAGTTAAAAATATTATCCGAGTGCTTTATGCTTCAGGAGATTTAGTTTGAATAAAAATTTTATTCTATTTTGCAATATAGGAAAAGTAATTTTCTGTTTTTCTGTTTAATTTCGATGTTGCTTTATCTCAGAACGAAATTTAAAAATGTACTTTGTAGCTGCTTTAAAATGATGGATATATTCTAGACTTGCTTTCTTTTCTGTTCCCTAAACATCGGGAGGAGAGAGAATGAAAAACACCATTCTGAGTTACTTTCCTAATTGAAAAAGTTTAAAACAAATATTTTAACTGGTTTTAATCAATTTAGGGTTATTAATGCTATGCAATATCAAGTTTTATGCTTTTCCGATAAAGCACATGGACCTTTAAAGCACACATCAATTGAGACGATAAAACCTTTTCGAGTTGGTTATAAAATGCATAGCTAATCTTCGATCTTGATTTATCTCGAACTTTTAGCATCTTTACGAACTAGAACTGCGGCACATACGCATTTAAGACGACTATTTTTAGGGAGGAGGAATGTAATACATAAAAAAAATGTTAATCTAAAATTTTCTTTATATATATATAGTTAATATCTGAACTTGTAAGATAAATTTTGAAAAAAGTATTATATATATATATGTATGTGTGTGTGTAGTGTTGTATATATATAATAGCCTCAGAACAAGAGTAGAACATCTAGTAATAATTGAAAATGAGATGTCTGACTTATTGCTATGATAAACTGTGTCTGCATCTAGTAAAACAGCAGGGAATTTTTATAAAACACATCTGAAATATTGTATTAAAGATAACTTTGTGTTTCAGAAGTTGTTTCACTAGATGCAAACACAGTTATTCATAACAGTAAGTCAGATATCTTATTTTTTATTATTATTAGATGATCTACTGTAGTGTCTACTGTTTCTCTGAGGCGTATATACACACGCAAGCGTATGAGGTGTTGAGAACGAGAGTGGATACCTCGCCAGCCTCGATTTCGAGAAAAATGCTTTTGAAATTTTGAAGCAAATTTTTGTTGTCTAACTCTTTTAAGCCAGTTTTTAAACTGGTCAAAGCTTGCAAAGCTTCTTCAGGAAGCATAAGGTGATTAAGTTGGCAGTGCCAGTGCCAACTTAATCACCTTATGACACTACCAAGCTATTTGCTCAACTTTTGCACTGGTAGCTTGATATAAAATATATGTTGGACCGTCTGTTAAATGGGCTTTATCACTTGAATAGTTAAACAATTTAATAAAATTTATTATGTAGCGAATAGATGGCATGGCATACCATGCTTTTACACTTCACACTCTTTTCAACGCCTCAACTGACCTGATATAGATTGATATGTTGGCACCCATTTATATATTTTTTAAAATATAAAAAATTTACATTATAGTACATCCACCGGGCGTCCTAAAGTGGACTGGCTGATTTTAAAAATCAATAATTTGCAAAGGGTGACAGCTATTTAAAGAAATTCTTACAGGAGGGTTATGTAAGATGACAGGAATTTTTTTAAACCGAGATTCTCGGTTCTAGTTCCAAATACCAGGGGTAGATAGCGCTCAAAGTAATAAGCTCTAAACAAGGGTCCGAATATTTGGCCTCGTTCTTCTCCCAGCATTGATGCGAAGTAAGGAGGTTAAATGTATGGAGTGGATCCCTATGTTTCGTGCCAATCCTCTTTCCTGTAATTGGCGACAGAGACCCACTCCATATATTTAACCTCTTTCCTTTTCCTCAATGTTGGGAGAAGAGCGAGGCCAAAAAATCGAGTCTTCTTTCAGAACCATCTATCGCTGCTATTTGAAACTAAAACAGCGAATCTGAGTAAAAAAACTCTTGACATCTTACATAATTCTCTTGCAAGAACTTTTTTAATAGCTGTCACAATTTGCATGTTATTGATTTTTAAAATAAGTCAGTCCATTATAGGACACCCGGTATATTAATAAAATTACGTACAGCAAGTAGTGCGTAATGTTATCTGTAATCTGACCTTCATTTTGAAATCGTAAGAGAATTACTTATTAGAATTTCTTTAATAATTTGCTTACGAAAATGCATCAAGTCTATAGAATAACTGTTATTTTCCAGTTATAATTTAATAAAGCATTTTTGTATTTTTTTAATAACTTCGTTAATAACGCGCTAAATCACTCCGATTTAACGTGTTTTTAAGAAAGTTATTTAAAAAATGCAAAAAATGCTTTATTAAATGCTTTCTTTTCTTGCATGTTTTCTTTTTTACCGTGTTTCTGTTAGATATTTTTAAAACATTACATACGAGCCAAGGTCTTATGCGTGTAGCGGGCATTTGTTCGTGAATTTCGTATGGGAATTTAGTCATTTAGTAAAAGCTCAATAAATCGAAAACTACTTTTTTAAACGAAACTTTTTATTTTACACTCAGATGTATGCTCTATAATTATTCTTTATTTTATTTTTTGAATAGGTAAATATAAAATAGTGAAATAAATATGAAAGTTCTCCAGCACAAGTGTACTAAAAACGTACTTTACGTGACCCGCGTACTCAAGTGACAGATCGCAAAAAAACGTAAAAGTACTTTTCTCTCATACAATGTGTTAAATTTGATACAATTAATAACAGCTGATTTTCCAACGCTATTGAGAAAACAATATCAAAATTAACATTTAGTTATTTTTCTAAAATCTGGCAAAAGACTATTGAATTTGAATTAACCATAATCAGAGAAATTATCAAACACCGATCTCATACCAAAGAAATATAATAATGTAAATAAAAAAGCCGGCTGTTATGTGAGAATGCTTTATAGTAATACCCAATAAAAATAATTGTTTTTACTTTTGCGATCTGTGAAAGCTTTAAAAATATTTTTTCTTCCAAAAATGAACATAAATTTTATTGGTATCCTCAAAACAATGGAGCTTTTAGTGCAATCTCATTAAAGTTATCCTTCACCGCAGAAGAATATTTCCCAATATCTGATTAATAAAATGGCACACGCAATAGAAGAATAGAATGTTTAAAGGAAAAAAAAAAAATTGGAAGAAGAAAAAATGTATGTCTACTCTAATACTATTACACAAATTGAACGATGTAAAGCAATGGCTGGATATATACATCCAGCCTTTTTAAAGATACCCGCACCCTTTACGTTAAATATTAAAATACACAAATGGACAAAATACGACGTAAATGAATGTAAATTTCCATCATGGGTATTAGAAGATAATAAGGGTAGACATTTAAATATGCATTTTTCATTCGGGAGAGAGATTTAATGGAAATTTTTTCACACAGCGTGCACAGATATATACACACGAAAAAAAAAAAGTATTTGAAAAGATCCCATTTCATTGTTTTCCATGGTATTAAAAAAATAACAGCGAAATCAATTTTCGTAAGCGATCAGGCAGAGAAAGAAGTAATTTATGTTTTAGAAAGTTGAATAAAATGGAGATGTTTCAGAGCAAAAAAATAAAATAAAATAAAATAAAGGAATGCTTTTTTGTAGCTTGCGAGTATAGTTTTTACCTCTTCTTCTTTTCTCGACTATCAATTTTTAAGCCTAATTTAATAGTACAAAAGTACTTAAAAGGCAATGTAAAAAAGTGCTCCAGTATGATAAGATTAAGACGAAAAGAAAAAAAAGTGAATAGTTTTGTAGCAGCAACAGCAGATAAAAGGGAGATTTTAATTATTTTGGATGTCGCTATAAATGTGTCCTGGTTTATTTTATGGCATAATGGAAGAGCTATCATTATTAATGCATCAATGATTATTTCGATCGTTACGATACGTTATCCTTTATTCGATTCTTTGCGCACATACATTAATTTTAAAGAATATCATTATATTCAAAAAGATTTTAAATAATGCAATCTGGTAATTTATCGAATCTATTATTTTTCGCTTTTAATGTGTAGCTATATATGAGTATTTTCTCGAATGAGACAATAGATACAGTTAAAAATATCAGAAGCAAAATTATTTTATCTAACAACATAAGGACAGCATTTTTAGGAATTTCACTTACAGCTGTTAATTATGTAACGTTGATTTGGATAAAGAAAAGTTTTAGACTATTAGTTTCAGTTCTTTCGATCCTCAGAAATGACGCATTTTTGCAAATCTTTAGGTGCATTCGTAATTATATAAATACGTAGCACCTGTAGTCGTCGCCTGGTCTGTTCGTCTGTCCGCCTATAACAGCGCAAAAACTACCCAACCGAATAGTTTGAAATGTAATATATATAATCGTTCCAGAATTTTGTCGGGACTTGTCAAATTTTACGAAAATCGAATAAAAATGTAAAAAGATATTAATAAAAGTTTTCTTCATTTTATTAAATCCTATCATATGTGGTTAATTCGATGATATCCCATGATAGGAAACGATTCTAAGTTGGCATGGTGATTACGTCCTATTTAAGATGGAGTCCTATTATTTCCGTATTACTGGATTTAATATATAGAATCGTAATAAATTTTATATTCATGCATTTTTACATAAGAGTGCAACAGCTATTGCACTAAGATAGGAATATTTATCAAACTAGTTGTAGTACGAACGCACCTCATTTGCCACATTTGAGGTACAATTTAGACTTGTATAAATCCCATTTGCACAACTTTTAAGTATTATGTACACGTACAGGGGAGTGCATGGAATTCGTGGGTGTGGGGGAGCAATTATACCAGTCTCTAACCTAAAGGGACCCCCTCATGAACTAAATTCGTATAAGGTAATGCATGGACATGTCATTAGTTTAATCTGTACTTTGCCTCACAATATCAATGAACACCCGTGGTTATGTACTATAATGTGAAATGTTGACAGGTTGACGATTTTTTTTTTTTTTTTTTTTCAAAATATCTATTATTTTTCCGACTAGTAATTTTAGCTGTATTTTCCGAGTCCTCGAGTGACACTCCGTTATTAAACAAATAGAAAAATAGCAGCCGAAAAATGTGGTAACTATTTTGAATAAAAAAATTCCGCAATCTGGAAACACTTTAATACGTGATTTGTGCATGAATGGTTAAGCATGGAAGGGATATAGGTTGGATATATATGGGTTCTTTTTTTTTCTTTTTTTCAATTATTGTTATTTGGTAATTGATGCATAATTGGACATCGCCCTCGTTAATAAAATTAATTTATAAAAAATAAAACAATAATCTGAATGTTTTGTATCACTACAATTTCCAACAAATTAGGAAAATTTATTGATTAACAGTTTTTGGTGACATATGGAGTTTGCAAAGAATTAGGCCTTATTCCGTAATGATTTATTACTACACCTAAGGAAAAGGTGAATAAGACGAGAGTATAGAAAAAGCGCCCCTCGTGACATCCATAAAAAATTTTAAATACATTATAGAACAATTATTAATTAACAATACACAATCAAAAAATATAAAAAAGAAAAACGTTATAATCCATGCGCAATCGAAAAATAGTCACAAAACTTTAAGTATATAGTTAGAAAGTGTAAACAATGGATATTAGAATTTTAAAGTACACTGTAAAAAAAATACTGCCAGTTTTCCGGTAGGAATCAGAAAAATAGTTGCCCTTATCGTACCGGAATAATTTCCGACACAGCTCGGAATAACATCCGTAAAAATAAGGAAATAGTCAGTAAAACGGTATTTTATGGATTTTATTCCGAGCTGGGTTGCAAATTATTCCGGTACGAAAAGGGCAACTAATTTTCAGATTCCTACCGGAAAACTGGCATTATTTTTTTTTACAGTGTACATCATGGCACAATTATTAACTAACAATAGACAATCCAAAATTATTCAAAAACCACTAAGTAAATAGTCAGACAGCATAAATAATGGATATTAAAATTTTACAATACACCATAGTACTTATTAACTCACAATATGCAATCAAAAATTATTCTAAAAACGCTTAATAAATAGACACACTGTATAAATAATGGGTATTAAAATTTTAAAGTGCACCATGGAACAATTATTAACTACACTGTAAAAAACGGAAATTCTACTGGCAATCGAGACGCCACTACTATTTCCGTGTTTTAAGGGAAATTTCCTCCCATAAATTCCAGAAATCCGTATTTTTAAGAAAAATTTTCCCATAAATTACAGGAAATTTTCCGTTTTTCTGGAATTTATGGGGGAAGGGGGATTTCCGTTAAAATACGGAAATAGTTCTGGCGTCTCGATTGCCAGTAGAATCTCCGTTTTGTAGTCCGTTTTTTTTTTTTTTTTTTTTTTTTTTTAACAGTGTATCAATACAATCGAACATTATTCGAAAAACGGTAAGTAAATAGACTGTATAAATGATGGATATTAAAATTATTTAATGCAAACTGGTACAGTTAAATAATTTGTTTATGGATACTATAGAAGCACAATTTATTTATTGATATTTCAGAAATATAAATTTATATAAATAAGTAGAAATATAATATAATAAATAGTAATATGGTGATGATAATAGTCCCTGCGATTTCGATATCTAGCTACTGCTTACTTGGAAATATAGACTTTCTTTAAAAATTATATAAATAGGGGCATATCTTCAATGTTGTACTTTCCTTTATATTTCGCTTGTAAATTTATTCATATATGTCCCTACATTTTACGCGGCGGAGAAAGGTACATTTTATGCATGAATAAATTTACATTTTGCGTAAATGAAGATATTATACAATACATTGAATATTCGTAGCTGTAAAGGATATCTGACAGTAAACATGTTTAACAACACTTCCAGGCTGCTGACAGTAACAGTACAGCTTATCTAGCAGTTTTCAGAGCAATCGATTGACAAATGAATGGATGGTCCTAGTATAGATCTTATTCAATGTACCCCAATTTTAGACATGTAATCGTTGTGATATGTTTTGGACTAATAATTATAAATGCTGCTTTATATCTACGATTTCCAGGTTCATTCAGTTTGTAATAATGGAATGATTACGACTTCAAGTATTAAGAGATAAATCCTCGTAATTGGCAAATCACTTTTTTTAAATGTTAACTCTTAGCGATAAAATTTGTCTAAAAAACAGTATTTTGTGACGATTAAACTGCAATTCGCTATTGTTTCTGTAGAAAGTGTAGTGACCCGATTTTGATTCCTTTGATTTCCCATTTTTTTTCTTGCTTCGAATTTGAAAAAAGGCTACAATGTTTACTGCAAGAGCAAACAATTCTATTATTATAAACACCAATGCTTGTTTTCTCCGCTAACAACAGTGTCAATTTATATTGAAACTTGAGACCTTAAAATCAGTCCTGGTGACTTATTCAATTCCTACTATTAGTTCAAACTCTCCCTATATTTATTTATTTATATATCTTGTTCAAATTTTCAATCGTTAATAAAATACTTATTATTCATCCTATCAAGTTGAAATAAAAATTTTAAAACTTGTACTGGTTGACAATTGATGTTAATAGAGATTTTTTCAAATATTAATTCTTTAATTAAATTTTAATTAATTAATTTTAGTTTTATATGGGAGACAAAATGGCGGCCATTGGTTATTGAACAGCATTTAATGCATCTTCATATCTATAAGTGGTGTTACCATAGGGGGGACCCTGTTCTGTCGTCAAATACCGCCAAGTTTGTCGCCAACTTGGCGATACATTGTCTAATTTGGCGACCAAAATGAGTCGCCAAAAGTTACGCCAACTTGGCATGATATCTCTAATATTTCGCCAAATTCCCATAGACTTCCATTGTAAACCTACTTGTTTATAGAAAATTCACAAATTGAGATATTTTAATGCAACAAAAACTAATTAAGGGATTATATTAAATTTTTCTTTGATGACCTAAGTAGGAATTGACTTTAAAAACAAAATTTTTATATTACTTGTTTTTTTCTGATAATGAGAGCTTGATCAATCAACATTTTTATTGCGATTTTTAGGTGCGTTCATAATTGTATAAATACGTAGCATCTATAGCCGTCGCCTGGTCCGTCCGTCTGCCCGCGTATAACAGCTCAAAAACTACATAACCGAATGGTTTGAAATTTAATATACGTATATAATCGTTGCAGAATTTTGTCGAGTCATTTCAAACTTTATGAAATCGAATCAAATAAAAGGTTTCATCATTCTATTAAATACTATCATGCGTAATTAATTCAATGATATCCCATGATAGGTAATGATTCTATGTTGCCATGGTAATTACGTCCCTATGAAGCCATATTATTTCCGTATTACAGAATTTAATATACAGAACACTGAAAAAAATGGGTACTCAAAATTGAGTAAAAAGTACTCAATTTTAAATACATTATATATTCAAAATAGCTCCGATACAAATATACTCAAAATTGAGAAACACATGTACATATTTTTGATTCCATGGTTGTGTTCAAATATGAATCGTTATGTACTGCCCCCCTGAACATACAAATTGAAGTAAAAATGTACTGACATTTATTTACCGTTCAAAATTATTAACAAGAAACGTTTAAAAGATTATTTATTAAGAAAAATAGCAAAATTATTAGAAAGACACCCAAATCAAATATTTTTATGACGAGCATTATTTGTAAGCACTTTTAAATTATTTTAAAATACTGTGCATAAATTTAATAATTACAGTAATAAACATCCTTTATGCTACCTTAAATGAAATAAATCATTACAGGGTGCTAAATTATCGTTTTGTTTGTATTTGATAACATGTGATGTTTATAAATTGAGAAAGCATAGGACCATTTTTGATCCAAACATACTCAATTTGATATGAGTATATCGATTTACTCATTTTTGAGTACTTCATTTTTTTCAGTGAATCGTAATAAATTTTGTATACATACATTTTTGCATAAGAGTGCAACAGCTATTGCACCAAGATCTGAATATTTATAAAACTAGTTATATAGTACTAACGCATCTCATTTGCCACGTTTGACGTACAATTTCCTATTTGTTTGAATTGTTCCTTTTCTGATTAAACTATATCCTATATTTCTGATTAAACTTGTTCCTATAATTAAAATTCCAATTTTTCAGAAAGATGAAGTAAAATAAATAAATACATAAAATAAAAAATACGATATTGTTACAAAATATATTTTTTTCTAAATACCGATTGTTAAATATGGAAATAAACAAATGCTTCTATTTGCAACTACCACTAAAATTTCAACTCACGCTGTAAGTAAAGTTGCAAAATTCAACAAGGAGACTTTGAAATATATGCAGCATTTAGAAACATTTTACGGTTACAGTGACTGGAAATGAGAAAATAGAGCCACTGAATAGAGAATCAAGCACGCAGGTATTTGAACATGAACTAAAAAACTACAAATTCAACGAAAGATTTTCCAAACTTATATTTTCCACGGCAAAATATTTTTTTTTTTTTTTTTTTTTTTTTTTAAATCTAATCTGTTAAGTACCTTTTCTTGGTATATATTATTGACGTTTATTGTGAAAAACATTAAAAATAACAACCTACAGGAAAAGATTCGAGAAAATGTGTTCTTGAGATAATTTATGAAATGAAGTTAAAAAAAAAAAAAGAGTCGAAATTATACATTTTTAAATTTCGATTTTAAATATTTCTTCTTCTCTCTAAAAGTATTTTAGAGCTCTCTGCATTCTACCGCTATTATTTCGGTGCATATTTCAACTAGATATTCGGTAATTAAATGCTATCAGAATAATTTTTTTTCAACTTTATGAATTAAAATGTACATTTTTTTCTACACATTATTTTGACTTTTTCCAATTGAATCTTTCGAAAAGTATCGGGTTTACAGTTTTAGTTTTGTTTTAAGAAAAATTCTACTAATTTATAAAAGATTTGTACGTTTTTAATAGGGACTTTCTTGTACCAATATATATATTTCTTTTGTCTGACGATGTTTTATTCATCTTAAAATAAAATTTTCGGGTAAGGGTGGATTTAAGGTTTTAGAATATTTAATCAGTCTAATCACTAATGAAAGATTTTTAATTGTTATAAAACGCATATATTTGGTATCAATATTTTTTATATTTGACCATATTTGACCAATCTTGACTTCACGTAAACATTTCAGAAAACTGAGGATTTAATATTTTAGCCTGTTGTAGCGAAAAGTGTAATCGTTAATTAAAGATTTTTACTTTTGTAAATCGCTATTTTTTTTATACCAGCGTTGTTTATATTTAATATACTTTAACGAAAAGTGTAATACTTTAAAAGACTTATTTACGTTTGTAAAGCTCATATTTTTGGTATCAATATTTTTTTATATTTGACCATTTTTGATCCATCTTGACTTCACGTAAACCTTTCGGAATAGTGCGGATTTAATATTTTAGCCTGTTGTAACGAAAAGTGTAATCCTTAATTAAAGATCTTTAACTTTTGTAATGTGCTTATTTTTTTATATAAGTATTGTTTATATTTAGTATATTTTAACGAAAAATGTAATACTTTAAAAGATTTATTTACGTTTGCAAACCGCATATTTTTGGTATCGATAGTTTTTATATTTGACCATATTTGACCCATCTTAACTTCACGTAAACATTTCAGAAAACTGGGGATTTAATATTTTAGCCTGTTGTAACGAAAAGTGTAATTGTTAATTAGAGATTTTTATTTTGTAAATCGCTATTTTTTTTTTTTTTTTATATACCAGCGCTGTTTATATTTAATATACTTTAACGAAAAGTGTAATACTTTAAAAGACTTTATTTACGTTTATAAAGTTCATATTTTTGGTATCAATATTTTTTTATGTTTGACCATTTTTGATCCATCTTGACTTCACGCAAACCTTTCGAAATAGTGCAGATTTAATATTTTAGCCTGTTGTAACGAAAAGTGTAATCCTTAATTAAAGATTTTTATTTTTGTAAATCGCTATTTTTTTATACCAGCTCTGTTTATATTTAATATACTTTAACGAAAAGTGTAATCCTTTAAAAAGGTTATTTATTAGGTCTACCGGAAAGTTCTGTCCGATAATGTTACTTCACGCCTACTTTTTTAAAATTCAGATTTCTTCACAGGCATTTTTTGAAATAGTAGAATTTCCATTGTTTTCACGTTAATGTGAAATGTGAAAACAAAGGCAATCTTACCATTTCAAAAAAGTGGTGCCGATGAAGAAATCTGAATTTTAAAAAAGTAGGTGTGAAATAACATTATCGGACAGAGCCTTCCTTTGTAAAGCGCATATTTTTTATATCAATATTTATATGTGACCATTTTTCATAGATTGTGAAGTAAATGTTTCTGGAAAATGTTGCTATTTTTTACTATCGTGTATACTAGTTATACACTAGTATAGTCGAAAAATTTTAGACAAAATTTGAGAGTTGAAAATGGGGGATCGACTTATACCAGAAATAGTAAAAAAAAAAAAAAAAAAAAAAAAAAAAAAAAAACGCGCAGAGAATCGGCGAATGAGCAAGTAATCACGTGAGAGATAAAAGCGGACAATGGTCATTTCCCTGTAATAGGAAAAAAAAAAAAAAAAAAACTCAACAATAATGTCCCTGTAATTGTTCTGCATCCATTTTCCCTTGGGACAGAAATTCCCTTCAATACAAGAGCATTCCTTTTAACATTTTAATCTCCTTTTTAAAAAGAATTCAACTTGAGAATGCTTATAGATATCTATCCTAAAAGTCCTACAATACAAAGAAGTACTATATTTTAACAGTCTAAGAAGTTATTTACCCTTGTAAATAAGGCTTGAATAGATTTTTGAAAGATTTTTTTTCTTTTTAAATATTATTCAATTGATCTGAATAGACTTCAAAATAGTTTAAGCTTCTTCGGTTTTACATAATTATACAGTTTTAAAACGTTGAATTAAAAAAAAGTCTGATCAGAAACGTAAAAACGTTTGCTAATTTAATGAAAATTCATCACTTTTTTTTTTCCTCGATTACAAATCATTCTTTAACATACTACCAGAAATGTGGTTTGACTTATACACGAAAATTCAGTTTTTTTTTTTTTTTTTTTTTTTTTTTTTTTCAAAATTTTGCTTAAGAATTGGGGAGTTGACTTATACAAGAGTATGTACGGTATATTGCATTACACTTGATGTATGTAGTCAATAATATCCAATAAAGAATTTATTGTAAAAGCAAACTATTCAATATTAAAATATACACTAACAGAAAGAGAAAAGGCAGATAATTGTATTTTCCCACGGATAAAAAGCAAAAACTATTGTATACATCTAAAAATTATGTAATCGACATTAGCATATTAACTCGTTTATAGAATTTATCTTTTGTTTTTAGCGCTTATATATTCTGAAGAATAGAATGTTTTCTTCTTGGAACAAGGCAGTGTCGTGTTTTGTAACGAGCAGATCAAAAAATGCCATGATAAATTTGCATACAAACCTAACCAAGAAATTGCCTCGCGGTGTTTTACAGAAGCTTCTTGAGAAAAATATACTTTTGTAAATGTTTGCTTTTCCTAAGCAAATATTGATTTAATTTTAGAAAGATGTTTCTGCTTATGTACGAAAAATGTGAACTCATTCTCTGAATTTTGAACGTATATTTGAAGTATCTACATCTGTACAAACAATGAGTGAAATTCTATAGTAAATTAATAACGGGGTTTGAAGAAGAAATCTATTGTACCTTTCTGTAATTCGTTAAATTTGTTTATTTAGAAAAAGATGCATGTATATAAATGAAATAGGTTTTTACAGATGATGGTTTTTAGGGAAATAGTTTTATTAGAGTAATCCTATTGGTGTATTGATAAAATAGCAGAGAATATTTTACCTATAGGCTTCCTTTAAGTATACCATTCTTTGTAACATCTTGACTGCGAAACTACAGGTATTTTATAATTACATAACATCCGTTTGAAACTAAAAAATACTTTGAATGTAAGCAAAAACGACCAAGTTTAAAGACTGTTTTTAATTTAATTTCCGCTTTGATTTTTTTTAAATCAATTTTTTAAAAGGCTATAAAGCTAATAATTTTATTTCTATATCAGTAATTTTAATTTTCAGTGAATTCACTATATGTGCATGTATTTAAGGGATTTTCTTTTCTTTCTTTCCTTTTTTTAAAGTGATGATATTCTTAGGAAATCATTTTTTCAGAATAATCCTATTTTCATATTACTAAAATAATGAAAAGTAATTTCCCTGTAGGTTTCATGCAGGTATGCCATTCTTTACACAAGATTAACTGCAAAACTAGCTATATTTGATAAAATTACTTAGCAGTTATTTTATACACTAAAAACTATTTTTTATGTTTTTAATTTAAATTAAATTAATAGTAAATTCGTTAAATTTATTTATTTATTAAAACTTCCTCGTAATTAAGTGATTTTTTTTATCATGACTTTCTCAGGGAGTCATTTTCTCAGAATAGCCCTATCAGCATATTGATAAAATAAACGAACAGTTATTTGCTTACAGGTTTTTTGCAAGTATGCTGTTCTTTGTAAAAGAATAACTGAAAAACTACTGATATTTGATAAATTTAAGTAGCAATCTTTTTGTATATGCTAAAACCACTTTGTTTGCTTTTAGTTTAATTTGACTTTCGAAATTTCAACATTTTTCACTAATTTTTGAGTTATGAAATTTAAATTTTCACCTAAAAATTAGATTTGGCATTTCAAACAAATAGTTTTATTTCAAGTCCTTTTCATATTTTTCTTTTTTAATTTCTTAATTTGTCAAACTGTGCACTAATTATATCTGACAATGAATGTCTTTTTTGGATATCATAAAAAACCCAAATCAAAATTTTAAAATTATTTTCGTCTGTTGATATTTTAGGCTTGTTCTTGCTTTAATGCATCGGTATCGTAATCTTCAAATACTAGCTTTTAAAATTTCCCTTTCTTAAGAAAAAATATTACTTTCGTTATTATTTGAACTCTTTTTTTTAAATTCTAACGTATTTTTTTAAATTTAATTTTATTAAGTTTCAATGTTCCCTATTTGAAGACGTTTGAGGATAATTACATATTTTATGCATTCCACGATACTTTTTCAAAATTTTGTTTTATAATTTCCTGAAGAGAAATAATTTCTGGCATTACCTGCAGTATTATGGATACATATGTCCAAAATAAGTTAATTTATTTTAAACTTGGTCTATATTTTACATGGAAAATTATATTTCATAAACGTGTTGCTCTTTCAATCACTCGAGACTAAATGCAGTATATTATTTTATGCTAAAGCGTTTTCTCTTTCTTTTACAAGGTAGAAGTAGAAATATCCAAATCTCATAAATCAATCTCCGTCGAAAACTCGGCAGTTATATACATTCAGTTCTATAAACGCCTTTCGTTTTGACATTTTCTTCGACTTTTTTCTTCTTTTTTTGAAACACATCACGTAGAAACTTGAAAGCTCACCGGAAACAACTAGAGCTTCTCTCTCTCTTCTGTATAAATGCATACAAATGACTTAAGCTTGTTTATCCCAACATGCCCCCTTGTGCTCAATACCTGATACTGTCTTCTCTCTATTTTTCGCTCTTTTATAGATTCTGGACCTACCAATATTGAAGATTTATTTCCTCCTTTGGATTTATTCACGAAACTCGGGGAAAGTGGGGATGTATCCAAGGGATTTTTCGCTTTGTAACGGCCTAATTCTCTCTCGCTTTGGTAACCAATATGTGAGGGTGGTAATGGGGGAAGGTGTAAGGAATTCCCTCCCCTTTGGGATTTGAGTGATTGTTTTTGTGTCTTGAAACTGAAGCATGTAAGTTCGAATTAATTTTGGAATTTCAGGAAGGCGTTGTATACTTCTTTACAACGTACATTCTTGTAAAATTTATATATGATTAATACCGTTTGACGATTTTTTTTATTTAAAGAAAAAGCTTTTTAATAACTGCACAAGTATGTGATAGATTGGATTTCTTTCTTTTTTTCAGGGACGCAATTTTCTCTAAAATTCTTTCGATGCTATGAGTGCTGTAGTATGGGGAAATACACAGTTAAGCCTAAACGCTGCTGAATTTTTTCCCTTGTAACTTTTTCTATTTTCACCCTTTAAGTACCATTAAAATAACTTGTTATAAAATTCATTTAATTTATCGATTAGTAGTAATACAGTTTAGAATGAGTTATAAATGCATTACTTTATGTTGTTCCAAAAGCATTATTGGTTACACAAAACAAAAATATTTTTAAAAGGATGATTTCTTTTGCCTTTGCATCTTTTCAGCTTTCTTGGCGTTGGGCGATAGGGAGGGGGGGGGGGTGTTCAATTCGTAAATATTTCTATTTCTATTGTAAGAACATTATATTTGTACATTTCTTAATTCTACAAAATACTAAGAAAAATATTTAAAATAAAAGATTTGAGTGGAGTGATAAATATCGTACAAAATATAAATTCAAATTTAATTAATCCATTTAAATTCTACAATCTTTCTAAAATTTATTAAATGATTATGTAAATCTTCTAATGTAGTTTCAAAAATCCACGAAAAACTCTTTAGAAGATAAAATTTTCATGAATTCATAATTCAGTTCATAAAGGGTTAAATAGTCGTTGATCTTTTTGTTTAGAAGCCATTTTGTTAGAAGACTACTTTTTTAAGTGACAAGAAATATACAGTGGCATTCAATAATCTAATATTTTATTGAATAATTAACTACTTAAAAACATTAAAACTCGTCACAGTTTTGGCTTTATATTTATCATAAGTTACGAGGTCCGATGATACAAATTTCAAATTATTATCAGACGAAAAATTTTATAACTGATGTATGTATGCATCAAATACATAACATCATCAGCGAAACAATTATCCAGCTATTTCACGTTGACTTGCAAAAAGAATTTTTATTGAGAGATATTTTATTAAATTATATAATTTCAGTAGTAATTTTAATTCATTATTAGAATACAGATATCGATAATATTTTCCCCCTAATTTTTGTTTGTATCGCAGAGCTGAAACTAACCTTTTTTGCACCCGGAGCAAGCATGGATTTTGGCGCCCCCCCCCCCCTCTTCCGCAAAGTATATTTGCAAAGAGAATTTTACTAATTTTCTAATAGCCGACTTATTTTAAAATTTAAAATATGTAATCATAAAATATGTAATACTGAACTACGTAATCTACAATGGCGGATCCAAGGGGGAGGTCACGGGGGTCATGAACCCCTTCTGAACACCAACAAAAATAGTCTAAAAATCATTTTTAAAATGAAATATACAGTAGAGTCCCGATTATCCGAGTCCCGCTTAACCGAGTTTCAGATTTAACCGAGTTATTTACTTCTGAATTAATTATGGCCATTTTTTTTCTTCCCATTCTGACTAGAAAATCAGAGTTCTAACTTTTTACGACTGCTCTTTCATCTTCACCTAACACTTCATTTATAATGACTGTTTCATAATAATGGAAGCCATCAGTCCACCAGAAGAAAATTATCCATTCCAAAGGTATAATCCTTCATTTGGCGCCCCTTCGTTCTGGCGCCTAGGGCACATGCCCCCTCTGCCCCCCCTCCCTTAGTTTCGGCCCTGTTGTATCGTTTTACTTGGTCCATTTCATATATCGATTTTAAATTTTCATGCTTCAAAACGTCTAGTATTAACTGAGAAGCATCTAGGCGAATTTTAAAACGAATTCTCATCGCTACATAATTTGTATTTAAAACATATGTTTTTCTTTTATAAGTACAGATTAAGCATTCAAATTAATTTCCTAAAGAAAAGAAAAGCCTTCAAATTATAATAAATTGCAGACAGATTATTCATTGAAACAATTGCTACAATCGCTAATCTTCGCATTTTTCAGCAACAAAAATCTACGCTTTGTGCCATATTTTATTGTCATAATATGGATAATCATGGATAAAGTTGTTGTCATTTATTGTGGAAGAAATTTATCCCTCTGGCTTAGAAGGAAATACTTTCCATAACTATAATTAATGGTCCATAAAGTATCATGTACGAAAATTACAAACCTTTTATTGTTAACTGAAGATGACCTGCTCAGTAAAAACAAATAGCAAGTTAATGGATAACAAAAGAGCTACCACTTGTGCATCGAAACCGGAATTAATAGTTCCCGATGCGCTTTATTATCGATTAATCGAAGCCACCCTCATTAATTAATCATAATCCAACCGTAGGAGCGGATGACTTCCACTCTCGGCAGTGGCTTTTTAAGGCAAATTATCACCCGAAAATAATTGTCAAAACAGCTGTTGTCTGAATAATGTGGCTGTTGGTCGTTCATCACACGCTATTTCGACAGCCTTCGGCTCTCTACTGCAGGTTACTCACCCAGTTAGATTGTTCCTCTGGTACCGCAAAATGGCGTCTTCGCGTGACTTGATAAGGCATGCACGCACTACGGCCGGGATTGAATCGTTCAGGTGTTTACCCAAATCGTCGATTGCTTGCAGTACTTTTTAGGTACTTAACAGGCATCGATTGGGAGACAAATGATAGAACTCTGAAAGTTCTATTCGCAAAAGCTTTTGCGTAACAATTTGGAAGTGCATGCATAAGTTAATGAACTTTTCCTTTGGACAATTTACTATTTCAAAAATGGCCTAGCAATATCAAATTTCTAAACTGTTCTAAGAATCAATTCAATTTAAATCTACTTTACATTTCAAGTTTCTAACCTTAACAATTTCGAGTAAATCGTAATTTAGAACGTTTTCCACTCATTTCTTCTTTTCAAAGTTTGAATTTTTAAAAAACCGTCCTTATAGAGCATTTGTATCTTAAAAGTAACCAAGTTTTTTTGCCCCAGCACTATCACAAATTTGGAATGTTTTTTGTTCCTACAATTTTTTACATTTCGAATTTTTTATAAATTGTTCCGTTGAGAGTATTTCCGTGTTTTCGTCTTAAAAGAAACACTCATGTCAAGTTAAAATTTTCTATTCTTAACAGTTCCAAATTATTCGCAATATAGAACGTTTTAGAACATTTCACGCTGATTTTACCCTTTTAAATTTCGAACTTTTTTTTAAACCGTTCATAGCGAATATTTACATCTTAAAAGTAACCACCACATCAAATTTCAAGTTTCTAGCCGCAACGATATCACATAAATTGCAATTTTAGAATCTTTTTTGTTAACGCACCCTTTAGGTGGTTGTTTTACTGACATAAAATGTAGCGTTTGTTGAAGCAGAGATGGTGCCACTGTAATACCACCAATATATTTGAAATCGGCTTTGTAGTTTCAGAGATTACTCTTTACAAGCAATCACACAAATGCTACTTCTTTATAATATTAATATAGATGAAAACAATTTGTTAAAAATATGATTGTATAATTACTGGCAGAGGCCGACAGCAGAGATTCCAGTCATACACCGTAAAAAATATACATATATATTTTTATATATATATATATCCATGCCCATCATTTTGTTTCAACCAGGGGTGTAGTGGAAGGTATACACGGGTATACGCCGTATAACTTCTGGATTTTTTAAAGAAGCACCGTATACCCTCTGTTTCTCAAATAAAGCTATAGGGCTATAGAGCCCTAGGCATAACGTTCATGACTTTAGCGTATACCCTCTGGTTTTTTTACGACTGCATCACTGGTGTCAACACCCTAGCGGAGGAAAATGTATGGGGTCGTACCGTATTTTTGGCAACAGATGGGTTAGAACTGCAAGAATATGTGGATTGTGCCCTTAATTTTCTAAGTATCTAAAAATATCCCTGTAAAATTACGGGCAGAGGCCGGCAGCGGAGATTCTAGTCATACCCCGTAAAAAAAAAAAAAATCCATGCCCATCATTATGTGCAGCCCGTAATTTTACGGGGCAAAGATATAATGCACTTCAAAACACAATCACACTTTACTTACTGTACCGTAGCGCGTAGTACGTTAGATAATCATTACATAAGCGCTTTTTTGGGGGGTAAAAAATATGGTATAGTCGCGACTAAGTGACATTATTTTTTGAAACACGACTAAAATGAAGGGTTACACCCTAGCGAAGGAAAATGTATGGGGTCGACCGTATTTTTTTAGTGGATCAGACCGTTTTCATCAAATAAGGCTGATTCTGTTGCCCGTGAAAATTGGAAGAGCAAACGCTCATAAATTTACAGTTTTTTCTGAGATTGTAGGTCAGGTTCACATTGTTTGCCAGCAGCATAAATTACTAAGATGGTAAAAATCTGTATCAGGAAGTGTTATGTTTTAGGTATACAGTAAACTTCCGATTATCCGTCACTCACGGGGCCGACGGTATGGCGGATAATCGAAAGACAGTAAAAGACCGTTTCAAACATTACATTTCTATTTGTCAGTTTATAAAAAAGATTATTTAAAAGCCTTTCTTTATTTGTTGTGTACTTTCGTTAATAAAAAGGTATAATTGATAAAAAAAAATCAATTAAGGATACAAATTTTAAATTTTACGGAATAAATATGTAGTAGCCTGTTTTCATCCAAAGTAATCGATTTTTGTTTGCGTTTTGATTGCGTTTTTACTGCAACAGCAATATTACAAAGTCTACGTAATAAAAGTACATACTTGGGTTGACGACTTCCTCTTGCATCTCAAACCAGTTAACCCACTTAGAGACAATAGTCTTCACTTCAGGATGACTGACTCTTGGATCATCATTCACCGATTCACCATATTCATCCGCTTGAGGTTTCTCTGGATTCAAAACATTTTGCATAATTTCGTCATCCGTTAATTTTTGATAACCAATATCATTCTTGTGACAATCAAGCCAGTTTGTAATTGAATCCACAGAAATATTTTTTAAACATGGTACATTTGACACTTAGGTCAAACCTCCAAATCATCGCTATATGCTTCAGCATCTTGTGTGCTATGAACAATGTTACGCCAATGTTTCTTTTTGATTAAAGGAAAAAAAAAAAAAATGGGTCGGAAGGTGGCGGTTGATAGAGGGACGGATATTCGAAAGTTTACTGTATTTTTCCTTTGAATATCAACAGTTTGAAGAAAAAGCACAAAAAATGTCGGTAATTTTATGCATTAATTTCTTTAGGTAATATGCATCATATATATAAATAAATTATCTTTACATAACATTTACAAAAATGTGATCTTGCAATAAAAGGGAGGGGGGGGGGGAGTTTATCGCATGAGTGTTTCAGGCGACATAAGGGGGAAAAGAGGTAAAAAAAATCTTCAACTTTGCATGACGTAATTAGTAAATGACACCCAATGGAAATAAAAAGTATCTGTATTACATTTTCCTGTTTAAGATTTTACCTATACGTTACTCTCAACCAACGAAGGAGACATGCAGCGACACATCTCGGCTGTCACTTGATCAACGTATTGGCTTATACCAATTAGAGAATTAGCTAGAACTACTTTTTAGCCTACTTTGATCACGTGACATTCAAGTATACCTCGTTAGCTGCACACATTATTCCAGAGTTCATTCAGCTAGTGCTGCTTGCTTTCATGAGTAAGAAAAGCTCAAACCTTAAGTTCGCAGATTCGATATAGCATAGCTTGACCATGATCAAGGAAGGTATATTTTCCTTGCAAGTAAAATTCATGTCAATTTCTGTTTTATTACAAAAGCTTTCCTTCTAAATCAAAAGAAAAATAGAATAATGTCTAGTAACTGATACCATCTGTGTTATTCATCCTAATTATAAAAATATTTACTAGATCAATTTCAATTATCTTTTTTTTTTTTTGCCAGCATTTTTAAAGATTTTTTTTTTTTTTACTACAATTCTGTACCTTGGAGCAAAAAGGGCCAATGTCCAAAATTGAGAAATTTGAGTTAAATGCACGAATGAATTCAGGATGCGATATAAAGTAATTGTTAAAAGAGCCAAAGTCCTCCCAATATTAGATCATTGAAAAAAAAAATATTTTGTCGAGGCCAATATTACTTACTGTTAATGTAAAAATGGCCAATTTAAAATGTATAAAAAAAAAAAAAAAAAAACTAAATCAATGTGAAATTAGATTGTAGTGAGAAAAACATTACTGAAGAATTGAAAAGTATTACTTTAAAAAATAATAGTATATAAATCGTAGGAAAATTCTTAAAATTCCTCAAACTTAAATTGGGTTTCCTGTCATTTGAGAAAAATTGGCCCTTTTTGTTCCAAGGTACAGAATTATACATCTGTAATATTCATGTTGCTTTACTTTGTGCACTATCTTATGTATTTCAGATATAAATTCTGTTATAAAATATGAATGCGAAACATTATTGTTGCTGGAAAAGTTCGCAGTCATATTACAAGAGATTAGGAAACCTTTTGAAGGAAAGAAGCTCTTTCTTTTCACGGATTTTTGTGTCCTGTTGCCCCGAGTTTCCTTCGTCACTACATACATTGCCTTCTTTTCTGCTTATCTTTTGTCATTTTTCGCTCGACTGTGCATTATATGAAATTGAAGGAAGGGGAGAAGATGAAAATGTTTTACATAGCATCATAATACCTCTCCATATGTCGCCAGCCTGACATATCCCGTATTATTCAAGGAAAGGGATGTATCTCTTTCTCTCTCTCTGCAGTCAAAGATAGGAAAAATAACTGCCAAGAGAGATTTCGAACGCATATCGAAAGCAATAGTGTGCAAATGTTGTATACAGTTTGGCAGTATTTCTTATAATATCAATAGCTTTCGCCCTGCACTCTGCTGAAGTGTATAAATATGAATGACTTTGATTAAATGCGTGTAACAAACCTATCTTTCTAGTTTATTACTTTCGTCTTTTGTTTCTAAAGTATTCACTACTTTATTTTTGAAGTTGTTTTTCGCAGGTTGCACAATATAACTGCCTGTGATAATAATATAACAGTTATTCTTTTAAAACAAGTAAAATAATAGTGATTCTTATATTTCACAAAATTTAATTCAGCATTCAATTGCTCAAGTGTAATCCGAATTCGGATTTCTGTCGCGCTTTAAGTAGACTCTAAAATAACGGCTTTTGAGATGCTAATAAAGAGATGGTCCCAGATCTGTAAATTTTAAGATTTCTAAAAATAAGTAAGGGAAATAACGGATGGTAACACTTAGGGACATTTCATGTCACATGTGGGACAGCTTTCCTACATATTAGTACTGTTTTAACAATGTTGCATTATCTTCAAATTAAAACAACTGTGCTAATATGAAAATGTAGGAGGTTTTGTTGTTTTTAATATGCAGTTAATATTTTAACAACTTATAAGTTAACAGAATAGGTTATTATGTAAGTGTCGCGCGCAGAATGTTTTGTCTGTTTTTAGGGTTTCGTTCATCTGACGAAACCCTATTCGTCTCGCTCCTCTGTCTATCTGCCTGTCCGTCACAGAGCCCGTTCTCAGAAATTATATATGTTGGAGACTTGGAATTTTGCATACTTATAGCTAAACACCTCACATCAAACGACAAATCATAAAATTTTGAAAAAGCCTTATATTTACTCGTCTGGGCTCTAACTTGAGTATTTTAATATTTTTGTTCAAACTCAGCCTTTAATTAAGTTTAAGACTTGAAATTTTGCATACTTATAGCTGAACACCACACATCAAACGACAAATCATAACATTTTGAAAAAAAAATCTTATATTTACCCATCTATGCTTTTTCTAACTGAGCTCCTAATTGTGTTGAAGACTTGGAATTTTGCATACTTATGGCTGAACACCTCACATCAAACGACAAATCATAAAAATTTTAAAAAGTCTTATATTTACCCTTCTGGGCTCTAACTTGTGTATTTTAAGCTTTTTTTTCTAACTGAGTTCCTAATTAAGTTGAAGACTTGAAATTTTGCATACTTATAGCTGAACACCTCACATCAAACTACAAATCATAAAAATTTTAAAAAGTCTTATATTTACCCTTCTGGGCTCTAACTTGTGTATTTTAAGCTTTTTTTTTCTAACTGAGCCCCTATTTAAATTGAAGACTTGAAATTTTGCATACTTATAGCAGAACACTTGCGATCACACGAAAAATCATAAAATTCCCAAAAAGTCTTATATTATTTATCCCTCCGGGCTCTAGCTTGTGTATTTTAAGCAATTTTTCTAACCTCCCCCTTTTGCACCCGGTGGGTACTTTTCTAACTTTTGCCGGGCCCCCCTTTGACCACTCTTTCATATTATGCACATAGCCTTACACATTTCAGTTCCACTTTTTACCGCCAGGGGGCGCCTACCTATCTCGGGTGCTATGGGCCCGAGCCCCTCGACTAATATATCTACGGATAGGCTGTAAAACGGAGTTTCGTTCAGATAGAGGTTTGTGCAGAATAGAGCACGCCCCTGGTTGCGAAATGCGGAACTAACAGATTTTGCAAAAGGATAAAGTATTTTGAAAGGAATATTAAACAAAACCGTCTGTGCGATCTGTGATCACATTTACCCACTTGTTCATGGAATGGTACTGAAACGGGCCGATTACTTAAGTCTAGGATTTTAAATGTGGAGAATTTTAAACTTATTAAAAATGGGCAGCTTACTTGGGTCAGGGATTTAAAATGTAGAGATTTTTAAACCTATTAAAGGGCTATCCCATATCACATGTAGGACGGCTTTTCTACATATTACTGCCGTTTGAACAATGCTATTGTATCCACAAATTAAAGCAAGTATGCTAATATGAAAATCTAGTGTTTTTTGTTATTTTTAATGCGTAGTTTATATTTTAATAATTTATAAGTTAATAGATATAGATTTTTGTGTAAGTGTCACTACACGACATTTTCTTACCGTTTAATGGCTACAGGTTTATAGTTTAAAAAATAATAAGAGTCAAGTATAGGGTTCGGTCTTGATACATAAAGGAATCGGGAACAAAAAACAAGAAGCAACAAAGTTTTGAAAACTTAGCAAAGGTGCTGATATTTTCGGTCTCTGAACAGGAGGAGAGGGGGTAGAGAAAGAAATAGATAGTAGAGAACTTAGCAGACTTGCTTTTTTTGCAAGAGAACTACATAAAATATTTTGCTGTTATTTGGTTTATATTTTTGCCATTCTTATAAATTCACACGGATCAATGTCTAGCCATATTTTATCCTACGTTTACACAAACATTGCCACCATTTTCATTGTTTTGTATCTTCTTGGACAAGAACATTATGGGTTCAAGATTTTTTTTTTTTCATTTCTGTTCGTGCAACAATAATGTGTACAATTTTTCTTTATACCACGCGACGCTACTTTTTCTCTGGGATTTTTAAGGAACCTTGTCATATGATAAAGAATACATTAGTACTTTAATGCGCTTTCGTCTACTGCCTTAACATCGCGTTAGATTATTTAATTTCCAGATATTTACCTATTTGAAAAAAAATAATAATAATCACTATTAATAGTATTTTTTTATTGCATGTAAACCTTAAATGAGGTTTGTTTTCTAATTTTAGAATGATGTTAGATTTTTAAGAAGTTCAATATTATCTATTTTTAATAAACCATTTTAAATATATTTTAAGTGCAAAATATATTATTCACGCATTTAAAAATAAATCATGCAAGGGAGCATGTACGTAAATACCATATCCATATCCCAGTCATATTTTGGGTTTGGATTCTCAAATGTTATACCACTCAGCGACCAGGAAATCATTGAAAAAATGTTTTTCAAAACAAGCTTGTACTAGTTTTTTTCAAGGAGAAAAAAACATAAACTAAAGAAGTATAGGAGTCTAAAGCATCCTTTACGCAATAATTTCCCGGCAATAAATTTAGACACACTCAAACTTAAAATGATAAATAATATCACAATTGAAGAATTCATATCGTAGAAACATCACTCCATGTATAAGCCGAAAAACCAACTCTTATTTATATTTCATGTCTTAATCAAGAAAAAAACTCCCGCCAGGAAAAAAAAAAAAAAAGTTTCAGTAAAATCCTATAATTTTTTTTGTCTGAACATCACATGCAAGGCAAATTTTGTAATATATCAACATAAAATGCGATGCGTAAACAATTAAATATAACAATTAAAATATATTAAATACTCAAAAACAAGTTTTTATCAGTTTTAATTTATTTCAAAATATATATTTGTAAAAGTATTCGTTTTTTCGTCAGAGGAGGCTTGCGCCCTGAACGCCCCACTAACAAATATTTAAACTTTTGAATGTAAAAGGAAAAACAGAATTAAATATTGATTTCCACAGTGGGTTCAGCTGTTTAAATATAAAATTGAAAACTTATATACTTTTTCAAAATCATCAAATAAGATGAAAATTTAATTAAATTCTGAAATCCGGGGAGGGGCAATTAAACTCGACCCCCTCCCCCTTTCTTTCCGGCACCTATATAACTCTGAGATCAGGAAGTCACGGGAAAAAGTTTCAAATCAAGCTTGTTTTGGCTTCTCCTAAAGAGAAAAATATATAGTAAATTAACATCAGAAATCTAAAGCCTCCTTTAACGGACATAAATTTAGAAGCATTCAGTTAAAATAATAAAAAATATCGCAGAATTGAAGAATCCATACCGTAAAAACATCATCCCATGTTTACAGCGGAAAAACAAACATTAATTTATATTTCTCGCCATAATAGAGAAGAAACTCCAATCACGACACATGGGGGAAATAAAACACAGGACATACTCAGCAGTCCGGATGAGAATCAAAAATTATTGTCAAGACGTCGGAATTACTGAAGAAAGAAATAAAACAAAAACATAGAAAAAAAAAAGAAAAATCATGCACACATCTTCCTTTACAGACTAATGGTCCAGTTGCCTTCTCTCAGTGGATATGCTCCATTAGGTCAGACACTTTTTCTCCCCCCCCCCCCCCCACTACAGGAAAAAAAAGTTTCTATAAATAAGGACGCCCTTTCAATGGATGTCGTAAGGGTTTGCAACGCTTTTGTGGAAATTTCTGTATGGGAAGAATTTGGGAGCCGGGGATCAAAAGAATGTAACAAATAAATGAATGTTTGGCAATGTCGAAAAATCTTTAACAGAGAATTTGTTTGTGTAAGGATATTTTGACTTTGTTTACATGCATCCGGGGGAAGGTGGGAGAGGAAGGGGATGTTTATTATAGGAGAGAATTAAGAAACTCTGTTTTAGTGAAGCGATCGTTCAAAATTTGATGCATCGTAAATGTGAAGTAAGGAAGCCCAATCTGTACTATAAAAGTTTGTTTGTTTTGGAACTAAAAATGGAAGACGTTAAATTAATATCTAAGATAAAGAAGGAAAAAAGTTATCCCAAATCTTTAGAGAATGTTCAATGTGGGAAAATTGCTCGAAAATGAATAGTTACATAAAAAATAAATCATACACAGAATTTACTTGTATAAAATATCCGTACATAGAATAAAAGAATGAAAAATTATTATTTTTATTTTTATTTTTTTTGTAATAATGATGTTAAAGAAAATATCAAAATTTATGCTTCCCAGCAATGCTGTCTTCTTTTATGAGAAAATTATTCCAAGCAGCGCTTTCAAGAGAAAAGCTATTATATTTATAGCATAAAGATTTGCAAAAATAAGAATGAAAGATATCGGAAAGAATCAAATATTATCTTTTATTTCCTTAATTATATTTTTTATTGCAAATATGATTTTCTGAATCATTTAATCTAGCGCTAGTCAGAAGAAATTAATAACATGTATCTAATATTTGATTTGTATCAACTGTTGATTAGCAATGTTTTTTATTAAATAAATATTATTGATCGGGCAAGTTTTTTAATATTATCTTGGCTTTACAAACTCTGTTTTTTAGCAATCTTTTTTTCTTAAAAAAATGTAATTACATCAATTAAAAAGGTTACATTTTAATGTAAAATAATGAATTTTAGAATATAATTTTGGATTCTTTTATTAGGGCAAGCATAAACCATAATTTTTTAGAGGTAGTGAGGATTATCTTGCTAGAAGAAGAAGGTTGGCTAGTTAGCTTCTTGCGCCTTCTAAAGTTATTTTTTTGCTGATTTTAAAGTAGAATCATAAATTATTAACATCCTAGTCTAAACCGGGATTTGAACACAGCATCTCTCATAAACAGCGAGTGTCCCAACCACTGTATACGCATATGGTCAGAGGAGACAGGATAGTTTATCAAGTAACACACTTCCCCCTGTATTATCATGGATGGGTTAAGAAATTAAGAAAGTTCTCGTTAATAGGGACAGAACACTCTGAAATAGTTTAACAGCACTTATTTTCTTCAACCTTCAAGTCCGGATAAACAAGTGGATTTTGCCTGTAAGCCTCTCTTGTTAGCATATAGCGAACATATTGCCAACATGGTCAAGTGAGTTTTTCCAGCTTGCATTTTTAAAGGAATATCATTACGTCCATAATGTTGTATGGAAAAGAGAGGAAACTGGAACCCATAAACGCAGTTGTCCTGTTTTCACGTAGATCAGAAAAAAAAAGGTCAAAGGCAGAATTTTCAACTGCATATTTGAAAAGAAAAGTGTTCTGCCATCTACGGCTGTACTTCACAAGCATTATTAAGCATCATACGAAGTTTATATGTCATAAAGGAGTAAAAATAAAATGATCACTTTTTTTAGGGTTATTTTTCAATGCAATTTCACACGAGGTTTATTGCGTGTAAAATTTACAGATTGGTATATGCTATACATGTATAAATTTATCGAACAAAATATATTTAATATGTGCTTTTCAGTTGTATAAATAGGATGCGCTCAGAACCGTCTTTAACAACAACAAAAAATAAATATTAACCGGATATTTTGTATATTTTGTGCCCTTAGTTCTCAGCTGGTGCCCCACTTCTCTTCCTTCCCTGGATGTATTTGCGGTACGAATTCTGCAAGTTAGCGTTTGGTGTAGGTAATTTTTTTTTATAAATGTGCATCTCTGATAAAGTACAGTAAATTGGTGGGATTTAACCCCCCCCCCCCCCAAAAAAAAAAAAAAAGTTTTAAATCAGTTCTGGATTTACTGTGTTGAGGAGAGTATTGCCGTGATTATGTCAATACTTTCAACACGTATAACCAGGACTCATTTATATATTTTTTTCGTAGCGGATACAATTAACTCCACGTAGGCTTCAAACCCCAGTTTACGGCATTACGCGAGAGAGGTATAGACACGTTCCTCTTTCTAGCGAAAAAATAAAATAAAACAAGTGTGTTTTAAAAACATTTATAAAAATGAATATGTGATTACAAGGCACAGGAATTACAAATGCTGCCTTCAGCGGATTTATTAGAAGCAATTATTAATAAATTCTTATATTTCCAGAGGAGTGTGTTAACACAATTATTCTAATTGGCAAATAAATTACGAGTCGCGTTTATAATAGGTGCTTGTAAGCATACATATTTTTTTTCATATACATGCTTTAACTTTTGCAATATTAATATTAACCTTCAATTTATGTTTCCAATGTATGCCTATGAATATCATGCCTGCTCTTGTTAAAAAATGCTTCAAGTTATAAATGTTTTATATATATATATATATATGTGTGTATTCAATAGTTACTTTGAAGAAGCCTTATATTGTCTTTTTTTTCCCTTTCAGATCAATAGGGTGCGACTATTGTGAGGTGATGATGTATTGACCGTCTTCTCTTTCTGCCTTCTTCAATGTGTCTCTATGAAAATCTCTCGTTGTTATGTCGATCCCACCAGGGGAACTATTTTACTCCGCTTGGAATAAAAATATGAAGAAAAAAACAAAAAAAGATAAAAAAAAAAAAATTCCCAAAGCCAACAACTCTACTGTATTAAGTGTGTGCGCGCGTTGGATGTGTGTGTATGTTTCTTACCACAAAATATTACAAGGGTCTTGGTCGCCATTCACGCAAAGATTGTTGTATTTTTTATTTTGAATTTTTAAGTGTTTATTGTGTGGGCCAGCTCATCGATCTGGTGAAAAAGAAACATTACAAAATCGTTGGCAAGTTGATGTAACAAATAACTACAAGATTTCATCTTTATGTGTGTATATATGATATATGTTTGGGATCAGTGTTTCTTTGTAAAACTGATGCGAAATTAGCATTCCCTAATTACCAAAAATAGAAATTACCCGGTGTATCTTTCAAGTTTCACAAAAATATTTTACTTCAGTCAGGAGTTCCTTTTACTTTCCTCTTTTGTTGTTGGTATTAACAATTTAGCGGTGTTAGTACTGTTTTATTTAATGTTAACTCCTTCTTCATTGCTTTCAAAATGTTTGATTAATATACTCTCTTATTTCTAATAAATAGCTATTTATTAATTTTTAATAATTTTCTGAAATTCGATGAAAGCTTATTTGAATTATTTATACAAAACTATTATTTAAAATATGCGGAATAATTACTTTTTAACATTTTTATCAAGACTGTTACATCTTTTTTTAAATTTTAAGTAATGCACATAGACATATTACAAAGCCTTTTCTTTCATTTACTGATTTCTTATCAACAGCTGTCGAAGGATAGTTGTCTATCATCTATCATGTTTTTTTTCTAATGGCTTTAGCTGTATTTTTACTAAATTTGGGATTACATTAATTCCATAATTCATTACGCTTATGTATTGAACTATAGTTTGATTAAAAATAAGAATAAAAGTCTTGAAATTAAGACTTTCCGATTAGTATATGAAACGTCAACACGAATTTAGATATAATCATGAATATCAAACTCTCCTGGTTTAAATATTTACCATCTCTATTCTAGCGAATGCTAATTTGTTGTCAGTCATCTTGGGTGGGAGAACTAAAACTATATACTTTTAAGCCAGTGTATTTGATTTCATCGAATGAAGTGTTATACAAAACAACTCTTTTTTGTGATATGTATGGCTATATACCAAGTGGTCTTAATTTTCTTGCCTTTTTCTTATTTTTGATATTGCTGAAAAGAAAAAAAATATATTATTTTTTGGCTTAGAATACGATTTGTAGTGCCTTCTTAGTTTGTGAATGGGGGAAAACTTTGAAACTTAATTTATATCCCCTCTGTATTCTCTTGGAAAAATCCGATGAAATTATTTCGTATACTTATTGCTTAAGATTAACCAAAGAACTGAAAGTACAACAAACCGTATACGCCTCAGCTGCTTGTCGAAGCAGTCTTATATTGTGACATGTAATTGTCCGATGTTTTGGCTTGCCTTTCAAAGAGTTCTAGATTTAGAAGAAATAAGAAAAAATGGAGTTTTTGAGATTTTAATGTTTAGAAAATTTCACTTTCCTTACCCGTAAACATCATCGGCACCGCGAGTGCGTAGTCTTAATTAGTAGATTAGTAAATCGTAATTTCAGAGCATGGTGATAACTGAAAAGTACAGCAATACTGTTTTTGAAAGTTTATGTTTCGCTACTATTTTTTAACTCTTTATGCCCAAACGGTACTTTAAAGTATCATTAACCCTTCACTGCACGAATTTTTCTATTTTTACGATTTTCTTTTTTTATCTATATATTGGTCTAATAATGTGAAAAATAGTAAAAAAATTTAAATTTCAAAATTTCAGCTAAAATTTTATGTTTTATGGTGTCTGCCATATGTACACATTTAGGGTTTTAAAATATTGTATTGCTATATTTTGTAACTAAATGAGCTTAAATTAATTAATTTTTTTCTGCTTAACACTCTGCAACTTTTATTATATTAATATTTTTAAGTATTCAGTAAGAATAATTAAAGTAAATCTTACCTTAATAGCTTGACTGAATTTTTTTTTGTTTCCGAAGAACAAATTCTAATTTTTTTGTATAATGCAGCCATCTGACATGGACAAAATAAGTGTTATTACATGCTTTGGATTGTTCTTGATCAGTTACAGGGATCATATTAGCCAAATTCATTGGCACATAATGAAAATTATAAGGTTTTTAGGTATGTGTCAGATATGGCACGTCGTGCAGTGAAGGGTTAAAATAACTTGTTATAAAATTCATTTAATACATCGGTTCGCAGTAATACATTTTAGAATGAGTTATATATACCTTACTTTATCTCATTCCAAAAGCATTATTGGTTGCACAAAACAAAAATATTGTTAAAAGGGTGATTTCTTTTACCTTTGCAGCTTTTCAGCTTTCTTGTCGTTGAAAGATTCGTGGAGGGGGGGGGGGGGGGTAAGTTGGCAAATATTTCCAAATTTCTATTGTAAGAACATTATATTTGTACATTTCCTAATTCTACAAAATACTAAAAAAAGATTTTAAATAAAAAATTTGAGAGGAGTTATAAATATTGCACAAAATCACTATAAATTTAAATTTAATGAATAAAATTTAATCGGCAAAATCTTTTAAAATTTATTAAATGATTGTGTAAATCTTCTAACGAAGTTTCAAAAATTCTTCGAAAAAGTCTATATAAGATGAAATTTTCACGAATTCATAATTTGGGACATAAAGGGTTAAAGATTTTTAGACGGATAATCAATATTTTTATCGACTGTGCAATCTGTTTTAAAAGATCATATCAACGGAATTATTTTTCTTTAACGTTTTCATTAATATGCTAAGGAATAAAAATAAATTCTAATTTTTAATTGTTAGTTTTTGTGTTACGTTCAGGCATTACAAATGCTTTTTTTTTTTTTTCACTAGCTTCTAGCGAAACATGTTTTATGTATTTATTTCAAATTACATGCACTTGTTGAGGGAGTTCTGACAATAGTCTATTTTATCAATTTTTGTTGAAAAGTTTTCACAATTCTGAAGTCTTCTGAATGTTTTTTTATTCCTCTCTCATTCTAATTATTCATCATAAAAATTGACACTAAATACTAATATCACGCAGGTGGAGGGTGAAATATACATCAATGAAAATCCCCATACAAAGTGGACACAAGTTTGTAAAACTTGTAAAGATTCTTGTATATTTCCTTCCAATAAAAGTGCTCTAGTTTGATTTAGACCCATTTGTTAGACACTGAGTTGATTTATACACTTTTGATCGTGATTTAGACACTTGAGTTCGTTGATCATCTACTTAGAATTCTCTTATTGTTTAATGAGCACTTTCGAATCTTAAGTTTTAAATTAAACTTGAAAATTATCTTTCTTTCCTTAATTGAAGAAGATAAAAAAAAGGGGAGGGGACTATTACTGTACTGATCTGTTCCATGCTCTTTGACGTAACGTAAGCTCTCAAAATTTATCAAATTATTTGTGTGTGGTATGTTTAGAAGATTTTTGAAACACTGTATATAAATCAATTATATTTTTAGAAATTGTATAGTTATCATCATCTCTATTTTACGATATCGGGTAAAAACTTGCATATCGTAAAGAAAACATTAAAATTTCTATTTTATGTAATAGAAACAAAAATTTCTTAAAAATAATAATTGAATTAATGTATTTTGCTGTCTAGTTTGCTGAAATATTAATGATTCTTCGACCAAATATTGCACTAAACACGATTAAACTGAACCATTATGAAGAGCTTCTATCTTGTACACTTTTGTAAAATTTGAAAATACAAATATTCTAATTAATGTTCTATGTTATTAAATGAAAGAAAAGATATTTCATTACTATTTGTTATAAATGTAAATATCAGTGATCTTGCCGATGTGCATTATAAGTTTTACTGATGATTTTGAAATTTGAAATTACTTGTTTGACATCCAAAATTGGATTATTAAAATGTTTTAAATACATTTGATACTCATTTCTTCAGATTTATGTAGCTGATTGTATACGGATGCTCAAGATTATTTGCTCATGTGTAATGTAACTCATTGTATTTCTTTATGATTATATTTTCTATGAAAACTAAAACAGCAACAGCATATAATTAATAAAAATAATTAAATGGAGTTAAAATAACACGCCATTTTTATGTTTGAAATAGATTTTTAGTTTAAGGGGCCACTTTACCTTAAAATTGAAAAAAAAAAATCGATTTGCTTTTTTAAATATTACTTGAATGCTTGTTTAATTGTGAGTATTTTGACACCCCCGTTTTTACCCCTACGGCAGTTATATCGCGAGATATTGTAAATTTTGTTAATATGTTCAGCACAATTACCCACACAAATTAAAACTTTAAATGGCTTTTTCTCCATATTCATATTTTCTTCACTTTCTTTTTTTAAAAATGCTAAGCTTTTTTTTTTTTTTTTTTATTTTTTTTTTTTAACCATTTGGAAAAATGGTTATTGTCCTCGTCTGAGTAGATAATCAAAAGCATATCTGAAGCTTTTTATTGGTTTAATCCGCATTTTATTCGTTTTCTGATTGGTCTATACACTAACCTTTACTTTCAACAGAGATGGATACTTCTGTTGCCATTATGACAAAAAATTAATAAAAACTACAAAAAAAAAATTAATAACTCAGAAACAAATTGAGATACAGCTTTCAAACAAATTGCATTTAAAAGTACATTTTTTTCTCTATACGACGGTGTAAAAAGTGATATTGTGGGATGTTTAGAAGTTTAAGAATGACATTTCATTTAAACTAGTAGTCAGATTTCTTGGAGATCTGACGCTGGAAAAGCCTTTTCCCGAACAGCCAATGAAATGCTTGGATAATACGTAAGTTTCAGGAAATCTGAGGAGTCGCAGGCGATTTTTGTCGCTTGCAATTTTTACGTGTAAATCCATGGTGTACGTAATGTATGATCAACTCCGTGCAATTTTTTATGTCTTAAATTTTAGTCTTTGAAAAAATCATTTTCCAAACGGTCGTTGTAATTTGTTAAATTGCTTTTTTTTTTTTGTATTTGAGATAGATATTTAAATTTTTTGTATATGTTCTTTATTATATATGTGATAATAAGATATGTGTGCATGGGATTAGCTTTCAGGTTTTTTGTGTTTTAAAATAAAAGTATATGAAGAAGTGTTAGATTCCATCGTTTTACACTACATGTATGAGTAAAAAAATTATATTAAATGTAATATTAAATGTATCTAAAATCCATGCGCCGTCTTGTGTAATACACATTTGAAAATCTTTTAAAAAAATTTGGACAAAAATGTCACTATTTTAAAAAATAGTAAAGGTTTTAAAAAATTAAAATTTTTTCAAACATTTAAAAATTGTAATTAAATATGCAATAATTTTTTTTTTCAAAATGCACTTTTAGTTGAACTTTGAAATGAAGTGAGTTCACTATTGAACCGTATTTTTTTAAAATAAACAAAATTGTTGAAAAGGTAAACTGCCTCCTTAAGGATTTATACCAGATAATTAAAATCTAAGTAAAATAAATCAATTTCTAATCTGTTTATTTTCACAGTTTCATAGAAAACATAAAAATATTGTGTAATTTTGCACTTTCTATGAAAAATTTATTAAATAATTGTCTATATTATCTAAAATTGTCTAAAATTTTCAAATTCAGTGTTCTTTTCAACTACCCTCATAAACTGCTATAAAATCTAATGCAATGAAAAAACTGGATATTTATTTAAAAACTGTATTTCATACGAAAATTGATGGATTTTATAATGATTTTTTTTGTACATTCTCTTAATTACACAGAGCGCTAATTAAATCAGGTATTTCGTGACTTGATGTCAAATAATTAACTGAAATTATGGTAAAATTTAAGTGATTTCATAGAAAATATAAACAAGTTATCCTTATTCCCTAGACCTTAATTACTTTCTACTGATAATTTCTGATATTTTATAATTTACTTCTTTGATATATATATATATTTTTTATTATGAAATGATTTCCACATTGTCCAGTTTTATAACAATAAAACCAAAGAAGAAACTCTTCTGGTCTGGTGCGCCGAGAAAGACGTTTCAATTGTGATTTCAGTAACTCTTCTTTGAAAATTCAATTTATAATACACTGATTTTTTGTTTTCACGTGAAGCATAATCGTTGCTTTACCCCTTCCTCCATACGGGAATGTGTGTATAATATTAACTCTTTTATAATGTTTATAGTAAATGTTCAGATCAGCGGCCTCGCGAAAAAAAAATATCCATGTTTTCGATTTAAAATTTACGTGGAAACAAAAAAAAGGTGACTATAAATTGCTTTTTTTTAAAGATGAGATTCCATACTGGTGAGTAGTATTATATAAGATAAAATCTACTTATTAACTTAAAAATTCTTGGAAAGTATTTTAATTTCTTGCAGTCAAATATTTTCGTCAAAATTTCTGGCCAAATAACTATTGTGTGATTTCGTTTATTTATTTTTTCTATAAAAAATTGTATTTGTTTTTCTTTCATAAAATGCCTTTGAAATTTTTGGTACTAGAAATTTATAAAAGGAAATAAATGTTAAGTTTGTGAATGGATTAAGATTAACTGTTTGAAAGTAATGTTTTTCCGTGATATCATTTAAAAAGTTGTTTTAAATTGCATGATTCATATTTCCTCATTTAAGAAACTTGATATTTCAAAAATTTATTCTGGAATTGAGGAAAATGATTATATATTTATTGTACTTTAGAAGATCGGCTGAAAGATAAACATTAATGGATTTTTTCTAAAAAATTGAGTATTTAATTTGTAAATTTTGATAAACTGTTTTATTATTCTCTAAGCGTTGAAAAGAAAAAAATAGGTAGATTTTTATCAATAATTTTACATCGTCACCAGTTGGAAGTTTACTTTTCCTTGTTGATAATTTATGTAATTTTCTTTTAACTGGGGTTTTAATTTGTATTCTCTTGATTGACATTTCCAAAGAACTACAATGTGTTTGATCAAGTAATTATTTTCAAAGACAACTACAAACTATTAGAACAGAAACACTAAGAACTTCAAATGTTCTCCTGCAACGATGTTAACTGTATTTCACCGATTCAGCTGGTCAAACATGGCGGCCCTTGACCCTGTGCGTGATTGTGTACTTTATCCGTATGTTTGTGAAAAAGCGTGAGGACGATACCATGTTATTTTTTTTAATCCGTCTTGTCCGACTCTACCAATCATTGGTCGACACACAAAGAACTTAGATCAATATAAAGCCGCTAACATGCACAAGTGATCAGTTTTATTCAGCCTCCATGGAAAAAAAAATTGCAAAAATGGAAAAAAATAAAACAACAGCGATTAAATTTTGTGAATCGACGGAAAAAAATCTTTTTCAATTGCTAAGTATGCGACAGATGTATTGTTATATATATATTATATATAAATATATATATACATGTCCGTTCTGGGTCAGTTTATTGTCACCTGTAGCACTTAGCAATATTAAACACGTTCAGTAGTAAAAATGTCTATTGTCTTTTCTTTCACACATCATCATATATACAGATACAATTTATTTTAATGTTTGATTCTAAAACTACAAATATACTATGACTTAACTGGTTGTAATTTAAGATTACCTCTCTTTTTTTTTTATAACAATAGCAATAGTTAACCAGAATTTATTTTGGATTTGGGTCAAAGACATATTGCTCACCTTGGAGAAAAGGAACGCAACTCAAAAATACTGTATTTCATATAGAAGAGGCTTTGCATTTTCTTTACTGTAACATAAAACTATGGCACTTAGATCTGCATGCAGCTGTAAAATCATACATAAAAACATAAAACCCTTATGAAGAGAGACGTAGAAGAGTTAGGGAGTATTGAGTAAACTTATCTCCCCTCACAATATGCCCTCTTTCTGTAGTAGCAAAGTGACATATGACAAAATCTAGCGATTTTTCGGATAACCAGACTTGTGACACTCCTGTAGCGAGGCTAAGTCCGACCTATTAGTGCAATAATACGCAAAATGAATGTTTTGGAGTTGTGTCCCGTTTCTTGCGGATGAGTGATATAACCCACAAATTTAAAAGCAGCTTAATGCGTCCTGCAAATACAGTATAAGATTTCTGGGGATTATAAGACTTCTGAGCTTGCTAAAAAAGATGAATCAATTTGTAAATTTCATTTTTCATATTTATAAATGTAGATGCGGATGAGCGATAAAATCCACAAACTTAAAAGCAGCTTATTACGTCCTGCAAACTAATTTAAGATTTTTGAGGATTATAATACTTCTGAGCTACTAAAAAAGATGAATCAATCTGTAAATTTTATTTTGCCTATTTATAAATGTAGATGCGGATGAGCATTATAATCCACAAACTTAAAAGCAGCTTAATACATCCTGCAAATACAGAATAAGATATCTTAGGATTATAAGACTTCTGAGCTTTCTGAAAAAGATGAAACAATTTGTAAATTTCCTTTTGCATATTTATAAATGTAGATGAAGAGCTATTGTACAAGCTTCAAATAAAAAGTAAATATGCATATATTTTAAAAAAGAAATCGGGGAAAATATCGCATGACATTATTTGGAAACACTTAAATTGAGTGTTTCTTCTGTGGGGTGGGGGAATTTTTATATTTGAAACATTAGTGTTAGAGACGCTAGATTGATAAAACACTAATTGGATGATTTGAGACAAGAACCTTAACCGCTTGAGGAGCTGTGGGATATATTATATCTCACCTAATTTTAATCAGTATTTGCACCAGAAATATTTAATTAAATTTTACTTTCATAACGTGGTGAAAAAGAGTTGTAAAATTGCTTTTCCTTGTTTTAAAATAATTTTTTTCGAAAATTCCGGTGTGAATTCAACATTTCAGAAACACTAGCACCTGCCACTGAAAGGGTTAAGGCTGTTCTCAAATTCAAAGTGACTACTTTCTGTCCCATTCATAAATCATTTTTAATCTTAAACGCCTGAAATTGACAGAGTATTGAAGCAGTTCGTATTCAAAATATTAGAATAATTGAGAAAAAGTAATAAGAAAAAAATATTTTTTCATTTATTTATTTTTGATACTAAGTAAATGCAATTAAATTTCTTATAAATTAAAATTGGAATGTTTAGATAAGATTTTAAAATTTACAAAATATAAAATACAGTACAATAAATTAGGTATACAGCTTTCTGAAACACTTCAAAATATCAGAATACAATTTAAATTGGTTCAAGCTATTAGACTATTCTATTTTACGCAACAATATTACCTTATGAATATGAAGCAAACGATAGTTAATATTTTGTAGCATCCACTTTATCTTTCATAACAGCGTACAATCGATCTGCGTACTATATACAAAGTGTTTATAAACTTTTCTATCAATATTAGCCCAAATAGACTTTATACGTGCTACTAACTCAGTTTTACTTCGAGGAGGATTTTCTTGGAGTTTTTTCTTCATTATACACCATAAGTTTTCGATGAGATTAAGATCTGGTGAGTTTGGTGGCCAAGGAAGTACCTTAATGTTGCGTTGGCGGAACCAATTCTTAGTTGACACCGAGGTATGCAGTGACGCTAAATCTTGTTGAAAGATGAAATCATCTTCAAATAAATCAAATATTCCAATATTTCTTGATATATCTGAGAGTTAACCTTTTCGTAGACGGTGTATAACTTTCCATGTCTTTCTGCACTCATACATCCCCAAACCATGACACTAGAAGGTAATTTTACGGAACGTTTAAGGCATTCTTTATCAAATGCTTCTTGCTTCCTTTTCCAAACTCGAATACCTTGATTACCATATGAAACACAAAACATACTTTCATCCCTAAATAATATATTTTCCCAAACTTCTTCGCTTCATAAACGTCTTGATTTACACCAATTTTGCACACTTTTGTTTTGCAATTATGGAAGGTTTTGTTTTCGGTACACGAGATTCAAACTTAAATTTATGGAGACGTCTTAAGGTTGTCGATGTAGAAACTTCAACTCCTTCTTCTTTCCATTTTCGGTGGAAGAATCGCACACTTTTAAAACGGTTTTTCTTAACTATACGCTTCGGTTTTCTGTCAGTTCTAGCAGATGTTTTTGGTTTTTGGCCGCCATTTCGGCGATTATTTTGAAATTTTCCATTTTTTAAATATTCTGTTAATGTTTTACAAACACTTGATTGCGAACAATGTAAATAATTTGCTATATTACCAGTTATTTTTACCGTGCCGATACAAATTAACCATACGATGTTTAATAGATTCAGGAATATCACTCACACGACCCATTTCAGACGAAAAAACAAACTGAAAAAAATAAATAAATACTGATTTTAAATAAAATCGCCTGAATTTAATCAATAATGCCACCAGTTATGAATTGGTGATAATTAAAGGAGAATTAATGTGAAATATTCTAACATTTTGAACCACTTCAATATATATTCTAATATTTTGATTTTTCAAAATATTTTTTTTCCAATCAATCTTTTCAAAAATTATATTAATTTTAAGATAATAAATAAGTTTAATCAATAATAAGTTCTTAATGAAAATATCGTTTGCATATTTGCATTAAAAGACATTAAATTACCAAACGATATTTTCAATTTGTAAAAAAAAAAGTAATTATTTTAATATTTTGAATATGAGACGTGGAGTATTTATTCAGAAATTAAGAAATTGAACAGCCTCTTCCACTTTTTTGCTAAAAGGAAAGGATATTTCCTAATAGTCTGACAAATTTGGTGTTTTTAACAGATTTTCGAGATACGACAGCCAGTGAAAGGTCTTTTATAGGTCCTTTTAAAGGTATTTGAAGGGTCTCGCTTATAACAAGATGTAACACATTTATCGATAAAACAACAACAACAAAAAAAAAAAAAACACCATTTGATTCCAAATGAATTCAACAGTCACACCTGGCAATTTTATGCTTTTACATTTGAAAATAAGCTCACGAATGCCCCAGAAAGCTTCGCGTTGTCGAGCGGAGGACAATATATTCTTCAGAATCACCGTAAGAAGGCTACTGTTATTAAATGAGTGGATGTTCTAATATAGTATGAAGACATTTTCCCAGGGTGGAAAATCCATTACATAGCAAAATATAAACTGAATGAACTGTAAAATATTCTACCGTACTTTACGATCTTCATTTACCTTTCGAACCTTTGTTTGTCAGGATTTATTGTAACTTTTTATAGGAAAATGTCTGTTGCCCCGAATCTAAATCTACTCGTATATACTGATAAAAAAGAATAATGAAAAACAAATAAATATTTCATCTTCTCCATTCGACAGTTTTGTTCTGCAAATTGGCTGCCATAGCTGCCAAGTTTTACGCTTTTTTTCTGTAACTATTTTTGCAACGAGAAACTTGTCTCCTTTGATCGTAAAAATGTAGTATTAAATAAGCCAAACTTTCTGTTCAAATATACTGGTACGAAAAAATCGAACAAATTGGCAGCTATCATGTACTGGATTTACTACTGTAAATAGATGGTACATTATTTCATTTACAGATTCAAAACTTAGTCTTTTCAATCAAAACTAGAGTATTTTGAGCTTACTTGAAAAATGGCGAACTGATTTCCTATTCATTTGTATATTGATTGCAACTGAAAAACCTTTATCAAAAGATATATTACAATTTATTAACAGTGTATTTATATTTATATCTAATTATACTGTTCAATAGGGAATCTGTTTCTCGTAAAGTGAAAATTTTTATATTTTAGCGGATTCTGAAAAGGAATACAGTATGGAAAAGTTTTCTTCACTCAGATTTGAACAAAATTAACAAGGATTATAATATTGAAAAGTCAGTGTTAATTATTTTTAAAATAGTAATAAATTTCATAAACATAAATGAAATTTAGTATACAGTGCCGCGCAAAAGTTTAAGCACAACGCAGAAATTTTAATAAATATAAAATTGTACAACGGAATGCTTTGAAATATCCACTGTAGGTGAATACTATGATCATAAATATATAGAGAACATAAATATATATCTCAAGTTTGGGAATAATTTATCGTTACGAAAATCTGAAATTACAAAAAAACTTTTTTTGTGATGTCGCAAAGTTTATGTACAAATGAAATTTTAAGCATATATCTCCTTAACCCGTTGGGGACGAGCGACACGTATACGTGCCGCATGAAGTGCTCAGATTCCTTGTTTTTCCTCACCAGTAAAATTTTACTATAAAATTTGCCTTATTTAATCAGCGCATTTTCTCGATTCAAGAAGACACAAATTTCTGTTTTTAAAAAACGGTGACAAAAGATTAAACATTTCGTAAAAGGTTCCCGTCCCGAAGGGGTTAAACATGATAAATGGAGAATCGGAGAAGTGAGAGTCATGAGAAGTGGAGACTTCTTTCCTAGAGTATAAAGTGTAGCAATCCTTGTACGCGTTGCCAAATGAAGACATCAAAATGCCGAAATCCCTGCAGTTCTCGCCTCGAGTTTGGAAGCTGAAAGCTGAAGGTAAATCCGTTTTGCAAGTTTCGCTTATTTTTAAATCGGTCTAAACGCTATATTTATAGTGTTTTGTAACGTGGAAAACAATTAAAAAAAGGGGAACGCTGAGAAAGGTCGAGTAAAACCACGTTTCGTGAAGATAGAAGAATTAAAAGATTGGCTGCAACTGGCAATTTGTCTCTTAAACAGATAAAAAATCGACTTGGATCAAAAATACCCCGTGACATCATACGCATACGAATGACCGAATCAGGATTCATCAAAGAACAAAAATTAGCTCGTAAGCCTTTTCTGAAACAGTGTCACAAACAAGCAAGATTTCAATGGGCAAAACAGCACATGTATTATCGTGACGAATGAATTAATGTTATTTTTTTCTGATAAAAAAATGGAATTTGGATGGTCCAGATGGCTTCTCATTCTATTGGCGTGCCTGGATGAAAGATCCGAAGAAAATATTTAGCAGTCAACAACATGGTGGTTCGCTCATGGTATCGGACGCTTTAGGCTGCAATAGACAAACGTCTCTTTGCTTCCTAAATGGTAGACAGAATTAACAAAAGTATCAGAAAACTCCGAGTGAGCAGTTTTGGCTGTTTCTTGAGCTCCGAGGTGACGCAAACTGTACCTTTCAGTAAGACAATGCATCGATGATCACTTTCTGTTGCACAAAAGAATGGTTTAGATCTCAGAATATCAGTGTTATGAACTGGCCAGCACTCAACCCAGATCTCAATCCGATAGAGAACACCTGTGGAATACTCTCACGTGATATCTACAAGAATGGGAAGCAGTATTACTCAGTGCAAAAAGCTCAAATCAGCGATCGAGGAGGCCTGGTACAAACTCGCACCCAAAACCTTCCATACTCTCGTGTTATCAATGGAAAATCGCGTATTTTATCTCATCAGGTGCAATGAAAACACCATAGACTACTAAAGGACTTGTGTGCTTTGTAAAAAATAAATATTTCGCCTTTGTGCATAAACTTTTGCGACATCACAATTTTGATTTTTTTTATAATTTATTATCTTCCTTGCAATGAATTGTTTCCGAATTGGAAACATGAAATTGCAACCTAATTGTTTAGATACAGTAAAAATTTCAAAGCATTCTCGTGTATATTTTTCATTTTATAAAAATGTTTAGCTTGTGCTTAAACTTTTGCGCCACACTGTAGAAACTCATGAACGTCTTAAAAACAAAATTACAAAAATAAAGTTTGTATCTACTCTCATGTTAAATATTCATTGAAGTAATAAGTCGAAATATGTTCTTGTAGATTAAGCGCAATTAAAATGATTATATAATGCTATCATAATTGCTATATATGCAAATGGACATATAATACTAAAAAAGAAATTAAAATTTCTTAAAATTGGAGTGTGATAAAAATGTTTAAAATTTTGTTTTATTGCTTTAAATATGTAGGAAACAAGCTATGTACATTGAAAAACAGAAAGTTCATTAAAACATGCTGGACGCTATAATCTTTCATGAAAATCTTTAATTGCAATATTTCATTATAACGTAGCATTAAAAATAATTTTATTTAGCGTGTCATATGGTGATCGATATGCAATTACATTTTACTTTTTATTCCGAAGTATACAAAATGAAAGTGATTTTATATTTTCTCAACAGACTGAAAAAAAAAGTTGTATTCTTAGGGCTGCACAGTAAAATCTTAAGGAAGTATTATTTGCCACAATCTGGATCTGATTTAAGAAAATTAACCCATACTTTATCATTTATGGAAATAAATACCTTCGCAAAAGAAACAAAAAACTATTACAGACTAATAAGTCCATAAATATAAATATTAAATTAATAGACACACCAAAAGTTTATTGGTTTTTCTTTTAATTGTATTTTATGTAAGACAATGGTACAATAAACTACTATAAACTGAGTAGCAGATTAGATATATTTTACAATTGTGCAGCATCAATTAATTTTACTCAGCAATAATATATAAAATTTGTCATGGACAAATTTGAAGAGAATTTTAGCATTTTTTTCACACAATTATTTAATTCTTTGCGATCACATGTCTGCTCCCAGCCACTACTGCAAAGAACCATACTGATCTTATATTATATTAACCTTTAACTCATGTCACGCGGTCTCCCAGACCCCGCGACTCCCAGCTGTAAACACTTTTACAGCTTTTTACGTTTCTGTACTGAAGTTAAATAATATGAATAAAATACTTTTTTCATGCAATTTAATTCACATGCTCCTAAGAGAAGTACAACGATATTGTTAGGACAAAATTTAAGTAAATTCAACCATTTGAGTTATTTTTTTTTTATTCATTTTATTCGAGGGGTCTGAGAGACCAGGTCACATCAGTTGTGTGAAAAATTTTAGTCACATCAGTTAAAGGTTAAGTCTACAAGATTCCGAAATACGTAGAATTCGAAATAATATTTCACAAATTGTGTTTAAGTGTAATTAGGCATTTTCGCTTCTTAAAATATTTTTTAAATAATACTTGAAATTGGAAAAAAAAAAAAAAAAAAACGAAAAGTTACCGAAAGAAGTGTACCGTGAAATTGAATGTCATTTAAAAAAGATATAAGGTTTAAAGATTGTTCTCTGTATGTTCAAACGGAAAAATTAAGCGCTGTCTATTAGATACTACTTTGAAAGATACCACACGATAGAGTACTACAAAATATAATTTTTACATAAAATGAAAGCATATTATTGTGTTACATATATCTAAAGTTTAAAAAGAATTAATACATTTTGTTTTTCCTTCGTAATCTTACATATTGTGTATTACTGTCTTACTGTTCTGTATTAACGTTCAGCGAAAATTAATTCCGACCAGCCTAGCACCTATGTACAAACTTAATATGACCACAAAGGGTTAAATTAAATAAGAGAAAGCATCACGTCGGATAATAAGTAAAAATTAGCCAACTTAAAAAAATAAAGGTAAAAATAAATATATTTTTAAAATTGATCTTAGTGCGATTAGAAGTGTCACTTATCAATATTACAGTCTATTTTAGTAGTTGAGTAGAAATTTAAAATCGATATTTCTTGTGAAAAACCGATAAATCTCCTATATACAGGACGATGGTAAAAGGAATAGGTGTAAACTGGAAAACGCAGGGATTTTAAAATCTGCATCTATATTTATACTATATTCTAGAAATATGAAAAAAAAAAGTCCTTCCGGCCAGTGCCGGGAGGTATTGAATTTTTATTGTGAAATCACGGCAGTTAAATAACTGAGCTTCTCTTCATGAATTATATTTAGAAAATAATGTTTTCCCTTTTAACATCTTCACAGAAAAGGAGAAAGATAAAATTGGCATGCTCCTACCTTTATTTTCAGCGTTGATTGAATCCGCGTAGGATAATCCAACCTGCTATAAAATCCAAAGTGAATCAGCATGAAAATATTCCACTCAGTAACAAAAGAGGGCACAGGATCACAGGACTACACTATTTAATTAAAAGCACATAGATAAAGTTAAAATTAAATTTACATTCAAAGTTATATATTTAATTAACTTTCAGAGCGCAGACACACTGCGTGTTTTGCTTAGGGCATATATTTAGAGACTGACTAAAAAAAGAAGAAAAGTTTTCAGAGTTCATTAGTCTTTCTTATTGCATCTCGTTGTGCAACACTTTTATGTATACCAGATGTTGGAAATTCCTTTTTTTTTTTTTTTCTCTCTGCACGGGAAAAGAGGGAAATGGGTAGTTGTTCTTCACTCAGATAAAATAAGATTTCATCTATCAAATGCAATCTTGAAAACACAGCTGTAATTATTTCACAATGTCTTGCAATTTCGGTAAATCATTATACACTTTCTAACACCCCTGCTTGATTTCTGAAGTTGCAATAGTTCTTAAGTTCAAGTTGTCTCTGTGTTTGATAAAGTCAGGTTTGGGAAGGGGCTTCGTAAAGATGTCTGCAGTCATTTCCTTACTGGGACAATATTCTAATTCTATGATTCCCTTCTCTCGTAAATCTTTAATTGAATTAAATTTGATATCCACGTGCTTTGTTTTTGAATGATGTTTATAATTTTGAGTCATCTTGATGCATGACACATTATCCTCATACAGAATAATTGGTAGGTTTTGGTTTAAATCTAGATCCCCTAATAGCTTTATCAACCATATGGTTTCTTGTGCTGATGTGGCTGCGGAAATATACTCAGCCTCAGCAGATGATAATGCAACTGAGTTTTGCTTTTTTGTTGACCAGGAAATCGCTGCATTTCCTAATTTACTTAAATTTCCTGTGGTTGATTTTCGATCACTTTTATCTCCTGCCCAATCTGAATCTGCAAATGTCGTCAGAATCGGATCATATTCGTTGCTTATAACTAATTTTAATTCTTGTGTTGTTTTTAAATATCTTATAACCCTCTTGACTGCCCTCCAGTCTTTTTCTCTTGGTTTCTCATTTCTGCGACTAAGGATGTTAATAGCCGCTGAAATATCTGGACGAGTTATCGTAGCTATGTATAGCAATGCCCCTATGGCTTGTCTATACTTATGATTATTAGGTAGTAAATTTTCATCGTCATCTAAGTTTAAGTAACCTGCCTCCATCGGAGTATCACAAGGTTTAGAGTCCTTTAAATTAAATTTTTCAATCAGTTCTTTTATTTTATTTTCCTGATCGAGTGCATAAGTTCCTTCTTTAATTCTTTTTATGTTTATGCCTAAGTAGTAATTTACCATACCTAAATTTTTCACTTCGTATTCTTTACTAAGTTGTTTCATTATTTCATTTATTTCCTTAGTATCTCCTGAAATTAACAGATCGTCGACATAAATGATGATATAAGTTTTATTTCCGTTAGTTTCTCGTGTGAAGAGACATGGATCAGCGGTGCTTTGCACAAAACCTAGTTTGTTTAAACTTTCAGCTATTTTAATATTCCATGCTCTTGCTGCTTGTTTTAGGCCATATATAGCCTTTCTTAGCTTACATACTTTATTTTCTTCACCCGGTTTAATATGTCCTTCTGGTTGCGACATATAAACAACTTCTTCTAAATTTCCATGGAGAAACGCGGTTTTAATATCTAAATGGTTTACATTTAAGTTTTTGTGAGCTGCACACGCTAGAAATGCTCTTAGCGTTGTATAGGCTACTACTGGTGCAAAGGTTTCATAATAGTCACTACCAAATTTTTGAGAATAGCCTTTCGCTACCAAACGCGCTTTGTATTTATTAATTTCTCCATTTGAATTATATTTAACCGTAAAAACCCACTTATTTCCAATTACTTTTACGCCTGGTGGAGGATCAACTAGATCCCAGGTGTTATTTTTTATTAATGAAGCAATTTCTTCACTAGTTGCTTCGTACCATTGGTTTTTCTCATGTGGATTGTTTAGATTTTTAATATCTTCGAAATTTTTCGGCTCTATAATTTTATTTTCTTTAGTAATGTATGCGAGTCTGTCTGGTGGAACACCTCTATTCGATCTTTGTGATCTTCTAGGTTCATTTGTTGTATTTTCCTCACTGTCTGTTTGTTTTTCTTCCTGCATACTTATTATAATTTCTGAGGAATTTTCCCCTGCTTTTTCGGGTTGTTTCTGAACTTCGCTATCATTTTTCAGATTTAAATTTGGTGTTGTGTTTGAATTAAAGTTTTCTAGAAATCTGACGGTTCTTGCTCGTATAATTTTATTATTACCAGTATAGATCCTATAACTTTTAGATCTATTGTCGTAACCGACAAAAATTCCTTCAATCGCTTTATCATCAAGTTTTCCTCTTTGGGATTTGTCGAGATAAGCGTAAGCTTTGCAGCCAAACATTCTAATGTTGCTTAAATCCGGTATTTTATTTGTCCATAATTGGTATGGAGTAGAATTGTGAGCTTTCGTGGGGAGTCGATTAGTTAAGTATACCGCTGTATTTAGAGCTTCACCCCAAAACTTCTGAGGTAGTTTCGCTTCCGATAACAGGCATCGCGTCATTTCAACTAGTGTACGATTCTTCCTCTCCGAAACACCGTTTTGAGCTGGAGAATTTGGCACGGTTAGCTGATGGTGTATACCTGCTTCTTTTAAGTAATTTTCTATCTCATCACTGGTATATTCCCCGCCGTTGTCAGTTCTTAATTCCTTTATATTGCGACCGAATTTATTTTTCGTTATGGCTACGTACTCTTTTAGTTTAGTGATGACTTCACTTTTCTTTGATAAAAGAAATACCATTGTAAATCTACTGAAATCATCAGTAAATGTGAGAAAGAATTTCTTTCCTCCCATACTTTCTGTTGGCATCGGGCCACATACATCAGAATGAATCAAATCGAGAATTTTACTAGCTTTGTTTGTAGCTTGTTTAGGATACGGAGCATTTGTTAATTTACATTTTATGCAACTTTCGCATATTACTTCATGTTTACAATTTTCCATATTAAAACCTGTTGCTAAACTTTTAGTTTGCAGTTGCTTTAAAGCATTTATATCTCTGTGTCCGAATCTCCTATGCATGAGTTCAATACAGTTTTTATTCTTGCATTGATGAGCTAAATTCGCATAGTTTACTTGTTTATGTTTGTAAAGGTCTACTGCATATAAATTACCTTTAATTTTCCCTTCTATAAAGGTTATGCCGTTTTGGATTAATTTACAGGTTTCGTTTTCAAAAATGAGTTTACACCCATGCTTCACTGCTTTATTAACAGACATTAAATTTGACTGTATTTCTGGCACGTACAAAACTTCATTTAAAGTAATGTCGTTTGATTGTGTTTGTAATTTTATTGTGCCTGTCCCGTGTGAAGCAAGAATTTTTCCGTTTGCAATCGTGACTGTGTTCTTATTATTTGTATCAATGTCACTGAATAGGTTTATGTCGTTACAAAGGTGTGAAGAGCTCCCTGAATCAATTATCCAGGTAGATTTATTTTCAATGTTCGCGTAAAAGGAACAATTGTTTTGAGACACCTTTGTATCTAAAGTGGTTTTGTTTTCTTTGCTACTATTCCCCAGAGTCTGTGTGTTTGTTTGTTCTTCTACTTCCGGAGTGATTTTGTTCGTTTCAGAACATAATGCAGCATTCTGTCTCCCTTTATTCATTGTTTGGTTTTTAGAATTTGAATTTTTATTCTTAAGGAACCAACAATTTAATTTTATGTGATTTCGTCTTTTACAATATGTACAAAACATATTTTGTTCTTGTTTGCGATATTGTGGTTTAGTATTATTTTTTTCTGCTTTGTACGCATTTTCGCGCGACGTATTATTCGAGCTATCTTGTCTTCTTTGATACTCATCGGTCAATTTTCCTTTTATAAATTCAGAGTTTAACTCCTCTTCATTTCTCGCTTCAAGTGCGATAATCAAAGTATCATATCTCGGTGGGAGGGAGCATAAAAGTAACGCGGATAAATGCGTGTCCTTAATTTCTTCCCCTATCGCCTTTAATCTGTCGGCTGTTTCTAGTATTTTTACGATATGATTTATCATATCTCCGTTTTCCCCGAGTTTTATACTGTATAACTTTCTGAGTAAATATAATTTGCTCGAAAGGTTTGCGCGCTCGTGTATAGTTTTTAAAACATTCCAAGTTGTCTTGGCTGTCGTTTCATTTTTCACATAAATAAGTTGTGAGTCTTCTAAAGTTAATATAATTGTAGCCCTAGCACGATTATCTCGCTTAGTCCACTCAGTAGTTAGTGGTGTTGGGGGGTCATCCTGTGTATAATTAAATAAATCTTCCCTCATTAGGAGCATCTGGGTTTTAAAACTCCATTGGGCATAGTTATGCGGATTTAATTTTTCGATATTAAAGTTTTCTTTTAGGGAGGAGGCCATTGTTTTATCTTTAAAAGATTTCTTTTATTTTAGTTTCTTAACTTTCAAGAGTTTTCGTTTATTTTCATTTATTGTCACAATAGTTTAAATAGAAGAGAGCGGTAACTTGCCGTGTTCACAGCCTTCAGTCTGTCTCATAATCTATTGAATTTTTATTGTGAAATCACGGCAGTTAAATAACTGAGCTTCTCTTCATGAATTATATTTAGAAAATAATGTTTTCCCTTTTAACATCTTCACAGAAAAGGAGAAAGATAAAATTGGCATGCTCCTACCTTTATTTTCAGCGTTGATTGAATCCGCGTAGGGTAATCCAACCTGCTATAAAATCCAAAGTGAATCAGCATGAAAATATTCCACTCAGTAACAAAAGAGGGCACAGGATCACAGGACTACACTATTTAATTAAAAGCACATAGATAAAGTTAAAATTAAATTTACATTCAAAGTTATATATTTAATTAACTTTCAGAGCGCAGACACACTGCGTGTTTTGCTTAGGGCATATATTTAGAGACTGACTAAAAAAAGAAGAAAAGTTTTCAGAGTTCATTAGTCTTTCTTATTGCATCTCGTTGTGCAACACTTTTATGTATACCAGATGTTGGAAATTCCTTTTTTTTTTTTTTTTTCTCTCTGCACGGGAAAAGAGGGAAATGGGTAGTTGTTCTTCACTCAGATAAAATAAGATTTCATCTATCAAATGCAATCTTGAAAACACAGCTGTAATTATTTCACAATGTCTTGCAATTTCGGTAAATCATTATACACTTTCTAACAGGAGGAAGAGGTAGCTTTCATAATCCTTATTTAAAAAAAGCCAACTTATATCATGCAAACACACGAAGCTCAATTTAGTGGAAACCGAATATAGGAGATTCAATACTAATTTTTATCAATATAATGAATGAGAATTTAGCGAAATTAGTCAGCTTTATCCAAGCTGCTTTTCTTTAAACTAACTTATATTTGGCTGCCAAATTCGGCAATTTCTGAAAGTGCCTGTCATTTTAAGACAACATGGTGGATGAGGCTAAGCAGTGAACTTGGTCGAGACCTTAGTAATTGCTGTGCACATGCTCACTCACATCGGAGTCGGTTAATATATAGGAGTGCTGTCGCATGCAAAAAATCAGATTTTTCAAAATGTCACCCACAATAGAAATTGAAACTGCTATATCTGAGCCATTTTTTAAGGTAAAGACAAACAAAAAATGCTCCTGAATCCTTATATCAAGATCAAATACTTAAGAAAGAAACCCTTTTCAATTTCTAATTTTTTTGCACCTCACTTTAAATATATATATATATATATTTATTTAATGGCCGCCATTTTGAAACAAGATGGCTGATGAATCTGGCCAGCGAACTTGGTCGAGGTGTTGATGTATACTATCCACATGCCTTCTTACATCGAAATAGGCGAATACGTGTGTTATCCCGTGACAAATACAAGATCGTTTCAAAATGTTAGCCATGCTAGAAATTCAAAGTGCTATAAATCAACCATTTTTTAAGATATCAACAAAAGAACAAATTTTCAGAAACAAAAACTGCTCCCGAATATTTGTATCAAGGCCAAATACATAAAAAAAATCTTTTTCATTTTCCAATTTTTTAATACGTCATTTTGAATTTTAAATTTAATTTTTTTTAAATGGCAAACCTTTTGAAACAAGATGGCGAATGAAGCTGGCCAACGAACTCGGTCGAGACATTGGTATGTACTATGTACAGACCAAGTTACATCCAAATAGGTTCATAAATACGCCTGTTATCGCGTGACAAAAATCAGGTCGTTTTAAAATGTCAGCCACAAGAGAAATTCAAAATGCTATTACTCAGCCATTTTTTTTTAGATATAGACGAAAGAAAAACTGTTCCGGAATCTTTGTATTAAGGTCAAACACATACAAAAAAAATCTTTTTCATTTTCCAATTTTTTGGTATCTCATTTAAATTTTTTTATTTTTTTAATTTTTTTAAATGGCCGCCATTTTGAAACAAGATGGCGGATGAAGCTGGCCAACGAACTCGGTCGAGATATTTGTATGTACTATGTACACACCAAGGTACATCCAAGTCGGTTCATAAATACGCCTGTTATTACGTGAGAAAAATCAGGACGTTTCAAAATGTCAGCCACGCTAGAAATTCAAAATGCTATAACTCAGCCATTTCTTAAGATATAGACGAAACAAAAACTGCTCCCGAATCTTTTTATCAAGGTCAAACACATAAGAAGAAAATATTTTTTCAATTTTCAATTTTTGGTACCACATTTCAAATTTAAATTTTTCTTAAAAATTTAAATGGCCGCCATTTTTAAACAAGATGGCGGGTGAAGCTGGCCAACGAACCCGGTCGAGACATTGGTATGTACTATGTATAAACGAAGTTACATCCAAATCGGTTCATAAATACGCCTTTTATCGCGTGACAAAATTCAGGACGTTTCAAAATGTCAGCCACGCTAGAAATTCAAAATGCTATAACTCAGCCATTTTTTAAGATATAGACGAAACAAAAACTGCTCCGGAATCTTTGTATAAAGGTCAAATACATAAGAAAAAAATATTTTTCCATTTTCAATTTTTTGGTACCACATTTCAAATTTTAAATTTTTAAAAAAATTTTAAATGGCCGCCATTTTGAAACAAAATGGCGGATGAAGCTGGCCAACGAACTCGGTCGAGAGATTGGTATGTACTATGTACACACTGAATTACATCCAAATCGGTTCATAAATACGCCTTTTATCGCGTGACAAAATTCAGGACGTTTCAAAATGTCAGCCACGCTAGAAATTCAAAATGCTATAACTCAGCCATTTTTTAAGATATAGACGAAACAAAAACTGCTCCGGAATCTTTGTATAAAGGTCAAATACATAAGAGAAAAATATTTTTCCATTTTTAATTTTTTGGTACCACATTTCAAGCTTTAAATTTTTTTAAAATTTTTAAATGGCCGCCATTTTGAAACAAAACGGCGGATGAAGCTGGCCAACGAACTCGGTCGAGACATTGGTATGTACTATGTACACACCAAATTACATCGAAATCGGTTCATAATTACGGGAGTTACAGTGTGACATAGGTCAGATATATATATATATATATATATATATATATATATATATATATATATATATATATATATATATATATATATATATATCAATTTTGAACGGAGGGTGGTTTCGGGGTCTGGGGGTCATGATCGATGAAAATATACCAAAATTTTTTGAAATCGCTTTCCTCCGAACGGCTGCAATAGGTAGCTTTTTTGTAAAGAAAGCTACCTAAAAACTGCGTTACAATTAACCCATACTTTATCATTTATGGAAATAAATATCTTCGCAAAAGAAACAAAAAACTATTAGAGACTAGTAAGTCCATAAATATAAATATTAAATTAATAAACACACCAAAAGTTTATTGTTTTTTTTTTTTTTTAAACTGTATTTTATGTAAGACAATGGTACTATAAACTACTATAAACTGAGTAGCAGATTAGATATATTTTACAATTGTGCAGCATCACTTAATTTCACTCAGCAATAATATATAAAGTTTGTCATGAACAAATTTGAAGAGAAATTTAGCTATTATACAGTTTCATGAATTGTTGCTAATATTTAGTTTTTTATGGAAATTTAGTGCCTTATTGTTTACCTATATAAAGATAAATAAAATATCAACTGAAAGATTTAAAAAAAAAAGCCCAAAATCAAGATGTAATAACGCTTTGTAAAAGCTTTATAGGCGAAATATCCAATAACTTGACTGACAAGTTAAAATGTTCACGCGTCAAGGAACACAATCACTTGGGTTGTATGTTTTTTAAATAATACCAATCACTCAAATTAACGTCAGAAAATCGAATTTATCATAATTTTAAGTTGAACATTTTGATTTGCCTCACTGCTCAGAATAATGACAGAGGTACTGTTATTATCCAGATGCTTCTCCAAGAATTTCTTTACTTTCGGTGATAGAATTCAGATATTGAATAATCGGCGTATGTTTACAAAGGCTACTTCCCGTTCACGATGCGCAGAGTTATTGCTCTTTAGTGTGTCAAGATTCCACTAAGGCTTCCGATGATTTTTTATTCTGTGCTATAAAATGATGTATTTAACAGTGTTACGTTGTTGTAAGTGTCGTATACACGCACAAGCTGTCCCTAATAAGTTGAAACGTGTTTTAACTTTTTACCTGTTGAAAGTAATCATTGAATGTAAATTGAAAATCTGTTGAAAATAAGATAGGGAAACGGATAATGCTAGTCAAACAGTTTTGTCATAATAAAAACAAAAACAAAAAAATTATGCTACTCTCCTAGATAAAATTGATCAATTGATCAACTGAGTAATTGTTCAAAGGAAGTAAGTCTTAGTTTCGAAATTTCCCAAGTTATGGACATAGTGCTTTTCAACACTTAACTTTTATATACCTCCTTCCCAAACATGCATAGATAGTAACCGGGCAGAGTTTCTTTCTTCACGAAATGCATAATAATTATATATAAAAAAAAAAACAAACACTGAAACCATCTCAAAATGAGAAATGTTAAAATGTTATCCTTTCAAAAATGACCGATTCAATAAGAAAAATGGTCCGCTGCAACAACATCACAAGAAAAACTGCGTGACTGTATCTTAAGGCTGTTCTCAACTGCTCTGCTCAACAAACGCAAAACGTTTTGACACATTTACATATTCGTTTTTCAACGGAAAGATATAAAATTGGAAGGCCTGACTAGGGAAGCGATTTGCAATCGAACTGTGGGAAAAATTTTTAAATCAATAAATTACCTATTGAGTTATAAGCGATTTCGATCACGTGACAAAAACTTTTTCTCCTTCCGTTGACTGTTTTTTCTGCTTCGGTTCAAAACGTCCACTTCGACACTATTTTCTAAAAGATCTATTGAGTTTGTAAAAAAACGGATAAAACAGCTCGATGACATCGTTTCTGAACAACAACAACGATCGTTTCATGAATTTCCGACCAAAATTAAATTTAAACTTATGTCATAAAGTTGACCTTTTGGATTTGAGCTCAACCTTAAAAGTTAACTGATAAACAGTGAAAGATAAAAACTGATTCCCATTCTCACGGGTGAATTTTCAATTATCAATACTCATTCAATTTTATGGATACAGGCATGTAATTTTTTGCAATGATCTTCTTGCAACTAAAGGAAAATATTTCCTATCGATCAGTTTTGACTGGGAGAAGAATTTGTATAAGAATTTAAGTAGTGTAACTTTTTGGAAATTAACAGGAAGACAGTTTCATTAACATAATCTCATTTCGTACTTTATTTTGAACACTTTCTCAATTTATATTGTGTTTTTATTTGAAACAGGTAAAAAAAAAAGTAAAACGCATTTCAATCTGTTTAGGGTACCCTGTATTATAAAACAATAAAAGAATAAACGAGCGTCGCGTATACGTGACGTATAAGTTGTCCAGAATCGTTGATTATTCTGGCCAGTAGTTTTAGAAATAAATTTTGCTTAATTTAATCACAGCTTTTCAAAGATTAAACTAGGCATTAAACATTTCCATTTGTAAATATAATACTGGTGGTAAAAGATTAAAAATTCAGTAAAGTAATCTCTTTACGAAGGGGTACAATTCCCATCGCCAGTGATAAACCTAGGGACGTGGAGTTCATTTTTTTTACATTTCTCACCAAAAGAAATTATTTTTTAAACTCCTTTTTTTCCATGTACATTTTTTTAAAAGGATGTTACTTCTTTTTTTAGTTGACGAAATATTTCTAAAACATATACTTAATTTTATTTGAAGTGCTAAAATCTTATTCGCAACTCATCAGCTTAGCTTAGATTTTAATACGTAATATATAAAATAAATATATATATTAGAAATATTTTATCAACTAAAACTTAAGCGACAACCTTTACAAATCTATACAGGAAAAATATGATAAAAATTTAAATTATCGCATGCGAAATTGAAGAATACTTATCCATTTCTCGTCCATAGGTTTAACATTAGAAAGGGTAATTGGTATGATAACGCTTCAATAGTTAAACAGAATACAAAGTAAACACTCGTATACTTTTGATTCAGTTTTACACTTAATTTGAGCACTGTTACTTGAAATATCGCAACGCCATTTATTGATGAATATGTGAACTATTTTTAAAATTAATGCTTACTAAACTTAAGAGATACCGAAAACATTTCTTTTACTTTATTTTTATAATTATCAAAGTTATAAATTGCTGAATTTGAAATTTAGGGAGTCTATGAAACACCCTGTATGTCGTTATATGAGCTGTATCTTTTCCAGATTTTTATATTTTTAGATTTTCTTCCATTAAATTAGAATGCTGCGTTTTATTCCTTTAAGACCGGACCCGCACGATCTTGCGGGTTAGACATTAACTAAAATTCTACCTTCCTGTGTTATCTATTCCATAAATGCCAGAATCGAATGACTGTGCTGGTTAACAGAAACTATATTTAATGAATTTTGTCAACAGATAGTGAATTATCAGTTACAAATTTCAGTTATATCATTGTTTAAAAAAAAAAAAAAAAAAAAAAAAAAAAACTCAAAAAGCAGTCCGGTCTTAAAGGGTTATATGTGAGGTATAATCTTTTTTTTTTGTCTTGCCAAGAACAGGATGCTAATTATGCACACATGCTAATACATGTGTATGTACATCAAATTTAACATACACAACGTAGGTTTCATATAAAAAAAAAATTCCCAAGTACCTAGTTAAATGTAGCCAACTATTATTATTTTGCATTCATAGGATGGCGAATTTCGTTGAACCTTTATAAATTTAATTTTACAGGCTTTAATATAATTAAATAACTAATGCAGATGATTTTTGAAGAAGAGTTTACAAACATAAAGGTTAATTAAATAATTAATCTCACTGATGCACAATGGAGTATTTAACCGATTTAAGTAGACAATTGTTTTCCCCAATAGTAATGGATTTTAGACCTATTCTATTATCAATTCACCGTGTTTAAGAACATGCTTTTTGTATGTACTTTATACTTTTAAAAATTAAGAATTAAAAATGATTTATTTTAATTAAAAAATATATTAATATAAAAATACCTTCTTGTACATATATCATTAGTACAAGATTAGCTAGATAAGTATTAGAGCCAAGATTCTGAATCAGACAGTGCCCTATTATTGGCAGGGCTAGAGGTCTGCACGAGCCGGAATTTCCAGGCCCGGCCTGACCGGTTTAAATTTTTACAGTTCTTCGCCCACTCCGGCCCGTACAAAAATCAGTGAAAACAGGCCCGGCCCGACTCAATTTCTACAAAAAATTCCTTTTTTTCTCGGCATACAATTAAGATTCTTTTAATGAATACTACATACTTATTTATGGGAACATTTTACATATATTAAATTACTGTGTGCCCGCAAAACAGAAAACACGCAATAGTAACATTAATGATTACTTACAGTCTTTAGTCATCGTTTCTACAGACGTTTCAAAATTCAAATAAGGATTCATTAAAAAATTAATGTAGTTTAGAATAAAGGGTTAAAAACATGATAACTTTTGAAGCTGTATAATAAAAAGTAGATTTGTGAAAATATTTCTCTCATTTTTAAGGCTTTTCTCAAATCCAAAGGAGCTACATTCTGACACATTTATGATTACATTTCTTTTTGGAAACACGTAAGATTAGCAGGTATTCTTATTAAGAAACTAATGTAAATGTCGTTTTGTTTCCTTAGATTAAAGCAATATATCTTTCAGAAAATACTGCCAAAGTTAGCGCTTTCAATCGTATTTCCGGAAGCGATAGCACAGGAAAGGAGAAAAACCTACAGTTACGTGACAAGAATCTCTGTTATCTATGTAAGTAATTTATCAAAAATAGTAAAAGCTATTCAATTCCAAATGCCTTCAATAGTCAAGCCTATCAATTTTATGCCTTTACAGTTAAAAATGTGTTTGAAAGTTTCGCATTGTTGAGCAGTGAATATGAAAACCACCTTAAGGTATATTTCCAAAGATACTGTTAACGGAAGTTCATTATCGCTATTAATACTTTTACTCTACCCGACTATTTTACCCGAGAACTATTAAGACCAGTTCCATTCCAGCACGACTATGTAGGAAAAAAAATGCAAGCCTGATCCCAGCCCGGACCGAGTCTGCTGAAAAAATTAAACCGGGGATCAGACCTCATGCATCTGTACGATGCCGATCTCTACGATGGACATGTTACATTTCTGTATTGACGTTGTTAAACTCGCATCGGCTCATGACGCACATTTATACTTCTCGAAAAAGTCATATTCATTGAAAATGACTGGTATGTTATATGTTTCGGTTAAATTTTTATATCGGGCAGATCGGCCCACTTAATTTTTATTGTCAGCCTGGCCCTGCAGGCCCGTTCAATTTTTTTACTGGCCCGGCTTGGTCCGTTGAAAAAATTGTCCGAATTCTGCCGGCCCGGCCCGTTTGAAAGTTTGCCTTCATTTCGCTGGTTCGCGGGCCGGGGCCGTGCAGATCTCTGGGCGGAGCCCTTGCCCAGTGCCAACAGATTTCAGGTATCCGGATATTTCTTGGTCTGCAGTAGTAATTTTATTGTGAATCATTTTAAAGTGATAAGAAATTAAAAAGTTCCTGATTCATTACGCGATTTATGCAAATTAAAATTGCTAGCGTAATTATAAGGGCATTTGTATTTTTCTGCATATTCGAACTTTTAAGTTTTGCATAATGCGCACAAAAGATTTTCGATTTTTTTTGTATTTATATATTTTTTTAAATTTTCATAAGTATTTTAATTTTGTAACTATCTTATCCAAGACGATTTTTTTCTTGGAATATGTATGATTCCTAAAATTGGGGTTTAAGCGGATACTTTTTGCATCCCTTATAGCTGGCTGGGTGCGATTTCTACAGTTAAAACAACTGAAAGAGAGAAGGGAGTTCTCATGCACTTAGGATTTATATTACAATATTTTGCTACGTATAGAATCTCTGGCAATTAAAACATTGCGCAACCATTTTCGGCGGCGTACATTTCGTAATTCCTATTCTAATTTTAAATAATGAAGTCATCGGAAAAGCTTTTTGAATTTTCATTTTGTGGTAAATGCAACAGAAAGAGATGAATAATTTCTCATCTTTCCGGCTACGTCTTTGAATAGTCTGATGAGTATCACAGCCTTCCTCCGAAAATTCTTTTTTAACACTTTCCGGCAGAAATTCTTTTTCGAAAGCCTCTAAGTATAATTTTTAAGAGCTCTTCTATATCCAGCACTACGTAAAATTATTGGAATTTTTGCTCTTTTGAGCAGTTGTTAATTTTTCTTTTCGTGCAGAAGGAATCAGTGATGATTTTCATCCGCCTGCCCGAAATTTCTATATAGGGATCGCATTGCGTTTCTAACATTTTAGCAAAACTAGACACATCGGAAATTTTCAGAACCATCGCTGGTTTCAGTTTAATTTCATTAACTTTTTTTAGACTTAATCTGTAGTTTACCTAAATTAGTTTTAGACTCATTAGTAAGTTTGCAAGTTCTTCGGGACGGAAACTTCGACTTCAGGCGTTTTTTGAGCAATTTCAGTGCTAGTAACGACATCCTGAGTGCTCTCTATAATGCTATCCTCTCCCATGCTTTCAAGTTCTTAGAATACATCGGATTTACTATATAAATCCAACTCTAGATCAAAATTCAACTCATTCTTTACCGTTTTGGGCTTTTTAGTTTTTGGGATAAATAAGCCGTTTTCTAAACATATTTCTTTTTACTTTTCTCAGCCTTTTTGAGAATTTGCAGGACTAATTCCTGCCAGTTCAGCTGCAAGCAGCGTTGAAACGCATCACGTTTAGTTTGCTCCATAAAACTCTTGATGTAGTAAACAAATTTGTCCAAATTCATAAAATCCTCTTCATCGATATACTCAGTTTTTAACGTCAGCTATCTTAAATAATTACCTAAATCTGAATCCTCAGAAATTGGAGATGAGTTACAATAAAACATTAAGTAATAGTTTAGGCCTGAACAACGATCCATACTACCTGTATGGCCAGGGCCCGGCATGTTTGCCGTACCGGTAACAATATCTCAGTCAGCACAAAATGCGCTCTGCCAGTGCTGGTGCTAAAGCTTACTCTGTTAACAAACGTTGATAATTCTTGGAGGTAACAGATTTTTCTCTTTAATGAGCAATCAAATATACTTTCTTGTATCTGGCAGCTCGCTTTGTAGAAGTGGTATTTTTTAAGCACTTTAAAAGCATTGAGTTTCTAATATTTCTAAATTTTACCTGTGTAGCATGAGTCAGTGTTTCTTTATCTTTAGTTCTACACAATTCCTCTATTTTTCTTCATTTACTTCTGAGACTAAATTCCTGAAATAGTTCGCTTGAACGCTTCGCTCTATCGACATGCTTTTAGGGATATTGAATATATTTTGTAACTAGTTACTGTTTCTTTAATAAGTACCTTGCTTGCATGCTAAGATCTACCTTTGTTTAAAAACAGATTTAAAATGCGAAATTTTATGTTTTATTTCTTTTATTTGTTCGCCTGACTAATTTTCCTAAGTTTACGTATTATTCTCTAAATCCTTCAACTGGTCAATGCTATCTGGAAAATTTTGTGGCAACATGATGTTAAAAAACATGTTCCACTACAATGACGTCCGAAGGTCTTAAAATTAAATATCACCAATTTAAAATATACTCTTAATGTAAAATATATACATCAAATACACTGTTTTAAAAAAAGTTGCATTAGTATGTATCTATCTATTGTAACTATCTATTGAAAACGGAGCATTTCGAGGACTATTTTTTACAAATTAATAAAGTAGAATCTCTACTGTTCCTACAAATGAAAGAGAAAATACTAGGAAATGTCCTAAGTACAACTATTATATTCGATTTTACAGAAATTTGACAAATAAAGGAACACAAAATATACTTAATTAGAACATTCTATATAGGTAAATATAGCTAAATTTATAATGACATTGGTAGAAATAGATTCACTTGTATCTTCTTTATCACTATGCATGGCTCTTCATTCAAAATTTAATTTAAATAAATAATAACAATTAAAAGTAAAAGTGCGAAAAAGAACGCCACGTGAACACACTCGTAACGTCAAAGATAACCAACTTTAAACTTGTTATGTGCACAGAAGATTGCCTGCATTGCTCAAACTTGATAGGGTACATGTTTGGTGATTGTCCATCTTTAACATGAGCTAATTATTATTGAAGGAGTTCGTTTTAGAAAAAAGATTTTTGGCCGCCTAAATTGGCTAAATACTCCATTGTGCGATGTTGGAACTAAAATGTTATAGTATGATCTCTCAAGTAGTCATTAAAAAAAATTAATCAATTGAAATTAGCAATAAAATAAAATACTTATGAAAATAATTAATTGCTCAAACTAATTATTAATGCTATTATCTCAAACCACCATATGAATTACTTTAGATAGAAAATTTAAGATACTGAATTTTATCAAGTTATATTTATTATGTTATTGAGATAATGGGAGATTCAGAGGAGATTATCCTTCAGATATAATTTTTCACAGAAAACAAACAGTCCTGGATTACTACTGGATGTAAGAAATCTTATCTCCCGTTACAATTCAGAAGATTTAAATTTTCTAAAAGTTTTTGAAATCTGACTAGCACTAATAATATTAAAAAAAGAAATCGAACAGAAGTCTGAAAGTCTCAAATAGTTTAAATAAAATGAGTTAAAAATAAAAATACGAAATATAGAGCTTACGTTGAGGATAGTAATCAGCAGAAAACAGTTAGAAATATAATCTCTATTTATAGTATGTAATGTACTTCTTTATGTACTGAGTTGTTTTTGCAGAGATGAATTCGGGACTAAAAATGGAAAACCCCAAAAAGAGGAAATTTTTCAAGAGAGCGAAAAAAAGAAAAACTCCTACTTCTAGTACTTACAGCGTTTTCCACTTCACTACTTTTGGGCTCTTAGTTCAACACTTTAAAATGTAGGTATACAGTTTCCTTTCGTTTAGTGTTTAAATATTTAATATTATCATTTATAAATATTTCTTTTATTTATATATTTAATATTTTTCATCTTTCTTCCCCATTCATGTAATCAATAACAACATGATCAAGTTGTGTAATGACCACCAGTCGCCGCGCATTTTATCACTGGCACTTTCAGTATTCTTCCTTCACTTCGTGTGGCACATTCAGTGTTCTGCACTTCACTTCGTGTGGTACATTCAACCAGTGACAGTTTTCTACTCTTTTTTGAACTATTTCTACTAGGGTTGGCACTTCAAGGGCTCATCTGTTTGTTAAGCTTAAGACATTTTTTCGCGAAAATTTTTTCCGATTTTTTGGTACTTTCAGCGTTTTTTTAGGTTTAGCCCCTATTATCAAGTTGAAAACAGAAAATAAGAGTATTCGGAATAGCTTATGTGACTTTTAAAAGGTTTTTATTTGATTGGGGAGGCTTTGAGACCCAGGAAAACCTCGCTTTTATAATAAAAATACGATTTATAGAGCAGATGTTAAAGATCCTAATTAGCATAAAATAGAAATGTAATCAATATTTATAGTACTACTTCTTGCAGTACAAAGTTATTTTTCCAGAGATGAATTATCAAATATTGAAAACAAAAAATAACATTCAGAAAAGCTAGGTGATTTAAAAAATGTCTTTATTGTAATGAGAAGGATTTGAGTCCCAAGAAACCCTGTCTTATCTATAAAAATACGATCTTAGAGCTGAAGTTGATGGTCCTAATCAACAAAAAATAGTTAGAAATGTAATCAATATTAATAGTACTACTTCTTTCAGTACAAAGTTGTTTTTCCAGAGATGAATTTTCAAATATTGAAAACAAAAAATAACATTCGGACAGTAACGTGATTTTAAAAATGTCTTTATTGCAGTGAGAAGGATTTGAGTCCCAAGAAACACTCTCTTTTATATAAAAATGTGATTTATAGAACATATGTTTAGGATCCTAATGCGCAGAAAATAGTTAGAAATGTAATATGTGTTTATAGTACTACTTCTTTAAATACTGAGTTGCTTTTGCAGAGATGAATCATCAAACATTGAAAACAAATAATAACATTCAGAACAGCTTATGTGAAAATGTGTTCGTTATAATGAGGAGGATTTGAGTCTCAAGAGACCCTCTCTTTTCTATAAAAATGTGATTTATAGAGCTGAAGTTGATGATCCTAGTCAGCAGAAAATAGTTAGAAATGTAATCGACATCTATAGTATTACTTCTTTCAGTACAAAGTTCTTTTTCCAGGGATGAATTATCAAACATTGAAAACAAAAAAATAACATTCAGAACAGCTACGTGATTTAAAAAATGTCATTATTGTAGTGAGAAGGATTTGAGTCTCAAGAATCCCTCTCTTTTCTATAAAAATGTGATTTATAGAACAGAAGTTTAGGATCCTAACGCGCAGAAAATAGTTAGAAATGTAATCTGTATTTATAGTATACTACTTCTTTAAGTACTGAGTTGCTTTTGCAGAGATGAATCATCAAACATTGAAAACAAAAAATAACATTCGGAACAGCTTATGTGATTTTAAAAATGTGTTTGTTATAATGAGGAAGATTTGAGTCCCACGAGACCCTCCCCTTTCTAATAAAATTGAAATATATAGAGCAGACGTTGAGGACCCTAATCAGTAGAAAATAGTTAGAAATGTAATCAATATTTATAGTACTAATTTAAGTACTGAGTTGCTTTTCCCTTAGAGGACGTGTGAAACATTGGAAACAAAAAAATAACAACCGGAACAGCTTATGGGACTTTAAAAAGTGCTGTTACTTGAATGGGGAGGGTTTGGGTCCAAATAGCCCTACCCTTTTCTACAATTCTTGTAAATACAGCTAATGTAGCTGTATAATTCCTAAAGCATCTGGGGGATTTTTTTTAATGCGATGTACTTTTCGGATGTAGTTCAGCCATTATTTTGAAGATAGCATCAATGACCATTCTATTTTTTTGTCTTTCCGTATACTGCATATTATTTTTTAGGTCATTCGCAACCAACATAAATAAGTCGTAATAAAAACATTTTATGTAGATAATAAAGCTGCTCTTAATACGCACATTTATATTATGCTCAAATAATCTTAAATCAGTTATAACAACAATCTAATTACGCCATTCATAAAGCAGATTTTTCAAACTCACAAAAACGGCATAAAATGTATTTCATCGTATAATAAACTATTTGTATTCAACATCTTTAAAAATACAAATAACATAGAAAATTTTTAAAAGGAGTACCTTATGCTAAATCTAAACTAGATTACAAAAATCTTTTTTTTAAAAATTACACATTTATGTCTAACGACCTATTGATAAAAATTATACAATTTATAACAATGCAAAAAGTTTTCAACAAAAGTATTTTCATTTTTATCACTTAAATCTCTTTTGAAATTCTTTTCAAAAGGTAACAAATGATAAATTGTATTTTCGCCCTTCCTTTTGATGACGTCAAGAGCATAAACATGAAAGTGATTTTTGAATACATGACTGATATTTGCCCAAGAAAGAAAAAAAAAAAAAAGCACCACGGATCTTCTTAATCTTTCTGAGTGTAGTTTAATCGTTTTGCTTTTTCAACTTTTGATATTATCAATGCATTTATTTCAGTGATGATTGTGTCATTTGCAATTTCCGTGCGAATTCAGAAGTAACAGCAGTGTTTGAAGGTCACTTTGATTCGGCGAAATTTTAATAGGTTCCCAAAAAGCTTTTGTAAATATGTTTATTGATTCAGCTATTCTTAAAAAGGAAGAAAAAAACTGCATTGTGTGAATTGCACTTACCGCTTTAACGCTCTTATGCTTTTTTATCGTGGAGATGGGGAGGGGGGAGATCTCGTAGCATTTTATTTATTTATTTATTTCAAGATTCAAAATAGAAATATTTTAAATTAATTTCACTTTTAAAATATACATTTGAGTTACGCTTTTTTGTTATCTAATGTGTTTTCGTTTATTAGTTCTTTTACGATTTTATGTTCCATTAAAAGTTGTTCAATAGTTTAAAAAAGATAAGACTTGGAAATGCTACATTTTAGGACTCTAGCTTAAAATTATTATGATTTTAAATACTAAATCTATTTGTCTAATATTAAAATCACAAATACTTCTGTTATAAAAGTTAAGAAAGGTCAGCTGAAATTTTTTATAAGAGTTGGTTTTTGAAGATTAAATAACTATACAAGATGACTGATCTGTTGAAAGAGAAACTGATTTTCTCATTATGCAAGAAGCAGTATAAGTAATAATTGTTCAAGTGTAAGTTTTACTCACGCATAAAGGGATCGTACAACAAAGACCTTGTACAAAGTTTAAACTACATTGTGCCAAGTGCGCTTCCAGGAAAGATCTCAAACTTGCAACGCCGCCGCCTTGGTCTAATGAATAATCGTCATGTTTTCCACGAGTTTCATGTTATTCTGAATTAAATCAAAGTTGGGAGAGCAAAGTTCCAGATTGTGATTTTATATCATTTTAAAGTCAGCCTATTTCACGACTGAAAGTGCAACGTGTCGCGTGTTGTTCAATATAAATAAGCACAGGATGATTAAAAACTTTGAAAATTCTATTTTTACACTTTTAAATATTTACAGACTATTTACAACGAAACATTAGGTTAATACTTGTTAAATATATATATATATATATATATTCCTTGCTGGGAATCCAAGATAATATTTTATAAATTCAGGAATATTTATTTCTCCATTTTCGGAAGATCAAGAAATATGCAGCGTGTATGCTGGGTTCGAGTTTTACATTCTACTATAAAACTAAACTAAAAGAACAAGAAAAAATGCTTTTAACCCGTAACTGGAGACATGAATTTCCTTACGCGATCAAAGACGTAGAGTCAAAAAGACTCCGATGTTATTTTTCTTTTTTGTCTTTTGTAAACAGCATTGGAATTTATTTTGGAAACGCAATATAGTCTGGAAATCATGTAATGATAAAAGAACTACTTGACGGTACTGAGGGGATGATTTTATTCAAGGAGAAAAACCACGTGCGCCTCCCGTCTCGCTGAAGGAGGCCCGGCCCGCTCAGAGAGTTGTGAAATATTCCACATGGTCCATGCCGCTGTTTTCTATATAGGTTTTAATTAATATCTTGTCTAATTACGAACAATTTTTTTGAAAAATCAGTATCTTCAATCCTTGGATAATTCCGCGTAACGCCCCCCAACTCTCGCGTTGAATGTCCGCAAAGCAAAGTTTGTGTGTAACGGAAAAATGCGATTATCTCAAAAACTGTGTGACCTAGGATAATCTTTATATTTATAATGCAGTGTTTAAATAAACTCCTACTACCCCTAATTTTTACATAATTTTAGTTTCAGTAGATTCAGAAATAGGATGGAGGTGGGGGGATAATTTTGAAAATCACTTTCGACGATATCTCTGAAAATATAATACCTACAATTAAAGCAAATATATTTTTGAGCTTGCTATTGCAAGATCTTTCAAACGATATAAAAATAAACCCACATGATGCAAAATAATTTTTGTTTTTTTCAAGTAAAGTTTGTGTGTAACGGAAAAATGCGACTTTCTCAAAAACTGTGTGACCTAGGATAATCTTTATATTTATCATGCAATGTTTAAATAAACTCCTACTAGTCCTAATTTTTACATAATTTTAGTTTCAGTAGATTCAGAAATAGGATGAAGGTAGGGGGGGGGATAATTATGCAAATCACTTTCGACGATATCTCTGAAAATATAATACCTAAAATTAAAACAAATATATTTTTGAGCTCACTAGTGCAAGATCTTTCAAACGATATGAAAATAAACCCACACGATGCAAAATAATTGTTTTTTTTTTTTTTCAAATAACTTAATAAGTCTCCCTAAATTTTTGCTAAAAATATTCGTGAATAAATTATTCACTATTAAAAATATTGACAATTAATCTATAAATATGTGAATCAATAGCCTTTATAACTTTGGTAAGTTTGAATTTTTCACGTTCCACAGTTTTCCAGAAAAACGACTGTGACAAATGGACAGACAGAGACATGAGTGATCTTATAATGGTTCCGTTTTTACCTTTTTTGTTACAAAACCCTAAAAATTAATTACACTTTCACTTTTGACTCATAGGAAGCGATATGTCTTCTTGAAGCAAGAATGAGACAAGTACAAAATTGCGCATTGAAGTTTTGTAAGTAATCATAGACAGCTACAGGATTTTATGATTATTAAATGACTAGCAGATAATTGATTAATTTAAGATAGATTGTTTTTCTGATTATGCAAGCAATAGTTTAAGTAAAAAATCACTCCACTCTCTTTGACTCATACAGGGCAAAATAGTGTCGCTTTTGACCAAGAGTAAGGGGAATAACTAATCTTTTTTTTAATCAGAAAATCAAATATAAATGGGAAAACAAAAGCTCTATAAGATAATTCTGCCTTAGACGGAATATTTCATGATCCCGGTGACTTTAAAATAGATAGTGTACATGTTAAAGCAAAAAACAGATTAAAAAAAGAGGTTCTTCGGGTCTTTGCGAATCCATCTTAGCAGATTTTACCGTATAGTTCTAACAATTCAAAATAATTTTCAATAGCTATTTCATGTTTATCTATGAAACCTTTTCTGAAATGCTTTGAAAAGGTAACGCTATAATAAATTGTATTTTCGCTCTTCCCTTTGATGTCACCAGGAACATGAATATAAAGTGATTTTTTAATATATGATTCATATTTGCCAAAGAACTGAAAAAAAAAAATTCTAAAGATACAGTAATTCTAAATCTTTCTGCGAGCGTAGTTTAATCAACTTGTTTTTAACTTCTAATATTTTCAATTCATTTATTTCACTAATGATTCTGTCACTTTCAATTTCAGCCTGATTTGAGAAATAGCATTATTCGAAGTCGACTTCGTTATGAAAAATTTAATCCATTCAAAAAGGCCTTTTGTAAATAACGGATGATTCAGAAGACAAAGAAGATATAAAAATTCAATAATGCGAAAAGTATAGACAGTAGCACGGTGAGTTCTTCACAGAACTGTAGAGAAAGACTTGCGATACATTTAACAACTAAAATTGTACTGCTAGAATAATTATGTTTGCATCAAGAAGGGGCATTTCAGTGCTGCTAGCTGTTTGTACAGTATTGGAGCACAATTCGCAAGGCAAATGTTTGATTTGACGGATGATATTAGTGATAGCAGTTGATGAATAAAAATGGAAAACGCTGACAATTCAAAAGAGGAAATTTTTCAAGAGAGCGAAAAAAAGAAAAACTCATATTTCTGGTAAGCATTTTTCATTTCACTCCTTTTGGGCTCTTTGTTCAACGCTTTAATATGTATGTATGTACCTAGCTTCCTTTCGTTTAGTGTTTAAACACCTAATATTATCATTAATAAACATTTTTTTTATTAATTTATTTATTTAATATTTTTCAGCTCACTTAAAAATATCCCATCGATGTAAACAATAACAACAAGATCAAGCTGTGAAATGGCCAACAGTCACCCGTGCATCTTATTAATGGCACTTTCAGCGTACTCCACTTCATTTCGTAACGATATTTTTCTACCAGCGATATTTTTCTACTCTTTTTAACACTTTCGAACAAAGCTGAAAAATGTTTATGTATTCGATTTGTCTGTCCGTCTGTCCGTTTCTCCACGCTTTAACTCCTGTTATTATACTCTGATCTTCATGCAATTCATAAACGTTATTTAGGGTCACCAAGGAATATTTGGTATTGTATATGAAGTATCTGGGATTAATAGTTGATTTACAGGGACACTTAAAAGAATTATGGTATATGGAGAAAAATCGTTTGCAGAGTATTTTAATGAGATTACGCTATTTCAAATGTATTGAAACTGATATAAGTCACTGAGTTTCAGTACGTTAATTAGGCAAATATTTATTAATAATAATATTATTAATAATAATAATTAGTTATTACAAAAATTAGAATAATAGGGCATTCATAGCATTTGTCATTAATTTACAGGGGCACACAAAAGAAATCGATTACACTACTGTCTTTGAGTAAGAATTGCTGGAAGTGCGTTTTAAAATTTGGTATGTGGTTTTAAATTTAACTAATTTTTTGCGTGTTACTTGTTGTATATAAATTCTATACCTCATATACAGGGCTGCACAAAAGTATTCACGTACTACTCTTTATTACCGGAAATTGCTATTGCTGAAGGAAAATTTTCAACTGAGGAATATGTATTTCTTAAGTGAACTAAATTTTGGCATGCATGTAGTTAATAGATACAAATTAGTCCAGTCAAATTAGGTTTTTTTCTGGACATAATTATGAGAGTTTTGAAACTTGGTAATATTGTTTGGGAGGATCTACTAATGAACATACTAAAAGTCCTGATGGATGGGGGGTGAGCGCGAGGGGGAGGGGGTAAAAGAAGGTACCATTTTTCGGTTTTTTGTTAATGTCTCATAATCTATAAATCCTACGGAAAAATTTCTAATGCAAAAGTTAAAGAGAATTAAATTCTCTACAAAAAAGGTTATTAAACATTTATCTCTAGAAGCCGTAGTTAACGAGATAATCGCATTCAAAAATGAAGAAATTTGCCGAAAGTCACACCAGTGCCAGAGAGCGGGTCAATAGCACTTGCATTGCATCTATTTAACTTAAATTTAAATGATCGTTAATAAATGTTGTGGTCAGGTGAATGGAAGCCTGAACAATAACTTCAACAAATGACATTTTTCTTAACTATAGATTATGTTATATAGATTATATGTTCCTTAATCGGGTTTGAAGTGATTTTAAAAAGCATGGATTAACGCCAATTTAATTTCCTTCTGTAACTTTTGTTTGGCGTACTTTTTTTTTACATAGATTATAGACATGTTGAGCCTTCAATCTGTCAGGACCAAAGAGGAATACGACAAGGTTGTTCGATAGAGCTATTTCACGATTCGACGCAGCGATAAGTTTTGGACAGGAGTTTGGTTTGACATAACCATTGAGCAAAAACTAATGCTATCTATGAAATGCTCTGTAGGGCTCATACATGGACGAGGAATAAGTGGGGTCTGGGCGCCACAGCTACCTTTCATATTTGTGCCGCCCTGGAAGAATTCTGTGGTTTAACTCTTTCTTTTGGTGAACAACATAAGGATTTTCATGAAGCTTGGATGAATAGAGATGCTGCGGATATCTCCAAACTTTCAACTTGGTTTGAAAATCACCCGCCCTTTCCTCAGATAGATATAATTACAGTCGTGGCCAAAAGTTTAGGACCACCGTTTAGAAACTAGCATTTTTACAATTGAAACCACTGATAATGTCATAAATCAAATCGATTGCGTCAGATGGCGTTATTCCGTCTGGCAGTAGCTTACGGTATTCACTTTTCGTTTGATCTTTGAGCAATAAACGTCGTAGACGCAATTGTTGCTTGTTTTACAAATTTTGAAAAAGTATGAAAATGGGTCGAAAATCGTCAGTTTCTGAAGCTCAGCGTGGACAAATTGTTATTCTTCATAATGAAGGATATTCTAAACGTTTAATTAGTGAACTAGTAAGACGTAATAAGAATGCAGTTCACAATGCGACCAAGAAATTTAAAGAAAAAGGGACTTATGTTGATGCCAAAAGGTGTGGTCGACCTCGTAAAACCACACCTAGGGATGACCATGTCATTAGGAGAATAGCAGTTCGTTCTCCAATGAGTTCCGCAAGCAAGATACGGTCGGTACTGCTTGAAAAGGGTGTGGATGTCAGTCGTAGAACAGCAAGTCAGCGTTTGTTCGACGACTTTAATTTAAAATCCTATAAACCTGCGAAAAAACCCAGGTTAACAGCGGCCATGAGAGCTAAGTGCTTGGACTTTGCCAAGAAACATGCCAAATGGACAATTCGCCAGTGGAAACGTGTTTTTTTTTCGGATGAATCTACCATACAGCAGTTTTCTACACGCAAGTACTATGTCCGTAAACCTCCTGGAAAGTGATTCGATGAACATTATACTTTACAGACTGTTAAACACTCCCCAAGTGTCATGATTTGGGATGGAATGTCAGTGAACGGAACGGCTGCATTGTTCTTCCTACCACCAGGAACGACTATGAATTGAAAAAAATACGTTGATTTGTTGAAGGAAAAGTTAGAATTACACATGGACGTTCACAAATACACAATTTTTATGCATGATGGTGCACCATGTCATCGCTCTAAAATTGTTACTCAGTTTCTGAAGACGAAGAAAATTCAAATCCTTGACTGGCCTGGAAACAGCCCCGATTTGAATCCAATTGAGAACTTATGGACTCTCTTAAAGCACAAGGTCTCTGAGAAACAGCCAACTAGTGCTAAGGAACTGGAAAAAGCAATTAAGGAAGTTTGGGTGAAAGAATTATCAGCTGCATACGCCGAAGTCTGGTAGAGAGCCTGCCAAAACGTTTGCAGGCCGTAATAAAGGCTAACGGCGGACCAACAAAATGTTGATTTGTCTGTAAAATTTGTGTTTAATGTATATTATTTATATGCGTAGAAATGTAATATTCATGTAATAAACGGAGTTTATAATTTTACTAACGGGTAAGTATTCAATTTATTGTCTGGATCTTAATTTTCAGTGGTGGTCCTAAACTTATGGCCACGACTGTATATCAATATCTTCTGGGGTTATTGGAGATGAAACTATCACCTGCTTAAAAACTTTGGAAATCGGGAGTAAAAAGATGATTCAGGTGTCTAGCAAATGTTACTAAGGCTTAACATTTTTGCCTATAACCAGTTGTATACTGAATGAGGTTTAGTACTGCCTCAGGGGCAGCAGGATCGGTGGTTGTGATAGGCACTAACATATGAATGAGCTTACGTTTCCAACCCCAAATCTCAGGAGACAGTTCATTTCCCTGCCACAGCTGTATCTGTAAGCATATATTTTTATCTGAAGAGGTTAAGCCTATGAGAAGAACAAGTATATCCACATTCTGTCCAACAACAGTAACGTTGTCACTTTCACTCAGTGCATCTATAGCAATCTGAACAGTCAGAGTGGCGGCATTATTAGGACTTTGCTGTCATGAGACTCCTTTGTCATTTAAATTAGAGGATAGAATGGGAATCAACATTGTCTTATTGTTCTTATTTAAGAGAAACTGATTTTGGGAAACACTGATGACAGTATGTTCTTCAAAATATATATCAACTGAAGTTTTCACTGAGCACCTTCTATTTTGTTCAGCTACTTTATTACTGTTTACAGTGTCAGTATATCCATCGAAAACAATTCTGAGTCCCTTTCCACAATAGTGTTTCTTAACGTACTTTATTTAGGTGTTGCAAATTCCTGTATTGTTGTTCCCTTATTCCACACCACCTCATATAACAGGAAGCCACCATCCACAACTAGTGTTTGTTGTTGGTATAATATCTCACCTGATTGTTCAAATATTTGACTCAAAGCACTTTTCTTTGTCTTGCACATTCCGCAATCATTGAAAAGAGAGAGAGGATAAGGAGTTGATTCATATTGTAGGTAATTTGCTAAATCATCATCATTACTACGTTTGCTCAAGGAAATACGTTGGAATATAACTAGAAGATTCACAGTTTTAATAGTATCATGAAATTTTATTGAATTGTGCGTACGGTTGAATAATTGTGCTATATCTTTCCAAGTTAGTTTCCCATCTGAGTAACATTTGCTAGACACCTGAATCATCTTTTTACTCCCGATTTCCAAAGTTTTGAAGCAGGTGATAGTTTCATCTCCAATAACCCCAGAAGATATTGATATAATTATATCTATCTGAGGAAAGGGCGGGTGATTTTCAAACCAAGTTGAAAGTTTGGAGATATCCGCAACATCTCTATTCATCCGATCTTCATGAAAATCCTTATGTTGTTCACCAGAAGAAAGAGTTAAACCACAGAATTCTTCCAGGGCGGTACAAATATGAAAGGTAGCTGTGGGGCCCAGACCCCACTTATTCCTTGTCCACGTGTGAGCCCTACAGAGCATTTCATAGATAGCATTAGTTTTTGCTCAATGGTTATGCCAAACTAAATTCTTGTCCAAAACTTGTCGCTGCGTCGAATCGTGAAATAGCTCTATAGAACAACCTTGTCGTATTCCTCTTTGGTCCTGACAGATTGAAGGCTCAACATGTCTATAATCTATCTAAAAAAAAGTATACCAAACAAAAGTTACAGAAGGAAATTAAATTGGCGTTAATCCATGCTTTTTAAAATGACTTCAAACCCGATTACGGAACATACAATCTATATAACATAATCTATATTTAAGAAAAATGTCATTTGTTGAAGTATTGTTCAGGCTTCCATTCACTGGACCACAACATTTATTAACGGTCATTTAAATTTAAGTTAAATAGATGCAATGCAAGTGCTATTGACCCGCTCTCTGGCACTGGTGTGACTTTCGGCAAATTTCTTCATTTTTGAATGCGATTATCTCATTAACTAGGCCTTCTAGAGAAAAATGTTTATAACCTTTTTTGTAGAGAATTTAATTCTCTTTAACTTTTGTACTAGAAATTTTTCTGTAGAACTTATAGATTATGAGATATTAACAAAACACCGAAAAATGGTACCTTCTTTTACCACCTCCCCCTCGCGCTCACCCCCCATCCATCAGGACTTTTAGTATGTTCATTAGTAGACCCTCCCAAACAATATTACCAAGTTTCAAAACTCTCATAATTATGTCCCAAAATGACCCAAAATCTGCCTAATTTGACTGGACTAAATCTATATATCATATACAGGGCTGCTCAAAGAATTTTCTGATTGTTGATGGGGACAGCTGAAATTGGATTTTCAAATGTGTTATGCGTTTCCATATGGTTAAATTAGACATAATAATTTAACTTATTAAATGGTGCAGTTTTGTTACATTATTCTGAATGTGTTGGAAAGGTTTCATAATCTATGCTTGACACAGGGTTTTTGCTTTGTTGTTTCAACTATTTCTACTAGGGTTGCCACTTCAAGGGTTCACCTGTTTGTTAAAGCTTGGCATTTAAGACATTTTTTTTCGAGAAAAAACTGATTTTCGATTTTTTGCTATTATGTAATGGCCACGAGTCGCCGCGCATCGTACCACTGGCACTTTTAGCGGTTTCCTTCACTTTGCACATTCAGCGTTCTTTCTTCAGTTGGCACGTTCAGCATTCTTCCTTCACTTGGCACACCCAGCGTTCTCCACTCCTCTTCGTGTACCACATTGAACCAGAGACATTTTTCTACTCTTTTTTTAATTATTTCTACTAGGGTTGCCACTTCAAGGTTTCTCCTGTTTGTTAAGCTTGGCGTTTAAGACATTTTTTTTCGTGGAAAAAAAGAAAAAAGATTTTCGACTTTTTGGTACATTTAGCGTTTTCCATTTTTAGTCCTCAGTTATCAGACATTTTGAGATACTCTGCAGAGCATTGAAGCATTGAAAAGAATTTCTGTAGTAATTTCTTTCTCATGATGGCTTTAATCGCAACAGGTAACAGCTTTTTGAATATAGTCCTTATTATCGGTAGCAAATACATCTATTCGGGCATCATACTTTATTTTTCTATAAAAAAAATCATTTGTTTTTCCTTTGAAATTTTTTTGTGATAATTATAAACATTTTAACAAAAAAAGAAAACAAAAAAATAATACCGACTTCAATTACTTCATTTTTTATTAAATTCAAAAATTTGCCAGTAACTTTTGGGCAAGCAAATCCCTCCACCGTAAAAATATACTTCTCTACACACTGTAAAAAAATTCCGTTAAAATACGGAAATTGTACTGGAAATCGAGACGCCAGTACTATTTCCGTATTTTAAGGAAAAATTTTTTCCGCAAATTCGAGAAAAATTTCTGCTTTTTCACAAAATATAAATATTTTCAAGGAGAAACTTGCATCTTTATGAACATCACCCTTCAAGGACAGGTTTACATCATGGTCAGAACATCTCAATTAAATTCAAACAACAGTAAAGAAACAGCACTTACACCCGACATGATTCGAACTAGGGAACTCTCTTCAAGCTTTTAACTTGGCGCCTTTAACGATTAAACCACGAATGCAGACGCTACGTTTTCAAATATCGTTACTTATTTCTGCTGCATTTTATGAAGCAAGTGCAATGTGTTAAACAAGGAACGTATTTTCGTAGAAATAATATTTTTCACTTGCGTATACAATTCTAAATATTTTACAATTTTTCCCCCTTAATTTTGAATATTTAGCTTTTAAATTTCATACTTATAAAAGATAAATTTTAGTCTTTAAAATATTACTTGTATGAAAGAATGTATTAAGAGTAATGATTGCTTTTTTTTAGAAGATTTTTAAAATTTTATTTTAATATTATTTTAATATTATTTTTATTTATTTATTTATTCATTTATTTTTGCTAGAATACCAACTTTTTTTTTTCAAACATGTACTTTTTCAAATTATTTGTGTGATGATATACTATAAACTATACTATAAACTCAAATAAAGATAATTATTAAATAGGGTATTAAAATAAATTTCCTTTATTGCTTATTATAACTTAGATAAACGTCCATTTTATAATAATTTCATTGTTATATTTCAGATATGATTTAAGTTTTAAGTGCGAATCTGTTAAAGTGAATAGATTAAAAAAAATATTAAAATTAAAACGAGATTTTTCCCTTTTAAAACATCCTACAGAGATTAAGAAAAAAAAAAAAAGATTAAATAATAATAGCTTGCTATGAATAAGTGAAACATTATTTTAAAAGCATAATGAAAAATAAACTAACATTTCCTTTTCTTTTAACTTAAAAAGAATTAATACTATTTTAATTTTTTACCCCACTGAAAAGAAGGGTTATGTGTTTCACGCGTATCTGTGTATGTGGATTTCTTTATATCCCCGAAACTTCCCAACGGCTGAATGGATTTTAATGAATGAGGTCTCTATCAATTCGTCTTAACGGCCCGATGGTTATAGGCTAGGTTTTGTTTTTATAAATTCAAAATGGCGGCCATAAAATACAAAATTGCCGTAGAGACGAAAAAAAATACGCAACCTATTGAGTGGCATATCATTGGATAGGTCTTTCAAAATGAAGACGATATTTCATTGACTATTTTACAGTCAGAAGCTCCGTTAAAATATTATACAACCTGGAAGTTGTGTATGTATTGTGGATCTCTAGCTTTATTGCAACTCTAACCATCATAGACATCTATAGACTTCATCAAAACAGTGTTTATGGGTAGGAACTAACAATTAAACACAACTTAAAAGTCATCAATACAAGTAAATAAAAAAAAAAATTGGTAAGTAATATAAACAAGTAATATAAAAAAATATTTTAAGTCAATTCCTACTTAGGTCAGTAAGAGAATTTTTTTTCTCCCATTCTTCTTTCCTCTTGAGTGGCGCTTAAAATGCCTTAATCAAGAAGAGGGCTCTCTCGATTATTGAAAATTAATTAATTAAATTAAATTAATGAATTAATATTTGAAAAAACTGGATTAACATCAAGTGTCATCTGATACAAATAAAAAAAAAAAATTATTTGAGCTTGATTGGATGAATAAGTATTTTATTAACGATTGAAATTTTGAACAAGATATATATAGCGACAGTGTGAGCTAATAGTAGGAATTATATAAAAAAAATAGTCTCACATTGATGAGAAATCATTAATTAGTTCTCTTCTTACGCAGTCGGGTTTTTTGATTTTTTAAATTTAATTGTTTATTATTTAAAAAAATACGTTAACTTTTTATAAAAAAAAGAAAAAAAAAGAAAAATATTATAGCAAATAGTTTAAAAAAACATACGCGATGGCGCCATAACATTTATATGTTTTACTCGAAAAAACATGAAAACCAATACAATTCAGTTAATATTGAGGAATCATTGGATATATTTTCAATATTGAGCCACATTTAGCCAGTAATTCAGTTTCAATGAACATAATATCACTGAAAGACAAGTATATACAACAATTAATTACTTTGCTTTCCAAACGCAGCAATTATTTCTAAACATCATTTACGGAACTTGTATTTTTTTTAAAGCAATACAGAAATATTCCGTAAAATTTCTGGAAAACTAACTGGATTTATAACCTTAAAATGTCAATTACGGAAATTGTACTATTTTATTAGACAAATTAAACTATTCCGTAAAAGTTTACGGAAAAATTCGTGTATATTGACGGATTTTTTTTTTACAGTGCATGGTGCGAGTGTGCTGCAGAAATCTTGCGTGAATTTAAACGTTTTACAATTTTTTTTTCTTTTACTGATTGTTTCCGTCAAAAAAGTTTTTAACTATTAAAACAATGCTTTCTGGTTTTCAACTACAACAGTCCTAGAATAAAAAGGGAGAAAAATCGCCGGATAGCGACCTTCTTGCTAAACAGATAGCACTACGTCATTTGAAGATAATCGTTGAAAATGAAATGCATTAAAGATGTTTATTTATTTATTTTTTGTTTTTGTTGCATTTCTAAAAAAGTACTGAACCAATTTTGATGAATTTTACATGCTACCTATTCGAGAATATTCTCTTTCAATGAAAAAACAAAACCATATGAATAGGTCGCATAGTTTCAGAGTAATCGGTAAACATGCATTAAAAAAAAAACCCATACACGTCGAATGGAGAGCCTTCTCCTTCTTTTTTGAAGTCGGTTAAAAACAGGATCTTGCTGTCTATATTTTTGAATTATTGAGTCAGATTTTATAAAACCCTTACATTGTATAAACTGTAATCACTACCTTAAAATTCTTACGTCTTTTCATTGGAAAAGAGGAGTAAAATTTCATACCACTTTGTTAATTTATATAAAGTTTAGAAATAGATACATTTAATAAGCTTCAATATTTAAATGTATATTTGAACTAAACATTTTTTGTTGTTGTTGTTTCATATGATGTTTTTTTACTTATAATTTTAAAAGTATTAAATATTATAAAACATCAAATATACTCACTCATTGGACTTAATATAACTCATAGGTTTGAAACTAAATCACAATATATACTAATTTTAAAGGGACAGTGGACGTTAAAAATCATTTTTTTTTTAACCTAATTCTACAAAAATTCTGCACACACGATAATTCATAAATTTTTTAAGTAAATTAATAATTTTTTTTTTCAAAAATGTGTGTAATTAATTAAGTCATTAATTAAAATATGTTAATTAATCACTCTAATTAAAAATGCTCCATGCGCATTAAATTTGACTTTAGAAACCTGGTTTTTTCTTAAATGATAGCTTTAACATTGCAATAAAAGTTAGCATGCTTTTTAAAATTACATTAATATATTCAGAAAAAAATATATAAAAAGTCCAATATTTACTCTTTTTTCATGGAATTTCACGGAAAAAGTTATATTAACTATAAAATGTTCCTTTTGTGTACAGTAATGCATGCATATTAACACTTTATCTACGAATGGTACTTATATATACCATTAAAATAACCTGATATAAAATTCATTTAATACATCGATTAGTTGTAATACAGTTTGGAATGAGTTATAGATGCATTACTTTATATTTTTCCAAAAGCATTATTGGTTATACAAAACAAAAATATTTTTAAAAGGATGATTTCTTTTGCCTTTGCATCTTTTCAACTTTCTTGGCGTTGGAAGGGGGGGGGGGATTTTCAATAGAGAATTTGCACGTTTTCTAACTTTATCACGAAACAATAGTACATGAAAAAATAAGAAGGATACCCTGCATATTTTTTTTATTTTGAACTTTTATTACTGATTTATGATTGTTTTAATATCGCACTATTTACCGTATCCCGAAAACGCTCCGTAATACATATGACGTCACACTTCATAACAACAAACGACTGTTATTCTTTACGTGTGTCGCTTTTCAACTTGTTCATTTTAAATATTGCTGTTTCTAAAATTATTATAACTGAGAACACAAAGTCATTTTATAAATACAGTGAAACCTCTCTGTGCGACCACCTCCATTAAGCGATCACCTCCATTAAGCGACCACCTCCCTGAACGATCATTTTTTCATTGAACGAAATTTATTCCCATAGGCTCAATACTAATTTTACTTCCATTCAGAGACCATCCCAGCTGACCTCTCTCCATGAGCGACCAATTTCTTTGAAAAAAGAAAACAAATTCCGTTTTTTCCTGTCACTTGAAGAAGGTTTTATTAGAAAAATAATTCCGACGGGCTTTAAACTTCTAAACTAAGTTTAGATTTTTTTTATATTCCGGTAACTTTCAAGTGACCCCTTTATGCCTTTTTAGACAATGAAGTTAACTCTGATGACGAATTAAGAATGACGATCAATAAACTCCCCTACCCTATTCTGTTAGGAAACTCTCAAAGAACTAGATAACTTAATGAAAATATCATTATTTGTTCCCGTCAAAAAAGAAGAAAAAAATTGCATTTATTTACTGAACTTTGAAAGGACTTGGAAATAAAAGTTATGAAAGATAAAACCGTAAAACCAAAGCAAACGTCAATATATTCATTTTTAAACATTGCAGTAATTAACTTATATAACTAAGTTTTATTTTGATACTTAAATTTTTATATTTTTTCCTAATGTGAAAAATAAATTCTAGTAACATTATTTCTACTTTTTTTCAACAATTAAAATCTAGATTTAAACACCACCTCTCGAAACGAATTCAGTTTTTATTAGAATGAAACGTGGTCGCTTTAAGGAGGTTTTACTGTACTGCATTGTACCACTCTGCATTAATACAACCAGTAACTTCTAGCGAAAAGTTGTTTTTCAATGTGCCAAAAGATCCTGCCATTAGAAAATCATGGACTAAAGCTATGAAGAGAGATGACAAGAAAAATCCTAATTTATCTAATACATCATCTCTTTGATCTTGTGAAGATCATTTTTCAGTAACTTTATGTTTGATTTTGTTTAAATATTACTATTTTAGAACATTAATTGATTGGATAAATAGTTACTCAAGAGAAAAAAAAAAGCATTCATATTTATAATGTACTCATTCGTATTTAAAAACAAACAAAAACACTCTGTAGTAGATTTCATACGTATATTGTATCTGTAAAGGTTAATAAGCAATAACCCTGTTTTATTGATGATTAAATAGGTAAAACGTAGAAACGTCTAAGATATGACACACACAAATATGTTAGTTTTTATTTCAGGTCAGGAAGTAATTAAAAATTTTATTGCGTAAGTGTACATTTTTATTAAGTTAGGGACTAGGTTTAAAAAATAAAGAATTTATTTCGAAACAATATTTTGTCATGTCTTAATAGAGATTATAAAAGGTAAAAATATTGAAACTACTCAAAAAAAAAATTAATATTAAATTTTTACTTTTCAACATAAAAATACTTTAGGTCTCGCTGCCTATGACACCGTGTAGCAGGCGTGCTTCGACAGTACTGCATAATCTTTTAAAAAAATCAACAGGAAAAAAAAACCGCGAACCACATCCCCGCTGCCTGCGGCATCATATAGCACCACGTGCTGCGCACGCACTGCAAATTCTTGTAAAAAACCTAAAAATTTACAAAAGGGCCCCCAGGGGGCGAAGTGGGGGGGGGGGAGGGGCACCGGATGTACATAATATGAATAAGTTTTCATACACCTTTCTAACGATATGTCACATGAGGCGTGTACTCAAAATTTAGAAAATAGCTCCTCCCCGGATGACCCTCCCCTCTCTCTGCATTTCCTACTCTTTCAAATATCTAATGTTAAAAAATAATATTTATTTGAGTGTTAAATGAAAAATCGCATTTAAAACGCAATAAACAGTTGATCTGAAGAAAAAAAGAGAAAACTCCCCCCCCCCCCCCCCCACCACCACCACCAAAAATCAACTCATCTTAAATTTATAAAATCTTTATTATGCGTTAAAAACAACGTCAAAGATTAAAAGCGATCAGTTCTTTATTTTTCCTAATTTTAACAATATCCCGTCAACTCTCTCTATGTGAAAAGACTTTTAATGAGTTTAAAAATCGATTTTTTCATAAACTTAGCGTTCATTTTTTTTTTCAAATTGACATTTTATAAATCAACGTACAAAATAATATCCAGATGCGAAAGAACCAAATTTGTAAAATCAGTAGTTTAAAAATTTCGAACCTTTATTTCCAAAGCCTAGTATCTCTTTTCTTTCCGTTCCGCTTGCCTGTCGTGAACTGTGACGTCATAGTAAGTCACGCCCCGATTTGGAGCGATGTGATTTTAGCTTACTTTTAGGACTAATTATTTAATAGTATAGATATTTTTTTCGCGTTTTTGAGAACATTTTTGAAAACTGTGGATCTGGAACTATCAGAAAAATATATAAATGATCAAATCCCCCATGTGTGCAAATTCCTCATTCGGAAATATTCCTATATTTCTATTGTAAGAACATTATATTTGTACATCTCCTAATTCTACAAAATACTAAGAAAAATATATAAATAAAAGATTTGAGTGGGGTTATAAATATTGCATAAAATCGCTATAAATTCAAATTTAATGAATCCTTCTAAATACTCCAATCCTTTTAAAATCCTTCTAAAATTTATTAAATGATTATGTAAATCTTCTAATGTAGTTTCAAAAATTAACGAAAAATGATTTAAAAGATAAAATTTTCATGAATTCATAAATTCAGTACATAAAGGGTTAATACTAAGCTTTGAAATATAGCATATTCAAAACAATAATACTTACTATTATGAAAACTAGATAAAAAATATGACGCATGGAACATTTTGAATATGCCAACTTAACGAAAGTTCTCATTTTAAAAAAATGCGATTAAAACTTTTATTTTTAGTGTAACTCAATTACGGTGTACAAATTTGAAATGCTTGTAACGTCGCTAAGCTAAAAGAAAAAAAAAGTCGATTGTTTAATCGATTTTTGTCCAACTGAAGGTGCCCTGAATTTCTAAAAGGTGTAATATAACACTTCAAAATCAGCAAAAATAGATTTATTTGACTGTTCACATGTTTCGACTCTACACGAATCATTTTCAAAACAAATAAATAAAAATATTCTAAAATTGCACGGTCTATGAAACGCCATCATCCAATTTTCCACGCATTCTTTCATATTATGCACGTTATTTTTATTTTATTTTACATGGATGTTTATTTTATTTTCGTAACCATTGAGTAACTGGAGCCATAATTTTGGTAAGTTAAATGTCGCTGCATCTTACATTTTGAATTTTTTGCGTGTTACAATCTCTATGGTTTTTCTTATAATGGCTGGATAATATAGACTTGAGGAAAAAAATTATCTTACTGTCATTGAAATTTACTGTTTTTTTTTTTTTTTTTTTTTTTTTTTTTTTTTTTTTTCGGATAGCAAAACCCTCCGCGCTATTGCGCATGCGTCAGGTCTGCTTTGATTTTATCAAAATAGGGGTGAACGGAGTTTGTTTAGCATAGCTGAATTTTTTAAGAATGCGCTTTTGGGGAAATAGTATCGATTTATGTAAAAACGTTTTTGTAGTTAATATTTATAAAAAACGAAAACCTTTGAAAATTCTAAAAAGTTATACAACATTTTTGCTTTTTGCGAAACAAAATATTTTTTTTCTTTGTAACTTATATTAAAAAAGCTTACTTGTTAAAATATACTTTTAAATGTTACACTCCTCACCTGCTGAAATTCATCTATATCTATTTTTTCAAAGACATTCTTTTTAACTCTTTTTTTGGGTGAACAAAAAACAGAATTACGCTCATCTCCTGCTTCTCGGTGAATCGTTTTAATAGTACTACTAGAAACCCCGGCAATTTGACTGCCTCATTTTGTTGGAACAATTAATTCTCCTTTTTCTGCTTCTTGATCACAAAATTGAATGACATAATATATAATTTTCTTACTATCAGTTCTGAAAGATTTATTTCTACTCGAACTAGGCATTTGAACACTAAATGTAGAAGTTCTAATTTGAATTAAAACGAGATATTAATAGAATTTTAAACTTTGATCGAAAGTAAAAAATAACAAACAAGTAAGCGGCAATCTTAGTGAAAACACAGACGAGAACGCCGAAGTAGAACTTTAGCATAAATTATGAAACACTTTCCAACACATCCTGAAGGCTTTAACAAAACTTCATTATTTAGAGAAATAATATATATAAGCTAACTGAGTAAGCATTTTAGAAAACGTATAAAACATTAAAAAAATGATTTCAACAGTTACCGTCCACAGCCAAATATGTATTCCAATTCTCTTGAACAACCCTGTATTTGATCTGTAGTTTGATAGATATGCTATATAATGGTTAAATTTAGTTTAGCAAGAAAACACATAACAGGTTGAAATTTCTCCTTCATCAATTTATACCAATAGATGGAAACTTACTTGAATACTTTTGTGCAACCTTGTAGTTAACCTAGTACCTTTGTTACACGCAACTATTTAGCTAAAATTTAATTCAAACCAAAACATTCTTAAAACTACTAAAATCATATTTCCAGAAACTACCATTTATAAATGACCCTGTATATAATTTTATCTATAATCTAGAAACATTTCTTAGTAAACTAAATGCAGTTCAGCGTAAAAATGCATAACTCATTTAAAAACCACCTTTAAGCAATTTGCACTCATACCCAGTAACAATTACGAATACTTTTATGTAGCCCTGTATATGAATTATAGCATTTATATAAACCTTGTAATATGCATAAATATAGTGAAACATAAAAGCGCATATCATAATTAAAAATGCATTCCAGCAATCATCGCTAACGTACAGTACTTCGGATATAATATAGTATCTGAAATCTTTTGTGTGTCGCTGTAAATCCTATGCACTTTGTATTATAAATGAAATAAGTTATAGTAAACATCAGTGACGTATAACAATTTCAGTATACATGAAATAATTTAACATAATTAAAATACGCCACAAACAATTCCCTGCACCCATATATCATTATGTAACGGAATTCTTTTGTATGGCCCTGTAAATGAATAATAACTATTCTTTACACCGCATATTCTGAAGAATGCATATTTTAGTGCACTTCATTAATGCATATCAATTTTATTATTTTTGAAAGCGTGTAACACCATTAAAAATCCTTTTAAACGATTTTTTCTCATAAGCCGTAATGTAACGGAAAACTCTTGATTGTCCCTGTAAAGGAACTAAACATGCTACAAACTTCATTTGAAATAGGGAACGTGCTATGGTAAACGTCAATATCATCCAAAAATTTCAGGGCAGTCCGAGTATATTTACGGGAGTTAGAGCGCGGACAGACGGCCAGGCAAGCCGAAATCATAAGCACTTTTCAACTTTGTTGGAAAGTGTTAATAAAAATAATGTGCGAGTGGAAATAATATGAAAGAATGCGTGGAAAATTCAATGATGGCGCTTCATAGAACGTGCAATTTTAGAATATTTTTATTTATTTGTTTCAAAAATGACTAGGGTACAGTAGAAACATATAAACAGTCAAATAGACCTATTTTTACTGTGTTTAAAGTTTTAAATTACACCTTTTAGCAATTAAGTAGTATATTATTACAAGGTGTTAATTTGCTATATATTTAAATCAAATTATGCAAAGGTTAATTTAGATTTGAATCATTAAGATCATTTTTCGCTTAGGAGAGCTTAACAGAAAGCGATTTAGTAAGCTTTAAGGAATGGACTCGAGAGACCTCTAAATGCACGCAAAACTATTACCAAACAAGGCAGTTTGGCCTCCTTTTTTATTCAGAAATTCTGAAATCCTATTGAAAATTTAGCAAAACATAATTTTACTTTTTTAATCACAAAATGTGTGTCATTAAATAAAGCCAAAATTACGATTTAGACTTTCTGAATAAAAGAAAAGCCAAACTGGTAACCCTGCTACCAACAATCGCAGGACTCGAACCCGAGTTACGCTTTTTCTGTCTTATTTCCAGCATCTTAAGGGGACCCTTCACTCAATTAAAAACACCGATATCTAATATGGCTATTTTTTATTTTTTTTTATTTCTGTTGTATATTTTTTTAATAAAGGTACTTTCACTTTTGGAACCGGTTTCGAAAGTGAAGTACCATTTTAAAAACAATTTACAACAGAAATCGAAAAAGTAAAAACTAGCCATATTTGAAATTAATCTCAACTATCCTATACAAAAAAAAAAAAAAAAATCGTTTAAAAATATTCAAATTTAAACGAGAAATTCGAAAACAAACTGCCCATAGGTTTAACATTGCCGATGGGGAGTTTTTAAGTGTGTGAAGAGTCCCTTTAACCACTAGAGATAGTAGTTGGTTTAAAGTAGATAATTTGTTTCTAAAGAAATATCGTAATTTATTTATGCTAAGAAAAGGAGGAATTAAAATAAATAACTTTGATTTGAATTTGTCTTGTAGATACGCATAGTCTAAGAGCTAGCAACGTTTTCGTCACCTGATTTTATCAAGGCTCATTTTTCTATATGTTCTTCCGATTTATGGTGTAGTACGTTTGCGGGCGGTCTGGCAGTCAGGAGACGTTGCGTTTACCTGCGGGAAGAGGGGTCATGCAGGTCAAAAAACTTCAAAATTACGTCATTTTATCAAGGCTCATTTTTCTATATGTTCTTTCGTTTTATGGTGTAGTACGTTTGCGGGCGGTCTGGCAGTTGGGATACGTTACGTTTACCTGCAGGAGAAGGGGTCATGCAGGTCAAAAAACTTCAAAATTACGTCATTTTATCAAGGCTCATTTTTCTATATGTTTTTCCGATTTATGGTGTAGTATGCCTGCGGGCAGTCTGGCAGTCAGGAGACGCTGCGTTTACCTGCGTGAAGAGAGGTTATGCAGGTGAAAAAACTTCAAAATTACGTCATTTTATCAAGGCTCATTTTTCTATATGTTCTTTCGTTTTATGGTGTAGTACGTTTGCGGGCGGTCTGGCAGTTGGGATACGTTACGTTTACCTGCGGGAGAAGGGGTTAAGCAGGTCAAAAAACTTCAAAATTACGTCCTTTTAGCATGATTTTTGTTCATAACATCTGTTTCTACTAACTATTTGTGATAATCCATTATTACAAGACGTTACCAATGTCGCTAAGACCGTGGCAGATCAACATTTATTGGTAACATATTACTCTTTGGTTAACAGACAACCTATAATTAATTTTCCAGACACAAATTTGGTTGCAAAGGTAATGCCGACAGGCTTTAAATATGGCAACGAAAGTGCCTATTTCAGAAGTGTTTGACAGTTTAAAAATTATAAGTCATCTTTACGCCATTTTACCAAGTTTAAAAATAACAAGATATTAAACTTAGCCTAGCAGAAAACCTATAATTAATTTGCCAGACACAAAATCGGTTGCAAAGTTAATGGCAGACGGCTTTAAAAATGGCAACGAAAGTGCCTGTTTCAAGAGTGTTTTACAGTTTAAAAATTATAAGTCATCTTTACGTCATTTTATCAAGCTTAAAAATTACAAGATATTACTCTTTGGCTAGCAGACAACCTATAATTAATTTGCCAGACATGAATTTAGTTGCAAAGTTAATGCCAGACGGCTTTAAATATGGCAACGAAAATGCCATATTGCCGAAAGTGCAACGAAAGTGCCGTCTTGCATTAACTTTGCAACCGAATTTGTATCCGGCAAATTAATTATAGGTTGTCTACTAGCCAAAGAGTAATATCTTGTAATTTTTATGCTTGATAAAATAACGTAAAGATGACTTATAATTTTTAAACTATAAAACACTCCAGAAACAGGCACTTTCGTTGCCATATTTAAAGCCGTCTGTCATTAACTTTGCAACCGAATTTGTGTCCGGCAAATTAATTACAGGTTGTCTGATAGTCAAAGAGTAATATCTTGTAATTTTTATGCTTGATAAAATAACGTAAAGATGACTTATAATTTTTAAACTATAAAACACTCTTGAAACAGGCACTTTCGTTGCCATATTTAAAGCCGTCCGGCATTAACTTTGCAACCGAATTTGTGTCTGGAAAATTAATTATATGTTGTTTGTTAACAAAGAGTAATATGTTACCTATAAATGAGGATCTGGCAAGGTCTTAATGACATTGGTAACGTCTGGTAATAATGGATTAATATCACAAATAGTTAGTAGAAACTGATGTTATAAACAAAAATCATGCTAAAAGGACGTAATTTTGAAGTTTTTGACCTGCATAACCCCTTCTCCCACAGGTAAACGCAATGTCTCCTGACTGCCAGACCGCCTGCAAACGTACTACACCATAAATCGGAAGAACATATAGAAAAATGAGCCTTGATAAAATGACGTAATTTTGAAGTTTTTTGACCTGCATAACCCCTCTTCCCGCTGATAAACGCAACGTCTCCCGACTGCCAGACTGCCCGCAAACGTACTACACCATGAATCGGAAAAACATATAGAAAAATGAGCTTTGATAAAATGACGTGTTTTTTGACGTTGCTAGCTCTTAGACTATCATGTTTTCAGCGAAACAGCACCGAAAACTGGCGATATGAAGCAATTAAAATAATAAAACTTTGTAAAAAATCACCATAAAATTAAAACAAAACACAGGACGCGTTTCGAGCTAAAACATAACAGCTCGTCATCAGCTAAGCATACACGTGTCCGAAAACGAACAAGTTCAAAAATGAACTGAAGAAAAAGAATGTTGCGAAGAATGCGACAGATGGCGCTACCTGATAGAGGGATATGCAAAAGGGAAATGTGTTGAAAAAAGATAGAAGAGAAAATGAAATGGAAAAAATGGAAATAAAAGAAAAAATAAAAATAAAAGAAGTAAATTAAAAATATAAATAAAAATAATAAATAAAGAACTATAAAAGAACAAGAAAAAAAATCCAAATTATTATTATTATTATTATTATTATTTTTTTTTTTTTTTTACAAAATAAAAAGAAAAGAAACAAGAGAAAAGGGAAAAGAATTACAAAATTAATTTCCACGCTGGAGATAGGAAAGGAGATGATGAGAGATCATTGACAAGATTAGCAGAATTTTTAGAAATAAAATATGCTTCATGAAAATCCAAGTGAGAGGGAGAGGCAGGGGAAGAAATAATTTTGGCCATGGAGAAATTGAAACAATGACTGGAAGACCAACAGTGAGAAGCAATCGAAGATTTAGAGATTTCTTGATTTGCAATATATCTCTGATGCTCGCCTAATCTGAATTTTAAAGCTCTCTTTGTTTGACCAATATAACCTAAATTGCAAGAGCAAGGAATGAAATAAACACCCCACCGGTTCTCAGTAGGAACAGGATCTTTTAGAGAAGAGAATCTAATTTTATTCATAGGTTTGAAGATAACTTTAAAGTTAAAACGAGAAAGTATTTTAGCAATTTTGAAACACAGAAGAGAATAAAAGGGCAGAACTATTATAGAATTAAAATTAGGAGGCTTATTTGAATCAGAAAAAGGACGTTTAGGCTTATTAAATTTATACAAAGCTTTGTCAATTAAAGAGGGATTATAACCACGAGCAAGGGCAAGAGATTTCAGATAATTAATTTCATTATTCAGAGCAGAAGAGTCAGAACAAATGCGTAACGCCCTAAAAACAAAAGTATAAAAGGACGCCACTTTTTGTTGAGGAGGATGATTTGAAAGGGCATGAGGGGGAAGGGAGACAGCGAAAGGTTTTCTATAAACGGCGGTAGAGAACCGATCTGGGAGTTTTGAAACCAAGACGTCAAGGAAAGGACGAGAATTGTTCTCTTCGACTTCGAGAGTAAATTGAATACAAGGATCAACAGAATTAACAAGAGAAAGGAGATTAGAAAGATCAAGGTCAGATGGAATTAAAATGAAAGTGTCATCAACATACCTAAACCAGAAAGGAAATTTATATAAACTGAAGAGTTTTTCTTCAACAAAATGCATATAAATATCACATAAAAGAGGAGACAATGGATTACCCATGGCCAGACCCTCAGTTTGAGAATAGAAAGAATTGTTAAACTGAAAAGCAGTTTGCCTGACACAAATACTAACTAAATGCAGGATTTCATCAATCTCAATGGAAGAGTAATGAAATTCGCGCAACCTTCTTTCCAAACAATCAATTGCCCCTTGAACAGGCACGTTAGTGAAAAGGGATTTAACATCTAAGGAAACCATTATATAATTGCATGGAGAAAGGCGTTTAATTTTATCAACAAAGTCAAAAGAGTTTTTCACGGTATGAAAGTTAGTGGAAGATAAAGGAGCGAGTAACTTAGAAAGGAACTTGGCAAGTTTATAAGAAGCAGTACCAATATTGGAAACGATAGGGCGAAAGGAAAGAGTAGGTTTATGGACCTTAGGAAGAGCATAGAAACGAGCACAATTAGCGATAGTAGGGGTGACCAAACGTTTAGTGTTATGATTAAGATAATCTTAATCATAACACTAAACGATTAATTTTGTAATTCTTTTCCCTTTTCTCTTGTTTCTTTTCTTTTTATTTTGTAAAAAAAAAAAAAAAAAAAAAAAAAATAATAATAATTTGGATTTTTTTCTTGTTCTTTTATAGTTCTTTATTTATTATTTTTATTTATATTTTTAATTTACTTCTTTTATTTTTATTTTTTCTTTTATTTCCATTTTTTCCATTTCATTTTCTCTTCTATCTTTTTTCAACACATTTCCCTTTTGCATATCCCTCTATCAGGTAGCGCCATCTGTCGCATTCTTCGCAACATTCTTTTTCTTCAGTTCATTTTTGAACTTGTTCGTTTTCGGACACGTGTATGCTTAGCTGATGACGAGCTGTTATGTTTTTAGCTCGAAACGCGTCCTGTGTTTTGTTTTAATTTTATGGTGATTTTTTACAAAGTTTTATTATTTTAATTATCATGTTTTCATTTAATTTGACGGCTTGAGTGGAGCAACATCGCCTGATCAGAGATCCAGTTTACACTTACTTATCCTCCACAAGTGGGTCTCCCCGAGACACAGGGGTTCGCAGGCAGATACCCAGCCCAGCCAGAAGGGGAAGGCACCTATCTTTCGCAAAACATTTATATATATATATATATATATATATATTCAGAGCCAGGCTGCTAATAGTCCGACAAGGAGCAGCATAATCAGTAGTTCTGGAAAGTTGCAAAACATTTTAGGTTACCAATTGAAAAAAAAAAAAAAAACAGTTATGTTCTGAGTTCAACGATAACAAGTTAAATTCAGTTGCTTACAATTGATATCCTCTGTGTCAAAATAATTTACAATTTCTGCACACGAACAATTTGCCAGTACATATTAATTATCAACAGATTGATATTTTAATTTTTCTATAAGTACTTTTGAATGCCAAAAGGTTTAATCTACATAATTTTTGGTCCATAAAATATGAGTGGAATAAGTTAATTCAATATTTGATTTCAATCTGTACAGGTTTAGACACAATTTTTGAATGCGAACATTATGAACACGATATTTGAATGCGAACGTTATTAAAATAATTTTTTAATACAAATATTATGAAACAATTTTGGAAGTAAATATAAAAACACATTTTTTGAGTGCTAACTTCTAACATTTAATACATTAAATGCAAATAGTAAATCAAAAATATACAATGCATGTATTATGGGATATAAATAATATTTATTGAAATAAACATATGGCATGCTAAAAATAATTTTTGACCGATAAGCTTCAGAAAAAAAAAAGCTTTTTTTTTTCATTCTCTCTGGTGCTTGTAATTTATTTATAAAATGTGCAGTGAGCTTCACATTAAGGTTAGGATTTACCATTTACGTTTTTACAAATTAATTGTTTAAAAAGAGATAAACAGCAGAGAGAGGACAAAAGATTACAGGACACCCAAGTCTTTCACCAATTTGAAAATTTTATAGGTTTGATGAATATTAATAATATTCGCATGCTTATTAACAAAAGAAAAAAAGAAAAAAGAAAGAAAAAAGAAAAAAGAAAAAAAGGAAAAAAATATGAAAATTAAGTAAAAGTTCTTGACAGCTGCGTACATGATTATTTGTCTTTCTGAGGATAAAATGGTTACTAATAGATGATTAGTTTCATGGAAGAGAAATTGCCTTTCCGATTGTGCAATAAGCGGTATAAGTAAAAGATAATTAATCTCAATTTGAATCAAACATGACGACATGCCATACCTAATCACTCCAGACCGATAGTAAGATAAGTGCAAAAGATTAGCTTAGAAAAAGATGAATTAAAAAAAACAATATTAACGTGAAAATAAAGATCACAAAATTACTGAATGGTGTACATAAAATAAATTTAAAACAAAAAAAAAACATAAAAAAAATAAAATAATCAACGTTTCAGTCGTCATCTATGACCATCGTCAGAATTGAAACGTAGATTATTTTAATTTTTTAATGTTTTTTTTTTTTTTTTAGTTTTTAATTTATTTTATATGCACCATTCAGTAATTTTGTGATTTTTATTTTCACGTTAATATTGAACTTTTCATGGTGTGTCGAGCTTTTTTATTAAAAAAAAAAGCAAAACAAAAAACATATTATTCAAATTTAAATAAATCTTCGTTTAAAAGAAAATTTTAACTTAATTCTGATGAATAAAATTAAAAGCGAAGAACATGATTTGTAAAACTGAATTTTAATTAAAAATTAGAAACTGCTGGCGTAATTTTCGCTATTGTTTTCATTTTAGCTACAAGACCAATTCTAACTTAAAATAAATAAATAAATAAATAAAAAATAGATGCAAAGTGAATCAAGTACGTTTATTTTTGTCCAACCGAGTTTGGTATGAATTCTTGCATTCAGAATATAATTTGTTCTTTACCGCAGAAAAGTAAGTCTTAGGTTGAAAACATGAAAAAGAAATGCTGCTATTCTTTTATGATTCTGAATTAAAACACGAGAACCCGTTAACTTCATTTCCAAACAGGGCTGTAGTGGGAGTTATTCAGTAGTATACGCTGTATACCTCCAGAATGTTTTAAAGAAACTCTGTATGCTTCTCAAGTAAAGCTATAGTGAATATTACGTATATACTTTGCCTAAAGCGTATTCCCTCTTCTTTTTTATGACTAGTACATTGATTTCAACTATCCCTGGATAATGCGTTATGGACTTAATAGGTTTTGACTCTAAATGCCTCATATAGCAGTTCATTCTTTCTACTTCGTGCGTAATACAGGGTGTCCGGTCTCAACGGTGTCCAATGGCTAATTCCTAAACCGTTAGTCATAGACATATAGTTCCAATTACAAAAATGTTTTAAATCAGATAAAGAAATATTTTAAAAGCGATTTGGGTCAATAAAAACATTTCTTAAAAAATTACGAAATTTAAATTTTTATACGGTCCCTCGGTCCTATAAGTTATATTTAGTAAAATTTTCCTATTACACTGACAAGTAAGACAAAAAATGTCCCATTCATATAACACTAAAATTGAGTGAGTTATAAAACTTTAAAAATGCATGACTTATGCCACTTATCTGCTCTGAAAACAAATGAGTTCGGCTTGGCTTTGAGGGGTCACATATCAAGTGCTTAAAGTATTCGAAGATCTTATTTCCTGTGTATCTGCGCTTTGAAAAAAATCGTACAAGTATTATGATTAAGTTAACATTTATTAAGTTTCAGATTGGCTAAAATAACATATGTTTTATTTTGTCAGGATTTGAGACTGTTTCTTTTATGCTTTCTTTTAACAAAATTATGTTATTTTTATAAGTTTTTATGTTACTTCAACGATCGTATGTATGCTTTTCCAGTTCAAAATTTGTACTCGAACTTTAACTGACATTTAAATATCCGATCGAGATTACATTTTACATACTGGCGCAAATCCAATAACAATCTAATATTATTATGATTTTCGGTGGTTACCATTTATACTTATTTTACAGGATAACACAAAGAATTTCGGATAGATTACCGCCAAGAAGTTTAAGAAAAAGTTTTAGATTAGATAATACAAGACTGCGATTGTTTTTTTTTTTTTTTTTTTTTTTTTTTTTTTTTTTTAACTTTTATGTATTTTTTAGCACTGAATCCGAAAATTACATTAATTTTTAACCATCATGTCAGAATATTTCGCAAATCATAAATTGTAAAAGTTAAATAATAACAAAAATCGGATACTATAAAGTAGAGGAGATGGTTGTATTTTTTAAATTTTGATAATTGAGTTTTACGTACTTTTTAGCAGTGAATCTGAAAATGACCTTCATTTTTAACCATCACGTTACAATTTTTTTTGCAAATCGTAAATGTGTAAGTTAAAATATAGCGAAAATCTCTTACTGTAAAATATATGTAAAACTTTTTTTTTGTTTTATTTTATTTTATTTTATTTTTCAATAATTTATTCGATATTTTTGCTTATCCTGGGATTCTTACAGCTAAATAGCTGAGTGGTCCGATGAGATGAAGGATGAGACTCAATTTTAAGTTTGAACTTTTTAACTTTGAAATTTGCAAAAAATCCTGATGTGATGGTTAAAACTGAAGGTCAATTTCAGATTCAGCGGTACAGAATACAAAAGAATCAATTATCAAAAGCTATAATACATGACATAACCAGACTTTTGTAGGCTAGTCTAAGCTAATAATATTTTAAAATACGTATCATTTTGTAAAAAATTAAGGCTGTTAATTTAGCATCATTTTATTTAACAAAAATTCTGTTTTTTCTTTTTGCTTAAATGTTTATTACGAATTGTATATTTTGCATTAATATGTCAGAATAATTAAAGATTTCAAATTTATATTGCAATGTTAATTTTACTATCGATCATTTTTTAATATATCAGACGAAATTATATTTCGACTAAATTTGTGAATGACCCCCAATTTGCAGCAAAAAATATGCTCCAACTTTAAACAGCTATTACTCGGTCAATTTTAATCGTAGAATAACGAGACTTTTTGTGTATTACTTGTCAGTGTAAAAGGAAAATTTTACTAAATATAACTTATAGGACCGGTGGACCGTATAAAAATTTAAATTTCGTAATTTTTTAAGAAATGTTTTTATTGACCCAAATCGCTTTTAAAATATTTCTTTACCTGATTTTAAACATTTTTGTAATTTGAACTATATGTCTATGACTAACGGTTTAGGAATTAGCCATTGGACACCATTGAGACCGGACACCCTGTATGTATGTGTTTGTACATCATGTTTCATATATAACATACAATTTATTCATATGATGTATTCATAGTTTAATTTAAAACAAATTCTTTTTAAACAACTATTACTGAAATAAAGAATTATATTTAGTTATATTTAGTTTGTACACTTATTTGCTAGAATACGAAATTTGTAGAAATAATTTGAAAATCCCCATACACTAATAAGACAATTCCTTTCTATGTATCAAACTTTTGTTATTACCCTTTATTATTTCGGTAGCTCTATACTCTATATCTTAATGCTATTAGAACAGCGAAGTCTTCTGCTTGCCTTTGTTTACTTTTCCAAAATACAAACAAAAAAGATTGTATTTCCAAATAAAATCTAACGATGGGACCTTATGCCTCTTCTAGTCCGCCATAAAACAATAGGCAATACAAAATGGCAACATTGATGCTTTTTCGAATCATACTGGAGTATTTCTTAAAAATAAACTCAAGGATATCCATTTTTTCGTCAATCCCCTTTAGTATAGTGTGCTATTGAATTGCTAGAACTTCCCACAAGCACATACATAAAAAAAGCCATCTGAACAGAAAACGATGCCCTTATTACCCACCAGCACAATTAAGTATTTCTCAGAGCTTCCTTCTCAACTTCGTTATATCGAAAGATATAAGGTTCAACGGGGAACGCACTGCTATGTATCTGATGACCCTTAGTTTTGGGCCATTAAGTGAAGGACTCTCATCATACCGTAGTCCCCAAATACTATTCTTTCTTTATGGAAAAGACAACTGATTTTTTGGTTGATGATGGGCTAAAAGTTACTGTAGAAAGTTGAAGCAATGAAGACTATTATTTTTGAGGGTCATATGTTATTTGCGAGATGCATTTTCTTTCGAAAGATTCGTAAGGAAACTGGGGAATTCGTTGTGCTGAACGAATGAATGTTATTATTCTGTAAAAATAAAGAGAATAATATAGCACGGTTAGATTATACATTTATGTAGCGTAATATTTTTTTCAAAATATAATTATATCGCAAAATATATAGTTAAAAGGAATATGTACTTTTAATGAGTGAAATTAAGGATCAAGCCCCTTTTTTAGTTCTTTATGGGTAGGGAAAATATCTCTTTTTCTTTGTTAAATAACAGTAAGTTTGTTATTTAACACTTTGTTTCTCCTATGTATTTAGCGTTCTACTAAAATGTTTCTCTTTGATTTAATGGTGCTTTAAAAAATGGCTGATTACTTTTTCTGGTACATTCCATTCCCATCTGTTATTAGCAAGTCCCTTATAAATAAGGATCGGCCGAAACAGGTTTTTAAGACGGAAACCGAATAACAGTAATCTTCCTACTTTTGGCCGAAAACGAAAATGAAAATTATAAGAGTGACCCAAGTAGGCTCACTGTGCCTTGGACCAAAACTTTTATTTTCATTTAAAACAAAACGCAATTAATTCAACATCGACACAGAATGATTTTCTAACTACACGAATTTCATCTAATTAAAAATGTTTAGGTATACATACCTCGATTTATCTTTTATAATGATTTCTGTAAAGGATCATCTGTTATACTAAAACTTTCTCAAAGAGTATTCGAAACACTTCTACGGTTTCGAACTAAAAAATCTCTATTACTTTTAAGTCTGCAGCTTTTAATAAGCACGCGAAAAGCACCTTCAAAGTTGAGTCATATATGCATTGCTTGCTTTATAATTTGCACTCATATCTTGAATCAGCTATGACTGATAATTATAAACAATGGATGTGACAGCAATAAATAAAAAGTGTCTCATATGAGCCAATACAGCTCAAATGAATGAGTACTGTTGAAAATTTCCGAAGCAGAAACGAAATTTTTGGAATACAGATAGTTTCGGTCAAGTTTTGGTCCGGCCGAATTTTCGGCAGCATATTCACCGAAATTCAGATATCGGGCCGAAAACGAAACCAAAATTTCGGTCAACCTCTACTTATAAATAACAAAATATTCTAGGAAATAGGTGCATGGAGGGGAGGAAAAATATCGACGCCATCGATTCCTCCAAATCGGGCCTTGGTTTTTGCAGTAGCTTTTATTGCAAGTTGATTTGAAATAATAAATTCGTATTTCAGTTAAAGGGCTAAAAAGAAGATGATCAACATAAATCATTTAGCATGATGACAAGAGAATAATCCCCGTGAATTCGAATTGCATTTATTTGTTAAAAATAATTGTTTTAAGTTATTTCGTGAGACTCAACTGACATGTGTACAGACGCAAACAAACAAACAAATGCGTTAGGTAGTAAATTTTAATCACCATCTCTCTCGGATTGCTCTAAAAACTAAAATGTGATAATTAATTAACTTGCCAAAACCTCAACAATCGTTCTTACATTGAAAGGTCAATATTTAAATATTCTTATCATCTATGTAATTGATAATTTTGGTCATTAATAATTTAAATGTATTTATCTCCAACCAGATACCAGTTTAGAAATTTAAAGTGAGTAATGTTGCCAACTTAGTCCATTTCTTTTTTTATCCAAAAAACTGCCGTCCTAGCAGAATTTCTGTAATCGAAATTTTTGTTTTGTTTAATGATAGGCATTTCGTGATTAAATAAAACAAAAACTTTTATATAGAAATTCTGGAAGGATGGTAGCCTTTTGAATAACAAAAGGGACTAAGTTGGCAACTCTGACATACTAAAGTATAGTATTTCTTCTATAGTCTGACCCCCGTCTCTCTTTTTCACTTTTCCTTATACCATTTAGTAGACTAAGATGTAGTTTGGTTACATATAAAATAATGAAGTGCGCTTTCAGTTTGTTTATGTTATTATATTATATTTAAACTGAAGCATTCAAATTATAAATGTTGCAATTCAGGATGAACTTGCACTGAAAAACATCGTTTATCATTAATTTTGGAGTTGTATTTTAAACTAATAGGGTAAATTTGAATTTGTAGTTTTCCTGTTTAATACTCCACATAAGGTTTAGCTTCAAATTTCAAAAGTATATTTATGCAGAATCTGTGAATGTGAATTAACAATGCGGGAAACAAAACTGTAAGAATAATAAAGCGAGCATCTTCTGAATGCTCACCAATTATAGACAAATGCTACAATAAATTTTACCTCTCGAATATAATAATTTTAAATTACTATAAAAATTGATTATTTTTAAAATTGCGTTCGTATTTTTCAAAGATGAATAATTGCATTTTAGAAAGAAAATATATTTAATTTAAATTTACTATACGTTGTACATAATTTAACTTAAAATTTTTATCTAAATTATGTGTATTACCAGCAATGTATGAAAAGCATTTATTGTACAGAATGCCCAGGCAATATAGAGAGTGTCTTGGCTAAAAGTATACAAAAGTTATGGCAAATTTTTACGGAACTACCCATTAGAATTAAAAAAAAAAAAATTTAAATAGAAAGAACATCTCACCAAGTTTTAATATCAATAGATTTCGATGTCTTTTGTAAAATGACAAAAGTCTAAACAGTAATCCAGCTCTCTCCAAGTGATTTGTAGCATATCAGGAGTTATTAGACGAATTGCTTGAATGATACACTTCTTCAAGTCATCCACAGTAATTTTTTGTTTATACACAACGGATTTAATGAATACCCAAGCAAAAAAGTCTAATGAAGCCAAAACCAGAGACCTTGGCGGCCAGGCAATTGGGCTCGTCTTCCAATCCAACTTCTAGGAAATGTCATATTCAAATATGCGGTAACATCTCTGTGATAGTATAGTGAAGCCCCCAAAAATCTCGTAGGGGTTTCCAATCCACAGAGGAACATTCTTTTATATTCTAATGGATAGTTCTGTAATATTAAGCTATAACTTTTGGATACTTTTATCTCGGACACCCTGTATAGAAAGACTGGCATTTTGCGGGGAAAAATATGAAACATTTGATTGAATATTATATATAAATTGTCTGGTTATTGTACTTAAGGACTAGGATTTATAAATAGGGTGATTATAAAAAAGATACTTGTATGTGTATTATATGTGCTCTTAGTTCAAGGACACGTTGTGCCATTTGATGTTTTATGGCATGGGCGTCAGAAAGACATTAGATGAGTTTTCCAAAATGTACGTGATCAGTACTGGTCCTATCACACGGTGCGTTACCACCGACTCCTAACACTGCGATAGAACGCTGGCCAACACAAAAAGAGGAGCAGAACAGGTCCGGTTCTGCAGCTAGCTGTCATCACCAACTCCCTTTGGAACCTTATAGGAGAGAACAACTACCGGAGAATAGTGAGACGTAATGTGATATGTCATCACGCACACAGTTGTTTTAAAATTCTTTTGAAAGTGCCAAGTCGGTAAAAACCGCCTTTCTTTCATCCTCAAAATAATTGACAACAGATTGTGCGAATAATTTTTTATCTTCTCGACATGAGGAAGAGGAACTTGCATCCTAGCTCCCAAAGAAGCAGCAGTAAAGTTTTTGTCAAAATTCATTTTAATTTTTTTGGCTTGTATTTCTCGATTGCGTTTAGGATGAATTTTACCTTCGACATCATTCTCAGTTTTGAATCAAAGATTGCACAAAATATTCGACTTATCATCTCTTTAATCTTTGCAAAATTTCTACATACATGCACATCATTGTTTACTTTAAACGCACACAACAGGTAGTATAAATGGAAGCCTCATATATTTATCACTATATTGGTTTCTTTCACTGTCAACAAAAATCTCATCTATATTCTGCGTAATAGTCTCTTTTTGCATGGTGAATCAGTTTCATCTTCTTATATTGTTTTGAACCGTTTATATTTTATTCCCGTCTAGTTCTCAGTCTGTATAGCTTTTAAAACATCTTGGAGTAGGGAAAATATTTTGAGACCCACTTTACCTTTTCAACCTAAGAGAACTTAATGTGGTGTTCTTTTAATCACAGAATGATTAACCATGTACTTTTGAAGCTGAAAAAAACTTTAACCACTTCACCGGCTGCCCCGAGATAACTCGGGGGTAAAAGCACTGTTTCCCCATACCATTCGCCGGTGAAGTGGTTAACCCCCCCCCCCCCCCCCCTCTTCAGTGATCAGTTTTTTTCGTTCTGCATGCAAGTACACAACGTATTTTCAATGTATTGATTTGCTCTTTCCACACAGCCCTGGTTTTGTTAGAGGCGAGGCTTGCCATTTTTTTTTTCTGGAACGGCTAAGAAATGTACAATTCGGTATCATGGCGAAAAACTTTTCTCGTATTTGGATAAATGTTTTTTTTTTCAGAATTCTTTCACATCCTTCGTGACCAATGGCCATATGGACGTACTGACATACTCTAAGTAATACAGATTCTGTGATGTAGCAGTGGATAACATAAGCGCTGTTTTCAATAGGATAAATGAATTCAAACAAAGCTAAAAAATGCTATAAAAGGGACATAATACCTTTATTTAGACTAACGCTCTTTTCATCGCACAACCGGCGACATTTTCAAAATCAGTTACTATTGTTACTAAAAGAGCGTAGCATCTCTTTCCAAATTTTAGGTAACTCAAGGGACACTGACTGAATCATTGCAAATATTCTCATTGCGTAAAAATATCTCTATGGATTCCCGGTTATGGATGGTAGATAAAATCTTGACGGATAAATTATTCTGCTATTTTTAAAATCTATCTGTAAAGGCTCTTTTCTGCATAATCTGGCCAAAGCTGTGGTTCTCCAGTTGCATTTGATGTCTGTTGTATGCTCTTTGATTCTAGTTTTCTGTTTGTCAGACCTATATAAAAGTGATTTGCTCCATCTTAAGCTGACACGGATGCACGGATTTTCACTAGGCATGAAATCTCGTGACATTATTTACCAAGTTATTGTTTTTAAAATATGTTTGCAAAATTATTTCTATCAGGAATGATTTTGAAAATGTCGCCGTTTCTGCGATGAAACGAGCGTTAATCTAAATAAAGGTATTATATCACTTTTATAACATTTTTTAGCTTTGTTTCATTATAAGTGATTAGCATACACATTTTTATAAGTTAATTCTCTTTTGTTTTCCATTTAACATCACAGCGATTCAGCATCTAATTGTTCCGTGGATTTTTCTCAGTAGTAATCTTGGAGTTTTTCACATACCTCATTAATTCCTAGTAAGTAGTTTTTATAAGGAACCACCGTTTTTTCAACACTGGCTCACACTTTAGACGAGAGTTTTTAAAAAATCCGTCGATGTTTTAATAAACCCCCAAAAATGTGCCCTGGTTGTTTTGTTTTTTAAACCTTAGTGTTTAAAAAAAAAAGGTCCCCCAAACTGTTTTCAATAAAACCGCCACAGATCCACTTGGGCTGAATTTTTTAAAGCTCTGATTTTGAGAGTTCATCGTAGAAATGTCGTTGCAGAGTCAACATGCCATGATTCCTTCTTGGATAATGCAGTTTTCTCCTCCATTTCTATACAACATGGATGTTATATTATTTCTAATTGCTAAAAAAAGGTGTAAGATTAAAACGTTAAAAAAAGTAAAATAGTTTTATTTGACTGTTGGCATGTTTCAACTCATCCAGAGTCATTGTCAAAACAAACAATGCACTGTTAAAAATTTGCAGCATTCTGGCAGGTCATTTGACCGTTTTTTCCGAAAACGGTTACACAACCGTGAATTTAACACTATTCTGTCTGACCATATTATTGGCCATTTTATGGTCAAAATATAGTTAAATTATGGTTATGAAACCGTTTTTTCAAAAAACGGTCGAATGACCTGCCAGAATGTTGCAAAATTTTTAACAGTGTGATATTCTGAAATTGCACGGTCCTGCAAGAACTGAATACAATGAATGCAATGAACTGAAACGCCACCATTCAGTTTCTCATGTAACGCAAGTTACTTTTTTTTTTAAATTTTACTTGAATGTTTATTTCTGTTTTCAAAATCCTTGAGCATCCAGAGCCACAGTTTTGGTAAGCTGAATGGTGCTGTATCGTTACATATGTTATTGTTACGTGTTAGAATCTATTTTTTTTTCTCTTATAATGGCTGGATAATATTGGTTGGAGGGGAAAATTACCTTACTATCGTTGAGATTTATATGAATAATTTCTTCTTGATGTAATTTTGCCAAGGTTGTGGTTTTTCTATTATATTTAATATGAGCTACATGCTCCTTTTTTTTCTGTATTTAAATTTCTGGCTAGTCATTTCAATATAGTAATTCTTTGATCCGTCTGCTCTAATTAATGCTCACCATGGCACCACGCACAAACATGGATGTTGTCTTTGCTGCGAAAATTCAAAGTACCATATTTTGTCATCTCCTAACAAAGACTGAAATGATAATGGGGAATCCGCCTGAGGCGAACATTGAACGTCATGGCATTAGAAACATCATTGGAGGGAGTATTTTATACATTGCCGGTTTCTCTTTTGACATTGTATTAGGATGCCTCGGAAATGTGTGAAATTTTAATCCTTTCATACTTTGACGCCCAATCTTTGGTAGTCTGTAAAATGCCTAATTATAAAAACATGTATAAATTTACATTTAATGCCTAATTATTTTATACAAATTCACACATTTTCAGTACACACACATATATGTATAATAAATGAGTTCTGGATTATGAAGCAGTATTTGATATTTATGGAGAATCTGATTACAAAATACAGTAAAACCTCCCTAAAGCGACCACGTTCCGTTCCAATAAAAATTGGTCGCTCCGAGAGGTGGTCTCTTAGTGGAGGTCATGTTTAAATCCAGATTTTAATTGTTGAAAAAAAAGGTAACAATTAATGTTATTAAAATTTATTTTTCACATTAAAAAAAGATATGAAAATTTAAGTATTAAAACAAAAGTTAATTACATAAGTTAGTTACTGCAGAGTTTAAAAAATGAATACATTGGCGTTTGCTTTGATTTTACGGTTTTATCGTTTATAACTTTTATTTCCAAGTCCTTTCGAAGTTCAGTAAATAAATGCTTTTTTTTTTTTCTTTTTTTGGACGGGAACAAATAATGACGATTTCATGAATTTACCTATTTCTTTGAGCGTTTCCTAATAGAATAGGACAGGGAAGTTTATCGACCTTCATTATTAATTTGTCATCAGAGTTAAATTTATTGCCTAAAAAGGCACAAAGGGGTTTAAATACACTTAAAAGTTACCGGTATAAAAAAAATCTAAACTTAGTTTAGAAGTTTGATGAACAATGAGCTATCCGGAATTATTTTTCTAATAAAACCTTCTTCAAGCGACCAGGAAAAAAATGGAATTTGTTTCATTTTCTTCAAAGAAATGGGTCGCTCATGGAGGGAGTTCAACTGGGAAGGAGGTAAAATTAGTAAGATAAAATTAGTCTATGGGAATAAATTTCGTTCCATGAAAAAATAATCGTTCAAGGAGGTGGTCGCACAGGGGGGTTTCACTGTATAGACGATCTGAAGCGTCTAAATTTAGATGTAGTTAAAAAAAATAATCAGGAGTTATATAGTAGTTCAAAACTAAACTTAAGAACACGTAGGATTACAAAAATGATGAATCGTAGACCTTCTGAATAATCAGTTGAGTGAAGTTAAGTAATTTTGCCTATCAATTTTAGGATTTTAAAATTACTATAAATGTTTATTGTTTCCAATAGTTTTGTCCTTTAAACTTTTCAGAGAGCCTGTATTCCCACAATTTACGACAAACTTGACATTTTTTACTTTATTTTCATTTATGGGGTCTAAATGAAAAGTATTTTTTTTTTTGCTTCTGACAGCTGTTTTCTGTTAAAAATATCTTTCTTTTGTAATAGCGTAACTATTGTGTCGTAAAAAATACGACAGCGCCTACTCATGCAAAATATTTCAACAAGCTGGTTGAAACGTTAAAAGTAAAATAAAGGTATGATTAATCAAGGAACGAATGCACTTGTATATACTAATTTTTACTTTTGGATAAATATTCGAAATTAATTATTATAAGAAATGCACTAATATATTGAAACACTGGATTTGATGCAACTGTTAATAATTTTTCAATCTTAGAAATCAAATGTGACTTCTTTATTGTATAAACAATTGTTTTAGATTCACCATTAATCAACGTAGAAATTTTCTGTTTAATAAACAAGACTTTTAGACGCAATAAATTTTTTTAAAACAGAAAACGTATTCTTATAATGAAACAATACCTTTTATGCAATGATTACAGTAGCTCATTGCTTCTAATAATTTTCTGTTATAAACACAAAATTCCGAGTTAGATTAATGAATAATAACTAACATCTATTACAATAAAATCTTAGAATTTTTGTTTTTCAATTAAAAGAATTTGAAATGATTTATTTGTTGTTTCGAAACCAGTATTTCAAATGGTTTTACTTATTAAACAATATATTTCCTTCTTATCAAATATTGTATTATTTTTTTAATAACTGTAAAATGCACAAAAAAATAAATAATAAATAAAAAAGACAGAGAGAGAATGCAAGTAATACAAGTCCTTCTATTACCTTAGACTTTAGTTAACAGAAAATAGTTCAACAATATTAAAGTCTAATTTAAAGAAGGAGAAATTCTTTATATTCTAATTTAAAAAGCATCTTCGAAATTAACTTAAAAATGCTAAAAAAATAGTTAAAGAAAAGGATTTTTAATATAACGCCAAACAAATTAAAATATTAAAAAAAAAATGTTAAATAGTAAATTCCCAGTATTTTGCTTCATTTCAATTTTAGTTTAACTTTTCTTTCGGCAATTCTTGGTATTTCGTATCTCCTATTAGACAATGAGTTTTATATTATTTTCTATGATCTTCGAATGTCTTTTGTAATTCACAATTTGTTTTTAAAGGAACTTTCAAAGAAATCTCTTTGTGCGAAAAGAATCGTGATCTTCTGCTACGAAATAATTAATTTTGCACAAAGAAACTGCTGAGTAGCATATTTTACTGACAACATAAAACAAATTTGATTTTAATAAAATAGCTAGAGGACATAAATTAAATTATGGTAAGGAAGGAAATTATCTTTCTTATGGCGAAAACAAAATTCCAAAACATTTTCCTGACGGGAATTTTATTAAAACGCTTTTATTTTATTACTCACTTCAAAGTAAATTGAAAATTTTCAGAATTGCAATCAAGAAAAATGGAGATATTCTGTCTTCGGTGGATATTATGTGACATTAAAATTTTTAATAGACGGTAGCCCAATGGGGATAGACCTTTCTAAATCTTTATTATTTGAAGAAAATATGTAAATAAGGCTAGGAAGCGTAGTAAACTTAATGCACCTTACAAGTTAAGATGGTTAATGTAATGTTCTTTACAGGAAATACTTTGCGAAATTTATTTTCGAACCTAATATAATTATTGAAATTTTGATGTGTGAAAGCTGTTAAGATAGCGCTTTTAAAGACAGAAATAATGTTTTATAAAAATAATGCAGATAGATGTTCAAAAAATACTTTTCATATATTTTTAGATGTCCTTGTGGTCCTTAATGTTTTTTTTATGAAAGATTCAGCACTTGAGGTGTCTAAAATGTTGCAAATTATTCTTTTAAAGTGTGTTTCTTCTATTGTACCCCTCTTGCTACACTTAAAATGTAATTTCTTGTAACTCCAGCATTGAACAAATCATTTCTATGATTTTTTTTTGTGAATTTTAATAGATATATAGTGAAACCTCTCTGTGAGACCACCTCCATTAAGTGACCACCTCCCTGAACGACCATTTTTTCATGGAACGAAATTTATTCCCATAGGCTCAATACTAATTTTACCTCCATTCAGAGACCATCAGAACTCCCTCCATGAGCGAACAATTTCTTTAAAGACAATGAAACAAATTCCGTTTTTCCCGGTTGCTCGAAGAAGGTTTTATTAGAAAAAAATTCCGGAGAGTGCGTTATTCATCAAACTCCTAAACTACGTTTAGATTTTTTTAATTCCGGCAACTTTTAAGTGTTTAAACTCCTTTGTGCCTTTTCAGGCAATGAATTTAATTCTGATGACATATTAGGAATGACAGTCAATAAACTCCCCTGCCCTATTCTGTCAGGAAACTCTCAAAGAAATATATAAATTAATGAAATCGTCATTATTTGTTTCCGTCCAAAAAAAATTGCATTTATTTACTGAACTTCGAAAAGACTTGGAAATAAAATCTATAAAAGGTAAAACCGTAAAATCAAAGCAAACGTCAGTGTATTTATTTTTTAACTCTGCAGTAATTAACTTATGTAATTAAATTTTATTTTGATACTTAATTTTTTTTTCCTAATGTGAAAAATAAATTTTAGTAACATTAATTTTTACCATTTTTCAACAATTAAAATCTAAATTAAAACATGACCTCCATTAAGAGACCACCTCTCGGAGCGACCAATTTTTATTGGAACAGAACGTGGTCGCTTTAGGAAGGTTATACTGTATAAATGCCATGACGAACAAAATGGAGATGAATGAGTGCAGTAAGACCTTTTTTCGTTTATTTCTTTAAAAATTTTAATATGTAAGTTGATGACAAAAAATCAAAGAATATCGAACAACATTAAAATAAAAAAGGTTAATTTTTATTGAACTATAATCAGTCATGTATTAAAAAGTTCGTTATATAAGAATATATATTAAAGTATATCATGTGTTTAGCATCCTGATAGTCTATGAACAAATTTATGTTTTTTTTTTTTTTGTTTGTTTTTTTTTTGTTTTTTTTTTGTGTGTGTATGACGAAAAAATACAATGACTCTATGGGTTTAATTTATTAAAGCTGTTTATAACAAAGAGAAATTACTGAGTCTGCCTATTAGCCACAATCATAAAATAACTGTTGTTTATATAGATGTAAATCAGTGGCGTGGCGTCCGGTCATCGCTGGATGCGGCGATGACCAAGCAATATTTTAAAACTCTTAATAAGCTTTTAAAACTCTACGATCCAGTTTTACCAGAGCATTTGGAGTTCATGTATAAGTGAAGGTAAGATTTAAAGTTTCTTTTTTGAACATTCAACCATTGAATTTTAGAGTTAATAATTTTTCACCACAAACTTAAATAATTGCGATGACCACCGAAAATTTTCACGCCACGCCACTGATGTAAATACTTCTGATATGTTAATTTACTTATCAAATAACTTATTGAAAGTTAACATATTAAAATATTATAGAGGAAACTGGGGATATTTTTACCAGATGAGTGATTTGTCACACTGCCTTTATTTCATTTTAAAAATCGTTTTTGATGATAAGTAGAAGATAGAAGCATATTATAAACCTTTTGTACTAGTTAATGTTGTTTTTCCAGCCATTTGTGGTGGTAATAATAATAAATAAATAAATATAAAGTGGAATTTTGCAACCGCCTCCCTCTCTCAAAGAAACCTTTTCCATTTACCAGTTGTAATCTCCTGTACTTGTAGTAACTAAAGTTAAATAAGATGTTATTGCTTTATAGTGTACTCTATTTAATGATTTAAAAGACAAGATATTTAAATAGAACTTGGTATTGCACTTTTCATTCGTTTTTATACCTTTATTTTCAAAATGGCAGTTGCGGGATGTTGGACCCGCATAAAATCTCCCGTTTTACATCTAGGGTGCTTGAACACATTTTAATAAATGGGTTTTACTTTGCCAATGATAATAATAATAATAATAAAAATAATAAATTTAGTTCGGTAATTAATAGCATAACTTATATAAAATAAGCACTATAATGCAATATTTTAGACGAAATTGAATGCGAAAATACTAACAAAATTGTTTTACAATTCGGAACAAATTGTTCAGAATACAGCTACTTAAATCTTATATATATATATATATATATATATATATATATATATATATTATGTATCATACCAAAGCATGATATATTATTTATTTCATTACTTGTCATTAAAATGTCAAATTCACTCCCTTAAAATACCTTTAATTAAATATCGTTTTTATTTTCTTGTTTTATGTATATATATATATAACAATTAAAAATCATGACAAATTACCAACAAAAATTGTGAAATTATAAATAAAAAGAAATTTATTCATTGACAATTAAACTTTTCCCCTTAACATATTCAACATAGATTTTAAAAAACAGTAAAAAACAGTAAAATCACTATATCGACCCTATCTTTGTGAATTTTCGCGATATTTGACTGGACTTTTTATATAAGTTGCCCTAAATAGCTGACTACCAAATTATATAATAAAAATTTTAGGATCTTCCACGCATGCGCAGTTAAAAATTATTTCATACAAATGCCCATATCTCATCAAATATTCAATATATTCATGTTTTAATTGCAGTATACTGTTGCTACAGTGCTTTGTCAGGTTTTCGGAAAGTTGTGTTATATTTTATTGAAAACTCAGTAGGCTATAAACAAAAAACTTTTGAATTTTTCACAGACACAATAACATTTTCACGAATATGAGTGCTATGCTTACACAAATGCACTCACACGTTGAACAGGACCCAAACAGTTATTTAACACAGTGACAAACCATCCCCAGCATTTTCCGTTACATAGGTGATCGCAAATATTATTTTATTATTATTATTATTTTTAACCTCCTAATTGTTCTCCCGACTAAATCTTCACCGAGAATCATGAAATCATTCTTTATATCCCAGAAGTTCAAGAACAATTCGCCAATAATTTTGGTAGATATTCGACAAAACGTTGCAATCGAAAGCATCCAGTCCCTGTACCTTAACTTTTGGAGGTCAGTGTATTTGCTACTGTCCACAAGGATTGATTAATAAAAAAAAAAATGTTATTATTATTTCAGAGAAACGTCAATAAATTGAAAAATGTTCACCTTTTTTTTTTTTTTTTTGAAAACTTTTAATTTACAGTGTAAATAGGATTTCTTACGCGAAATTTAATAATGTTCATATATACAGTATTAAATAAAATTCATATCTAAATATACAATAAAGTTAGATTTTTTTTTCCTGCAAAACTAATGGTCTAATTCAAATTATTATTGCATATTCATCATATCGAAATTATACACATCGAGAATAAAATTAAATTTCGTCAATGCTCACGAAAGATTATTAGTATTTTTGTTAATAAATAACAACTGCATAAAAAGTTGAGTATCTGAAATTCATATTTATATAGTTAAAAATTACTTTACATCTGCCGCTGAAAGTACTATTTTTAAGTTTTAAGTCTTAAGCATTTCTTTTAAACAATAAACATATTTTTCAGAAACATTATTCTGATTAATAAAATTATTTTAAGTATGATTTCTTAAAAAACATATTGCAATTTTTGAGGAAACTGAGTAAAAAAAATAAACTATTAATCCAATTTTCAAAATTTTTCTGACATTTGCTTTGACTAGAGTAAGTGCCGCTGCTAAATTTTACGACTCCTTCATTTTTAGTTATCATCTCAAGGATAAAAATTATTTACTCTTTATATTCTGAGCATAATTTTTGATGAAAATGAAGTAAATCTCCCTTTTTTTAAGATGTAGAGACTTGAGTGAATTACGTGGAGGGAAAATTGAAAAGATAGAAAATATGCCTTGCAAAATTGAGCAGAGGCAACAACTAAGGATGTAAATCAAGAAATAAAAATAAAGTTCTGTCGGCGCGACTATAATACAGAACTGTGAGTCTGAGCCCAATTATGTAGTTGATATTTTCGAAACCAAAACACCACGCTTATGGAAAATATTAATTTGTAACATAAATTGCCATTAGTTTCCGCTCTGCAGAATTTAGTATTCCTATATTGTTTGCAAGAAATATGTCATACTCTACAGAAAGGAAAAAAAAGGTTTTTTTTTTTTTTTTTTTTTTTCTTGTCTTTTGAATTATATCTAAGCAGTATCAGTTATCAATAATAGTTTTTAAAATAATGAAATAGCTTTTCTTTTATTATTATTATCATTATTATTATTTATCAGAAAATTCATATTAAAACTTGTTACGTTATCCCAGAAATGTTGCATACGTAATTACGAAAATAACTCGTAATAAAAAGGAAAATGCCCAGTTAAACTGATAGCATTGATCTCTCAGGTTATTCCCACTAATTGTATATTATACTCTTATTTCAAAGAATAATGTCTCTCGAAAAACAAAGAAATCGGCAAAAACACCCATTTAGCTAAATTAAGGGGGAGGGATTAATCCCCCCATCTATACTAGAAGAATGAACCTCCAAATATAATCAAGGAAGCGCCTTATCAGAATAATGAAATAGCTTTTCTTTTATTATTATTATTATTATTATTATTTATTAGAAAATTCATATTAAAACTTGTTACATTATCCCCGAAACGTTGCATACGTATTACGTAAATAACTCGTAATAAAAAGGAAAATGCCCAGTTAAACTGATGGCATTGATCTCACAGGTTATTCACACTAATTGTGTATTATACTTTTATTTCAAAGAATAATGTCTCTCGAAAAATAAAGAAATCGACAAAAACACACATTTAGCTAAATTAAGGGGGAGAGATTAGTCCCCCATTTCCACCCCCCATTCATACTAGAACAATGAATCTCCAAATGTAATCAAGGAAGCGCCTTATCAGAATAATGAAATAGCTTTTCTTTTATTATTATTATTATTTACTAGAAAATTCATATTAAAACTTGTTACGCTATCCCCAAAACGTTGCATACGTATTACGTAAATAACTCGTAATAAAAAGGAAAATGCCCAGTTAAACTTATGGCATTGATCACACAGGTTATTCCCACTAATTGTATATTATACTCTTATTTCAAAGAATAATGTCTCTCGAAAAATAAAGAAATTGACAAAAACACCCATTTAGATAAATTAAGGGGGAGGGATTAGTCCCCTTCATTTCTCCCCCATTTATACTAGAACAATGAACCTCCAAATATAATTAAGGAACCGCCTTATCAGAATAAACCGGTATACAAAATTTGAAGCCAATCGGATAATTCTGCATGAAAAATCCATTTATCTAAATTAAGAGGGGATTAGCCCCCATCCCCGCCTTTATACTTAAAAAACGAATCCCCAAAACTAATCAGGGAAGCGCGTTATCAGAATGAACCTATATCCAAAATTTGAAGCAAATCGGATATTTCTGCCAAGAGTTATCATGTTACATACATACATATGTACGTACATACGTAACTTGCGGGCACACTAGTTCTCAGGATTTGATAGTCTGTGAGCTAAAACTAATTTAAGGCTGAACAAAATTGATTATTAAAACTTAACTAAGGTAAAAATAGAGCAAGTGATGTAACGAATTCTAAAATAAATAGTTACTAATGTCCTAAACGGATATTTTATAAATTAAACTGTTGTTTGCGTTTAATTCAAGACATGATTCCCTATTGTAAGCAATTATATAAAAAAATGATTCTTAATATGACTAAATGTAAACTCAAATGATTCTTAATATCACTAAAAGTTATCTTTATTTTAGAACTTTATTGAAACTGCTTAATAAATTCCGTAAAGTGCTTGCAGCTTTCTCATTTCAACTCAAATTGTGTCCTTTCCTAAACGTCAATGAATTCAAAGGCTTTTTCATCCTTAAATATCGAACTGAACATAAACAACCTCGTATCCAATCTGCAGGTACATATACTACTTTTTTTTTTTTTTAAATTACTCTTCACCAACTTCATCTATACTTTAATATTACAGTATTTTGATAGGATAGAGTTTCATTTATGCACATTGTTACATTACGAAGACAAAAATATTCATCTAAAATGTTCGCATTTGATAAACACTTTCCTTACAAACAAAGCGCAATTTTTTTGAAGTGCATGGGATGGAGAAATCGGGGGAGAAAATGAATGACATAATTATTGTTTTGTTTTTTTACTTTCTTCTGTCTTCAATAGAAGAAAGTATTGTAATCGAAATTTTTTTCGACTTCCGGTTTTCGACGGATTTACACGTTTTAGGGGTCAGAGATCCCGAAAAACATGTTTATAGAAATTGTCTGTCTGTCCGTCTGCCCGTGTGTCTGTCGCCTTGTACCATCAAAAAGTGTATGAAGTTATGCATAGAATTGAACCAAATTTTTATTTTGAGTTTTTGGCTATGGCAATCAGGTCCTCCGCGAATTTGGAAAAATATCGCCGGTTGGGGGCGCTTTAATATTGATTTTTGCACGATTTTGAATATTGTACCATCGAAAAGTATATGAAGTTATACATAGAATTGAACCAAATTTTTTTTAAGTATTTGGCTATAGCAAGCAGGTCCTCCCTAAATTTGGAAAAAATTCGCCGGTAGGAGGCACTGTAATAGCGATTTTTGTGCGATTCTGAATATTGTACCATCGAAAAGTATATGAAGTTATGCATGGAATTGAACCAAAACATTTTTTTAAGTATTTGACTATGACTAGCAGGTCCTTCCTTAATTTGGAAAAAATTCGCCCATAGGGAGCGCTATAATAGCGATTTTTGTGCGATTTCTGTGACATTTTGAATATTGTACCATCGAAAAGTGTATGAAGTTATGCATAGAATTGAACCAATTTTTTTTGTGTTTGTTTTTGGTCATCGCACAAACGTCCTCCATGAATTTGGAAAAATTCCGCCGGAAGGGGGCGCTATAATTGCGATGTCTGTACAATTTTCATCATCGAAAACTGTATAAAATTATACATAGAACTGAACTAAATTTTTTGTGTATGTGTAAGGCTATGGTCGGTAGATCCTCCCTGAACTTGAAAAAATTCCGCCTGAAGGGGGCGCTGTAATTGCGATGTCTGCGCCATTTCCTTTATTGTACCATCGAAAAGTGTATAAAATTCTGCATACAATTGAACCAAATTTTTTGTGCATAACTTTGGATATGGCCAACAGGTCCTTCTTGAATTTGGAAATATTGCGCGGTAAAGGGACACTGTGATAGCGATTTTTGTGTAATTTTCTTGATTTTTCGTAGTTCTATTGTCCATCGGCGGCTCGTGCAGCGGCGGGAACTCGCTGTCTGCTAAGCCGGCTATTCACAAAGAGCTGATAACAACAGAATAAGGAAAAACTATTAATTTTAACAAATATCATGATATAAATTAACTGGTTTTTAGTCCGTTTAATTGACTGAAGCGGAAATTTAAGAAGAAAATGAAAGTTGGTATAGTATTGAACTAATAATATTGAAGTATTAACATGTGTAACTACTTTTTGAAATATTAAGATATATAAGATAGAAGAAAGTTTTGGGATTGGCACATCCAACTAGTTTAGTTTATTGAAACAACTTGCAGTATCTAATTCTAATTAATAGATTAAGATGTTTTTACCCGTAATCCCAAAATTTTTACAGAATCTTTTGGACTCTGATCATATCTGTGAGAAATTTCTAAGAAAAAAAAAAAAAAAAATCAAAAAATCTGCCTCTTCTATTGTTATATAAAAAAAATATATTGAACGACTATTTACTATGGATTGGATGAATACTTTGTTCTTATCAGTATACAAGTATTCCTTATAATATTTAGAAATGGATGTCATTTCGTGTAAATATAGCATAAAAATTTTGGCCTGGCTGACTCGGTTTACAGCAATAAATAAATTTTCTTTATCCAATAAAACTTAATTGCGTGCAGAAATATAGAATGTTATAAAAGCAGTTACACCGATCATGTTAGTTTAGAAAATTTAGAAATTAATATAAGGAAAACCCATTCATAAAAATGTACGCATGTTTTTCTATTTGTCATCTTTACTTCTGTTTTGTTCTTTATTTTCATGCCGCAAATTTATCAGATTATAACTTTATTTTAATAAGAAAATTATTTTTTTACAAACGGTAATGATTTTCATGTTGAAATGTTCAGGTTTGGACAGTTTTCTATCTCTGCACTCTCCTGCTGTTGGGAGAAATGAATGTGAATGGAAGTGAATGCTGTTTGGGAGAAATTCTCATGAGTTAAACAGGCAAATGACCCATATTCCAACATTCTACACTAACTGACTCTGTCTGCTTCAACTGTTTACAATCGTTTCTCTTATATAATATACAATTATTTCCTTGCACTTCAGAATGCGAATAAGTCGACTAATCGAAATTTTCCGTCCATAGAAGAATATGCCTCTGGATTCAAAGATTATTTGCATGACTTAATGCAGGGTGGCCACTGGAAAGGAAATTTTTTAGGGAAAATACCAGTATTTTCCTTTACAAAAGTTCGCCTTCTTTAATCTAGCGATAAAATAAGGCGGAATTTTGTATAAGCAGATACTCGTATTTTCCCTGAAAAATTCCCTGGCGTGATTAAATAAGGTGAATTTTACTATAAGAAAATACTGGTAATCTCCCTGAAAAATTCCCTGAGCATTGGCCACCATGTTAATGACATGAAGAAATATTTTACTCTGCAAATACGAGAAATAATTTTCTCTGCATTCTGGAATACAGAGATAATTTGCTAGACGTAATGGAAAGTAGACACCGGCAAGAGTATTTTTCAGGGAAAATACCAATAGTTCCTTATGGAAAAATTCTCCCTTTTTGGTCACGTGATTAAATAGGGCAATTTTTTTCATAAGAAAAATACTGGAATTTTCCGTGTTATATGATATTTTACTCCGCCAAAATTGAAATTTGTTTATAAATCCAACTTATTATTGATACTACTAGCACGAAAGACATTGGACCGAGAAACTGATGATTTTATGTTTAAGAAAATAATTTTAGATAAGAAAGATTCAATCGACTTGTCTCGAACTGAAAAAAAAAAAAAAAAAAAAAAAAAAGAAGATTAGTGTAATACATTTAAAAATCATAAAATCTCTCTTAAGAGCCAGACAGAATGTAAATCGCAAACAGATTCTTGAACGTTGAAAAAATCTCCGAATTAGGCAGACTTTGTGTCAGTCAGTGTACGTATAAGAAAATAATTTTTGGTATAACAAATACACTCTGTTGCAAAAAAAAAAAAAAAAAAAAAAAAAAAAAAAAAAAATTGCACCACGAAAGAATTAAACCAAAGCTACGAAACTTGGCGTGCTGATGTGATTGGATGAGTTATGTAAAAGATTAACATTTCAGCATCAATGACCAATTGCGGTTTATGCAATGCGTATTTAAACTGCGGAGCAGGCAACATTTATAAGAGCCAGTATTCAAATTCTCGGGTAATTAGAATTGCGGTCTAACCATAGGCCTCAGAAAAGCGGGTTGCTCCAAAAGACGTATCAGCCAGCATTTTGGACGAAGTGATATTGTAGTTCCGCGGTGTTGGCATCAGTGGATCAGAAAAGGCACGGCCAGCCGCTGCAGTGGCTCAGAACACTCTCGGGCCACAAATGCATAAAAGGATCGAGCAATCAGAAGAGCAGCCACATCTACACCAATAATGTCACAATCATCTAATCGACGCCATTTGCCAGATTATATGGATGCAGTGGTATTAAGGCCTACTATCCGTAGATGACAAGCCGACGCTGGGCTCAGCTCTCGACGTCCATTTAGGCAGTTGCTCCTAACCCTTCAATATAGGCAGTGTCGTCTGTATTGGTGTCTTTTTCGAGCAAGCTTGGCAGTGTATGATTGGATAAATGCGATATTCAGCGACGAACCCCGCTTTTCTCTCAGTTCTGGTAACTACCGTAGGTGTGTGGAGGCAGAGAGGTCAGTGTTCAAATTATGCGTTTGTAACTGAGCGACACACTGCCATAAAACCCGGAGTGGCATTCTGGGGGGCGATCTCCTGGAACAGCTGATCACCTTTACTCGTGCTACAAGATACTCTAATGGCTCGAAGGAACGTAGACGACATTTTGAAGTCGGTGGTACGGTCTATGCTATCAGTTCGTTTAGGTGCCATTTAGCAGCAAGATAACGCTCGACCACATACCACACGACTCTCGCAGCATTGTCTACAATGAGAGATAATATCCTTTTATGGCCTGCCAGGTCACCAGATCTTGCTCCAATAGAGAATGGTTGGGGCATATTAGAAAGGCGACTTTATCCGACTCGGAATATCACCGAACTAGTTTATCAGTTGCTACGCTTATGGAAGAATCTACAGCACAGCGACATCGGTAACTTAATAGACTTCATGCCTCACCGAGTCTCGGCTTTTATAGCTGCCAAATGTGGCTTTACAGCCTACTGAAATTAACATTCTTTTTGCTGGTACTAGTCAATAAAATGTTTTTTTTTTGTTCTCAATTTATAATCATTTGTTCATCTAAGCAAACACTATTCACATACCAAGTTCCATGGTCGTGGCTCAATTTTTTCTGGGTACATATAGTTTTTTTGAAATAGAGTGTATTAAGGCAACTTGCCACCAATTTTACGAAGACTCTTAAAAAAACAAAAAAAGTATAAAGTATCTATTGATAATCAAGCATAATGTAATGCATTGAACGCATTGCTGAACACTAGAATCATGACATGAGACTGAGCTAATAAGTGTATCCATTAAAAAGAAAAACAATTTTTGATATAGGAGAATTAAATTGGTTCATCTTGAATTTTAAGGAAGATTGGCATAATACACTTTAAGAACATAAAATATGACTTAAAAATCGGGCATAACGTAAAGTGTCAGACTTATTGTTGAGCATTAAATATCATCACATTGAATGATTAAACGTTCATATTAAAAAAAAAAAAAAAGATATATAACAAAGAATAAACAGATTTTCCTGAAGTCTTAATAGAAGACTGAAATAATACATTTAAAAAGCATAAAATTCTCTTCACAAGCAAGCATAACGTAAAGCTTTGAATGTCATTTTGAGCACAAAAAATCTTGACGCTAGAGGCACTTAGTTAATTAGTGAATGCATGCATAAGAAATTTTCTTAAAACAAAGATTAAATTTTCTTTAGATTTTCTTAAATTTTCTAAGAAATATTGCAATAATGCACCTGAAAAGCATAAAGAATCTTTAAGCAATTCAAGCATATACTTAAAGCCTTGGATGCAATTTCGAGAACTAAAAATCATGATATTAGACTTTCTGTTACTGATAGGGAAATAAATTTTTATATAATACAGATTAAATTGGCTTGCCTCGAATTTTAAGGAAGACTGTCATAATACACTTTAAAAGATAAAATATCTTTTAACAATCAAACATAATATAAAGCAAAAGCTGTTCAATTTTAATAATTCTATACATTTCAATTGACATAGAAAATTGTTATGATATAGAATAAACGAAATTTTCATTTTTAAATTTTTCAGTAACTCTATTTTGAAATCCTTCATTTGAAATATCATTAAATAAGTTTATCGACATAATACAGCGCTGAGGGACACGGAATAAAAGATAAAATACTATTTAGTAAAGGAAATGAATAGCGCGTATTCAGTTTTAATATTTTCTTTTTTAATCGATTATGCTCGTTCTTTTCTATGTGTACTTATTTTAGCATGAAGTTTAAAATAAAATAAAATTGTAATCTGATATAAAATTGAATGGTTTATATTAAGTAAGGCGCTTAGATAAGATATTTCAACAAAATATATTTTTACAGTCAAATATTTACTTTTAATTTAGGGTTATACATTTTGTAGGATTTTTTAAAATTTAAATTGCTTTTTAATTCTTTTAGTATCTCTGAAAACTGAAAAATATGTATCTTTTATAAGTGACAAAGAAGATAATATTTTCGTTTTTTTTTTTTTTTTTTTTTTTTTTTTAATATCGTTTTACTAGTATACTATTTCTAATTGCTAAAAAGACGTAAGATAACAATAAAAAACAATAAAATACCTTTAAAAACAATAAAATAGTTTTTTTTGACTGTTGATATGTCTCGACCCTACCCGAGTTACTTTCAAAACAAATAAATAAAAATGATTTTTTCAAAGACTAAAATTTAAGACATAAAAAATCGCACGGAGTTGATCATACATTACGTACGCCATGAATTAAACATTAATAGTGTTATTACACGTAAAAATTGCAAGCGACAAAAATCGCCTGCGACTCGTCAGATTTCCTGAAACTTACGTATTATCTACCTGAAACTTGTGTATTATCCAAGCATTTCATTGGCTGTTCGGGAAAAGGCTTTTCCATCGTCAGATTTCCAAGAAATCTGACGACCAATTTTAAATGAAATGTCATTCTTATACTTCTAAACATCCCACAATATTACTTTTTACACCGTCGTATATAGAAAAAAAATGTACTTTTAAATGCAATTTGTTTGAAAGCTGTATCTCAATTTGTTTCCGAGTTTCTGATTTTTTTTTGTAGTTTTTATTACTTTTTTGTCATAGTGGCAACATAAGTATCCATCTCTGTTGAAAGTAAAGGGAAATAAATTACTGTATAGACCAATCAGAAAACGAATAAAATGCGGATTCAACCAATAAAACACCTCAGATATGTTTTTGATTTCCTACCCTGACAGAGAACAACAACCATTCTCCCAAATGGTTAACAATATTCTGAAATTGTGCGGCCTATGATGCAATGATCTGAAACGCTATCATTCAGTTTATCATGTAACGCATGTTTTTTTTTACTTGGATTTTTATTCTATTTTCATAACCATTGAGTAATTCGAGCCATAGTTTTGGTAATTTAAATGATGCTGCATCGTTACATATGGATTTTTTGCGTGTTAGAATCTCTATGGTTTCTCTTATAATGGCTGGATAATATACAGGGTGATTGAAAAAAGTTTACAAAATGACATGGCAAATCAGGCATACAGCAAGGATGGAAAATCACATAGGAACATGGGGTCACAAACCACTTATTTAGTCGCAAATACAAGATGTTTAATCTTAACTGAACCCGGGTTGACGGTAATAATTTCGAGAAAAATAAAAACATTGTAATGAAAATGCTACGATATGTACCTTGTTTTGAGTAAAATGTGATAACATCACGAAAAGATCTGGAATAACTTGTTGCACAAGCAATCGATGTTACCCTATGAATTGATAATCACAGTCCAAAATGTAAGGGCGTCAAGTGCATACTGCTGTGCGTATAATCCAAACTTCTTCCACTTTTGTTTGGTGTTATCACATTAACAACAAAGGTGAGAATGTCTGTTAAATGTTTTATTATAATATACTTTAGTTTTCTGAAAGTTATTACCGTGAATCCAAATTGAGTTAGGATGAAACAGACTGTATTTGTGACTAAATAAGTGGTTTGCGACCCTATGTTCCTAAGTGATTTTTCATCCTTGTTGTATGCCTGATTTGCCATGTCATTTTGTAATAGTTTTTTTTAATTACCCTACAGATTGGAGTGAAAAAATTATCTTGCTTTCATTGAAATTTGTTTGGATGATTTGTTCTTGATGCAATTTGCCAGGGCTGTGGTTTTTCTTTTATATTTAATAAAGTTATATGCTCCTTTTTTCTGTACTTAAATTTCCTGCTAGTCATTCCAATATAGTAATTCTGTGATCCGTCTGCTCTAATAAATGGTATTCCATATACTCTATATGGGTCATTCTCGCAATCTTTTGATTTTCATGTCCCTGAATAATAATTTTTTATTTAATACATTTTTTTGTGTTTTTTTATTTCATATACTGGGGAACATCCCATTGCATGATTGCATAACAATATTAACGAGATAAATAAGTTTTGGACGATGTTGGAGGTTCAAATATCAGGAAAACTCATCTACCGTCCCGTGACCCTGATGCTGATTTTTAAGTTTGGAGCTGTCTGATAAAATTGTTTCAATAATAATAATTCAATGTAATTTTTTTTCTGAAACTGGAACAATTGTTTTATATAAATATGTAGCTAAACATTAACCTGCACACATTTTTAGGGTTGTTATTATTTTTTAAACTCTGTCCCTGGGTTTTAGATTCCTTACCATCCCTCTTCTAAAATTATACAGAAAATAATTTCAGATGCAGCCACAGAATTTTTTTCAAGTTTTTTCTCATGCAGAAGTATGTTAGCGTAATAATGTCTAAAATTCTTTTGCAGGAAATTTACTGTAGAATTTAAATCAGCATTTAAATATTAATTTCAAGCATCATGGCTTTGTTGGTAGTCTCACCGTCCCCAAGGTTTATTCCTGCACTTTTCGAGGTAAATTAAAAAAAAAATATATATATATATAATCCAATGTTAACAACTGTTTCTAAAAATCAATGAACATTGTGGCTATCTCTTATTCTTAACATGATTTTCCTAAAAATGGGTGGTAATTTTCCTTACCGTTCCATCCTTACCGTCCCCATTTTTTACCTTACCGTCTCTTCTTTAACACCCCTTTAAGACAATGCTATACAAAAATTCTGTATTAAAATTCTAAATTGTTATTATTTCTTATTTGAATGTCCTGTGGGTAATATGCAAATTCATTATAAGTAAAAATTTAGAAGAAAATAAAAAGTTATAGGGGTAAAATGGTAAGGAAAATTAAACTCGCAAGTTTAACTTAAACCTCAGTGAAATAAAAAAAATTTCACTGCTGACCAATTTTTCTTTATTTTGAATCATTAAGGCATTCGTCTATTAGATTAAAATGTTATTTTAGCAAGTTTAATTTTGTCAGATTTTTTCCCCCAAAAGTCAAAAGAATGTGAGAATGCCCCATATAGAGAGTATTGGTTACCAAAAAATAATAACACACTCCGATTATGCAGCATTTCCAAATTTTGAACACAGATTGATCCAGTTTTAGTTGAAGCAAGATTTGTTTTAAGAATAAAAATTAATCTAGAAGTAACGAATTAAAATTTCGAATATGTATTTTGTATTTCGTTAAAATTAATTAATTTTTTTTTTAAAGATTTTTTAGATGGTGTTATAATATGAATGATTTGTGTGAGGATTTTAAAAAAATGTTTACGAACTTAAGCTCCAAAAGATAGAAAGGAATGCCGATCGTAGAAAAGGGACAAACACACTGATTATGGAAAGGAAATGATGAAAAAAAAATAACACACTCCGATTATCCAACTTTTCCAAATTTTAAACGCAGATTTATCCAGTTTTAGTTAAAGCAAGATTTTTTTTTTTTTTTTTTTTTTTTTTTTAGAATAAAAATTAATTTTAGAAGTAATGAATTAAAATTTTGAATTTGTATTTTGTACTTCGTTACAATTAATAAAATTTTTAAAGATTTTTTATATGGTATTATAGTATGAATGATTTTTATGAGGATTTTTTTTTTTTTTTAATGTATACGGACTTAAGATACAAAAGGAAGAAACGAATGCCGATCGTGGAAAAGGGTCAAACACACTGCTTATGAAAAGAAAATGAGGAAAAAAAAATATAACACAGTCGATTATGCAACATTTCCAAATTTTAAACGCAGATTGATCCAGTTTGAGTTGAAACACAATTTTGTTTAAGAACAAAAATTAATCTGGAAGTAATGAATTAAAATTTTGAATGTGTATTTTGTATTTCGTTAAAATTAATTAACTTTTCTTAAAGATTTTTTAGATGGTATTATAATATGAGTGATTTTTATGAGGATTTTTTAAAAATGTATACGAACTTAAGATCCAAAAGATAGAACGGAATGCCGATTGTGAAAAGGGACAAATCATTCCCTTTTCGACAATAAAATATGTCCCTTCTAATCGTTGATCAGTAGCTAATTCATAAATCGATAGTTTCAGAGCTTTAGTTGCAAACTGAAAAATTATTTCAAATGTCTTCATCATATAAAAATCTATTTACATCAAAATAGTTAAAAGTTAATGAGTTAGAAAGTTTAATTTTTTTATACTGTCCCTGAATTCGATAAGTTGAATTTAGAAAACATTTTATGCTCTAATAAATTAAGTAGTAAAAATTCCATTTTTATATGATCACAATTTACCAAGTTATGCTTTGAATTTTAGGATTTTTTAGCGTTTCCTGGTTTTCAAAACACGGTTTTCCTTTTTACACTGTACAAAAAATATCCGTAAAAATGCAGGGAAAATTTCATAAAATTTTACGGAATAGTGTAATTTTTCTTAAAAAAAAAAAAAAAAAAAAAAAAAAAAAAAACCAGTACAATTTCCGTCATTGACATTTAGATAATACGAATCTGTAAAATTTTAATTATATATTATCGGTTTTCGTTCAGTGCAGTGCAATATCCGTATTTCTTTCAAAATAGTGCAATTCCCGTAATTGACGTTTGCGTATAAATATAGCTTTCTTTCAAATGCGAATTAACTGATTGTTGTATATACGAGTATTACAGTTCTTCAGGGACCCTGGCCTGGACTCGCCAAGCCTGGGCGCCTGGGGATCATTATACTTTTTTTAATGTAAGAGAAAGACGTCTGTCATTTTCGGACAAAAATACTCGGATATTATTAATTTATAGCATAAAAGGTAAGTCTTATTTAATTTAAATTTTTTATTTCTGTTTTGTATATTATGATTATGAATTAAAAAGAACTCATTCTTATCGGTCGTTGTCGGAACGGCATTTTTTTTTCTAGAAATAATAGTGATAGTACATATTTTAATCGAATCTTTCAAAATTTATTTTGATTTGGTAAATTACAGAAATATATTTTAATAATCTACTTTCTTTATAGTGTTTCGAAATTAAAACTTTTTTCACTAATTTTAAAAGACATTATTATTTTTTTTTTTAACATTATACATTATTTTTGCTTAAGGTTTCATAAAACAATAGCTATGTAAATTATCGATACGTAAATTGATAGTATTTTTATAGCTTAAATATTCATTTATCTTATGAGGGCCAAACGCTCATTGGGTTTTAAACAATATTAATTTCTGTACTGACTCTTCATTTGAATACTTAAAAATATATTTATTTCATTATATTCAGGAAATATTTATCTAAGACTTTCAGTTATAAGATAATTCTAGTTAAGAAATATAAGCTAGTTTTTCTTCTTGTTCTTTCTTTCTTTCTTTATTTTTAGAAACTGAGTCGGGCAGAGCAATTTTGGGTCTGATTTCAGTGATTTTTTTTCCCAAGCCGAGCTCAGCAATGAACAATGAATAAATAAATGGCTCCGAGTCTAAAAATGTCGACCAGTGCAGACTAAACTCCGTCTAGGGCTGACTCTGTGTAAGACTGAAATCTGTCTAATGCGGAAATATTTTCAAGTCCTGGCGAATTCATCTATTAGGTTGTCAAAAAAGTTTCTTTCGCAATTCACGTGATATTTTAAAATTTGTTTCGCATCACTTTCTTAAAACAAAAATCTTTCACATACACTTTGACAACATCTGAAAAAGAAATACTACAAAACGTATTTTTCAAAATAATTTTACGAATAGAATATAAAATAGTTGCCAGTGGCTGTCCTGCCTATGTCCTGAAGGAAGGCAACATTTCTAGACCTCATTTCCATCTGCGAAAAAGATTGGTCACCGGGGACGAAAGCTGGATACTGATACTTTATGAGAACGTAGGATGCAAAAAAGGATGTTCCAGCTCATGGAGTAGTCATAAATGATGTCACTTGATGTCGTTCGAACCCCCCCCCCCCTTCTCCTCCCGCGTCCGCCAAATTTAGCCGAGTCTTGCACTTGAGACCTGCTGATTGGACTGCAAAGTCAAATACGGTGGCCCCAGGAGAGGGGAAAAGAACTCGTTTTTCCGCGTCAAAGCTTTCGACGATCGAAGATTGACATGTCTATTCCTCCCTTTTCATAGCTCCATGGATGCAAACGATCCTGGTCCAGACGAAACAAAGGTCCCGTTCCTGTCGCTAAAACCAGTCTCCTGCCGAAGAAAGTTTTACTGTCTGTTTCATGGGAACGGAAGGGTGTAATCTACTACGACGTACTTCTAACGAACCAGACCATCAACTCTGAAAAATAGTGCTCGCAACTCGAAAAAATGCAGGCAGCAATAGCCAAGAAACGCCCCGAATTAGCAAACAGACAAGATGTCTTCCACCATGACAACGCCAGGCTACACGTGTCTTTGGCCATCAAAAACAAACTCTTTGCATTCCATTGACACGTTCTGACCACTCTCCTTACTATCCGGACATATCTCCGTCCTACTACTATTTGTTTGTTTGCTTGTTTCTTTTTTTTTCTTTAATTTCCTTCGTCGAAAAAAAGTTGAGTCTTTGAATGAGATAAAAAATTACCTCAAAAAGTTTTTTTTCCAGCAAATCACAAATGCTTTGGAAAGAAGCCATTATGCGACTTCCAGAGAGATTGAAGAAGGTTGTTGAACAGAATCGAACTATTCTACATATAAAATATGAACAATATAAACTATGATTCAAAATATCGTTCAAAATATGAACTGATCTGCTCATACGTAGTATTTTGTTTTGTTTTAAATACGATTTCTATTCTAGTCAGTCATCTTTTCCCTTTGAAAATGAACGCGTGTGCGTTTGAAAGATCTCAGGCTTGTATTAAATAATATCTTTTTATGTTTATGTCACCTTTTAAGTAATTATAAGTATGTTTTAAAGTTTATATTAGTAACAAGGTGAGAATTCCTTCACGACACTAGTTTTTTTTAATACAGGGTTTTGACTCTATTGACTCTACAGAATCTCTACTTTAATAAAATCTCGCAGTTTTCAAAGTTTCGCTTAGTTAATTTTTTTTTTGTAAAAAACCAAAGAAACTTTTCGGATAGCCTAATAGATAGATCAAAGTTTGTCTGAGCGGAATGGAATACTATTTTCAGCCTTATTCCGCCTTAGACAGAATTTACTGTATTTACTTTACAATGTAAATATTGCCATTGAAATGCCCACAAATATTGGCTTTATATGAGATTTTTTTTCAACGAAACGCCAATATTGCCAAATATCATCTCTTGTTTTTTTTTTTTTTTTTTTTTTTTTTTTTTGTTTAATAAAAAAATTAAAATATTTTTGCGACAATTAAAAAAATAAATCCCTCCCGGCTAGGCTTATAGGCACATGTAAATTTCGTAGTTAAGTGCTAATTTCACCAATAAAAACTAAATCACTATTAAAGATAATATCTAACCGCTTTTGATGAGTTTTTGATTTATTTATCTGTAAGAGAATCTGTAAGTTTTATCAGAATCATGTTAAAACGATAATTTTTTATGTATATGCTATAAAATTGGTCTTATCAAAAACATGCCAATATAAAAGTTGTAGATAATATTAAGAAGATTTATAATAAATTCAAGCGGATTTGTTATGTTGGGAATTCACGAAGTCATGAATTTTTTTCCTTCACCTCCCCCCCCCCCTACTTTTTAAAAAATAATTTGTTTTGCTAAAAGACTTGGTCCTATCAAAAACTTGTCAGTGAAAAAGTTGTAGATAAGATTAAGAAGATTTATAATAAATTTAAGAGGTTTTGGTATCTTATGAATTGACGAAGTTATGAATTTTTTTTAAACCCTATTTTTTTCGCCCCGCGAGCCCATTTTTAATGATATTAAAAATCTGTTTTACATAAATTTTTGGCTTTTTTCCTGAGGAGTCATAATAAATTTAAACCGATTTGATATGCATTATAATTAAGAAGTTATGGTTTTTTTTCTGTTTTCGCAAAAACCTTCCCTATTTACACCTCCTTGGCCCGATTTCGCCCATTAACGAACTTAACCGAGAGTTTTTGCTCCTTGATTTTATGTATCAGTTTGGAAGAGATTTGTACAGAATTATGGAAGTTATCGTGTCTATAAAAATGTGATATATGTATAAAATTTTAAACTGGAATGGTTTTGGGTTCTAGGGGTCATGATCGGCGCAGATTTTCAAAAAATTTTCAGAATTTCCAACATTGGGGATTATGTAATAGGCAGTATTTCTTACAAAATCTACCTAAAATAAATCTATTACTTTTTTTTAAGTCTGAGAAAAGTAAACTTTACAGCACCTTTTTTTTTTGTTATTAGTTTAAATTAAACTAATTTAGCTTATAAAGTTATGAATTAAACTAAAATTTACTATTTTATAAATTATAAATTTTATAAAGTTTATAATTTTTTTTAATAAATTTATAAAAATAGTTAATAACATAAACTGGAATTATTTCATTTACAGCTATTGCTTTTAAAGAATTAGAATTAAGTACAATATACAAAATTTGGAATATATTTTGCATAAAAAATGACAATCATTTTCACAATTTTTATCCCGAAAATATTAGATATTACATCAATGGGCCATTGTATTAGAATATTAATCTTTTATGACAACTATATGCAAAATCGTACCGATTTGTTATTCTATGTTATGTCTCTATTATACTGGTAATGAATGCTAATAAAATATCCATTTAAATGCTTCATTCGTTATTATATAAAGACTTTAAAATAAAAAAAAGTTTTTAAATTAACTGTGAATAGCGTAGTTCATTTTTTAATGATTTTTAAGCACATTTATTTGACATTTTTAGAAGATAAACTATGTAGGATTTTCTTTTTCCTGCTAAAAACTTTCATATTTTCAATTTATGCGTGTCAAAGAATTATACAGTTTCAAATATTTTTTTTTTCTTTAAAAAGTATTTGATTCTTTCCTTTCTCTTATCCCCCCCCACCTCCAAAGTTAAATGAAGCATATTTAAGTAATGCTAAGTTTATAAGAATTTGTAATTTTTTTTTTAGTAATTCTGTTTTTTATTAAATTATCACAACGAAGTCTTAGTAAATAACCATATACAAAAAATGGTGAAAGGAATTTAATTTAAGCTTTATCGCAACTTTTATTTGATTGAAAAATACATTAAAATGATGTGCGCATTACTTTTCGTGCCTTGCGAAAGAATGGTAAAATTTTATATATTCTCCATTATGTTCTTTTTATCTAGATCATTAAATTTTAAAGTGACATGTGGAAAAAATCTTTGAAATTGCTAGTCAAATGAAAAAGTGTCGTATATCATTTAAAGGAATTTAAGTTAAATAAATGACTTATAGTTACGTTGAAATATAACTAGACTACGTTTTACTTTATAAAATAAAATTTCTAAATAACATTAATTTCTTGACTTCTAGTGTAAGATAATCATTCAGAATTTTACTGTTGGCCTTAAAAATTCCGAGGATTTTTCTAATTACTTTTTTCAAAGGCATGTTCAAAACAAATTTTTGGCGACAACTTATCATGCTCGTCTGTTTGAAATAATTAATTTTTAACAAAGTGTAAGCGTTACATAAAATGTTTTAAAGTATAACTTACGACAGATTTTATTCTAATAAAATCGCAGGAATGGTATTTAATTTAATCTTAATCTAGTTTAAATTATATATGAGAATGTGTCACTTAAGAAGTAAACAAGTTTTCAAGAAGTTTTTAGTGAAATTAAATTTACATTAAAATATTCCATAAACATTGAAAGAAAAGATATTTTCTTGAGAAATAGAAGAAACCTTTGACAAGTTTTTAATCAAAATAAAGTAAAAAATACTTCATTCCAAACGACATTCATAAGAAATTAAATTCTTTTCTCTAAAAGTGTCAAAAATATTTTTTTTTTACTATTTTATATTCTCTGCACATTCTGGCATTTATATAAGATTCCATATCTAAAGTTTATTTCATACTAGATTTAAAAATTCAGTTAACAAAAATTTCAAATATACGTTTCGAAATATCTTTCTAATTTAAGAAAGATTTATTGCATAGTTTTACTTCCTTCTTTTCACCCTTTAAATTCTGCGAATTTTAATTTTCAAAATGTTCTCTGAAATTTCGTTTAATTGTTTTAGGAAAGTATTGGGGAAAAAAAGGGATCACCCGCTACAAATTCTGTTGCAAATAATCGCATAAAAAAGACATAGGAATCAATCGACTGCGAACAGTGTTTAAGAATCTACTTCAGTCACCTGAAAAGACCCACTCACTATGCTAATCCTACGGAAGAAGGTATCTCGTTTCCATTTCTGCATTTTTAAACAATCCTTTTGCATTGGCTAGCTTGAGATCGATCTGTAGAAAGGGCGTTTTTTGCTTTTTGTGATTTTGTTTACAGATATTTTTAATTAGGACACATTCATTTTCGGAAGTTTCGAAAGTGAAAGCATTTTCTTGAAAAAAAATCTGCAATCGAAATCGAAAAAATAAAAAAGGGCAGATGTAGAGATCAATCTCAGCTAGACAATGCAAAAAAATCATTTAAAAATATTAAAATGCAAACGATATATCTTTAAAAATTTCTTCCATAGGATTAGTATTAGCGAGCAAGTCTTTCCCTGTGACTGAAGTAGCGCCTTAATATGCAACGCTATGCTTAAATTATTCTTTGGAAGCCGCGTACGTATTAAAAATTGCATCAACTATTGTTTTCAAATGGTAACACCCACTTTTGGCACTTTGTATGAGTTCTTTGGACCAAAGCAGGTCGAAAAAATTTATAGTTTATAATTTTTTTCTTAAATCTTCATAGAGTTATAAAAGGAAATATGTTAAATATTTATCCATAACTTTATAAAAAGAAAAGTTAAATCTTTTGAAAAATATCGAGAATAGTAAATTAGTAAGTTGAAAAAATTATAATAGAAATTTTAAATGTAAAATAAACTAACGGTGTCTGAAAGAAAATATTCCAATTTGTCTCGGTTATTGTCCAATATTTCCAACTCTGTGTTGAAAACGATAGAAATTAATTTTCAATAAAAAATAAATTAACTGTATGTAGTTTTATGTTTGTCTCCTATCTTTAATTGTAACTAAATTGGATATTCAATCTGTTATGTCAAATGGTCTATTTACATGTTATAAAATAATATGTGAGTAGAATTCCGTTTTTTTATCTCCTCTAAATCTATTATTATTTATTTTTTTCTTTTGTCTCTTGATTTGTTATGAGTTCCAGTGCATTATATTGGCAAGTAACAGGTTATAGTTTATTTATTTAACTGACGGTTATATGAAATAATGCATCTTTAGTAAAACGTGGTATTCTTGCCAATTGAAGATTAAGTATTATGCGTTACTATGTTTGTCACCTTTATTTCCCTTCATTATATTTTTCCACTACATTTTGTTCCATGTGTGATTATTTCCCCTTTGTATCAATTTTATTTGATATCATCCATACATTAAAATGTTTAGGATTGTCAATATTTGAGATTTCCTAGTGTTCTATATACCAATTAGCTTTACTTCAATATGCTTTAGTATAATGATTAATGTATAATATTATTAAATGCCAGAATTTTGATTAATATTGCTATTTGAACTTGTAAGATAAAGTTTTATTCAAAGGTATATTATATATATGTAAGGTGATACAAAATGAATGGGGTTACACATTCATTTTTCATCACCCTGTATATATATATATATATATAGTGGGTTTTTTAAGCTAAATTTTGACGATATTGTTATATAGTTATTAATTAATTTAATAGTGCATTTCAGTTATTTTAAATAATGTAATTACTTTCTATTTATTTTATTTTATATTATATTAATTTTATTTTTCATGAGTTTTCAAAATGTATTAACTGCATCCTTTGGTCTCAATCACTTTGATTTCTTAACTGTTTTATTCACCTTAATCTTTACGATATTTTGGGAGCCATGTGCGTGGGGATATATTGAAAAATACCGAAATATTAATCGGTATGTTGTGTATTATTTCTATTATATATCCTATAAATTTTTAAACAGGTTTTATTGATTTTTCCATTTCATATTTGTTTTTATTCTGTTTTCATATTTAATCCATTCACTTGATTATAATGGTTGTTTGGGCACAGGGAAAAATAATATTAGCTTTAGCTTATTTTTCTCACAGAAAACAACCATATTGTTTATATCATTGAATTCTGTGCCCTTGATAACGTAATTCAATATATAAGCTTTTCCATTAATTGTCGGTGTCCACTTTCTTCTTCTTTTTTTTTTCCATAATAATTCTTATAATAAATTATTTGGCACTTTTTTTTTTTTAATATACTTACAGCTTTAATTCACAATATTACGGTTTTTGATGGTGGTAGGTTATGTTTAATTAATGGTTATATGTATATATATTTATGGTTACGGTTAATCGGGCAATGGTAGAAATTTGATAAAGGCAATTGCTTCTTATTTCTACTTCATAAATTAACCGTATTTTACTTATGAAATAGTAATATTTACCTTGAAAACGAGTTACGAATCATAAGTTCTATTTTCATTCATGATAGTTCTCTTTTTTTGCATTCATTTTGTTGTTTTAATTGTTGAATTTATGTGTTTTCAATTATATGAGATCCTGCATTTCGTACAGTGGATTGGTTGGTGCTGTTAGTGATTTCATTTTTAATGGTCTGTTTTCATTTGTTAAAATATTTTAGTTACAAATTGTTTGACAGGATGTGTCAAATATTTCTGATTTCCTACATATATACTTTTATGCATTCACCTTCCTGTTAATATTGACCGGTCGCCAAATTTGGATGTTTTAATACTTCATTTGTAGGTGATTGGATCTGGCTTTAAAAAATTCATTAGTGATTAGTTAATTTAATAATTGTTGTTCCAAATTTAATATGTATATAGTTTGTAGCATGTATTATACTCAGTTTATAAATTATATTTGAAATTGATGATGAATTGTAATATTCTGCAATGGTTATATAATATATATATATGGTAGGGTCATGTGTGGTTAAAGAAGTATATATATGTTTCATATCTGACGAAATATATTGTAACATTGCAAAGTTGAATGGCATGGCACCATTTTTTGATATTTTTCGTAATGTATATATATATATATATATATATATATATATATATATATATGTTCGTTATTACTAAAATTACTTTGTTTTATATTAGCCATCTTCTTTCCTCAGAAAAAGAATGTTATATTGTGAAAAGTGAATTCCGCAATACGACGAAAAGTCGTTCTCAAATCTAAAAGGGCAACTTTCTGACGCAAGTTTTAATTTATTTTTGTTCGAAAATGCACGAAACTAGCTGGTGTTGTTGTTCAGAAACTATGTAATTGAGCCATTTTTTTCCCATTTTATTTTGCAAACGAAATAGATCTTTCAAAAAATAGTGTCAAAGTGGGCGTTTTGAACCGAATTTCTGCGCGAAGGATGAAAGAGACTCAAGAACGGGCAAAAAACGTGTTTGTCACGTGATCAAAATTCCTATAACTCAATAGGTAATTGATTGATCAAAAAATGGAAAAAACAGTTAAATTCCAAATCGCTTCCACGGCCAGGTTTTCCAATTTTATACCTTTCCGTTAAAAAAAAATTGTAAATGTGTCAAAACGTTTTGCGCTTGTTGAGCAGAGCAGTTAAGAACAGTCTTAAGAAATATATTTTATTTTTTTTTACTTTCGTAAATTATATTTCTAAGATTTAGATTTATATTCGCAAAGTCAAGTAACTAATAATTAAGATTTTATATTATTTTGATATATATCATTGTTTGTTTGAAATAAAAAAGAGCATTTTTGTGTTTTTATACTTTTTTCAAGAAAGATAATAGAAATTTCATTCTTTACGAAGAATTTCTTTAACAAGAGCGAAATCTCATGAGTAAACAAAATATTCGAAAGAACCTTTTCTAATGTTTGTTTTCTTTTCGATGTTTTCTTCACAAACTAATCGTTATTTTTATGCTTGAAAAATCTTAAACATACGGAATATTGTGCTAGGTTTTTAATATTGCTGATTAAAAATAAAAATACACGTAAACTATTTCCATAAATATGAGAATTAGAATTTAATTTTTTCCAGATTACATTTCGCCGCAAACTATTTAATTTATCAATAATCTTATGGTTTAAAAATTATCTTTGCAATTACTTTTTTATTCTGTTTTCGAAGATATCTATAAATAACAGTAATGAAAAAATGTTTTGCAGACGATAAAAACTTTTTTAACTGTGACGAAAAGAGAAAAATTGAATAAAATAAAAATATTAGGGACAAGTTATATTTAAATTAGCCACGCTATTACTCAGACAGCAAATTAACTTTTCCTTAAGGCAATGTTTAGTCTTTAGCATTCTTTTTACTACCGAACTAGCTGCATTCTATAACATATTAATATGTTTTATGATAAGAAATTTGTTTTTAAAAGGTGTGTTAAAAGAATTCTTTGTGATAAATAATCACAATTTTCTACGAGAACTAATTAATTTTTAACAAAGAACTGCTGAATAGCTTATTTTTCTGGCGGCTTAGAATGAGTCTGATTGCAATAAAAGAGAAAAAGAAATTTAAAAAATTTCTCTTGGTGAAGCAAATATAAAGAAGACCTTTTTAACTGTCAAGAAAATTTCGAGGATAATTTTTAGAGGCTATTTAAATTTAATTATTCGCTTCGTACTTGAATTGAAATGGAGAATTATCATTATAAAAATGAAAGGAGCTACGAAAATATTTATTAAAATGCTTAATGGGACATTATATTTCTCTTCTTCGCTACACAAATAAAATTGAAAATAGGGTGAAGATGCAATTAATAATAAAAATCATTTTGTCGCTCAGAAAATAAATATTTTGGCAGCATTTCGTTATTGCAATTCAGATGTTTTTCTTATCTAATTGAAAATACTTTTCTATTATGAATAAGTACAAATTTCAAATTTAAATAAAAGTGTGATTTTGAAATTGCTGTCAACATTGGTGCAAAAGTTTTACCAATATTTAAATTATTACAAATTCTACAAAAATAATTGTTTTATATTATTTTTTTATTTATTCATTTAAGAATTGAAAGACTTGCAGAAAGAAAGAGATAGCTCCATTTTTGTGACGTCTAAATTCTTTTTTAAACAAGAACGAAAAATCATGCTTTAAGCATAGATTATGAAACACTTTCAAAAACTTCCAGAATAATACTTTAACAATAAGGTGAAAGAAGATGTCTCGAAAACGCATAACATGTTTAAAAAAAACTAATTTCAGGAATTACCATGTCCAAAAAATATCCAAATTCTTTTGTAAACTCCTGTATATGATCTATAGATTTGTTTCTATACTATATAGTATGCAAAAATTTTGTTCAGTTAGGAAACGGATAACACAGTTGTGAATTCCGCTGCAGCAATTTCCGTCAATAAACGGAAATGTACTTTAAATTATTTGTGCTGCCCTATATACCACATGTAGAATTTATATACATCAAGTAATGGGAAAGGAATTAGCTTAAGTTAGAAAAGTAAACCACAACTTAAACGCACTTCCGGCAATTATTGATCTTAGACAGCACTGTAAACAAATTATTTTGTGTGCCCCTGTAAATGAACGATGAATGCTAGGTATACCATATTCTACAGTAAGCATCTTGTAATGCACCTCAATGATGTATATCATTTTCAATATGTTTGAAATAACGTAATATCGTTAAAATTCAGGATCGACCGAAAGAGGTTTTTAAGACGGAAATAGAATTTCGGTAATCTTCCTATTTTCGGCCGAAAACGAAGACAAAAATGTCCAAAAATTTTTAAGTAATTAAATTGTATGTATTAAAGTAATTAATACATACATAAATATACATAATTATTAATTAATTGTATGTATTTATTAAATATACATAATTATTATTTAATTATACGTATTTATTTAATATACATAATTATTAATTAATTATACGTGTGGGCCAAATTGGCTCTCTGTGCCTTAGACCCAAAGCTTTTTATCTTCATATAAAACGAAACGTAATTAATTCAGCAACGACACAGAAATATTTTCAAATTATACGAATTTCATTTAATGAAAAATATTTTAGTTTTATGTATATACACCTCAATTTATCTTTTATAATGATTTCTGTATGTAAATGATCATCTGTTATATGTGAATTTTCTCAAAGAGTATTCGAAACACTTCTGATGTTTCAAACTGAAAATTTTCAAAACGAAAACAGAACCGAATTTTCGGTAGATCTCTAGTTAAAGTACACTGCAAATGTCTTTTCCCCATAAACTATAATATAACGGAATTCTTTTGAGTGTCCTTGTAAACGAACTATTAATAGACCGGGAGCTGGCAGCACAGACAATCACCTCATCGAGTTTACGGGTGAAATTCTAAGATTAGTTAAATCTTGATTCGCATGTTAAAACGCAATCGGTCTGCCAAGTCATATCTTACTGGAAACACCTGAAAACCCAATTTTAGCGGCCGACTCGTAGGTTTACCATTGTGTTTTCCTGCACCAAAAGGTATGAAAACATGGAGGACCGGGAGCCACCAAGATATGACTTGGCAGACCGATTGCGTTTTAAATTTGAATCAAGATCTCCCGGTCTATAACGCTAAACACTTCATTTTCAATTCCAAACACGCCATAGTAAAGTTCAATAACATAGATCAATTGCATGGCAAACCGAGTATATTTACGCGAGTTAGAGCATGGGCAGACAGACAAGCTGAATTCATAAACACTTCTGCACTTTATTGGAAAGTATTAAAATGGTTATAATAGGTATTTTTTAATATTATTGGTGGCAAACCTTGCATAGATATATGGACTAATGCATGCGTAGAAAAAATACTTTTAACGATACTTTAAAATTGAAATTTTAAAGCTTTTTTTTATAATTCCCCAAAAGCGCAAAAAAGAAGCTACTACCATATTGCTCCAAGCCTTTCAGTTTGTGATTAATGATGATTTTTCCTACAGACAATTTATTGAAACCTTTCTACCGAAATTTTTAAAAAACATATTTATTACCTGTCACAACAAAAACTACATTGTTGCACTTAAAAAAGTACGCGTCACCGAAGCTCATAAAACACATCTGTTGACTGGTAAAATTATAGAGGTTAATGGTTTACAATTGTTGACCGGTGGTTGTTTCATAAAACTGTCAAATCTCTTCATATGTACTATGTTATTTATAAAGAAAACAAATGTGAAAGTGTTTAATCTGTGTCGATATCAGATGTTTCACAAACATACAAATATTCAGCATAAATTTAGATTGACTCATGAATATGAAAAAAGTAACAATAATGAATGAGTTTTGATATTGAAAGTTCTATAAAGTTATAAAAATTTAGGCATCGATATAACATGTTTGATAAAACTATTAAAAACTAAATAAGAAAATTTAATTTTTTTTTTTTATTTACAAAGCAAAAAATACGAAAATTTAACTGCTTGTTTTACGAAAGAGGGTAATGACTTCTCGCAGATGTTTGAAATTCAAGATAATGTTTCTCATTTTGTAGATAAAAATATATAAGCCAGGTAAATGATTCTCGTCATCAGAAAGTTTTAATTTTATCATACTTCCCAAGATACCAATCTGGAACGGCTTTTGTGAGTACTGAACCTTTTCGTTCCCAATGCGTACGCTCCAGGGCACACTTTTTTTATTTATTCGTAAGTCTCAAAACATATCGCCACAGGCAAGACCAGTCCCCTCTATTGACTTCCTTGAGAACTAATAAAGATTTAAATATTTAATTAATACTTGTTGTTATAATCAGATGCTTTTTACAACTTTTAAATTTTTTCTGTGCTTTTCGACTTGCAACATTTTGACTTTACCTAAGTTTTGTGCTTACGATGATTTGTAAAAGATAAATACTGACATATTGTTTTACGATTTATCATTAGTATACTAATAGAAGTATTGTCTACGAAAATTATCGAGGAATTATTTCTCCAGTACCACATACGCACTGCAATGTGATATACTATAACAAACAGGGGTGGGGAATTTCTAGAATACCTTACCAGCCAAGGATTTATTTCACCAGCCAGTAAAATGCAACGTACAGTTGAAAATTTTTATAACAAAATTACGCAACTCAAAAATAGTTGGTTACTATTACTATAATGTATTTTCATATATTTTTCCCTATAAAATTAAGAAATATAAACAAGAGATGGAAGTTTAATATAAAGTAGAACTTCATACCATGTTTACATTGCAGTAATTAGGAAAGTTGAAAATATAGCTAACTACTAAAAAAAAAAAAAAAAAAAAAAAAAAAAAAAAAAAAAAAAAAAAAAACGTTTTTGGCATACCTCTATAGTTTGCAATTTTTAAAGACTACCTAAAAAGTCACTCGCCCTGTCAGAAAATTCACTCGCCAGTGGTGAGTAAAATGATGCATTTTCCCACCCCTGATAACAAATAAATAAACACAAAAAGACCCCCATTAAATATGGATATATTTCTCTTATTTAAGGCCTAAATAACTGAAAACAATTAAAAATAGTAGCCTGTGGCCATCACAAAGCTTTCTTCTATACTATTTCAATGTATTGATTTAATTAGCGTTGTTATGCATCCACAAATATCAATCATAATGCGTTTTAAAAAATTTAACTCGGAGATAGTGACCAGGGAAAAATAAACATAGCAGAGCCCCCTGTTGGATATTCATATATACACTGTAAAAAAATTATGTAACGTTACTCTATAACATTGGTGGCAACCTTGCGGCCTTCATTTTATTAAGTAATTTAACCGATATACTTGGTTTTACGTTATACTAATGTGTAATATTACACCAGATATATAAGTTTAAATTACACAATTATATGAGTTAAATTATTCCATAAGATTGGAAGCAGCTGTTGCCACCAATTTTATGGAGTAACGTTTCATAATTTTTTTTTACAGTGCAAAATGGAGTCGTTATTGATATATTTTAAATAAATGACTTCAAATATAAAATTTGGTGTGTTTCTACCGAATCAAAACAGAGATACGGCTATATTGTTCCTCGAAAAAAAAAAAAAAAATAGCGCGTCCTATTGAGCGCATAGAGCAAACCGAATCACGACATTTTAAAATAAATATTCCACAAATCAAATTTCGTGAAATTTCGTCCATGTCTTATATAGTTATTCACGGCAATTATGAAAAACACAGTACAGCAGGGCCCCTTGTTTAATGAACAAAGCCAAAGTTGAATCAACATAATTTAAAATAAATATTTTACACATTAAATTTTGCAAAAGTTCGTCCCAGAATTACCAAGATATGGCTATCACGAAAAAAAAAAAAAAAAAAAAAAAAAAAAAAAACACAGCATTACAGCTCCCCCTGTTGAGGGAACAAAGCCAAAATTGAATAAACATAATTTTAAATAAATATCGTATATATAAACTTTGGTGATATTCCATCCCGTAGATGCTGAGATATAGCAATCACAGAAACCATGGAACGCACAACGCAGAATTATCATCTGATGTGCGATATACAACCAAACCTCATCAGCATCAATTTATGTCAATATCTAACAGAATGTGAAGTGTGGCGAAATTTTGATGATTATTTCTTGAGACAGAGTGCCCACAAAATTGTTACATGCATATACATACAACGAAAACAAACAGGCATTTTCCAAAAATAATTCAATTGTGTTCAAGACATCATAAAACTTTTAAATCCATCAAAAAAAAAAAAGAAGTCAGAAATTTTCACGATTCCAATGCTCTCTTCTTGCGTATATAGAAGAAAGAACAAATGAAAATTGTTAAAGCTCTCGTATTTTTCTTTTTTATGCGAAAATAATTCCCTTTTTAAGTAAAAAGGGATACCTGTTATAGAGTGCGTGTGTGTAACAGGAGCATCGTGATGTTACTGGTGCTTTGCTGGGGGTGTGGCCAATAAAAGTTTGAGAATCAATGCTCTAAAGTTTCATACGTAATTTAAACATGATAATGTGCAAAATTCGTAATTATTAGAAAGCAAGAAAAAACAAAAACAAAGCAACAAAAAGAGTGGAAGTGAAAAATAAAAATGAAAATATTTTTTCCGGAAATTGATGTAATTTATGTGTGGTTAAAATTTAGAAAAAAAAATCTAGAATTTATTTTTAACATCGATTTTAGGGTGCGCTTTTACCCGCTTTTATATTATTCATTTCGGAACGTTAAAAGTAGTTTCAAAGGGATGCATTTTGAACTTATAACTGCTTCGGGGATTGAATATGGAATTACATTATAAATTTATATGATATTCCCTTAATTTGTGTGCAGTTATCTACATTGTAAAAAAAAAAAAAAAAAACTACATTATAAAAATTGTGAATAGAATACTACACTGTTAAACAAATACTATCCAAAAATGGAAACCTAAACCTACTCATTTTCTGAGAAAATTTGTATCAGAAACGAATGTATCACATGCTCAAATAGAAATAATCATACATACAAAAAATATAAACTTGTAGATAAACATAAATGCAATCTTGCATTTTTTTATTTTACATTTTATTAGATTTCAAGAGAAAATTTTTTAAAAACGTGCATGAATTCGCAAATATTTTATGCCGATAATTCTAGGAATAATATCGGATGTCCTAAAAGTTCCCGTACTCCAACTTAAAGAATTCGTTGTCCGTGATTTTTTTTATATTAAATTTCATCGTAGCTTACCATTGCATCAATTCTTAAGTTTTTATCGTTTCGTTTTTTTTCTCGCTCAATGCGCGAATAAAGTTCTATGTTATTTTGTTGTTCATAGTGAAATGAGTCTATCACGCATTCAGAGAATTGCGCTGCTCGAAATTTATTTTGAATATAAATCGCATGAAAGGTGCAAAGATGTTTGGCGAAATAAATATCCAAATGATGCAATATCGAGTAAAGATACGCTATATCGGCTCGTTCGACGATTTCATAATGCAGGTTCGGCAAAGGAGTGGAAGGCCGAGTCATTACTCGAAGGATACAAGAAGTCACTCCCAGCATGTTAAAACGCGTTTATACAAACATGCGCAAACGAATTCAGATTTGCCTCTTAGCCCCTTAATTCTCGCTCCCGTTAATATCACGGGCTGAGGTGTCGTTCGTTATTTCTCGTGCCCGTCATATTTCCGGGCTGGAGATTTATTGCTGGAAAAAACTTCTGAAACCAGAAAAATTTAACTGCATTTCGGTGTGAAGTCTTTGAATATTGGCGTTTGGGTTTGGTTTTAGCGCTGATTGTGATGTTGTACTTTGTATTGCATGTTTCGAAATATATCACACTCAAAAAACTTATTAATAATCAAAATTTAATGCATATTATATTATTTCAAATATTATTTGTAACATTTTGTTTGATGATGATAAATAAGGATCTAAGATGTGAAAAATAAAGGTCTTATTCGCATTAATTTGCATGGTGTAAAACAAACATTAAAACACAGAAACTCGCATGATGGCTTTTCCACGAATGTGAATTTGTTCTATAACATCTTTTTTTTCGCCTTAGAAAAAAACTAATTGCATATTTTGTATAGAAACCTTATAATTATTCAATTTCTGTAATAAAAAAAAATAGGTACTTTTTTGATGGTTTTTCCAAATATTAAGCGACCGTTAAGGGGTTAGAGATGGACATTTTGAAAATTATTATAAATGTAAGTTCAGTATTTTTTCCTACGTAATGTTAAACGTGCTCTTTATCGTTAGCATAAAAGTAATTGTTTTAAGGTTTGTTGTTTTGTGAATAATAAATACGTATGTCGTCAGTACAGAACTTTTAGGACACTCTGTACTTGTGCACTTCAGTCTTTAAAAGACTACACAATGGCGTTCTTTGAAAATTTATCGTTCGCGTTTCAATACTTTTAAATGACTCTTTTTGAATAGGATATCTAGAGTCGATGTCTAACGTTATATCTTTGTACTTTTTTATTTTTCTTTAATAATAATAATAATAATAATAATAATAATAATAATAATAACAGTTTTATTCTGAGAACACTTTTATTTTTGGAACAAACCAACTAATCTTTTTTTCCGAAATTGAAAGAAACTTCAGAATAAAACTGAAGAAAAAAAAAAAAAAAGGGGAAAGATTCAACGTTGGACTTCGACCTCATATAGGCCATAGAAAAATAAATACATAATTTTATTGAAATGCAAACGAGAAATTAAAAAAAAGCCTCTATTGGTTTAACATTAGCATGCGAAGTTTTATGGTGATTAGTATATGTGCTTAAATCTCAGTTTTGAAATATACATGAACAACCCACCTCCCCCGTTATTTTACATAATCTTTTTCGTCTATATTTTCACTTTGATATATTTTCGCTACTATTAACTTCATTTTACAAATCATTACCACAAAAGAAATTTAAGTTAACACTAGAAAGGCCAGAAATTTCACTGAAGTTTTCTAAAAATATTTACATCAGAATTTTTATTTAAAACTGTTTAACTTATTTATTGAAATGTTTTCTTCTTTGTGTCTTTTAAACTTATTTTATAAATAAATTCCTCCCAGCAAGGAAAGAAACAGTGGGCCATCAGCAGCAAAAAAGATGGCAACCAGCACTGCCACCAGAGGTAAAGTGCAATGGTGCTATGCTTAAACCAGAGCAAAAGTGTCCGTACGGAATGCAGCTGGCCCATCAGTGATGGCCAACAGCAGGCCAGCATTGGTATGCTATCACATTACTCCAATCCGGCACTTTTCCTACAGTGCTTTCACCTATCCTACTGCTATTCCTTAGCTGGCCCAGCACTTTCCCATACAAAAATTTCTTTTAGAATTCTATAAAAAAACAAAGTATAAAACACTTTTTTCTATAAGCTCGTTTCACCAAGAGCTATTGAAATATCTGTAGAAATGTCTATAATAGAAATGTCTATAGAAATATTTGAACTTTCAGCGGTTTCCAAGTGGTCGCCCTCCCAAGTAGTAACTGCGCTCGGTGCTGTTTGGTTTTCGTGATCGGACATGAACAAGTACTTTCAGAGTATTCTGCGACCGTTCGTAGTTTTCAAGCTCTCTTTACACTATTTCAAGTTTGTTTCTTTTGTGATTTATGTTCCCAATCATTAAACTGGTGTAGAAATTATTGTATTGTATACAAATCCTATATATTTTATACGCTTTTTTTTATTATTGATTGTCAACTGTGTAAATTATGAAAACCGAAATAACTTAGTAAAACCAGATTTAAGGAGAGAAAAAAAGTGCGTTGAAATAAAGAATTTATTTATTTATTCTTTTACTTATTTATTTTGTTAGTGGCAGTGGTGCTATATTATTTATAGTTTCAAAACAAATTCGCTTCACAGCTTAAATTGTGTTAAGATATTCATTTCAGATTGGTGTTCAAATATTCAATGTCTTCGATATTCGCAACTCCACCTAGCGTAAGGGTTCCCAGCAATAATACTGCAAAAGTTCGTGCACTTCCATGTAGTGGTAGGCCAGCGCATGAGATAAAACAGAAGCGCACCAGAATTTTATCTGATGATTTCCATCAGAAAAGTTGACTGAAGCTGTCCAGCAGTGGTCATGCAGTGGTAGACCATTAGCCAGCACTTCTCCATCATTGCCAGCACCTATTTTGCTGCTGGCCAGCTATTTCCTCTTTGCTGGCTGGTTCGAACCGAGTGTACTCATATAGTAGGGATCAAAATGACCTCTTACAGTCATTTTAGCGTTAAACGAGTCGCACACAAATACAGTTCATTTGCCTTAAGATATAGCTGTTTAAATTTAGAAACTATTAGACGACTTCTTCAATTGGACTGAGTGGATTAAGATGGAATAGCAAGCAAATGGTGGTTGCCGTTCCATTCGAAAGATTAAAGTGTCTTATCAAGTAGTATTCTTCCCTTTTATAGTACCAAATGTCACCGATTGATGACTTTGCACCACATCAACTGTAAGAAGTTCAAAATAACCTTACGATTTAAAATGAAATCATTTTTCTTTTCGTTTGATTTAACTTTTAAATAGCATGAATGATAAAAACTGTGTGAACCAATCATTATGCGTTAGTTTGAGAATTATTACAGTTTGAGACAGTGAACGGCATCTGTCGAATCCCATTTGGTACTTATACATGGACGCATATTAAAGAAATTTCGGACTTCACATATTAGCCTGCACGAATAACGTTAATGGCTGCAGCAACGTGCGAAGAGAAAACTGCGCCCGGGGCAAATTTTCCATTTGGCGCCCCCCCCCCCCCCCCAACCTTTCTCAATTTTGTGACAGGTGTCACAAAATTAAAAAGGGCAGAAACAGAAACAAATTTTACTGATTACATATTTCGCGTTTATTTTGAAACATTAGATTTAATTTTAATTCAGAAACTTCAAAAAACTGATTAACATAAGAGAAAATTGCACTTATATTTTAGGAAAGGGATTTGGGAAATGGGTATAGAAAAATGTACCTAACAGCACAGTATAACAGTTTGGAATCCTTTTATATTCCAAGAAAGAAACACCATGCTATTTTGAGAGTATATGTTTTTGTAACAAGCACAGACAGAGAAAACAGAGGGTTAACAAAAGAGATTAAGACAAAGACCCATGAAAAGTTTTGAAAAGAAAGAAGTCCTTATTCATAAATTTGTATTTCGGCGGGGAGGGGGGGGGGGGGGGTAAAGCATAATGAAATAACTTTGAAATGAAAAATGTATGTACTTCCATTGGGAAAAAATTCCCAATATGTAAATATACAATATTTTTTTACAAAAAAGAAGAAGAAAAAAAGAGTTTTGTAGTATAAATTTGGCGCCCCCTCAATTTCCGCGCCCAGGGCGACGCCCCTTCGCCCCCCACTTCGCACGGCCCTGAATGGCTGTCATTGTTTACTTCTCATTCTGTTTTAAAACTTTCAGTATATTTTAGGGTACTCTATATATGCCATGAAGTTAGTAAAAGGGGCTCAATTTTCAGTAATAAATATCCATTTTCAACTCTGAAAGCGCATGAATCAGTAATAATTAACAATAAAACTGGAAATTAAGCACCTATTTTAGCTCATTGAAAACAATTCATTTAATTATTTCATTTTGTATGAAAGCATCATATAATTGTTGCCTCGTAAGTATTTTTGAACGGTACCAGAACAGACGTTTTCAACTAAGGATCTCAGGTGAGCGGTATTTAACTAATTAAAATTTTCCTTAATTCTGAAACGTGTATTTCTAGATATTGCACAAAATAGTATTATTATTTTTGTAAAATTCTTGTTTCGTTTTTTAAATAGTATTTGGGTGAATTAAACTGAAAAATGAACGTATTTAAATATATTGTTAAATGTAAATTAGTATCTTTTTGAAACAAATTACAATAAATATATTTTCCAATATTTGGCTGTGATTGTAAATTTAGTTTATGTTAATAAATGAATCAAAAGAGGTATGCTTTTTTTCTGCTTTTTGAAAAGGAATAAAGTATGCTTTGTAGATAGATGCGCACGTGTACAACGTAGGTTCAATTGTAGGTTCAAGTGTGCTGTAAAATAATAATAATAATAATAATAATAATAATAATAATAATAATAATATATAATACGATACAGAATTTACTTTATTTATTTTAATTCCTATCATAAAAAGAGGCGTAAAACTCATTAATTATTAATCTCGTCTTTTGGAAAATTTATCTGATTTATTTTGTTATACAGAATTTATCGTGCTATAAAACGTAAATGAAAGAAACCTTTAACATTTTTACTGAGAGACGGATTTTTGCTCAGATACAATCTAGCTTAATAAATATTCGTGAAACTATAATGATGAAAGTTCTATTAATAAACTCTCGTTTTATTTTTATTCATTTGTTCATTATAGATTGAAACATGGCTTATCACGTTTTCCTATCTATAAATCAATAAACACCATAAAGATGAATTGCGTAGATTTCATTGATGAAATAATGCAAGCTTAACATTGTTTTGCAGTATTTAAAGAGATTCCTACAGAAAACGTAAAAAATAAATAAATACAAATGCAAATAAGTGCGAGTAGTAAGTCAAAATTACGTCCATTATTAACCATATCACAATATTAAAATATTTATTTGCTTAAAAGACGTTATAAAAACGTATTAAAAGTAAATTAAAATCTAAATTTACATGTTTCAACTCTTTTACTGAGTCGTCATCAGAATGTATAACATAAAATTACAAATGCATGTGAAAAATAGAAAAAATCATCGAATATAAACAAGTAATCATATAACGCGCCCTACATTTTCGCGATTGCTCGTGTTCCCTCTATGTTGCGACGCCGTAAGTTGTCCAACCATTAAACCAATAAATTCGGGATACGAAAAGATAATGTATCATTACAAACTCCTGAACCTCTTAAATAAATCTGAATGGACTCTCTTATAAATAATTGTAAATAAAAATTTGACCTGTAAATTATTTTACTCTCGTTAATAAGTACGTTAATGTTCTCTGTTTGATTTAGCCGGGATAAAGCAGTACTACCTCTATTATATTTATGTACGCTACATGTTCTTTACATCTGATATTGAATTTTCGTTGGATTATACCTTTATAATGATTTTTGATTCCTCCCTCCCTAATAAATGGAATCATATAAACGCCTGAGAGGTCATCTGTATTAATAGGATCAATTTTAGTATTAAAAGCACCTTTAATTTCGGAGGTTCCGAAAGAACATGTAGCGGACATAAAATATAATTTCCTGTATACTGTACTGATTGAGACTAGAGTCCGGCACAGGTCGGGTTATACTCGATCTAAATCCGAAAATTCTATTTCAAGTCAACTTGAAACTCAACCCAAACTCGACATATTTCAGTCCAAACCCAAAATCGAAGAAATGAATCCATGTTTTATTACGATTATGAAAAAATTGTATACAATTATGTCCCTAATATCAATTTTTTCTTTTAAGTTAAAAGATAAATACGCATATATTCATTAGTGTTCAAATATACAGTATTTTTATCAGAAAAAAATACTCTAAACTTTTTTTCTTTAATAATTGACTCAACCCAAACCCCACCCGCAAGAGTCAAATTCCAATCCAAACCGACCCAAACCCGAAACAATTAAAGTTAACCCAACCCGTAACAACAAAAAGAGATTATCGTTAATCCGACAGTGGTCAGGTCGGTTTGGGCTTGTGCAAAATCTAATTACCCACCCATGCCGAACTCCAATTCGACCCTTAATCAACTTAAATTAAAAATTTCCTAAAAAAAATTGTTTGTTGAAGTGTGCTCTATGTCCTTGCAAATTATTGAACAGTTATTTCGAATTACCTTGTAGATAAATATTATTTGCATTTTGCATGTAGAGTAATTCAAAACTATTAAGAAATAAATGAACAACGTAAAAACAGCACAAATTGTAAATATGTGTGTACCAGAGGCTCCAGACAGCTGTTTCGAGCTTCTAAAGCTCCATCATCAGAAGCTCCGCAACGGCTGTCTGCACTCTTTTCCTCACACATACTTGCAATTTATGCTATTTTACGTTTCCATTTATTTTTTAATATGTCGGCACTTGTGTCTATGCAATTCAGAGAACTTATCGTACCACAGTTGAAAGTAGATCATAGAAGAATACCTAATTCAAAAGAAAAAAGAAAAGATAAAAGAAAAAAGAAAAGAAAAGCTACAAATAAATTTCGTAGTTAAATTATTTCGACTTTATTATTTATACTTTTATTATTTATACTTTCCAAATTATGGCTAATTCCTATATATGCTTAGATCAACTATTTAATAGACCACTAGAAAATTTTTAAAGCGATTTTAGGAAAGTGTGGGAGGCTTGGGACGTTTAATACTTTGACGACAGAGGTGGGTATCTTATTCATCTACACTGAGCGAAGCTTATGTACAATGCTACGATGTATAGACCGATTACGGAAGATAGTTGCAATAGAGCTTTAATTACTCAGACCACAGGTAGAATTTTCCAAATCCAAACAAAAACTGAAACAAAAACACGTACCAACAACAAAGTCGCAATCTACTTACTGAATTAGAAATGCAAAGAGTCGCTTAAAGCTGAATCATGACTTTGTTCATAACTTTAAATATAATAGAAATATTATAACTACATTTTCAATAGATTTATTTTATTTTGAATGAAATATGAGAACATTACAAAGAGTGTCGGAAGTGCGTAGTTGCTCGATCAGTGATACTGAATGTAGTCTTGTTAGTTACGACTGAAAATGTGGAGTGTGAAGCTCAGTATTGCTTCGATGCGAATGGGAGCTTCTTCCAGAATTTCTTGTAATGTTATCACATTTGGAACAAAGCAAGTAACTCTTTGTATTTGGAAATTTTCATTAATGTTACAGTAATACACGAAAGTTTAGGTTAGACTTGAAATGGACACGACCTGTATTTTTAACTTAGTACGTGAATTGCGACTATATGTTTCTATGTAACTTTTGTTTGTGTCCATGATTTGCTCTCTCATTTTATTGATATTATTAATGATATTATTAATGTTATCATATTTGGAACAAAGCAAGTAACTCTTTGCATTTGGGAATTTTCATTAATGTTACAGTAATAGACGAAATTATTTTGAACTACCTTGTATAGTAAAATATCATTACAACGAATCTCTCGGGATCGCTGATTAAATTTTCTATGCTAAAAAATTTGTTAAAGTGAATATTTTTATAATGAATAGGATTTTTTTTTTTTTTTTAACAATCCAAATCGCATTCGTTAAACTGAAAAAATCGTTAAGTGACATTCTTTGTAACGATATTCTACTGTATATATAATCAACATTACATTATTAATATATATGAGTAAAATTTTACTATATTCATTTTAAATGAAGAGAATAGTTTTGGGAAAATATTATCTGTTTTTATTTCAACGTATGCGTGACATTTTGCATAGAAATGCATTACTTATATGTTTAAAAGTCTAGTTTAAATTCTAAGCCACTAACGATTTTCATTTAAGAAAGTAACTATCATTAAGTAAATTTTCAAATGGAGTAGAATTAAATTTTTAGATGCATTAACTTAATTATGAGTTTTCTACTTATGGGTGGCATTTTGTTTTCTACCTAGTAGAAGTAGTTTTATTACTGCAGTAACTAACTCCGTGTGCCTCTGAGACGAAAAAAAAAATTAAGTTTTATAAATTGGTTGTTTTTTTAATAGTTTTTCATTAGCATGGACTGAGTTTTAGAAGTAGTTCTACTTTACTTTAATTCAATTTTTTTTTTCAAGTTGCGTCATGATGGAATTCTTTTTAGAAAGAAATATGTTGAAGATGTATGCGAAGGAAGGTAATGTGAGCAAAAAATAACTTTAAAAGGTTAAATTTACAATGAAGTTAACAAAACACATAAAAATATGATTAACAAATTATGCAAAAATTCTTGGTATACGTAAATTATAAATAGCAGCAATAAAAATTCAGTCACAGCCACAATTTTCTAATATCATTTTGATTATCATTTTCCAGTGTATATATAATCAGCTTCATATTCAAAAAGTACAAGATTTAGAAAAAGTAACTTCTTTGAGCAATTGAAGATGTCACAAAAGATCGAAGTTGGGTGATCTACTTAAGGCGGCTGGTCACCCAGCTTCCCCTCACTAATGTAAAGTCTAAGGGCATTTGATGCATTCGTATATTTAAAGTATCTCCTCGGGAAATTAATATTTTTAACTTCTATTTTTGTGTACACTTCCTAAAAGATGTCTCTTTTTTTCTTAGTTCTCAAAATATTTCTAAAGTATAGACTTAACTTTACATGAAGTGTTAAAATCTTACTCACAGTTCGCCCGCTTTTAACACATAAAATATTAAATTCAGAATAGATTTTAGAAATATTTTGAAAACTAAGAAAAAAAGAGGCATTCTTTAAGAAGAGTAAACAGAAAAAAGATTTTAAAAATATGAATTTCCCGAGAAGAAATTTTAAATATACGAATGCACAAAAGTCTATAGACTTAACATTATGGAGGAGAATTCCGAAGCTGAGTGACCAGCACCCTTAAGAACCTAAGTTAGTAATGAGGGGCTTTCACGAGCTAATGTTACACATGGTTTTTTATTATTTTTTGCATCGGATGCCCGAAGCAGATGTATAGATGGGTACTTTTGCATTTTTGCAAAGTTTTTTTTTCTTTTCTGAGGACACTTTTACTTTTGAAACCGGTTCCAAAACTAAAAGCGTCCTTAGAAATAATAAACGGACAAGTGCGAGTATTACTCTCGCACCGACGATTACGTACAATAAATATATGAATTATTAACTCTATTATTTAAAAAAAAATCTTTTGTAAAAAAATAATAAGACTTTGTAAAACACTATACAACGTAGGTTTGGGTATAGCTGTATATACTAGAAAAGTATTAATGGGTATACCATAAAAGTTCAAAGAGATATGAAGCCTAAATAATATCAAATATTGCTATTCTGTATAACTCTTTTTTTTTAAATCTTATCTAATCTGTTTGTGATTAACTTAATTCAGTATTGACAATAAAAGTAGGACATATTTAAACTTCATTTGGCATTTCATAAAACTAAATTGAGCGTAGTAATAATCTTTTATTTCTACAGTGTAGCTAAAACAAAACACTTGTTCAAATTTTAAACTTGGCATTGTGCTAAGCGCGCTTCGAAAGGAGGTCGCAAAGTTGCAACGCAGCAGCGTTGTGCCTCGGTTTTTTTTAGATAGGTTTTTAATTAACTTTTAAAGACATGGGAGGCATAATGAGAGATCCACTCAATGCAAATTAGTCACGAATCACATAGTATTTATGTGATTAATTCTATTAAATTAGTTTCCTTTTAACAATGTGAGTTTGTTGCTTTTATACTGCTACTGGTCATTGCATTGAACAAACATATAATTAAAAATTGTTATCTTGGCTTGCTGATGGTACATAGAGTCCGCCGTCTTTGTCATTATTTATATCCAAACCGCCCGTGCCTTTAAAGGTTAATATCTCGGCAAATTAACGACGATTTTTTTTTTTTTGAAAATCATTATCAACAATGCTTTTATACTTCTACTACTATAGGTATCCCCAGCGCTCCTCAAAACCTTTGCTGAATGCACGCAAATTGAAATTCGTGTGCAACGGAAAAATGCTATTTTCTCAAAAACTATGCAACCTAGGGCAATAGTAATAATTTTCCTGCAATGTTTAAATTAACATCTACTACCTATATTTTTTTCATAATTTTAGTTTCAGTAGATTCGGAAATAAAGAGGGGGGGGGGGGACATATTTTTGCACTACATTTTCGGCTATATCTCTGAAAATGTAATACCTAATTTAAAGAAATATATTTTTGAGTTCATATTTATGAAAGTTTTCACACGATACCCCACACGCTATACAAAGAAAATATTTTTTTTCAAGTAACTTTGTTAGCTCCTCTACATTTTGCCTAAATATATTTGTGAATGTTTAATAATCTGTAAATATGTGGGTCAATAGTCTTTATTACTTCCCCCAATTTGAACTTTCCACGTTCCATAGATCACGAATAAAACGGCTGTGACAGACAGACACAGGAGTGACCTTATACACTCTCAGAAATAAAACTCTCAATTTTGACGATTCAGCAGTCCTCGAGCTATATTTCGTTGTTTTTGACAATCATTTCGTATCAAAATCACGTGACTTTTAACGACACGTAAACTCTCAAACATTTGACGAAGGTGTTTCTTCACTCACGGCCAGACTCAATGCATTTTAAGGAAACCGTACCTCCTCAAATCCTGCGACTTTAGCAAGCAAATATTTGCTTGTTTATGTTATTCCTGTCATAATTTATTTAAAAAATTTATGTTATTCCTGTCATAATTTATTTTAAAAATTGCACTTTTTAGCGCTTTTCAGAAAATGCTGAAACACAGGTAGTTATTGTTTCTGCATTAGTTATTTTTTTAGCTGTTAAAGTTTTTAAGAATGTTTATTATTATTTATATTATTATTATTATTATTATTATTATTTTACTTTGCTCGCTATGGTTTAATTCGAAAAGAATAAATTTCCTGTGTTTTACAAAATCGTTCAAAAAGAAAATTTGGTCAATAAAGTTTCAAAATTCCAAGATCTCTTTTTCATTTAAGAATTCATATAACTATCAAATTAAATATGCATAATTGATCCCTCTCTCTTCTCTTCTGTAAACAGTAAAGTGTTAAAATCTTAACCAACTACTCAAATTGATAAAATCTCACCCATATGTACTTTAAAATTCGTTATTTCTGAGCAACAAATTAACCAGACCATATTTTAATCATTCATCGAGCAAAGAAAATTTCCTAATAAATTATATTAATCAAGCCATATTATAATTATTCATATTAACCATAGGAAATAATAATAATAAATTAGTCTTACTAATTAAAACTTGCAAGAATTATAAGTATAACACCATCGATAAAATTACAACCAACCTTATAAAAATATAAATATACAGTAGAATCCATTACATACATGAAAAATCGTATCTCTTCGAGGACTCAATAGCGTAATAGCTAGAGTGACCGTCTCCCACACAGGAGGTCGTGAGTTCGAATCAACCCGAAGACCGAAGCTATTATTTTTTCTCCTGTCGATACAAGAGCTTCCAAACTGTTCAATAGGTGGCACCACCAGCCCTCTGATTGCACTTTTCAAATAAGCACTTTTGACGAAATTCTTATCCTCAAACAAGCGAAGAAAGTAATTTTCTCAATATGACGAAATATTCGCTCGGAGCATATCCCAGGAAATGGTTTCGTCAAAAATGAAGAAAATTTCGTGAAATCTGAGTATCCATTTCTGAGAGTGTAATGGTTCCGTTTTTACTTTTTAAGTACGGAACCCTAAAAATAAATAAATGCAACTAAAATGGGAAAAGAACGAGAGTACCCAGTTAGACATTGATCTCAGATATAATATGCCAAAAAATGTGTTTCAACAATGAACAATGTAAGTAAAATACCAGCAATTAGTCTAACAAACACAAATATTATGTTGTGTCGTTTTGTGTTTTTATTATCGCAATACATTTGAACTATTCTGTATTTATTGCTATTTTTTTACATGATTGTCCTACAAAATACACCTTAAATTAGGTTAAGAAAAAGTGCAGCTGTATAAAATATAATATTTGGATTGAAATGTCCTTCCTCCACTGTATATTATTCCTCATCACTGCTCTCTAGTTCATCTAACACCTGATTGTCACAATCTGTAACTTCACAGGATCTACATACATAACTGCATGGAAGTCCGTATGTTCTGCAGCTGCAATGGTTGTCACTGAAGCCACTTTTACAATTACATTGTATAATTTCCAATAACGTGTCTGGTGCAGCATTCACATCACATATTACTGATACAAGTTCATCGCACCGAGTTTCTAACCCGAGTTCACAGGATTCTTTTCAGTAGCATTGATATCATCGTAGGATTGATATCAGTAGTAACTGATATCATGGTGTGATAATACATACTTAGACAATAGAATTTTGGAGAACACTAAGTTGGAGGAAGATGTTCTGAATGAAGAAATGATTTTGCTGTGACAATTTTCTTCGTAAATGCCTGGTGACGTAAAGCTGCCAAAGAACTTGTACGGTTGTCACAAAAAGTAACAGCAATTATTTGATTGCCAAAACTTACTATATCAGCGGGGTTCTTTTCTCGAAAAGGGAATGCAGTTGCACAGAAAGGAAGTACTCGATCATCTTTTAAAATAATTTGGAAAACCGATTTTTTATCAACACCATAAGCACGCAAATTGGAATCACATCCTGTGAATGTATGAAGAAATAACAACTGCGCACATAACTCACTGCCGAGAATAAACTTCAAGTTATTGATTTAATACACTTTGCAATGCATCTTGACTAATTATTCGGTCTAAAATACAACGGATTGCCATTAGCTTCAACATAATATAGAAGAAGAATTAACAGGTCGGTATGTTCATCACAGAGCATGGTGGAATGCTTCTGTGCATTCTTAACGCCCTTTCTAATTTCCACGTCAGCGTCACCTCCGACTTGAAAAAAACATGCGGTATCTCTTTGCTGATTAATTTGATTATTTTTTGTTTCTTACGTTCCATTTAAATGTATTCTTCTTGTTTTCCTTCGAATTTATTATCATCGGTGACGTAAATTGGATAATGGATGTTTTGTTGTTATCTCTTATTTGCATTTTCTTTTATTAAAGGGGTTGTGTCATTCCCATCAAATACAATAGTTGCCATTCCGTAGTGTTCAATTGTAAAATCTTCATATACCTTGGGTATTTTATTATATGTATTGCTCTTTTTCTACTTCAGCTTCTGCATCAAGTAGCCTCCGTCAATAACATATCTTTCCACACACGGATCAGTATCTGGAAAAATGTTCCTCAACCATGTGTATGAAATAATTGTGGTTTATCGGCTTTTCTCAGAATGTGGTTGTCTTCAAAATGTTGTTGAGTATCCACTAAGCTCATGTGTCATGACCTCATTAAGATAAAATTGTCCTGCCCTGGAGACGACAAGGAATCAGTAGAAGAATAAACCAGGGTCAATGATTTTGCACGGAGAAACCGTTACAGCTGATGAGCTTCTCAAGGTCTTTGCCTTGTAGATTCCCTTAAAAGCGAAAAAAATACATGTTGTCCAATCATTATATACACTGTGCTCCTTCCCTTTTATTCAAACACACGATCGTTTTACTTTCCTGCGCTGTTGCACCTAAAAATTAGATTAAAAATACCAATTTTGATAGCATTTTCAGAAAAACCTCCGACCTTTAACGAAAAACAGAAAAAACAGTCCAATTATATATTTTCTGATTAAGGCTGCAAATTTGATAAGTTTGCGAACTAAAATGAATTAAAAAATGTGTTAGTAATTGGCCAATTTGAATTTGAGAACAGCCTTAATCAGTATGTTGATTTGTATGATATCTTGAAGTATATATATATACAGGATGTATATAAAATAATGCTTAGAACTGTAAGGAGTGAAAATTCATACCAAGAAGAGTAATTTTTGAATATGAAACCAGAGTTGCAATCAACTTTTTCAATCAAAAATACAGAGTGCATCACTCCAAACCGAACACAGATTTTCATTCATAATTCTAACATAAAAGAAGATATTGTAGAAATTATCAACAGAATTACTGAACTTTCTGTGAAATGTAGTGAAATAAGAAGAAGTCTTAGATTATGGCCATCATCCATATCCAAGGAACACTGAGCTAAGTTGTTTCAAAGCTCGGAAGGTAACTGACAATACATAGTTATTAGTGACCAAATTACAGTGCAATTAAAGCAATTTCTTTAATGCTATGGCATATAACAGAGAGCAAAGTAATTTTGTTAAAGATTTCGCTAAACTATCTTCGTTGTTGTTACAGTTATGAACGAAAACCTGGTTTTGGTTTTCAGTGAGATATCCTGTATTTTTGACTTAATAAATAGATTGAGACCACGGAGTTAAGATATAGATGGGGATGAAGTGTTTTGAATTAGCGTGACGTTAAAAATGCAACTCTAAAACCGGTCAAAAATCGGTCCAAATACTTGCGGATGTGTGTGGCTCCTTTGAAAACCCCACCCCGTCCAATGAAATTCAGCCGTTCTTCCACGTGCTCGACTTGTTTGGGCCGAATGAGGGCCTCTTAATTTGAGCGATAATCGGCTTCATATTGCTAACAGTTTTTATGGCTTACTGCATCCCTATTGTATTACAACCCTGTAATTGAGACCCTGTTTGGACATACAAAATTGTTTGTCTTGACGTGTATCATCACCCCTTAGAGATCCGATCGCCATTTCTGATATACCGTGTATAGCTAGAAAAAATTATTTCGGAGTTCCTAAAAATATTTTGTTCATGGAAGCGGATCTACTATGCCTACTGCAGAATCAAAAAATGCCTACAGAAAAAAATAAATTGTAAATAAACACCTGTTAAAATAAAGTGAAAATATAGTCATTCGCAACTATAGAAAGCCTCTTTATGCAGCCTAAAGTAAAAAATAAGAAATGGGAAATAGCTGTATCAATACACGTGTTTAACTTACGTCTGACATGTTCCTTATGTCAAGATAAATCGATCGCAATAACTTTTTGCATTAAGGTACTTTTACACAAGATGGACTGTGCTCTCAATATGGACACCCATAACATCTTTAAAAGTAACAATTTTGATCGAGAGATGGCTCTACATCTCCGTGAAAAAACGCTAGAAAAGATAATTAAGCCTGAAAAGTGCAAAAAAGCGCGATGTTCGACATTTGAAGGAAACTTGTTGTTTCGTGGTGTGCTGAACTTAATTACAGGTAAGTTTAAATTGTTATTAGATATGGTAAAATTACTTTAAATATTGAAAAGTGCAATGTTTTAGAAAGCTGATAAAACATATATTCGATTGCTATTGCATATATTGCTTAAAGATGTTTTCTTTGTTTATTTATTATAAGATTTAGCAAAACTATGCCCCTTTCCCAATATGGACATCTTATGTCCACATTGGAAATACAGCAAGTGAATCTTGCATCCTCCAATCCTCCAAGAAACCTCCTCCAAGAAAAGAATCCTCCAAAAAGCCCTCGCAGAAAAATCAAAAGAAGCTTCCCCTCAGTAGGGTATCTGTTGGCGAAATCGCAGGTACCAGCGGATGATTTCCTCAACAAAGGAGAGCTGGTACTGCTTCTTATGCAGTATTGATGCTGTTGCAGACATGCGGCAGATATGTCCATGAGGACCTTGTGGTACTTACCGCCAATGATGAAGAAGTTTTTATTTGTCCATCCTGTGAAGACTGAGTAATAACAGATGTCAATTCTACAGTCAGATGCAATAAAGTTAACCAAAATCAACTATAATATTTCATAATATTTTGTAGTAACTGAGGTGCTTTGCATGGGTGTTCAAAGAACCACAACCGAAAATGACCCCTAACTTCTAAAGTGCATGTTCTGAAGATATTTACTGTGCTCCCCTCCCCATCAATACTTAAAGGTATATTTATTTTATCTCCTCCCCTCTAAAATCCCTTGGAAGAGTGGCTCTTACATAAACCCTATGTAGTAGGTCAATAAGGAGCCACCTGTTCCTAATATGGGCATGTGTGTCCATAATAGGGACAGGTGGTTTCTTATATGGACACTAGTAAACATTTTTTGTTTTTATCATTAAAATTAAACCAGAATAATTACAAGGTCGCTAATTTTAATAATGATAGTCAACAGTCCATGGATAGTGAACATACATTTTTTGAGTCCTATGACGTGTACACGGGGGTGAAAAAAATCAATTTTCCGTAGGGCGTCCATATTGGGCTCAGGTACCTTATGAGAAAAAAATATATATATTTCTGATTAAAAACGATTTACGATGTTTACGATTTAAAAAATCTTTTGTGTGTAAATTTTTTTAATTCCTTCCTGACTAAATTTATCCAGGCTTTGAAGGTCAAAAAATGCCATTAAATTTTTTTTTCTATAACCAAATACAGATTACGGCGTATCCTCGATGTATTACGTGCATCTCAAATTTGTGACTATATTCATCCATTTTTCGGTATGTTTTTCATATTAATGCACTTCTTTCTTTGCAAGGAAATTTTTATAGGATGTGCATAATTGAAAAAAAACATTGAACACCATAATAACTGGGAACATAAAGAAAATAATAAAACAATGGGAAGCGAGAACTTATGATATCGCGAAGCCCATCGGTCTACATGGATCTCTTCACAACGCTTTGAATCATCTTGTATTTTCATAGTTTTTTAATATTATATATTTATATCCGGCATACAATCTGCACCTGTAATTGTTTATGATTTCTTTTATATCAAAAGTGCACATTATACGCCGAACCATTCGGAATTTTAAAAACATGATAACGCCAATGGTGTATTATTATTTATGAAAACGTTTTAAAATATAATTTAAAAATAAGAGGAAAATTACCTGTAAAGTTGGCTTTCGGTAGTTTGGATTGCCGGAATCGAGCTCGGTGTAGTGCTGGAAAAAGGATTACTACCATGAATAGATGAATTTGCAGATAAAGTAATTAGTAGTTTACTAAAAAGGTGCATAAAATTTATTTAAACCATTCCATTATATATAAATTGGTCTTAAAAGCTTAAAACCAGTCAATTGTGATGTAAAAAGATGTTACATCAATCCCAAGATTTTTCTATCACAAACATGATCATTTTAAATGGGATACCTTTACTAGAATGTCGCTTTCCCTATGCTATTTTATATCAGTTTGGACCAAAAGTCAGTTTATTAATCGTTGAGGGTGTATATTAATTTCGTACGTTCAGATGCTGAAGTCTTTGATATTTTCAAAATGTTGAACCATATCTCAGGTATGCCATAATGTAAAACATCACTACATACTCTATTCCCTTTATTTAAAAATTCTAATGATTCTCTAACTTTTGACGTATAATAATTCACTGTAGATACACTGGCCTCCAAAAGTTAAGGTACAGGGACTGGTTGCTTTCGATTGTACACGGTTTGTTCAATATCTACCAACAATATTGGCGAATTGTTTTTGAACTTCTGTGATTTAAAGAAAATTGTTTAATTTCATATTTCTCGGGGAAGATTTAGTAAGGGGGGGGGGCAATTAGTGGGCTAATAATAAATTTAATAATAAAATAATATTTGCGATCACCTATGTGACAGAAAATGCCGGAAATAGTTTGTTACTGTATTAAACGACTATTTGGGTCCTTTTCAACGTTTGTGTGCATTTGTGTAAGCATAGCACTCATATTCGTGAAGATGTTATTGTTTCTGTGAAAAATTCAAAAGTTTTTTGTTTATAGCATATTTAACACAATTTTCCGGAAACTTGACGAAGAACAATAACAACAGTATAATGAAATTAAAACATGTATATATTTAATATTTCATGACGTAATGACACTTGTATAAAATAATTTTTAACTGCGCATGCGTGGAAAGTTTCAAAATTTTTATTTCATAAGTTGGTAGTAAACTATTTTGGGCAACTTCTATAAAAAGTCCAGTCAAATATTGTTAAAACTTAGAAAGATATAGTTAGCTGATTGGAAAGTTGTGGAAAATCCCTTATAATAAAGCTATTTTTAGAAAGCAACTCACTATGTCGCTCCTATGTTTGTGAATTTTCGTGATATTTGACACGACCTTTTAGGTAAGTTGCCCTAAATAGCTGACTACCAAATTATAAAATAAAAATTTTGGAATCTTCCATGCATGCGCAGTTAAAAATTATTTCATACAAATGTCCATATCTCATCAAATACTCAATATATCCATGTTTAAATTGCTATATACTGTTGCTACTATCCTTTGTCAGATTTTCGGAAAGTTGTGTTAAATTTGGCTGAAAACTCTGTATGCTATAAACAAAACACTTTTGAATTTTTCAGACATATTAATATTTTCACGAATATGAGTGCCATGCTTACACAAATTCACACAAACGTTGAACAGCACCCAAATAGTCATTTAACACAGTGAGAAACCATTTTCAGCTTTTCTGTGACATAGGTGATCGCAAATATTATTTTATTATTAAATTTATTATTAGCCCACTAATTGTCCCCCGACTAAATCTGCACAGAGAAATATGAAATCAAACATGTTCTTTACATCCCAGAAGTTCAAGAACAATTCGCGAATAATTTTAGTAGATATTCGACAAACCGTGTACAATCGAAAGCATCCAGTCCCCGAACCTTAACTTTGGAGGCCAGCGTATTATAATTTTGGAATTTTCGAAGTTTATATTTATATTCTTGCGTTCATGCAATTTTTAAGTGCCGTAGATGGTCGATTGAATTTGATGTCTCTAATGCGTTCCCCAAATCAAATCTTTCTTTAAACTTTCGAGTAGTCATGTCTATGTAGGTTAAATCTTTCTGTTTTTCAGTACTAAACAGGATATAATAGAATCCTGCGATTTCGTTGTTCGGTATCGGATGGATTTTTCTGAGAATTAAATCTTTAAACTTTCTTTGTGGTTTAGCTAGTAGGTTAATATCAAATTTCTTTAAGGCGTACCTTAGTCTTTCATATAATTTTGATACGTAATCGAAGCTACAGAATCTAAGTTAATTCAGTTTACAATTTTCTTTCAACTCTTCTGTTCTATTTTATAAATTAATTAATTTATGTGTTGAGGGGAAAAACCGTTTTCTATTGCAGTTTGTTTAATTTTAATCATTTCATTTTGTAGCTACTTTTCACTCCAAATATCAAAGGCTCGTGTTATATAAAATCTATAGGCAACAAGTTTATATTTAAAAGGAGAGTTGCAGTTATAAGAGATGGTATTATTCGATCTACAATGCTTTCTGCATATTCTTTATTTGGCGTGTTGTTATAGTGAAACAATAATGGAAAATATAAACATTTATAATGTGCTTTTATCGAGGTATACAAAGGTAAACATATGGGAATAAACTGGCAGTAAAATACGAAATTATTCAAATTTACAAGTATGAACTTTTCATTCACGTACTGCTATTATTAAGCATTATTGAAAGCAACGGTGCTGGAATGAATAAGAAACACCAGCGTTATAATAAGTGCAGCCTGGACACTAATGCTACTTATATTTTATTAATGAAGAATGCGTAATAAAACCGTCACTTTTGATTTTGATAAATACGCTAATTATATTTCCCGAAGAGAACTAGGATCAAGACAAATAATTAATTGCCCTAAAATGAATCATTAATGATTAATGTTCTCCATATTTACGCCATTATATGTTTATAATCAATTATCATGTAACATATTCTCTCATGTCTCATTTATAGCACATATTCCTTAGAAAATTAACTATTATTGTAAATGAATTTTGAATACAAGTTTTCCAGTTATAACTTTATCTAAAACTAAATACCTTACTTGCACCGAAACGTGGATTTGGAATTATGCATTAATTATTATTTTACATTGATTATAACAATTTTACTTTGATTACATAGTTCATTAAAATAAATGATTTAAAAATGAGCTATGAAATAAAAATACTCGTATAATCAATTTATCTGACTTTCTTTTATTTATATACATAAAAATTCTTAGAATGCTGAAGAGCAAATTGTTTAAGAGGTGAAGTCATCTTAAAACTTTTTAAAATGTGAAAAAAAATTTAGTCTATTGTTAAAGAATAACAAGTTACCAAACGTAAAAAAAGAAATATATATGACGATACTCTACTTAGAACAAGTTTTATGATAAAATATGCGGAGCCCTACCTATCCAAATGAAGATAAATTTGAACTTTAAAGTCATTTTTCTCAAAACAGATATTTTTTCACATTGCGTGCTTCATATTTCGAAAACTAAGTAACATAGAAACTTATTATTTGTATTATATATATTTTTATATATTTTAATAACCTCTACTTATTTTTAAGTAAGTACCTGTAATATATTTATTTATTGAAAAAATATATTTTTATTGAAATTTTATCATAAATTTGCAAATATGGACTTTTCTTTCACGTAACTGTTATTATTCTGTATTATTCAAAGCAATGGTTCTGTAATGAATAAAAAACACAAGCGGTATAATAAGTGCAGCCTGGACACTAATGCTACTTATATTTTATTAATGAAGAATGCGTAATAAAACCGTCACTTTTGATTTTGATAAATACGCTAATTATATTTCCCTGAAGAGAATTAGGGTCAAGACAAATAATTAATTGCCCTAAAATGAATCATTAATGATTAATGTTATCTATATTTATGCGATTATATGTTTATAATCAATTATCATGTAACACATTCTCTCATGTCTCATTTATAGCTCATATTCCTTAGAAAATTAACTATTATTGTAAATGAATTTTGAATACAAGTTTTCCAGTTGTAACTTTATCAAAGACTATAACTAAATGCTTTACTTGCACCAAAATTCAGATTTTTACATAGGTGGCAACAATTTTACTTTGATTACATAGATCATTAAAATAAATGATTTAAAAATGAGCTATGGAATGTAAATACTCGTATAATCAATTTAACTAATTTACTGTTATTTATAGATATAAAAAATCTTAGAATGTTGAAGAGTTAGATGTAGCGGAGTAGGCATATGCAACATTTATTGTATGTCCTCCTTAAAATTTCCCGACTTCATTAAAATGAAAGATACCAAGTTTTGTTATTTCGTTTACGATTAACCTCAAACGATGAGATTGTAGTAAAAACAATCTCCTGAGAACTGTGCTTATTTTATTTTTATTCTTTTATAAAAAATAAACCACAATTGAAGTTCAACAATGCTTGTGAAGAAAAGCAATAGATGGTAGAATCATTTTATTTTCAAATTTTCATAAAAAATATGTATGATAATCACTTACAATGCAATTGCTTTACAAAATTTTCCTGGATTCTTCGAAAGATTGAAATATAAATTAAATAAATTCCGTATCTCCCTTGTTGCAAAACCTTCCATGAAATTAACAAAATGTAGTATATAAGAAAATAGATCCAATTGAATCAAACCAATTATCAGGAGTATATGGAATACCTTTCCCCAAAGAAGATGGAACAATGCAGTTTTATATAGGTATGACAAGCAGAAAACATAAAACTAGAATCAAAGAACATATAGCAGACATCAAATACAACAAGAGAACTACAACCTTGGCCAGATTATCACCAAAGAACTTTTACAGATTGATTTTGAAAATTGCAAAAATAATTTATCTGTTAAGATCTTATTTACCACCGAAAATGTGGAAAGTGGTGCTATGCAGGTTTAGCAATAGTAGTAGCAATTAATTCACGCTCACAAATATCTATTTTTATTTTTATTTTTTTGCACTGGTTTTCATTACACTGTAAAAAAAAAAATAAAAAAAAAATAAAAAAAAAAATGTTGTAATTCTACAGATGTAAAGTGACAAAAATCGATATACTTACTAAAATTTTATCTGTACACTGTACAAAAAAGATGCAACTCTACAAAACTAGTTTGTATAAAGCTACAGAAATCTGTACAAAAAAATCTTTACAAAAGAGTCTACTAAAATTACAGTAATTTTAGTAAACTTTTATCTGTACGCGGGTTGCAGTTACTCCTAAAGTTCTAGGCATCCCAGTTTCCTAAAAAATTCTTAGTAACCTTACCGATTTTTAGGATTTCGTTCATCTGACGAAACCCTATTCGTCTCGCTCCTCTGTCTGTCTGACTGTCCGTCACAGAGCCCGTTCTCAGAAACTATATATGTTGGAGACTTGAAATTTCGGATTCTTATAGCTGAACACCTCACATCAAACAACAAATCATAAAATTTTGAAAAAGTCTTATATTTACCCCTCTGGGCTCAAACTTGTGTATTTTAACTTTGTTTAATAACTCAGTCCCTAATTAAGTTGGAGACTTGAAATTTTGGATTCTTATAGCTGAATACCTCACATCAAACGACAAATCCTAAAATTTTGAAAAAAAAAAATATTATATTTACACCTCCGGGCTCTCTCTAACTTGTGCATTTTAAGCTTTTTTTTTTTTTTTTTTTTTTTTTTTTTTTTTTTTTAACTGAGCCTCTAATTGAATTGAAGACTGGAAATTTTGGATTCTTATCGCTGGACGCGTCACATCAAACGACAAATCATAAAATTTTGAAAAAGTCCTATTTTTACCCCTCTGGGCTCTAACTTGTGTATTTTAAGCCTTTTTTTCTAATTGAACCCCTAATTAAGTTGAAGATTTGAAATTTTGGATACTTATAGCTGAACACCTCACATCAAACGGCAAATCATAAAATTTTGAAAAAGTCTTACATTTACCCCCCTGGGCTCTAACTTGTGTATTTTAAGAAATTTTTCTAACTCAGCCCCCAATTAAGTTGGAGATGTGAAATTTTGAATACTTATAGCAGCACAATTGCGATCACACGAAAAATCATAAATCTTCAAAAAGTCTTATATTATTTATCACTCCGGGCTCTAACTTCTGTATTTTTAGCAATTTTTCTAACCTCCACACTGTAAAAAAAAATCTGTGAAGTTACTAAAGTTTTTCTAGGAAACTTGGATTCCTAGAACTTTTCATGTAACGGCAACAACAAAATTTCATGTAACAGACACACTTTTGCGCCGAAAATCAAAAAACCTGTAAGTTTACTAAGAATTTTTTTGGAAATTGGGATTCCGAGAACTTTTCATGTAACTGCAGCCAGGGTTACAAATAAAAGTTTAGTAAGATTACTGAAATTTTAGCAGATTCATTTGTAAAGTTACAGATTTTTGTAGCTTTAAAAAAACTAGTTTTGTAGATTTGCAGCTTTTTTCGTACCGTTACAGGTGAAAGTTTAGTAAGCATGTAACTTTACATCTGTAGAACTACAGATTTTTTTTTTACAGTGCACCCTTTTCATCCGCGATGCACTTTTCTAACTTCTGTCGACACTCCTTTGACCATTCTTTCATATTATGCACCATTACTTTACATATTTTAGTTCCAATTTTTACCGCCAGGGGGTGCCTACCTAACTTGGGTGTATGAGCCCGATCCCTTCGACTAATATATCTACGGATAGTTTGTAAAACGGAATTTCGTTCGAATAGAGGTTTGTTTAGAATAGAGTGCTCCCCTGGTTGTGAAATGTCGAACTAACAGATTTGGCAAAAGGATGAAGTGTTTTGAAAGGAATATTAAACGAAACCCTCTGTGCGATCTCTGATCACACTTACCCACTTGTTTGATTTACAGTGCAAATTGTATATGTTACGTGAATTTTTGTTGCTGCCGTTACATAAAAGTTCTAGGAATCCCAGTTTCCTAGAAAATTCTTAGTAACTGAACAGATTTTTTTTTTTTTTTTTTTTTTTTTTTTTTTTTTTTTTACAGTGGTGTATACATGAAGTCTTGTGATTTTATTTACCAAGTTATTGTTTATAAAAAAATAAAATTGCGAAAATATTTCTATCAAGAATGATCTTGAAAATGTCGCCGTTTGCGTGATGAAACGTATGTTGATCTAAATAAAGGTATTTTTTTTAATCCCTATTAGCAATTTTAGCTTAGTTTGATTAAAATTTTCCATTGGAAAATTTGCCTTTGACAAATTTGTTTCTGTTCTGTGGGAGAGAAGCTTTTATATAAATTTTGTGTTCATAAAAAAATAAATAAATAGATTAAAAAAAATAACCAAAAAGGTTGTTTTATATTCTACTTCGTGTTAATGTGTTCAAAGTTTAAATTGTAAGAAAAATATTTAATAACTCTTAATAATAATTCTTTAGTGATTACAAACCTCATATGAAGTTCTCATTGTAATTTTGTCCTAAATTTAATATTTAAAAAAATCCAACATTTTCTGTTCATAATAATCTATTTTAAATCTATTTTAAGCGGATAATATGTTTTCATTCATTTACAAATAATTCACGTATGAGAGTGTTAAAGTATTATCCTAATCACAATACGTTACTCTAATTTAATTTAACTAGTATATTTAAAAAAAAAATGAAAAACTATCGACTTCAGACAGAAACTACATTTTAGACTCCTTTTACTCAACATTATCTATTGTTATTTGGTGGACTAACCAATTTTACACTTTCGGGTAGTACACTGTAAAAAAAAATCTGTGAAGTTACTAAAGTTTTTCTAGGAAACTGGGATTCCTAGAACTTTTCATGTAACGTCAACAACAAAATTTCATGTAACAGACACACTTTTGCGCCGAAAATCAAAAAATCTGTAAGGTTACTAAGAATTTTTTTGGAAACTGGGATTCCGAGAACTTTTCATGTAACTGCAGCCAAGGTTACAAATAAAAGTTTAGTAAGATTTCTGAAATTTTAGCAGATTCATTTGTAAAATTACAGATTTTTGTAGCTTTACAAAAACTAGTTTTGTAGATTTGCAGCTTTTTTCGTACAGTTACAGGTGAAAGTTTAGTAAGCATGTATTTTTACATCTGTAGAACTACAGATTTTTTTTTACAGTGTATACGACCCATAATGAATTTGTTTCTACACTGTAAAAAAAATCTGTGAAGTTGCTAAAGTTTTTCTAGAAAACTGGTATTCCTAGAACATTTTATGTAACGACAGCAACAAAAATTCATGTAACAGATACACTTTTGCACCAAAAATTAAAAAATCTGTAAGGGATGCCTAGACCTTTTCAGGCAACTGCAACCAGGTTTACAAATAAAATTTTAGTAAGATTACTGTAATTTTAGCAGATTCATTTGTAAAGCTACAGATTTCTGTAGCTTTACAAAAACTACTTTTGTAGATTTACAGCTTTTTTTGCACAGTTACAGGAGAAAGTTTAGTAAGCATGTAACTTTACATCTGTAGAATTACAGATTTTTTTTTTTACAGTTTACGTGTCAAATTTGGGCTGTATGATGAGGATGTCTGTCTTTTAAAGGCATGTTAAAAGAAAAAAAGACAGACAAATGTCTTACTAAATTTTACTACAGTACTCTATGTACAGGAAAGAAAAAAAAAAAAGAACTTTCTTCGGATTTACTTGGAAGATTTTCAAAAATTAATTTCGATTAGTTTAGACAGCAAATCATGAAATTGTTTTTAATACGATAGTGATTATCTTAGTGCAGAAAAATATAGATTGACTGAATACAAAGGTCAGAAATTCATGAAACTAGTAAATAAATATTTGGATCATGCAATGTAAAAAAAAATCTGTAAAATTACTAACACTTTTCTAGGAAACTGGGAATCCTAGAACTTTTTATGACACGGAATAACAACAAAAAATCCATGTAACATATACACTTTTGCACCGTAAATCAAAAAATCTGTAAGATTACTACGAATTTTTTACGAAACTGGGATGCCTAAAACTTTTTATGTAACTGCAATCCGGGTTACAGATTAAAATTTTAGTAAGATTAACTGTAATTTTAGTAGATTCTTTTGTAAAGCTACAGAAATCTGTAGCTTTACAAAAACTAGTTTTGTAGGTTTACATCTTTTTTTGTACAGTGTACAGATAAAATTTTAGTAAGCATACAGATTTCTGTAACTTTACATCTGTAGATTACAGATTATTTTTTACAGTGTACGCGACACTATGCCCAAATCTTAAAATTATCGAAAATTCATAAAAATTTGGAGAGTACACATAAAGACATGCCATTTAAAAAAGTAACTAAGAAAGCAAATTAATTTTTTCAATTGTTTCACAAGCTTGTTCTAAAATGGGTTAAAAATTTGTTTAACGAATTGGTATACGACACTGTGCCCAAATCGTAAAAATATCGATTATAATTCATAAAAATTTTGAGAGTACTCATAAAGACATGTCAAATAAAAAAGTAACTAAGAAAGCAAATAAATTTTTTTAATTGTTTCACGCCTTGTTCTAAAATGGATTAAAATTTTGTTTAACGAATTGGTAACCTGAAGGAGGTTTGCCAATTTGTCCCAAGGTTTGCCAATTGAAGTTTTTCTAAGGAACCAAATGGTAAGTTTAATGAACTTACTTTCATGATGCCGTGTCTTTTACGGGGGCTGGTCACTCATCATCCGATTTCCCCTCACTAATGTAAAGTCTATGGTCAGTTGATGCATTCGTATATTTAAAATATCTCCCCGGGAAATTAATATTTTTAACTTACTTTTTTTGGGTATACTTCCTAACAGATGTCTCTTTTTTAATTAGTTCTCGAAATATTTCTAATGTATAGACTTAATTTTATAGGAAGTGTTAAAATCTTACTCACAGTTCGCCCGCTTTTAACACTATTTCAGAAAATATTTTTAAAATACTCACTCCTACAGGGTGATCAGAAATAAACGCCCCAGTTTTAAAATTAAATAATACATTAACTATAACAAATATGAATATGAAATGAGTGACATTTACATCTGCTGACTCTTAAATTTCATGTTCTGTGAATCTAAATATAATTCAAGTTTTCGTCAATAGATGGCGCTGCAGCATCTGAACCATTAAGAATGCGCAAATAAATTAAAAAAAAAATTCAATTGTTTTTTCAGGTTTCAATTGCTAAATAGAATAAATAATGCAACTTGAGATTTTTTTTTATGCAGTTTTACCTGCTAATTTGAGCATTATTGTAGTTTGAGATGGTGCAGCGCCTTCTATTGATGAAAATTTGAACTAGTTTTAGATTTACAGTACATGAAATTTAAGACCAACCAGATGTAAATGTCACTTACTTCATATTCATATTTGTTATAGTTAATGAAATATTATTTAATTTTAAAACTGGGGCGTTTATTTCTGGTCACCCTGTGGCAATGAGTATTTTAAGGGGTCCGGGACACATTTTCAAAAAAAATTTATTTATTGAGTTAAAATTTTGAACTTTTTTGTGATGGTTAACCATATCATTTGTAAACAAAATCAAATGATAAAACTTCTCATAGCTTAAAAAAATTTTTTTTTTTTATTTAAAATTTATGAAAAAAGTGGTATAACTTAAAATCGTTATAACTCGAAATATTATTTGTAGAATTTAAATTGTTTTTCATTTAAATAAACAGAAAAATAAATTTTAATTTAGAGCCAGCATTTAAAAAAATATTAATAAAAAAAAATTAAAAATATTTAACGGAAAAATTACAAAAAAAAAAAAAAAAAAAAAAAAAAATCATATTTTCAAAAGTAAATATTTTTTTCAAATATGCTGGCTCAAAAGTACAGTAAAATAATTGAAAAAGGTATGTTCCGAGTTTCAATCCTGTATCTTTAACGGTTCTCGAGTTATAAGAATTTAAATATGAGAAATGGTGAAAAAACCTGTCATGAAGAAAAACGTAATTTCACAAGAACTGGTTTCCTTGACAACCATAGCTTGAAAGGCAGATTTTGAAAACAAACCAAAACGAAAAAATTAATATTTCCTGTTCTAATTAAGATAGAAACATGATTTAAACATCATTTTAAGCAGAAAACGGCAGAGAAATTTTTAATCCAAAAAAAAAAAAAAAATTGAAAATTTGAAGATTTTTGTGTCCGGACCCTCTTAAAAATATTTTCTGAAATAATTCTCAAGAAATGTAATAAAGTTCTTAAGTTAATAAAGTACTTGTCTTTTTTGCTGTTTAGCACCAAAATATAGAGAAACGTAATACAAGTTTCCAACATGGCAGGTAGATTTGTATGATATTCCTTCTTCTGCAAGAAACACGAAGTCTTTCAGTTTAAGACACGATTATATTATAAACATTTTTTGTTTTCACAGTTATTACGTAAGAAGGATTTATATGCGCTATAAAATTATATTATGCGAAAGATGCGGCTATATTTTAACCCATAGAAATATTGCCTTTTCATTTTTTTTAACATACGTATTACTAATTAAAACATTTAAATTTATTAATTATATAATTTAAATACAATTTCAGTTATTTTCTTTTTTGCACGCAATAATTTTATTTGAAAGAACACTTATATCTCAAGTGTCTAAAAAAATTGCCTTACGTGATTTTAATATTTGTTGTTTCTAAACCGTATAATAATAATGATAACTAAGAATCAACAAAAAGTACCATTTTTAGTATAAAACACGTATTTGTTTATTTTAACCAATAATACAAAATAAATTAAAATCATATATAATATTCTTTGTAAGTATATTAAAATTAATTTATATATAAGCGGCAATTTCATGAATATGATATTTGAATAGCGAGAATTGCTGTAAAATTTTGAAATAATTAAAATCTGAAGAAAAAATGCAGTTGCAACGATATTAATTATAAACAAATAAACATAGATATTTATTAAACAACGAGAGAAGTCTGCATTTGAATTAAAAGTTGTTAAAAATTTAAACAAAACGAAAATGAAATATTAATGTGCTGCGTAAAGAAAATATTTTAAAACGAAAAAAACAAACAAACTTAAATGATATTTGAATTTAAATTTGTTTCAGACCAAACAAAACTTAGTTTGAATCACCGTAAAAGAAATTGTTTTTGATAATTAATAATACATTTAGATGTTTTGGTTGTGTAATAAAACAGAATATTTTTTATCGTTTGTGAAACGTATTAGCGAGCGTGAAGTTAATTAATTTCGGAAAAAGAAAATCCCAGGATGGGAAATTATAAACAGAGGGAGAAAAAAAAGGTTTTTAAAGTATTAAATGAAAGAATTTAATTTAAATCAGAAGGAATTTATTTTATAACATTATTTTGCATATTTATTTTGTTTGATATTTTAATAGGCTTAAATTATTTCTCATCGAATAAATTTTGTATATGAAAATTATTTTTGTTGTTGCTTATTCGCTAGTTAATTGTTTTTATTTCGCTTTATTTAATAGTTATTATTAAATATTTCGACGGCTTACAACACGCACAGAGAGAAAGAGAGCGAAAGTAATATACAGAGTGTCTTTTTATCAATATCCAATAGGTAATTACACCGTTAGCTTTAGATTAGTGGCTTGGTTATAGCTCCAACTGCAAAAATGCTTCAAAAGTTATCTTCGTCATATGAAAAGTGATTTACATTAAAATAGTTATTTTTTTAAGTTCTAAATTTTAAATTTTTATACAGTATTTGGCTCCTAATGGTCATAGTTAAAAAACATCATCCATGCTCAAGCAAGTAAAACAGTAGAAATTTCATTCTTAAGCGGCCAAAAATTTACCAAGTTATTTTACTTCGCATTTTAAGAACTTTCAGCCTTTACTGACGCTAAACATGTGTTTTCTACCTTTAAAAAATTTTTTTTATCACTTTATAACAAATTGGTTATGGTTTCCGTTCATCTGTCCGCGAAATTAAATATACTAGGATTATCACGTGATTGGTATACGTTAATGCAGTTTATTATAGGAGGTTCCTAATTAAAGTTGAGTGTGTACCCTTTATAGTTCATTTACTGAAACACACAAAAGAATTCTGCTACACTATGGTGTTTTGGGAAAAAAAAGTTTGCTGTGCATTTTGATTATTAACGTTATTAATTTGACAGTGGTTATTTAAAAATGTAGAAAAATACAAGTTGATTGATTACAAAGGTCAGATATTCATGGAACTAATAAATAAATGTTTGGGATCGTACACAATCTGTGTCCCAATCCTAATAATAACGACTATAATTTAAAAAATCTTGAATACACTCATAAAGACGTGTCAAAATATATATATATATATATATATATAATAAAAGCATATTAACAAATTACAACGAGCATTTGGAAAATTATTCAAAGACTAAAATTTAAGACATAAAAAATCGCACGGAGTTGATCATACATTACGTACGCCATGAATTAAACATTAATAGTGTTATTACACGTAAAAATTCAAGCGACAAAAATCGCCTGCGACTCGTCAGATTTCCTGAAACTTACGTATTATCCAAGCATTTCATTGGCTGTTCGGGAAAAGGCTTTTCCATCATCTGATTTCCAAGAAATCTGACGACCAATTTTAAATGAAATTTCATTCTTAAACTTCTAAACATCCCACAATATTACTTTTTACACCGTCGTATAGAAAAAAAAATGTACTTTTAAATGCAATTTCTTTGAAAGCTGTATCTCAATTTCTTTCTGAGTTTTTTTGTAGTTTTTATTACTTTTTTGTCATAGTGGCAACAGAAGTATTCATCTCTGTTGAAAGTAAAGGGAAAATAAAGATTACTGTATAGACCAATCAGAAAACGAATAAAATGCGGATTCAACCAATCAAACACCTCAGATATGTTTTTGATTTCCTACCCTGACAGAGAACAATAACCATTTTTCCAAATTGTTAAAAAACTAACAAAGAAAATTGAGTTTTTAATTTTTTCTCACCTTGACCTAAAATAGGTTAAAGGTTTAACGAACTAACTTTCACGATGCCATGTCCTTCAAGAAATCTGCTATAAGAAAAATGAGAAAACGCTTAGCAGAGAATATTTTTAAAAAATTTCTTTATACTCAAATAGTTCTCAAGAATCATCATCATAAGTTCATCGTAACTTTCTCCATTGTTAAAGAAAGATGTAAATATACAAAACTAGTTTTTGTGAAAGGTGCAGAAATCTGTATGATTACTAAAATTTTATCTGTACAATGTAAAGAAAAAAGATATAAATCTACATACCTAGTTTTTGTAAAGCTACAGAAATCTACATGCTTGCTAAAATTTTATCGGTAACCCGGGATAATTACGTGATTTTTTTTTTTTCGTTGCAGTTACACTAAAAGTTCTAGACATCCCGGTTTCCTATATATATATATATATACAGTGCGTCTCATAAATATAAAGACACTGATATTTTCGAAATGATATTTTAATAATTCAGTATTCAAAATTATATTTATGCATATAACGAAAAGTATGTGCCAAGAGAAAACAATTTACAGTAAATTAAATTAGAATTAAATAATTTCAACTCGAAAATTGATAAATGTAAATCATTTGCTGTCTCATAAATATAAAGACATTTTACAAACTTTTGAATTACCGTCCAATAAATAGTCCATTCTTATTAATGACAGAAAATATTCTAGCTGGCATGCTTTTTATTAAGTTGTATAACTATTTTGGCTTTATATCAAACCAATTTCGTTTGATTTATTTTTTTAACTCAAGGACGTTTGAAAATTGTCTTCCAGATGCATATACACTGTGAACGAGAGTGCCACAAAGATTCTTAACTGGATTTAAATCAGGGTTACGTGCGGGCCACACCGTGGCATGAACATTGCTATCGCAAACCATTTGTTTGTGAGTCTTGATGTGTGAATCGATGCGTTATCCTGATGGTACAAATAATTCCGACCACCAAGAGTTTCAGCAATTAGCAACAACTGACTGTCAAGCAGTTCGATATACTCTTTAGATGTCTGTTTACCCTCCAGAAAGTCAATATTCGTAGTTCCATTAAAAGAGAAGGCACCCCACACCATAACAGAACCTCCCACTTTCTGCCTACTGAAGAAGGTTCGAGATTAACGTCTTTAATCGTGCAAGTAGGAATTCCAACCATCTGGATCATCCAAATTAAATCTCTTTTCATTTGAAAAAATGTCTTGCATCCATTCGTTCTTCCAGTGAATATGATCTTTAACCCCGATTAATCGCCGTTCTTTGTGTTCTTTTTTCAGTAAAGAAAATCTGCACGTATGTCGGTATACAATGTTTTTCTTCCTTTTATACGACGATGTACTGTATCCTTTGGGACCATGCCATAAACTCGTTGAGAAACTTATTGGAGTGACATTTTTTGCGACTAAACAAGTCGCATGATTTTGCGATCGAGTCTTTCATTAGTTTTTCTTGGTCTGCCAGATCGTTTTCTCGAATATAAATTGTAAGTTTTTGATAAAATTTTATAAAGTGCAGCTCTGATTCTCCCAGTTTTTTTTACATATTTGACAAACTGTTAAGCCATTAGCTTTAAATTCACGTATTTTACAAACTTCATCTTTAGAAATTTCAATGTTTCACGGCATATTTGCAATTGAAACAAGTTACACAACTTTGCTCGTTTGGGTAAGTTAAAGTGTATTTCTGCGCGTGCGCATTAATTCTGTACGCGCGCATTCGAAAAAAAAAATTGCATATGAAGCAGTTTCAAGTTTGTCTTTATATTTATGAGACAGCGTAATTATTTATTTATTTTTTATTATTCGAGACGAAATTATTTTATTTAAATTAAAACCCCTATAACAGATTCATTTCAGTGTTCTTAATATGAGGTATAAAATTTAATTTCTTTTAACTGAACTAATAAAATGTAATTTCAAAAACATCTGTGTCTTTATATTTATGAGACGGACTGTATATATATATATTTACAGTGTTGAATGGCTTTCTTGCACACTATGCACAGCTTGCGTTTCTGACTGTTTATCACAAAATACAGTAAAAGATAATTGCTTGGAAACGGAAAAATATTCGATTTAGACAGGTTTCCATCATGAAAGTAAGATTTGTATGGTATTCCTGTAGCCGATATCACGAAATCTTTCCGTTTAAGCCAGGATTACGTTATAGACATTTTTTGTTTTCATGAATTTTACGTAAAAGGGATATTTTATGTGCAATAAAATTATATTCTGTGAAAGATGCGGCTATATTTTATCCCAAATAAATCCTACTTTTTCATTTTTTATCAATATATTTAAAAACTAGTTGGATGTGCCAATCCCAAAACTTTCTTCTATCTTATACATCTTAATATTTCAAAACCTAGTTACACATGTTAATACTTCAATATTATTAGTTCAATACTATACCAACTTTGATTTTCATCTTAAATTTCTGCTCAAGTCAATTAAACGGACTAAAAACGAGTTAATCTATATCATGATATTTGTTAAAATTATTAATTTTTCCTTATTCTGTCATTATCAGCTGTTTGCGAATAGCCGGCATAGCAGGAAGCGAGTTCCCGCCGCTGCATGAGCCGCCGATGCACAATAGAACTACGAAAAATCAAGAAAAGTATACAAAAATCGCTAGCACGGAGCCCCTTTACCGCGCAATATTTCCAAATTCAAGGAGAACCTGTTGGCCAAAGCCAAAAACAAGCACAAACATTTTGGTTCAATTGTATGCATAATTTTATACGCTGTTCGATGGTACAATAATGAAAATGGCACAGAGATCGGAATTATAGCGCCCCCTTCTTTCGGAATTTTTTCAAGTTCAGGGAGGACTTGTTTGCCATAGCCAGAAACATGCACAAAAAATTTGGTTCAATTATATGGATAACTTCATACACTTTTCGATGGTACAATTATGAAAATGGTACAGACATCGCAATTATAGTGCCCCCTTCCGGCAGAATTTTTCCAAATTCAGGGAGGACCTTCGTGACATGACCAAAAATAAACACATAAAATTTGGTTCAATTCTATGCATAACTTCATACACTTTTCGGTGGTACAATATTCAAAATGGCACAAAAATTGTACAAAAATCGCTATTACAGCGCCCTCTACGAGCGATTTTTTTACAAATTAAGGGAGGACCTCCTTGCCATAACCAAGAACTTAAAATTTTTTTTGGGTTCAATTCTATGCATAACTTCATACACTTTTCGATGGTGAAATATTCAAAATCGCACAAAAATCGCTATTACAGAGCCCCCTAACGGCGAATTTTTTGCAAATTCATGGAGGACCTGCTTGCCATAGCCAAAAACTTAAACTAACAATTTGGTTCAATTCTATGCATAACTTCATACACTTTTCGATGGTACAATATTCAAAATCGCACAAAAAAACGCATTTACAGCGCCCCCTACCGCGAATTTTTTCCAAATTCATGGAGGACCTGCTTGTCATATCCAAAAACTTAAACTAAAAATTTGGTTCAATTCTATGCATAACTCCATACACTTTTGGATGGTACAATATTCAAAATCGCACAAAAATTGTTATATCAGCGCCCCCTAACGGCGAATTTTTTGCAAATTCATGGAGGACCTGCTTGCCATAGCCAAAAACTTAAAATAAAAATTTGGTTTAATTCTATGCATAACTTCATACACTTTTGGAAGGTACAATATTCAAAATCGCACAAAAATCGCTATTACAGCGCCTCCTACCGGCGAATTTTTTCCAAATTCAGGGAGGACCTGCTTTCCATAGCCAAAAACTTAAACTAAAAATTTGGTTCAATTCTATGCATAACTTCATACACTTTTCGATGGTACAATATTCAAAATCGCACAAAAAAACGCATTTACAGCGCCCTCTACCGGCGAATTTTTTCCAAATTCCGGGAGGACCTGCTTGCCATAGCCAAAAACTTAAACTAAAAATTTGGTTCAATTCTATCCATAACTCCATACACTTTTGGATGGTACAATATTCAAAATCGCACAAAAATTGTTATATCAACGCCCCCTAGCGGCGAATTTTTTGCAAATTCATGGAGGACCTGCTTGCCATAGCCAAAAACTTAAAATAAAAATTTGGTTTAATTCTATGCATAACTTCATACACTTTTGGACGGTACAATATTCAAAATCGCACAAAAATCGCTATTACAGCGTCCCCTACCGGCGAATTTTTTCCAAATTCAGGGAGGACCTGCTTGCCATAGCCAAAAACTTAAACTAAAAATTTGGTTCAATTCTATGCATAACTTCATACACTTGTTGATGGTACAATATTCAAAATCGCACAAAAAACGCATTTACAGCGCCCCCTACCGGCGAATTTTTTCCAAATTCCGGGAGAACCTGCTTGCCATAGCCAAAAACTTATAATAAAATTTTGGTTTAATTCTATACATAACTTCATACACTTTTTGATGGTACAATGGCGACAGACAGACGGACAGACGGACAGACGGACAGACGGACGGACGGACAGACGGACAGACGGACAGACGGACACACAGACAGACAGACATTTTCTATAAACATGTTTTTTGGAATCTCTGACCCCTAAAACATGCAAATCCGTCGAAAACCGGAAGTCGAAAAAAATTTCGATTACAATACTTTCTTCTATTGAAGATAGAAGAAAGTAATAATACTGATAAATTTATTAATCATATAATTTAAGCAAAATTTGAATTGTTTACTTTTTTGCACGCAATAATTATATTTCAGAGAACATTTATACCTTAAATATTTAAAAAAAAATGTGTTACATATATTTTAATATCTGCTTTTTCCAAGCTCCTATAATAGTAATGATAATTAAGAATTTAAAAAAAAAGTACGAATTTTATAAAACACGCATTTGTTTATTTTAACCAAAAATAAAATTTAATCCCTTTTACTTAATTGATTCTTATATGTATTTATTTATTTTAACCAATAAGACAAGAGAAAATAAAAACATACATAATATTCTCCTCTAAGTATATATATATATATATATATATATATTTAATAAATAAACGGCAATTTTATGAATATGATATTTGAATAGTGAGAATTTCCATATAATTTTGAAATAATTAAAATCTGAAGCAAAAAAAAAAAATGTAATTACAACGATATTAATTATAAACAAATAACCATAATAATTTATTAAACAAGGCGAGAAGTCTATATTTGAATTAAAAGCTGTTAAAATTTAAACTAAAATAAAATAATAATGAACTGTGCAAAGAAAATATTTTAAATAGGGAAAAAAAAATCCTTAAATGATATTTGAATGTAAATTTGTTTCAGACCAAACAAAACTTAGTTTGATCACCGAAAAATAGTTTTTTCATGATAATTAATAATACATTTAGATATTTTGGTTATGTAATAAAGCAGGATGTTTTTTATCGTTTGTGAAACGTATTAGCGAGTGTGGAGTTAATTAATTTCGGGAAAAGAAAATGTCAGAATGAGAAATTATAAAGAAGGAAAATTTTTTTAAAAGTATTAAATGAAAGAATTTAGTTGAAATCAGATGGAATTCATTTTATAACGGATTATTTTATATATTTTAGTTTATTTGACATTTTAATAGGCTTAAATTATTTATTTTTGTAATAAATTTTGCAAAGTGAATTTGGAAGGATTTTGAATGTGAAAATTATTTTTGTTACTTATTTAGCTTGTTAATTAGATTATATGCTTTATTTAATGGTTATTGTTAAATCTGGTTATTATTAATTTTAATATTAAATATATCGACATGCATTGCATGACTATATTTTAACTTGTCACACACACTCATACACACATTTGGGAAGAAATAGAATTACATACGGAGTGCCTTTTCTAGCGTTATCCAATAGCCAATTCCTAAACCGTTAGGTTTAAGATTGGAGATTATAGTTCCAATTGAAAAAATGTTCCAAATGTCGTTCTTTATGATATAAATTCATTTATGTCAAAGCAGTTATTATTTTTTTAATGATATAAATTCATTTATGTCAATATGGTTATTTTTTTTTAAAGTTACAAAATTAAAATTTTTATACAGTACTACCTATAAGAAAATTATGTACTACTCAAGTACTGTATAAATTTTATACAGTATCCTATAAGCTATGCTTAAAAAAAAAAAAAAAAAAAAAAAAAAAAAAAAAAAAAAAAAAAAACACAATACTATAGGAAGTAAAGGCAGTAACGAGCCCAGTGGCAGAAAGTTTTGTAGCTGTCTGCGACAAGCTTTTAAAATTTCATTATCTGTCTGCAAATTTTGCATGTCATTTTAACGAATAATTAATAAATTAAACTAGGAATTTTTTATCATTCTATTTAAAACATGGTTAGCATGATGCATTCTCATTAATTTTGCTTATAACATTTCATCATCTAACTTCTTGCAGAATTTCTAAAGTGTGAAGGATAAGCAGAACCACACATAGGCAATAACGATGCTTTTAAAAACCTTCGGAAGCTTCAGAGGCCTCAAGCGCGAAAAGCACAGAGTTTTTTCTAAAACCCTTGAATGAAATCTGCGGCCTTTTGAGGAAATTATTTTTTTGTAATTCTTTGGTGAAATTCACGTTTTTTCCATGGCTTTTTGACGAATTTATCATTTTTTTCTGCAATTTTTGGGCGAAATTTGCGGGGTGTTTTTTTTTCGATCTTTTGACAATATTCGAGTTTTTTCCACAATCCTATGACGAAATTCGCGTTTGTTTCGCGATCCCTTGACGAAATTCGTACTTTTCCGCAATCCTTTGATGAAATTTGCGTTTTTTCATGATCCTCTGACGTAATTCGCATTTTCCGCGATCCTTTGACGAAATTTCCGTTTTGTTCGCGATCCTTTGACAAAACTCGCGTTTGTTTCACGATCCTTTGACGAAATTTGTGTTTATTTCACGATCCTTTGACGAAATTTGCATTTATTTCACGATCCTTTTCCGAAATTCGCGCTTTTTATGCGATTCTTTTCCGAAATTCGCGCTTTTTATGCGATCTTTCGCCAAAATTCGTGCTTTTTACGCGATCTTTTGCCAAAATTTGCGCTTTTTACGCGATCTTTTGCCGAAATTTACGCTTTTTACACGATCTTTTGCCGAAATTTACGCTTTTTACGCGATCTTTTGCCGAAATTCACGCTTTTTATGTGATCTTTTACCGAAATTTGCACTTTTTACGCGATATTTTGCCGAAATTCGCGCTTTTTATGCGATCTTTTGCCGAAATTCGTGCTTTTAACGCGATCTTTTGCCAAAATTCACGCCTTTTACCGGATCATTTGCCGAAATTAAAGCTTTTAACGCGATCTTTTGCTGAAATTCACTCTTTTTACGCGAACTTTTGCCGAAATTCACTCCATTACACGATTTTTTGCCGAAATTTGCGCTTTTTAGGCGACTTTTTTCCGAAATTCGCGCTTTTTATGAGATCGTTTGGCGAAATTCGCGCTTTTTATGAGATCGTTTGCCGAAATTCGCGCTTTTTATGAGATCGTTTGCCGAAATTCGCGCTTTTTACGCGATCTTTTGCCAAAATTCACAATTTTTACACGATCTTCTGCCGAAATTAAAAAATTAATTTGCCGAAACTCGATCTTTTGCAAAAATTCTCACTTTTTTGCCGAAATTCGCGCTTTTTATGCGGAAAAAATCGTCCGAAAGTTGCGGACAATTTTTTTAAATTGACTTCATTAGTGCAGACAACAATTGTCCGCAAAAGATTTTTTGTGTCCGCGACTATGTCGCCGTGTCGCGGTGTTTCTGCCACGGGGGTAACGAGTTAATGATATTTTGAATTTTATGAATTTTCAGCGCTTTGACTGGCATTTCAGGTTGGTTTTCTGATTTTAACACTTTCTACACATTCTAACAAAGTGTTTAGGATTTCGGTGCGCCTGCCGTCTGGTACAATCAGATTCCCGTAAAAATACGTGGAATACCACGTGATTTGTATATGTTTGTGCAGTTTTCTATAGGACGTTCTCATTTTAAAAGGAGAGTGTAGGATTTAGTTCAGTTACAGGGATACACAATGATGTTAGTCTACTTCAAACATAATGGAACTGATGTTTGTTACTGAGGTTTAGTACATAATGGAACCTGTAAAATAAAGGGAGCATAGCAATTTTTCGTTCATTTATAGGGACATGCAAAAGCATTTGGTTTCAGTACTATCTATGAGCGGTAATTGCTGGAAATTTCCTTTTTAGTTTACCGTATGCATTTATAAGCTTAACTAAATATCAGTTTATTGCGTAATGTGTATAAATTCTATCTCTGAAATAAATGGCTTTACAAAAGAATTATTAAAAATTGCTGTTATGGGCTTGAATTGATTAAAGTGCATTTTTACAAGTGTTATGCATTTTCAAGCAGAATTATATTTTAGTGTTGTAAGAAATGCTTGCAGAATAAAACTAAATTTATCTACAGGCTGCCTAAAAGAAATTGGTAACATTGGCAATGATAGAGCATTGCCATAGCAGAATAGGTTTATTTGTATCATGTGTTTTATTTTATTCGTTATTTTTATGATTTTCTGTTTTTATATATGTTTTATGTATTATTATTTCATTACGGGCATTATTTTAATTGTATTGATTTCTAGTTATATTAAGGGTGTTCTCAAATCCAAAAGGACAACTTTCTGACATAAGTTTTAACTTATATTTGTTCGGAAATGCATGAAACTAGCAGGTGTTGTTGTTCAGAAACTATGTAATCGAGCTATTTTTTCCGTTTTTTTGCAAACGCAATAGATCTTTCAGAAAATAGTGTCAAAGAGGACGTTTTGAACCGAAGTTCCCAAAGAAAGCAGAAAAACCAGTCCGTGAAGGGCGAAAATAGTCTTTGTCACGTGACCAAAATCGCTTATAACTCAATAGGTAATTTATTGATCCAAAAATGGAAAAAACAGTTCGATTCCAAATCGCTTCCATGGCCAGGCTTTCCAATTTTATATCTTTCCGCTAAAAAATGAATTTCTAAATGTGTCAAAACATTTTGCGCTTGTTGAGCAGAGCAGTTAAGAACAACCGGACCGTGGATCTTTATCTGAGCGGAAACAGACCCAAAAATAGAAAATTATTTTTGTACAGATTATTATTCTCCAGTTTGTTCTAAAGCCATTTGCGAAAAACCGCATGCAGGTGCGATTATTTTTTGCGAAGTTACAAGCGTTTGAATTTTATACACAAACAATTATTCCCTTTAATACGCTTTAAATATTTTTTTTCTCAAAACTGATTTTTAAACGCTTTTAGATTTTCAAAATGCTTCATGCGTCATAACATTTGATCAAAATTCATGAAATTAATAATGAAGAATCCTGATATTACTTAAAAACAAACTGTGCATGCATTTAAAAATTCGATTTCATTAAGATAATTAAATTTGATTTTTAGCTTATTAAAAGGCTAAATTTTGTTCAAAATCGAATCGAATCAGAAAAAATCTCTAAAAAATTAAGTATTCAAGGGATTAAAAAATCGATGCACAGATTTGTTTGTAATAGAGTTTTAAGTGATTAAAATACCAAATAGAGGAAATATCTCAAAAATTAAAACGCATGGAGCATTTTAAAATTTCGTTTTAAAATTTCAATTAAAAAAAATCTTTAAATTATAATAAGATTGGAAATTTCTTTTAAGGTAATTTAAATACTTTTGTGAAATGTATATTTTTACAATTTTTTTTTCTCTATGTTGGGGGAAAAAAAAAAGAAAAGAAATAACGTCCACCGTTCACTTAAACTTTAACGTAACCGCTTTAACGCGGTGAGTATAAAAATGTGTTGTTTATACACTATATGGCCAAAGGTGACCGCTCACTTGTGATTTTATACGTTTTGTTAAATATCTAGAAAAACACCCGAGGAATTAACCTGAAATTACAGGTGTGTAAACAATATAGTATAGGTCATATATTACCGCGAAGATTTTTTCCCGAAACCCCATAGGGCACGGTAAACAGATTGAAAAAGAATGAATATCTTTTGGATAACCCTGTAAAAACTAATGTAGCAAAAGCGTTCAAACTCAAGATTATTAATAAGTGGCTTATAGTAATATATCGTGTTCATTTTTATGTGGATAGCATGTATACTCATAGAGAAATTAAGGTTTTTATAAAAACAGTCCCAAATTTCGCCAAGTTTTTGACTTATAATTTTCAGAGTTCTTAATATAAAAAAAAGTTCTTTTCAGAAAATATGACAAACAACATTGTACATAATACCCTGCTTTCAGAATTAAAAAATAATAAAAATTGGATGAAAAATGAGCAGATTTACTAAAACATGTTTCACTACGCATGCGCGAATGCAATCAAAATATAATATGCATAATGTATTAGCTAAGTATATGGAGCAACTTTTGTGTCTCAAAATCATAGCTTGAAAATTCTGAAAATTATCGCCGATAGAATAAGCTCGAAATCCGTTGTTCCCAAAAAGAAGCAAAAAGAAGATGAGGGGTTGTATCAAATATCAGTTCATTAGTGCCAAGATAGCGTTCACAATATTGCGCGTACTACTATATTTAGATAAAACCTCTCATCTTTTTGCTTCCTTTTGGGAATTGTTTAATTAGATAGAGTTTTTCATTTTACCCTAAGATTAAGTTTCGTCATAGTATTCTGGAAGCATTAAAGTCTCATAATCAATCGCGACGTATGATTTTTCTTTCATGTTAGTTCTTAAAAAAATCGTAATGGTGGTTAATTTTTAAACAACTGATGGTATCAACACACTTCAAATTAGAAAATGTATACAAACCAAGTTCAGCTTTGTAGTCACTAACGGCGCATTTTTCAGTTTTCAGTTCCAAAAAACATTAAAAATTTAAAAAGATTCTAAACATCATAAACCGGTAAGTTTTGTTCGAATATGAATGCGATTTTTTTTAATGCCCGTCTTACGCGCAAAGTAACGTTTTTCTAAATGTCAGTTATTCTAAAAAGGGGTCGTATAAAAAATTAAATTTCTTATTTTAATATTCATGGAACCCCTTTCAAAACAAATGCCATACCTAAAAGTTAAACTTGATTTGTATAGCTTCTGTAATTGAAGACATATTTCTATCATCTGCCGTTTAAGACACAACTATCATTAAATAGATTTTGAATCAACCGGTGTATTCTGAAAAAGCAATAAGAATCCTAATAACTGAAAGACCCCAGTAATGTCTAAGTTATAATCATATAAAATGGAACGCTAAAAATAATACACGAGAAGTTCAATTACAGAAATAAGAATTAAGTAAGCTGGTAGTAAAAAGGCGACATGAAGCATTTTGAAGTATATGCATATCGTCCTACCGCTTTAAAACTGAGATATTAAGAAATGATTTGTATATTTTTTGTTGCTCGAAACATGTTTTTATCATCATCTTTTCAGAGACAATCGTCATTATATCGATTTTGAATCACCCGGTATATTGGGAATAGAATAACAAAAATCCTAATAAATGAAAAAGATCAGTAATGGATAAAACATAATTATAGAAAATGAAACATTTAAAAATAATACACAGAAAGATCAGTCGCAGTACTATGAATTAAGTAAACTGGAAGAAAAAAAAGCGACATGAAGCTTTCTATAATTATTCATATCGGTCAATTCGTTTTAAAACAGAGAACTAAAAGTTAAACTTGTTTGTATAATCTTTTGAGATGGGGACCATGTTCCTATCGCCAGCAGTTTCAGAAAAATAATAACTATTCTAATAACTGAAAAAGCTCAGTAGTGGGTAAAGTATAATTATATATAATAGAACATTGAAATATCGCAGTAATATGAATTAAGTAAACTAGTAAAAGAAAATGAAATGAAGCTTTTTGAAGCATCGTATCTGTCATTTCGCTTAAAAACTTAGCTACTAAAAGATAAGCATGATTTGCACAATTTTTTCCAATTATAAATATGTTTTTATCATCAGCTATTGGAGACATTAAATTGATTTTGAATCACCCGGTATATTGGGAAAATACAGGGTGAGTCGCAAGTCACCATATAAATGGTAAAAGCCCTAACTAATGTTTATTTTATTAATAATAATGACACCATTTGAAGCTAGAGTTACAGGATATGTTCCACATGTCTCCCATGACGCGTAATGACAGTTGCTGTAACCATAGGCGTAGAGTTTTCAAAATTATTGGAGGGGCTCAGCCAGTGGCTTAGCTAAGGGGAGGGGGGGTATACATGTTTCCGTCTACCTTAGCAGGTAAAAATTCAAAGGGTTCCTTTTGTTGGGATCATGAAAGGTTTGCCATAATACAGGATTATGTTATATAGACAGGTTCCGTTTACACAGGCTAACCTTATATACGTACAGTAAAACATTTGTGAAAGCAATCACAAGCGACCGAAACAATATTCCGTTTCATACAGGTTTCTGGCTAATTAAGCAAAATTGTATTGCAATCTTTCGTTCTGGAGCATCAAAGGTTTTTGTCTAAGACAGGATTCTGCTATAGACAGGTTCCGTTTTGAGAAGTTTTACTCTACATATAACATAATTATGTATGTATCTATACTAATAAAAGAGAAGACCGCTTTTAGTGTAAGTCTACTGCCGATGGCTATGAAAATCTACTGCGCGCATAGGTCTGAAAATTTGTCTGAGAATAGTTCAAGGCAGGTCTTGATACCCGTAAGACTCAGATTTTTTTTTTTTTAATTATCCGAGATATTAATTAAAAACTCATCAAAAAAGCAATCTTTTTTTTTTTTTTTTGCAAATCGGCGGAGGCGATCTCGTGCATGACCAGAACCTGCTTTTTTCATGGAAAGGAAGGAAAAACGAAATATAGTTTTTTTACCCGTTTTGTTTTATTGCCCATCAGCCGTGCCGTTTAAAATATGAAAAACGGATGACATATTCTTAAAGTTCCTACTTTTACATCTGAAACACCGCAAATAGTTCGAAAAAATATGGTTATTTACCCTTTGAAAAGATTTTCAAAAAGGGATTTCTCTAACGTCTTTTTCTCCTTTTCGCCAACACTTAGTCAGGGCTCAATTTTAGAGGTAACGATTCACAAAAATACGTCCGGTTTTCAAAAAGACTAATTTTACTTTTTTAAAAAAAATTCTGACCTAAGGTAACCTTTTTCTGCGCTAAAAGTAACTAAACGTCCTTTTTTTGTCACAATCTTTTTAGAGCATTTCGACGGATTGGATTTTACATCTATTACAAAAATTTCGAAATGTTTGGACGAGTAGAAGTATTTTTTTTTTAAACAAAATCTGAGAAAAATTCAACAAAAAAGCAGGGTGTTTCGCTTGGCTTCGGCTCACGTTTTCACTGCTAAATAAACATATTTTTCATGTAATTTTATAGAGTGCTCAAATGCAGTTATATTTATAACATATTAAAATTTCGGACAGTTCAGACGACGAAGACTATTTTTTCTTTGTTATTTTAAAGAACCAGAAGCGAAAACAAGAAAAAAGGAAGAAGAAAACCCATTTCTTTAAAAGTCGATATGAATACTTTTTCACGAAATTTACACACGGCCTGCAAAACCGTTATATTTATAACCAATAAACATTTCAAAGAGTTCGGACAACAACAGCTATTCTTAAAATAAACTATGATACACTGTAAAAAAAAATGGTAACGTTCCATGTAAAATCCAGGAATGTTTCGCCTTTTCTCACGTTTTCAGAATAATTTAGCTCTTTCCTGTGAAATTCTGGTTTTCTTATCTGAAACGTTCCTGAACCCTGAACAAAAGTTGGAAACAGCAAAACGCTGCGGCCGCCATTTATTATTTTTTTGCTATAATCCGTTGCTCGCGCGCGAGTGTCGAAAACGAATTCCTTAAATGAATGTAAAAAAAATCAATATGGAATGCAAATAAATCAATAGACGACATAATCCTTTACGTCTCTATTGTCAAGACAATTCAGATGAAAATACAATACCTCTGTGACATCGCTAAGAGATTATCTCTCGTACTTGTCTGTGAAACGTTTAACGAGCAGACCGTGTAAAAAAAAATACACCTATTATTTGGATCTCCATTAACCAGGGGACCATCAAACATGATTCTCACCGATTTTGATTAATTTAAAATATGTTTTAGAGTTCTTATCTCTAATTATTCTTGTGAAAGGATTTCTTCAAATGGGCCTTAGATTTTGAGAAATTAGATGCCGAGGTTTAGCATACGTTTCAAATACCCATTAGTTTGCAGCTCTCAATGTGTCTTTCGTGGTGTGGACGCAAGAAGCTCGCACGCCACCCGTACGGCCCGAGTTCGATGCTACCTCTTGACTTTTTTTTTTCTTTTTTAATTAATTTTATATTTTAACACTTTATTACAATTTGATTTAAATTTGATATATATTTGACACTTTGAATTGCTGCAAATTTGAATTTTTTTTTATTTTCGGAAAAAATATACAATTACGTTTAAGTTTTTTTTTTTCCATGAAAATTTATATGTATTTTATCTAACTTGTAAACTAACATAATTACTGACGGAAATCCAAAATATTTTATGTCTAGATTTTTTTTCTAATTATTATTTACATTTATATATTTTTATATTTTAAGCAAAGTTCAGAAACAATATATCATATATATATTTACTTTATTGAATTTTAACTGAAAATTTATTTTTTCATGTAAATTATAAATAATAATTTTGATGTCAATTTCAAAATATTTTTTCATTCTAACAAATAATCATAATAAAGCGAAAATTGTCAACTGGAAATGTAAAAATCGTCTGCGAATCCCGCATGCTGTGAAATGTCAGTAATGTTTTGCTGTCAACAGAAATATTCCTGGTATTTCGCAGGAAACTTACTGGCATTTCTGTAGAAAGTTTTTAACATATACAGTAAAGTTCCAGTCATTTTCAAGAAATGTTTCTTGGAAATAATGGGCAACTCAGCTGCCCATTTTTTCCCAGGAACGTTGCGGAATTTTTTTTACAGTGTACGACCCTGCCTGAAAAAACGGAAAATAGCTTCTTATATGAGCGCTTTTACCATTAAAAAGCAATATTTTTTATGATTTTTTTCATTTAAAAATTTAAGTTCGGACGAAATCGGATTAAATGTATAAAATCATATAAATTTGAGGTTACTTTAAGGTTATTACCACAATGCCCGGCAACGCCGGGCGGGTAAGCTAGTGTATAATAATAAGGAAAGTAGTTTGTCTGTGCGTCGCCCATTTTCTGAAGAAATCGCTACGCGCAGAGCTAAAAAATTTGGTATGAAGGTACCTCTATGTATGTAGTTACGCTACGCACCTCGAAACCCGATTTTGGATTTTTTGATTACTTTTATTTCAATTCAAATTTATGCGATTTTTAGCGTTTTTTAATGGTTCGCGGTGATTTTTTTGCATTATTAAAATAAATCCGATTTCAATCTTTTAGCCTATTATAGTAAATTTTGTTCTCTTTTCAAAAAAGTGTATTCGTAATTCATACAGCGATTTTTGAATTTTTCGTAAATTTTTGTATGTGATTTTTAGAATTAATTCGTGTTTTCCAGCGATTTTTTTTACTATGATGATAAATGCTACAGGTAAAATAGGTTTTTTGTAGAACAACCTGATGGCCATTCACCAAAAAAATGGGAAGACCTTCGTTTTGGCACTAGAAATGAAAATCCGGTGAGTTCCTAAAAAATAAAGTTAAACAACTTTATTTTTTGTTTTACTATGTTTTGGAAGTCAAAACGGAATGGGGGATTTTTAACCCAGGGAGGGGGGAAATTCAAAAAAATTTAAGTAGGTCCAGTGGAGTATCGTGTGTGTGAAAAATACATAATAAACGATACCCCACTTGACTTAATTCAAAAATGTTGAATTGTCCCTTGAATTAAAATGCCTCCATTTTGTCCTCCCCCCCCCCTCCCCACACAAAAAAGTACAACAACTTTATTTTGGGGGACTCACCGTATCTGCATTTTTAGTGCCAAAACGATGTTCATCCCAAACTTTTTATGAATGGCCATCAGTTGTTACTTTAAAAACGTATTTTACCTGCATAAAGTATTAGTGTCGACTTTCTATTCATAAAACCTACCGTAACTTTATAAAAAATGATCGTATCGACTTACGGATGGTGTCATTTGATTCAGAATTTAAAAATGCATAATCGGAGATACCCCACTTGACCTACTTAAAAAAAATGACCGCCCCCCTATGATTACCCTTCTCTGAGGTAGATTTCCCCTCTTTCGCCAGCCCCAAAACAGGGTAAATCAGCTTTGTTTTGGGGGAAACTCATTGGATCCTTATTTCTATTTTCAAAAGAAGATTTTCTTCAAATTTTCATGAATGGCCATCAGTTTTTGCATTTTACTCAATTTTTGGTATATTTTATCTACATTTAGAAAAAGGAATTCAGTTTTAAACTTTTATACGGTAAATTTTGTCCTCCGAAATTTTGGAATTTGATTTTAAATGCGAGTTTTTGCTCTATTTTTGACATTCGTGAAAGAATACCGGTTAAAATGTTTTAGAACACTATAGTAATTTTTTACCTTTGCGACTTTTGAATTATTATAGATTTTAATGTAATTTTCAGCAGTTTTTCTCGTTCCGCAGCGACTTTTTTTTACATTGGCACAAGAAATACGTTTTAAACTTTTAAACCTGATATAGTAAACTTTTCCGCCGTAAGTTTTGAACTTTTAGCGATTTTTCGCGTTCCGTGGAGGTTTTTTTGTCATTCGTGAAAGAATTCCAGTTAAAATGTTTTAGTCCACTACAGTAAATATTCTATATATATAACGTGAATATATTATTACGTGTACATATTCGTGAGTATATTATATATACTCAGCGATTTTTTAATGGGCTTTTTCCGTTCCGTAAGCGAGTTTTTGACACTCATAATAAGATTTCTGTTTCAAACTTTGAACCAAAATTTTCTCCTCCGCGATTTATGAAAAAATTTTAATGATTTTTAACGCGATTTTTAGCATTTTTAAGTGTTTCGCGCCCTTTTTTTCACATTTATGAAAGAAATTCGTTCCAAACTTATGACTATATTAATTCTTTTTCCTCTGCAATTTTTTATTTTTTATCGATTTTTAATGCAATGTTTAGCGTTCCGCTGCTATTTTGTTATTCGTAAAAGGAATTAAATTTCAAAATTCTAGCCCAACATAATAAGTTTTGTTATATTTTCAATAAAGTTTTTTCGAAATTCGTACAGCGATTTTGAATTTTTTATGCATTGCTTAGAGATTATTCGCGCTGCGCGGCGATTTTTCTACATCCGTAAAAGGAATCCTGTTTAACTCTTTTAGACCATAATAATAATTTTTGTCCTCTGCAATTTTTTACTTTTTAGCTGTTTTTAGAGTTTTTTCGAATTTCGCTACAATTTTCCCACGTTAGTGTAAGGAATCTGGTTTATAATATCTTCGAACCCAAAGTAGTAAATTTTGTTCTCTTTGAGTTTATTTGGAATTCGTGCAGAGATTTTTTTAATTTTTTGCGATTTTTGATTACAATTTTTTTTAGCTTTTTCGTGTTTCGTACAGTTTTTTGACGGGCCGGGTGACGCCGGGCATTCAACTAATTAGTGTACAAATTTATAATATAAATACTGCAGTGTTGCGCAGGAAAAAGCGTACTGCCTATTCGCCAATGAATGTGCCTGTACAGATGGATACATTTATACGAAAATAGAAAAGTTTGAAAATATCATGGAAATCGAATCAAATGTCAGACCGACACGACACAAAAAAATGAAGTTTAGGCCTGGCCCGGGTTTACAGAAAAATGTAGACCCAGTTCCTACCTAGCCTGATATTAATGAAAGAAAATGGTCAGAGATTTGGTTTATTGCTAGGTCCGAGTAAGAACAATTGAATATGTACTGTTTATTGTTACCAGATCCTGGTGAATCATCAGTTACTTAAAAAGATCGCTTGATAGATTTCAATATTTTTAATAAATATAAGCTTTATACATGATTTAGAGACAGAGAACATATCTCTTTATATTCTATGCTTTGGAGACACTTGTGGTTCTTCTAGATTGGTTATTTGAAACAAAACTTAACTCCTCAACCCCCACTGCCGAGTTTTTCAAAACTCGTAAAAAGAAAACTTTTTAGGCCTAACGATAATACTGTGTAGTTTTGGGAAACGGCAACCTATCTTATATGTTTGACAAGATTATATCGGACACCATTTGTTGTCCGTCTAAAACGTGAATTTATTGCCCTATGTCTATGACGCCGAAACAGAAAAAGAAATTCTTCCGAGAACGTGTGTCAGTGTCCAAAAGAGAAAGGAAAACTCACCATGGAGAGTGCTTGTTTTTTTCCCATACGCCACGCTAAAAATTTCTAATTGTTTTACTTGTTTACAAAAAATAAAAGTAAACAGAGAATTTAGAGAAAGAAACATTATCCATCGAAAACATTATATGCTAAAAAATTTTGTAAATTATGTGAAACTACAAAATCTGAGATTTTTTTTTTCTATGTCAGTTGGCGTAAAAAAATATAGCCCATCAGAAAAAAATATTGGAGGGGCCCGAGCCCCACGGGCCCATACAACTCTACGCCTATGGCTGTAACCAATTTTGACTGTTGGACTTCTAGCTATCGCTGATAGAACCTGTGTGACGTATCTTCATCTGTTTTGACGGCCTGAGTGGAGCAAGATCGCCTGATCAGAGATCCAATCCAGCGTAGACTTATTTACGCTCCACCCGGGGGTCCCCCCGACCCGCAGGGGCTCGCACGCAGAAACCTAGCTCAGCCAGAAGTGGAAGGCACCTTATATATATACAGTCGAACCTCGTTATCCCGACACTCTAATGACCAGAAAAAAGTGTCGTCGTAAGCGGGGTGTCGCGGTAACCGGAGTTGTAGAAAAATATGTTTATAAAAAGCTGTACTTTAAATTAATTTAAAACAATTTTAAATTCATAACTGTTGTTGCAGTTTTAAGCAAAAAAAAAAAAAAAAAAAAAAAAATTATTAAACAAAATAAACACAAAAACAAAATTGAAAAGAATAAAAATCAAATTTATGATGACTTGTTTTTTTTATTGTTATATGAAATATTGATGAATTAAGGTTTGCTTGTCACTAGATATGCTTCCTACAATTGTTTTTTCAATATTATACGATGAATTGTAATCGGTACTCTTTGTTTCAGAAATGGATGTTAATTTCTGATGATTTCAATGTAATGCAATACTTCGGTTTTAGTCGAAAGAAAAATGCCGTGTAACCACAAGAAAGCGCCGTCTGACCAAAACAAAAAGACCGTGACTAGACTGATACGTATATCTGGGTCATTAATAGGGTGTAATTTTATTTATTCAAATAAAGGATTGAAGTAAATTTTGTCATTTATCTCAATGGGTATTTTACACACTTTTGTTAAAAGTTTGACTAAGTCATTTCTTACCGCTTAATTTTCGTGCTTATAAGATGGCTTCTGAGAAAAGGACAATTTTCCTAAGCCGTCGGAATATCCGGAGTTGAAAATTATTCAACGACGCAAAATCCGGAGTTTATTTACATTAGAATCATATACAGAAAATCGAGATTTTGAAAAACTGTCGTGATAAGCGGAGTGACGTGAAAACCGGGTGTCGTGATAACGAGGTCCGACTGTATATATATAACTTATTCAAGTTGAAATTAATTTACAAACTGTGGCCGAAGTCATGCTGCCAATAGTCCGACAAGGGGCAGCATCATCAGTAGTTCTGAAAAGTTGCAAACAATTTTAGGGTACCAATAGAAAAAAAATTACAAGCATATTCTGAGTTCAACAATAACAAGTTAAATTCAGTTGCTTACAATTCATATTCTCTGTGTCAAAAGAATTTACAATTTCTGCACACAAACAACTCGTCAGTAGATTAATTATTAACAGATTGATATTTTAATTTTGCTATAAAGTACTCTTCAGCTGTTGCTGTCTTTGGCCTTCCAGATTTGCTTGCATAGGCGACATAACCTGTACTTTTGATAAGTTTTGCCACGGTATCTTGGGTTATCTGCGTTCTGTGCGTTGCATTGAAGGTGCGGGTTACATGACGGGTGATGCCACCATTTCCTGACAACAGAATAATGTCAATCCGTTCTTCCTTCGTTAATGGAATCTCTTTTCAATCGGTTTAGCTTCCTGAAAACGAAACGAAATTTGTCATCACTTTAACCATTTTTATGGAGACTTATGACTCACGCTGTATAATAAAAATCCTAAAAACTGAAAAGACTCAGTAATGAATAAAATATAATTATATAAAATGGAACAGTGCACAATAATAGAAACAAAGATCGATCGCAGTAATATGAATTAAGTAAACTATTAGGGAAAAAAAGCGACATGAAGCTACTGGAAGCGCGCACATCTATCATTTCGCTCCAACACTGAGACACTAAAAGATAAACTTAATTTGCATGCTTTTTGTAATTGGAAATATTTTTCTCTCATTCCAGCGGTTTTAGAGAGCATTGTCCTTAAATAGATTTTGAATCACCTGGTATTTGGAGAAAAGATAATAAGAATCTTAATAACTAAAAAAAACCCAGTATCGTATAAAATAGAATTATATAAAATGGAACATCGAAAAATAATATACAGGACGATCAACCACATGAATAGGAATTAAGTAAACTTGTAGAGAAAGATAAATTTGATTTGTAAATCTTTTGTAATTAGAAATATGATTCTATCATCAGCTATTTTAGTCATTAAAATGGTTTTGAACCTATCGGTATATTTGAAAAATATAATCAGAGTTCTAATAAATGAAAAAGCTCAATAATGAACATAAATATCTATATAAAATGAAACAGTGAAAAATAATACACACGAAGATCAATCGCAGTAATATGAATGATGTAGAAAAAAAAAGCGATATGAAGCTATGTGAAGCACGCATAATCTGACATTCCGCAGCAAAACTGAGATACTAAAAGATAAAATTTATTTGCATACCTTTTGTAATTAGAAATATGTTTCTCTCTTTCAGCGGCTTCCAAAACGATCATCATTAAATCGATTTTGAATCGCCTTGTATTTGGAGAAAAGATAATAAGAATCCTACCATTAACAGATAAAATATAAGTATATAAAACGGAACATTGAAAAATGAATAGACGCGAAGATCAATCACAGTAATATGAATTAAGTAAACTGGAAAAAATAAAGCTATATAAAGCTTTTTGAATTATGCATATCTGTCCTTTCGTTTTCAAGCTGAGAACTAAAAGTTAAACTTGAGTTGTATATCTTTTAAAATGGGTTATATGCTTCTATCGTCAGTGGTTTCAGAGACAATCGTCATTAAAAAGATTTTGAGTATATTGAGAAAAGATATTAAGTATATTATTAACTGAAAATCCTCAGTGTGGATAAAATATAATTATATAAAATGGAACACTGACATATAAAATACACGAAAATCAATCATAGTAATATAAATTAAGTACACTCTAAATAAAAGGAGTGTCTATTCACTCCTCCGGAGTGAATAATCACTCTATCGCAGAGTCAAAATATGGCCAACCTCTTTAGAGTGACTATTCACTCTGGGCAAAAGTGAAATTTTTGACTCTGTGAAAGTGTGAGTAGTCACTCCTGGAAGTGAATATTCAATCTAAACAGGGGTGGATAATCACTCTTTTGGAGAAGTGACTATTCACTCTTGTTAAAGGAGTGTGGTTTTTCACCCCTGGTAGGAGTGAATAGTCACTTTTTCATAGGAGCGTTCATTTTTTATGGAGTCTCCCTTTTTTTTTTTTTTTTTTGCTTTTATGGGCATTTTAAAAGAATCGCATATTTTACAGCATGCAATAAAAATAGACACAAGCGTGGTAAGGATTGTAATAAAATACTTTATTAGCAATATTTATCCAATTCATAGTTTGAAACCTTAATTGAACTTTTAAGGAAAAATTCAGTTAAAGATACACGTAAATTTAAATTAGATTACTGACAGTAATAAACTAATATATTTTATTCCAATCTTATCCTTTGTGTTTGCTTTTATTGCATGCCCTATAAAGATATTTCTTTTAGAGTTTTATAAATAACTTTTTAATAGGTGGATGTTATATGTTTAACAATGTTTGATTTAATTTTAATTTTTGTTTTAAATATAAATTCCTATCTTTTTACCGTACTTTTTCCGTGAATTATTGCTATGTTTGCAAAGTCCCAAAAATAGCAATGTAAAAATGCTATTGTTATAAAATATTGTTATAAAAATGTTATAAAATATTTTTTATTTTTCCTTAAAAAACAATGCTTATAAACTCACATCTTTTTAAAATGAGTTCTAAGCATGATTTAAATATTAAGAATATGTATTTTTTTTTATCCGCAGTGATTTGTTTTTGTTTTAATATGATCATGGAGTCTAAATTTTAAGTTCACTCGACTATGTATATTTTTCTTTCAAACATATTCCTTAACTTAATCATGATTTCTAATTTTCGACCATTATTATCGAAAAATGAAATTAATACAATACTTATTAATAAAACGACTCGCTAAGCCATATTTAATTTTTTTATTCCTGTAGATATTGTATTTTGTGAATATGAGCAAAATCGATTTTATATGATTTATAGGAAAAGATTGGCTTAAAAAATAGAAAAAAATAAATATAAAAATAAACACATTACGTTTATTTGTATCTGTATGAATTTTAATAAAAATAAAGTAAATGACTTCGTATTAAATGTTCTTATTGTTTGAAAACATTTTAATGTAATTAAGTAGTTATTAATCTCTTTAAAAAAATATTCAGTCCTACAGTATGTAAGATAAAAATATGAACTTTTAGAAACTATGAACTTAAAAAAAAATATATTAAAGCAGTCTTATCGATAAACTTCAAAACAGGCATAAAAACATTTTATTTCAATGCTTAAATATCATGTCTTATTTTTTAGTGCCAAAAATTAAGTGTATCAAAAACGTACAAAATGCGTTTGAAATCTACGTAAATTTAATAACAGATGCAGAATGTCTATAATTATTTTTTTTTATATTACTCAGTCTCAAAATTTTAAAATCATAAACCGCAGAAAAATACTTAAATACAATTAAAAAAAATTAATATACCAAACTTTTCGTAATGTTATATAGAGATATGCACGGACCGGCCCGGACCGTGGGCCGGGATTGGGCCTATTTTCATTCACGGCACTGGGGCTGGGTCGGGCTCGAGCCTTACTTTTTCCGGAAGAATCGGCAGGGCCTAACTTATTTTTTCTGTACAGAGCCGGAACTGGTTTCTTTCCTAGCCTTCATGGCCCAAAATTTTCAGTTCTAGTTTTGAGCCAGCCCGTATAAAAATCATTGTCTCGGCGTGGCCTCTCGGTTCAAAGGTCAGTAAAATTAAGCCTGGCTCAAAGATTTTTGCAAAAAATGCATACATTTGTAAATCGCAATTATTCTACAATTAAACATTAACATATATCCTTTTTAAAGAATAGTAAATTTCTACGCTTATTAAAATATAGTAAAACGTGTGAAAAATAACCTGCCTACGACGGAATCCCATTTTAAACTAAAATACGTGTTAATCCATGCAAAATCAACATAATAATACGTAAGAAAATAATATCTAATACATTTAGACTTGCTAAGAAGGGAACTTGTGTATAACGCATTTTTTTTCTATGTAATTGAAGATTAGAAGATTGTCTTAGAAGATTTTACTGTATAGCATTTTTCAGATTTTTAACACTTCAATGCATGCAATTCATTAACAATATTAATGCTAACTGAAACATTTACATAAAAGAAATAGCGATTCATTAAAAAAATAAATATCGCAGCCTGCGGCACTTCTATAAAAATTAAGATTAGATACATGAAAAAAAAGTTAAGATAAATATTTTTGGTCAGAACTCCCCGTACGAGACAAATTCTCCGGGCCGGAGTAATAATTTTTTTCTACGGGCCGGGCCGGGCTCGGGCCGAACTTTTAACTTTTTTTTCGGGCCGGGCCGAGCCCGGACCTAGAAATGTCGGCCCGTGCAGGCCTCTAATGTCATAATCATCGAATATCATATTTAACTCCGAAACAATAATAATGATGATAAATACTCTAAGTGTATACTCTAAGTCTAAGTTGTGGCATTTAGAAATCAGTAATAAACAACAACAACAAAAAAAATCTCATAGAACGGTAAATTAATGTTTTCATAGTGTCTGCAATGAATTGAAAATATCCAGATGTCTTCTGTCTGAGTCAGCCTTGCAAACGAAACAGATAATTTTTTTTTTAATCGTTGGCAAAAGTAGGATCCCAGTATTGAATGGGAAGTGGGAAGAATAAAATATTTACACTCATTTTTTTTTTATTCACATTGGCCGAACTAATGAAATTTTATTTATTTTTTGCCAAGCATCGTGTGCTATTTAATTGTTAAAACAATTACAGTAAACTCCCTGTAAGGCGGACTCTATATAAGACGGAAATCTGTCTAAATCGGAAAGATTTTCAAGTCCCTGCGAATTTATAGACATAGAGTAAAATTTGTCTAAAGCGGAATAATGTCTACTACGGGAAATTTCCTCGGTCCTGAACGACTCCGCCTTAGACAGAGTTTACTGTACATTTCACACCGATACATGAAGAAATATAATAGACAATCACTTTTCTGGGAAATCAATTTTCTAGGAATAGAAATCAGGAGAACACTCCTCGATCAATCCTTTTCTATACAACATACAACTATTTAGCTCATGATCTTAACATATCTACACGAATAAATGGTTAAAATTAAATAAGACTTACCTTATGTGTTCCATAAAGAGGCATTTTAATGATATCCTAATCTGTTAATCCTAAGATGGCGGACGAAAAAGGGATCATTTTTCTTATCTTACAACGGCAATGTCGCCTTGCTGTTCTGATTGGTTAATAAGCAATGCATACGTAAGTCACTCTTTCAGGAGCGACTAATTCACTCTTGATAACGGAGTGAGACATTTCACTCCTTTTTAGAGAGTGGAAAATTCCACTCTTTAAGGAGTGTATTTTTACAAAATTCACTCCAAACAGAGTGAAAATGCCTGTCACTCTTTCAAAGAGTGAACTTTTCACTCCTCCCAATTTTAGAGTGTAAACCAGTAGAAAAAAAGCGAACTGACGCTTTTTGAGATATCATACCTGTCATTTCGTTTTGAAATTTAGCTACTAAAAGATAAAATTGATTTGTTTTCCTTTTGTAATTACACTGTAAAGAAAAAAAAAAGACTAAAATACGGAAATACTATTGGCAATCTAGACGCCAGTACTATTTCCGTATTTTAACGGAACTTTTTCCCGGCAAATTACAGAAAATTTTCAGTTAAATTGCAAAAAAGCGGAACATTTTCTGTAATTTACCAGGAAAAAATTCCTTTAAAATATGGAAATAGTACTGGCGTCTAGATTGCCAGTAGTATTTCCGTATTTTAGTCCGTTTTTTTTTTTTTTTTTTTTTTTTTTTTTTTTTTTTTTTTTTTTTTTACAGTGTAGAAACAAGTTTTTATCGTCAGCTGTTTGAGTCATTAAACTAATTTTGAATCAGCCGGTATATTGGGAAAATATAATAAGAATTCTAATAACTGAAAAAACTCAATAACGAATAAAATATAATTATATAAAATGAAACATTGAAAAATAATAGACACGAAGATCAATCACAGTAATTTGAATTAAGTAAACAGGTAGAAAAAAGGCGATTTTGAACCACGCATATCTGTCATTTCGCTCCAAAACTGACATACTAAAAAATAAACTTTATTTGCCTAACTTTTGTAATTGGAAGTTTCTTTCTCTCATTTAAGCGGTTTCAGAGACGATTGTCATTAATTCGATTTTGAATCACCCGATATTTGGTGGATAAAAATCCTAATAACTGAAAAACGGATGAAATATAATTATATAAAATGGAACATTGAAAAACGAGTGAGATAAAATTATATAAAATGGAACATTGAAAAATAATGAATACGATGATCAACCACAGTAATATGAATTAAGTAAACTGGTAGAGAAAAAGATAAACTTGATTTGTATAGCTTTTGTAATTAAAAATATGTTTCTATCACCAGCTATTTCAGCCATTAAATCGATTTGAAATCATCCGGTATATTTGGAAAATATATCATAAACGAATCGTAATAGCTGAAAAAGCTCAGTAACGAATAAAATATATTTATATAAAATGGAACAGGGAAAAATAATAGAGACGAAGATCAATCGCAATAATATGAATTAAGTCAACTGGTAAAGAAAAAGCGATATAAAGCTATGTGAAGCACGCATATCTGTCATTCCGCTCTAAAAATGAAATACCAAAAGATAAACTTTATTTGCATATATCTTTTGTAATTGGAAATATGTTTCTCTTATTTCAGCGATTTTAGAGACAATCGTCATTGAATCGATTTTGAATCACTCGGTATTTGGAGAAAAGATAATATGAATCCTAATAACTTAAAAAACCCAGTAACGGATAAAATATAATTATATAAAATGGAAATTGATAATAATAGACACGTAGATCAACCACAGTAAAATGAATTAACTGGCAGAGAAAAATATAAACTTGATTTGCATAGGTTTTGTAAATAGAAATATGTTTCTATTATCAGCTATTTCAGTCATTAAATTGGTTTTGAATCAATCGGTATATTTGAAAAATATAATACGAATCCTAATAACTGAAAAAGTTCAGTAACGAATAAAACATATTGATATAAAATGGAACAGTGAAAATAATTGAAACAAAGATCAATCACAGTAATACGAATTAGACAGACAAAAAGCTTCATGCAGCTATATGATGCACGCATATCTGTCATTTCGCTGCAAAACTGAGATAATAAAAGATGAACGTTATTTGCATACATTGGAAATATGTTTATCTCATTTTAGCGTTTTCAGAGACGATCGTGATTAAATCCATTTTCAATCACCCTGTATTTGGAGAAAATATAACAAGAATCCTAATAAATGAAAAACCTCAATAACGGATAAAATATAATGATATAAAATGGAACACGGAAAAAAAAATAATAGACTCGAAGGAGAATCACAGTAAAGTGAATTAAGTAAACTGGTAAAGAAAAAGCCAAATGAAACTTTTTGAAGCGCGCATACCTGTCTTTGCACTTTAAAACTGTAGTTTATTATTAGTATTTGCCAGCTCTTCTTTCACAAAAAAGCGAAGCAAGGTCACCTAAATCGGGACTAAAAAATACTGCAAATCCTAGGAAAACATATCCTGCCTATAACGGAATAACGTCTATAACGGAATGAGTCTTTAACGCAAAAAATTCATTGTCCCTATAGAAGAAATAACATGCAAATATGAAAACTTGTCTAAAACGGAATTCTTAACTGAATCGGTAGAGACTGTTAGATGTTGAGAATTGCTTGAGATTCTTAGTAGATTTTACTATACCAAATAAATATAATAATACGAGGGTGTATCAATAATTTTTTGCCCTCAAATAGCAAAAAATTGAGTATAATTTATGAAATTGCTACATTGTATTAATCTTTTTACTTTCTTCTATCTTTACAAGAGAAAAGTATTGGATTCGTGAAAATTTTCGAATTCCAATTTTCGACGGATTTACACGTTTTAGGGGTCAGAGATCCCGAAAAACATGTTTTTACAAAATGTCTGTCTGTGAGTCTGTCTGTATGCGACACAAATTTTGTGGGTGTTCTATCTCAAGAACTAATGCACGGAATTTAATAAAAAATTATATTCAGTTAGTCTCTGATATAAATTGGTGCTGATTTGTTTTTGGTACAAATTGCCCTACAGGTGGCGCCGCTATGATGCAATTTTTACGATTTCCGCAATGGCTCTATCTCCAGAACTAATGCACGAATTTTTATGAAACTTCAGATTCAGTTAATCCTTGATATGAAATGTTTAATACGTTTTGGCGTAAATAGCCCAACAGGTGGCGCTGCTATACATCATTTTTTACGATTTCCGCAATTGCTCTATCTCAAGGTCTAATGCGTGGATTTTCATCAAACTTCAGTTTCAGTTAGTTCTTGATATGAGTTGGCACTGACTAAGTTTTGGTGTAAAGCGCCCAACAGGTGGCGCTGCTATACTGCATTTTTACTGATTCCACCAGTAGTTTTATCTCAAGAATGAATGCACGGATTTTAATCAAACTTCAGATTCAGTTACCAAGTTGCCTTAAGTTGTTGCTTATTAGGTTTTGGTATATATCGCCCAACAGGTGGCGCTGCTGTGCAGAATATCTTACGATTTCCGCCATGGCTCTACTCAAAAACTAATGCACGGATTTTCACGAAACTTCAGATTCAGTTAGAAGTTGACTGGAGTTGTTGCTGATTAGATTTTCGTGTAAATCATCTAACCGGCTGCATTTTTCAGGACGTATTAACATCTATGAGATAAAAGAAAGTCTTGGAATTACCACATCCTACTAATTGTATATAGTCACCGTGCACGGTAACACATTTTTGCAAACGGTATTTCAAATAGAGGGGGAGGATGTATGGAGGCGCGACAGTAAACCCAGAGGGCGGCATTTTTCTAACTTTTGCCGACCTTCACATGTGACAAATTGTCGGAAAGGCCTTTGACCATTTATTCATGCTATGCACCTTCCGAGCCCCTTCCCCCCAAATTTTTCCTCCGGGGGCCACTTTTCTAAATTTTGCGGACATCATTAATGGACCCCGGGGGCAAATTTGGGGGGAGGGCGGAAGGAGTACATAACATGAATAAGTGGCCACAGGCCTTTCCAACAATATGTCACATGTGGAAGTCAGCAAAAGTTAGAAAATGCCCCTTAGGGTCTACTATCGCGTCTCCTAGAATGCATCCTCCCCCCTCTCTTTGAAATACCGTTTGCAGAAATGTGTTACTGTGCACGGTGATTATATAGAAAAGGACTAATACAATGTAATAATTTCATAAATTTCACTCAATTATTTCTATGTGAAGGCAAAAACTTAATGATACACCCTCATATTATAAAGTAAAATCTGTGAAAATGGAAACGATGGTGCGAAAGAAAATTCTGTTTTGGAGTGGTTTTCGGTTGAGCTGTTATGTGGTATACTATTGCGTAGTACTCCATCTGTATGGAAATATTAAATGTTTATGTTTAAGGGAGGATTTCGTTATAAAAAGGTACAGTTTTCAAAGGACTTACTTAACTTAGGGGCGGTCCATAAATGATGTCACACTTTTTTTCAATATTTTTGACACCCCTCCCCCCCGTTGTCACATGTCACGCTATATTACATAAACATATACTTGCAGTTCAGAAACAAAGCACTACGTTATAGATCATATTTCATACTTTATTTTTAAACTTAACTACGTGTTTTAACGACATTTGTGAGCATAACAATAAAAATGATTCATGTACTTATTTTGTATGAAATAAGATTAAGGTTTATAACAAAAACATGATTAATATACAATAGTAATAAAATATTAATACTAAAGAGCAGTTGAAAACAGTCGTATTTTGCAATTTGAAATGGAATTTAATATATTTGGCTTTAAATCTACTTTATAAACACAAAATACTTTAATTTCAAAATAACTTCAAAATTAATCTGCGGATTTTAATGCTTTTATTTTAACCAAAATGTGTGATGTCACATTTCTTCTTACCCCCTCCCATCCCCTTGTCACAAACTGTCACATTTTCATGAACCCCTCTCCCCCCCCCCCCCCCCCCTCCAAGCGTGACATCATTTGTGCAAGACCGCTTAGTACAATAAAATCTACATAAATTGGGACCGGAAAAATATTCAATTTTGATCAGTTTTTCGTCTTAGAAGTTAGATTTACATGGTATTCTTTACTACAAGAACATACAAATTTTCTTTTATAAACACGTTCTGTTTTGATAAGTATATTAAATTCTACTCAATGCAGACTAATAAATAGCAAGGTTGTAAAAGAATTTTTGCATCATGAAAAAATTGGGGCTTTTGACTCCTCACGAAGTAGTTCCACGGAACAGGTATCGGAAATCCTGAAAATCGGGATGCAAAACTACGCAATACTGTTATTTGGAAGGTTTTTAAATAAGTATTTCCAGTCAATTTATAATAAATTCTTTTGGTAAACAAATTAAATAAAGAATTGTTAATGCGGTCTAGCTAGATTTATTTTTCCTCAAAATTTCCTTTCTTTCAATTATTTAAATGATATATTAAATTGCCGCTTTTGTATAAAAGGGGATTATTGTGTGTATTATTTTGAATGTAGTTATACTTTTGTATTAGGTATACACTGGCTTCCCAGAGGAAAGGAGGTGGAGGGTCGGGTATAGCACTTTCTCTTACAGAACACTTCGATTTATTTAAACGCTGAATTCTAAAATTAAATAAGCAAAAATTACTGTTCAGAAATAGTGGTATCCATAGCCACTCTCCTCTCGGTACGTCATTCAAATGAAAAAATGATAAAGCATACTCAAATAAAAAAATGATAAACATAGAAATCTAAAATAACTGCACATGAAATTGAAAGAGATTTTTTTTTCTCAACAGTAATTTTACCCTTCGGAGTGGATTATCTCCTTTAAAACTATTAACTTACTATCATTTCAGTCTTCACCGAAATGTTACCTTAACTGCTCTATTAACGCCATTATCTATGAAAGTTGTTAAACCAATCTTATTGTAATTATGATGAAACGCAAGAAAGAAACTTGTTCCTGCTTTCCATCTGAATGGAGTCTTAACTAAGCAATGTGAAGCATGCTTGAAATTTTATCTTGTGACACTACAACAACCATTCGTTTTCAAGGTTTAATTTATGTGTTTTCACAGCGCAAAATTTGCTCACTTTCAAATTCATAAAATTAGAGCAGTTTGTTAAAATATAACTATACAATAGTTTATTAATACGATAAATTTTCTTAATTGATGTTCTTAGAAATTGTGGAATTTCAACAGAAATTCAGTATTATCAGCAAGGTGAACTGAAATATTTAATGTTCAATATTCTCTTTTCAGACATGAATAGGTTCACGCGCTCCTAAATTTAGCCCATTTTCTTATCATTAGTATGTATTCTTTTCGAAAGTTTTAGTAATAAAAAACTTTGCATAGTCGAAAAGAAGATTTTAAGATAAAATTTTGGTCATTTCTCTTGAAACCTGCACTTTAGTCACTTCAACTCTCATTATTTGCTCACTTCTTTAGAAATCGGCCTATTGCAATATTTTCTTATATATATAATTTGTTTTTCCTCTATCCTTTTTAATCTTGTTTCATTTTGAATTTAATTGGTGTTAAATAGTTTATTTCTCGGTTTTTTGTGTCTGGTGGTCTCAAATTCATATTCTTTAGCTAATTTATGTCTAATATGAAGATGAAACCACAATTTTATTTGTGGAACTTAAGGCATTTTGGATCCGATGTTTCTGTCTAAGTTCTACAAATTTCCATCATTCCATTTATATTATTCAATTTCTGCTGTTTTTTTCTATGTTTTTGGAATCTATGTTAAGTGTGTTGGGGGGAACTGTATTTGTTAATGTCATTTTATTCATAATTTCACAGTTTTTGTTGGTTGTCGGTAATGTTTATTTAATGGTTATATATATATATATCAAAAGTATATGAATTATAAAATTTATGAAAAAGAGGGTGCGAAACACAACAATAAAACGAATGAACATTTATAACAAAAAACAATAAACAACTCCTTGCTCGTCTAAAAGTGGGAGGAGTCAAAAAACAGGTACCAAATAAAGTAGAAATTGAATTCTCACAAGTTTCGCAAGATATGGCCAACCCCCATACTCCAAAAGTGTAAAAAATCATCAAATAAACTTAAACTTCTAAAAATTTAACAAAACAAAACTGCTTTAAAAACATAAACAACCAACGAATTTAAAATCAGTAAAACTGAATTTAACTTATAAAACATAATCAAATAAAAATTCTTAAAAAACTAAATCATTAAGTAACTAAAAACATTGAACATCTGAGAAGGCCATATCCCCACCTTGACCTGCGAAGACTTGAAAAGCTGATACCTATAAAAACATGTATAAGGATCACTTATAAACAGATTAAGTAAAATAATGCTATAAAAAGTGATAAAATATCTTTATTAAAATTTTATTAGAAATCTTAATAAAGATATTTTATCACTTTTTATAGCATTATTTTACTTAAACTGATACCTTTAAAATATCCACTACACTACACATCATCCCTCTAACAGCAGGAGTTGCAAGGCCATAATCCCAGCTAGACCAGCGTCAACTAGACTTCTCTTTTCGTCATCTTTATATTCACAAATTCCATTCCAGTTCACTTCAGGTCCAACTTGAAATTCATCAAAATGCAGACGTTCTAAAAAGACTATAGCCCACATTCTACATATATTCAAGCAGTCCTTTCGGCATCCATTACGTGATGTAACATTATATAACCATTGTATAATATTACAATTCATCATCTTTTTTTAAAAATAAAAATTAATAAATTGAGTATCAATACATTACACTGACATTATACATAATAAATCTTGATCAACTGTTATTAATTTAACTAATCATTAATGATTTTTTTTAAAACTTATATCCCAATCAGCAATATACGAAGTATTAAACAATTAAAACATTCAAAATTGGCGAAAGAAAATCAACAGGAAGGCGAATGCATAAAAAGAACAAGTAAATAAAGAAATATATATAGGAAATCATAAATATTTGAAATATTTTGTAAAACTATTTGTAACTAAAACAATTTAACCAATGAAAAAAGACCAGAAATATTGAATCATTGTCAGCATCAACCAATCCTTTGCACGAAACGTGCGATCTCAAAATTGAAAATTTATTAATTCAAAAAGAAAAACTACAAAATGAACTTAAAATATGAGAACAATTATGAATAAAATTGGAACTAATGATTGATAACTCGTTTTCAAGGGCAATATTATGAAATCCTTAGTAAAAAGCAGTTAATTTCTGAGGTAGAAATAATAAGCTACAGCTTAAATGCGTATTTCCACCATTGCTCAATTAACCACTACCATAAAAAATGAAAGAAATACACAATTAATCAATATGTAAGACCCGGACGGAACAATGTTGTGCACAATAGAAATAAAAATGAAACATGTGCCTTAAAAACTTACTCATCAATAGATTCATACAACTTTTTAAATATTATATGTATATATATATATATATAAGCAATTATAAACCATTGCAAATTATGAACAATTAATGTGAATGTGTGTCATGAAAAGGAATTTATTAAAATTAAGAATGATGTATGAACCATTATAAAATTCTTTTTAAAACAGATCCTTATAACAAGAGCAACATGGAATTGAAAATACAGTAAACAATAAAAAAATGGAAAAAATTATGGAACCAAGACCCTAATCCTCAAAGCGAATCCTGAGGCCCTAATTACCTTGATTACAACAAATAACATCACCGGTTTCATCTTTACATTAGCCATAACAAGCTAAATAATGCAAGGAAGGGCTAACGTACACAATAAATCCAGAAAATATAAAGCTAGAAATAACTGAAGATACAAAAAAAATGTGAATTGAAATGGATAAGAAAAGGAAAAGCATATTATCAATTGAAGATGAAGATCCATCCTGGTGTTAAATGATAAAGCATAAAAAAGCATAAGAAATGATTTACACATGTTGCCAAATTTTAGCAATTTAATAAATATGATTAGGAATAAGGAGTAAAAATGTAGAATATAAGCAGATATAATTATTAAAGAAAAAAAACAGTATATATATATATTTATATAGATATAATGCTAATACTTACAGGGACGCGCAAAAGCAAAAAAAACAACATGTAAAATTCGATATCACGAAAATAACCAAAATACTGAAGCAATTCGAATATAATTGGGGCAGTATATTGATCTTTCCCGTATCGTGAATGAGTTCGTTAATCAAGTAAATAGCTCTTATAGTTCGTTTACAGAGATATACAAAAGCAAAACGTGTATTCACGATAACGTACAAACTACTGAACATTTCGAACTTGGATCTTGCAAGTACATTAGATGAGTTCCTTAATCAAGTATGTAGCTGTTACAGTTCGTTTGCAGACATACAAGAATCTTTTCGATGGCTATTGAATGGTTTGTAATCATGCCTCGTTTAAACGTCCGAAATATATTACATTCTATCGGTGATTTCTAAACAAGGATTTCATCAATTTTTTAACATTTTTGATATAATTGCTTCAAATCCATTCAACTACATTTACTATGCCAAAGTTACAATTGAAAAAAAAAAATTATTATTATTAAAATAAATCAACGCACCCGTTCGGTTGATCTGGAAGGATTTGTTTACTGTTTAACAGACAATAGTATGATTCTGATAATTTTGCTTAAAATTCCTTAATTGTCTTATTATTTGTAAGATCAAGATTCAATCGGAGTTTAATAAGAAGTTACTGGAATAGAAACTATTATAGTTGATTTAAGGTTAAGAGAAAACAGAAGTAAACATAAGGGTTGCCAATTTACGACAGAAAGTTCCAGTGTTGCGTCTTTTCTACTCATTTGACAATTTATAAATAAATGAATATTTAATTGGCTTCCTATGCACTAACGCCCACATTTGTTATTGCTGTTTCAGTATTTAGTTAAAATTCCAAGTTATAACTATTTTAAATAATTTTCTTCTTAGTTTGTGATATTTATTGCTTTTTTGGAGGGAGGGGGTGAACTTGATATTTTTTCTTTATCTATTTTAAATGATATAAACAGACACTGATTGAAGTAACAGAGGACCAATTTTTTATAATAGTCTAACAACGATCGTCAGCTTGTCTGGGGTTGATTTCAGTCAGGTTTTACAAATGCTGACGATTCACAGATCGTAAATATGAATATATTTAGTAGTAAATGATGATAAAATTGCTTGAAAATTTCTGGAAAAATTAAAAGACCATCTTCTCTGAATGTTTGTTGCAACTTGTGCTCGTCCTGTTCAACGCAAAAAAAGAATTTATTAAGTAGATTCACTTTTCCTTTTCTAAGGTTAATTGGGGTAACTGGACCCACGGCCATAGGCTCTGGCCATAGGCTATTTTATAAAAAACTGTTGATGTTTTTTAAGTTTTAGCATTTGTGAACAATGCCCCTTAACCTCTACTTCCTAAAACAACGTGTGCAACTCAATCATAATTCTCTCTTTGCTGCGATAGGTTGCCGAAAATTTACGTTTCTTTTTTAAAAACAACGTCAATACGGTTGAACTTCCTCGGCTTTTTATTAAAATACTGTAAGTACTTTTATTAAACAATCTTTTTTTTAAGACTAGGCATATAACTACATTAATATTATTAGATATCTATACATATTTACTTTATGTTTCAAATGTAAGCCCGGTATCCCAGTTACCCCATAAATTTTTCAAGAATGGGGTAACTGGGACATGTACCCGGGGTATCTGGACCATGCTGGATCCAGTTACCCTAATTTTTTTGAGTTTCTCTTACTACCGGAAATAAATTTCTCCATTGATTTTTGCTCACAATAAAGAAAATTACAGAATACCTTATTAAAATTACGTAATAAAATTAAAAATAAAAGCATATTGGGTGGTATCAAACTAAATTTCTTGACCCCTTGAGAGACGGTGATGCCGTTATGACATCACATAATTTTAATCCCTATTTGCCACATTGACACCGGAATTTTATAATGAAAATTTCACCTTTTATACTCCTTACGAAAATATACTTTTACTTGCTTACAAATAGATTCTCTTGTAAATACTGGTGTCATTAAATTATTTCAACATTTTACGAATGCAAGTACCTTGCCCCTGAAAGCGAGATAGCTAATCCTTGAAATTGTACGATACACAGGGGTCACATTCTATAGGGAAACTTTTATTGTTCCTACCACTATTGTGAAAATAATATCTTCATCGCACATTTCTTTAAAATATGTTAAATAAAATGATCGTGAAAGTAACTCATTAAGGGTTCTGATAGGAACAATAAAACTTTCCCTATCTAATGCAACCCCTGGATACAGATGAAGTACTTAAGTACTACGTATATTCGTTTGTTCATAGATTTACCTTGCTATTTTTTCCCTTAAAATACCCATGTGACTTTTATACTTATTACAAAAGTACTATATTCAAAAGTACATGAGTACTTACTTAATTTTTATATTTTTGGTATAAATAAACTAATATTTTCACTTTTACTTCTTTTTTTAGACACATTGACAGCAAAGGTTTCCCTTACAACGCTCTTTAGTTGATACATAATTTACGTGATCTGCCTGGTTTCAATTTTTAGGTAGCGTTCATTACAAAAAGCTACCTATTGCAGCCGTTCGGAGGAAAGCGATTTCAAAAAATTTTGGTATATTTTCATCGATTATGACCCCCAGACCCCGAAACCACCCTCCGTTCAAAATTGATATATATATATATATATATCTGACCTTTGTCACACTGTAACTCTCGTATTTATGAACCGATTTGGATGTAACTTCGTTTATACATAGTACATACCAATGTCTCGACCGAGTTCGTTGTCCAGCTTCATCCGCCATCTTGTTTAAAAATGGCGGCCATTTAAACTTTTAAGAAAAATTTAAATTTGAAATGGGGTACCAAAAAATTGAAAATTGAAAAAAATATTTTTTTCTTATGTATTTGACCTTTATACAAAGATTCCGGAGCAGTTTTTGTTTCGTCTATATCTTAAAAAATGGCTGAGTTATAGCATTTTGAATTTCTAGCGTGGCTGACATTTTCAAACGTCCTGAATTTTGTCACGCGATAAAAGGCGTATTTATGAACCGATTTGGATGTAACTTCGTTTATACATAGTACATACCAATGTCTCGACCGAGTTCTTTGGCCAGCTTCATCCGCCATCTTGTTTAAAAATGGCGGCCATTTAAATTTTTAAGAAAAATTTTAATTTGAAATGTGGTACCAAAAAATTGAAAATTGAAAAAATATTTGTTTCTTATGTATTTGATCTTTATACAAAGATTGCGGAGCAGTTTTTGTTTCGTCTATATCTTAAAAATTGGCTGAGTTATAGCATTTTGAATTTCTAGCGTGGCTGACATTTTCAAACGTCCTGAATTTTGTCACGCGGTAAAAGGCGTATTTATGAACCGATTTGAATGTAACTTCGTTTAGACATAGTACATACCAATGTCTCGACCGAGTTCGTTGGCTAGCTTCATCCGCCATCTTGTTTAAAAATGGCGGCCATTTAAAGTTTTAAGAAAAATTTAAATTTGAAATGTGGTACCAAAAAATTGAAAATTGAAAAAATATTTTTTTCTTATTTGTTTGACCTTGATAAAAAGATTCGGGAGCAGTTTTTGTTTCGTCTATATCTTAAAAAGTGGCTTAGTTATAGCATTTTGAATTTCTAGCGTGGCTGACATTTTGAAATGTTCTGATTTTTGTCACGTGATAACAGGCGTATTTATGAACCGATTTGGATGTACCTTGGTGTGTACATAGTACATACAAATATCTCGACCGAGTTCGTTGGCCAGCTTCATCCGCTATCTTGTTTCAAATAATGATTTAATGTCATAATGATTTAGTATTGATAAAAATTAGTATTGAATCTCCTATATTCGGTTTCCACTAAATTGAGCTTCGCGTGTTTGAATAATATAATTTGGCTTTTTTAAAATAAGGAATATGAAAGCTACCTCTTCCTCCTGGCACTGGCCGGAAGGACTTTTTTAAAGTTGTTTACACTTTTTCAAACAGGACCTGATATCCCATATGAAAAAAAATAAACGTGTGTAGAGCATAGACCTTCCTAGTCCACTTACCCCATTTTTATGGGGCATCTGCACCCATGAGGAAAGAAAGATGAAATATGCATTTTTTTTTAAATATTAAAATTTAATTTTGAGCATTTCTATCTGATAGAGGGAACCTAACTGAATACATTTACAGAAGTTCAGACTTTAATTCAAATTAACATTAGCTTTTTGAAGCTGAATTTTCAGAAGCTCCAGAGTCATATTTTAAAATCATAGCCCAATTGCCCCAACTAACTTTATATCTCACTGACTCCTCTTCCAGTTTTAATAGAATAGGGAAAGACATAATTTAAAACTAAATTAGAAAATATCTAATAAGATTCTTCTTAGCTGTTTCGAAACATAACGTTCTGGCACGTTCTCTTTTCTCTTTATTGTTGTTTAATTATATTTTTCGAAGATTTAACTTATGAATTTTTATGTAATAACAAATAAGTTATTACAGTTGCACGGAAATGACATAATTTCCAATGTCTTTGCTTGTACTTAGAACAAAAATTAACATAACAAGAGCACTAAATTTACTACATACAAATAGAAAAGTAAAATATTTAAAATTTATGAATAAAGTTTCATGATTTTTCTTTAATGATGACATTTTCACCGGCCGAAAACATGGTCGTTTTTTCTACCACATTTATACTGGGGTTGTATAGTTAAACATTGGAAGTTTTTAGCTATATCCCTTTAACCGTCTGACCCGGATTTTTCCATTCCTAGAAATCATATATAGTCAGTTTGTGGCTATTTTTCATACTGTACACTAATTGCTTTTTCAATATAATTTGACAGGCATCATTTACGTATGTTATTGTATCTATATTATAAAGCAAAAACATGTCCGTGAGTAACGCTGACATCATATCGATGGTGGCAACGATTTAAGCAATCCATTTTACTCTTTCGCATATTTAACTACTTTTAAAGATCGCATAACTTAAATTTTTTCACCGTTAAATAGGGAAGAAAATACTTAATTTACAGAAATGTCTCTTAATTTACTGATTTTATATGGTTTTTTAAATAATTTTCAAGCTTGAATTAAAAACTAAAAGAAAACCTATCGCTATCACGTGCAGATTGATTGCTTAAGATTAAATCGTTTGCACTTATAACAATATAAGTAGTCCAGTGCTTAATTCTTACTAATTCCATAAGGAAATTAACACTTCATAAATAAATAAATAAAATATATAAATAAGGCACAAATTTAAGATATATGTAATCGAAGTACGTGCTTAAACACTGAAATAATCAGAATCAAATATTCAGCCGTAAGTAGCTAAACTTTGTCGATTTCTTTGGTTATTAACCTTTGACTAATAAGAAAATATTGCTTTAAATGATATTCAAAACTTTACATGAATTACATAATTTGATATTTTTCATTTAAAAATTTATTTTGGTGTTGTTAGTGGGCAATAAAAATATATATATTTAATAAATGGAAAAGTATAATGAAAGTTTACAATTAAGAAAAACGGTTTTCACCGACACACTCAGAAATACCATCTTCAATTTACGGAAATATTCCTGGCAGCAATGCTACAGAGAAAAATATATGTGAATTGAAGAATGTCCATTTCTTTCTTGCCACACCAGTGGCCGAGAGGTTCTGCTCTTGAAGCTGGTGGACGGGAGGTGCTGGGTTCGATCCCAATCGCGCCCGTCGGCCTAGTCGTTCGGAGTTTTCGTGGTTTTCTTCGAACCTTGGTTTTCCAAGCGTTAATACGGGTTAGGTTCCCTTAGAAGGACACTCCCTCCCACTTAGGGCCTATATACCTCGTGTTGATAATTGGCCGTCATAAATACAACCAACTAACGAACCATTTCTTTCTTCTCTGTGACAAATAAAATATATCCGCCAATTAAAGAAATTTACGTTCTAGGACTGAAAATTTCTGTCATCTGAAAAAAGATTTTTTTAAACAAAAGTTCTCTCGTTCTTCGGTGGATAACCTTGGTTTGAACCTGGAACCGCGCGTTTCGAATTGAGCACCTTAACCACTCAGACACCGAGCACATTGTAGCGAGCGATTTTAAATTGAAGATATGGGTTTCTTCAAATGGGGGATTGGTAAGGCTTATTAATTTTTTTGTTTAGAAAGCTCGGTTGGTTGGTTGGTTGATTTTTGACGGCCGATTATCTGCACTAGGAATATAGGCCCGAGGGGGGGGGGGTGCTCTTCATCGAGGTCTTTCTAAGGGAACCTAACCCGTATTTATGCATGGAAGTCCATGGCTCGAAGAAAACCACGAAAACTCCGAACGATTAGGCCGACGGGCGCGATTGGGTTCGAACCCAGCACCTCCCGTCTACCAGCTTCGAGAGCAGAACCTCTCAGCCACTGGTGGGGCTTTAGAAAGCTCGGAAATTTAAACTTAATTGCAGGGACATTTCGTCGTTACAAAATAATGGTTGGTGTTTTAACACATAGAATAATAGAGGTTAAAAATTATCACATATTAGACATTCTAATAAGACATAATTTGATTGATAGATGTAAAATATGAATATTATATTTTTAATTAAATTCGAGAAGAAATGTTTGCTTTTTTGAATAAAATCGATTATTTTAAGTTGAATGAATTACTATATATTTTTTAAATGTGTACGTTTAGAATATATTTTACATGCGAATATTTTTTTTAATACTGTAAAAAATAAATTGCGGATAAATTTAAAAGAATGAGTAAATTGCTACTTTATTAAATTCGAAAGCATTATATTTGGTTGTTTGATTTTAAGTAAATTAGAAATTTTAATTTATTGAATTTTTCATTTTTTATTTTAAAAATAAATTCGAACTTTGGTATTAATACATCCAATACGCATGCGTACAAGGAATAATCGGTACTTCTCCTTTTCTTTTCAGACTTTCGGGAAGAATGAACGTAAAAAGCGTGTTTTTTAGGAGTACGGAAATTATTTGTTTAAAAATGACGAATAATTTAGTGTATGAAGACTAGTTTTCCTGACAGTGTATGTTCTGTAACTCGGAAAGGCTGGGTTGGATACTCTTCATTTGCTCAACTAAAATTATTCAAATTTCAATTCGGAATGCTCATCATTCACTAAGATATATATTAAATAATACCTTTTTTTAAAAAAGGGGACTTGTACAAAATTACTTCTTCCCACCAACAAGAACATTCTAAGTATGTATATTTAGAAGTAACAAATGATAAAAATTCGTCTGAAAATTTCTGGAAAATTAAAAGAGCATCTTTTCTCAATTTTTGCTGCTAGTTCTGTTCGCTTCTGTTGCAACGCAATTACCTCCAAACAAAGAATTTGTTAAGTAGATGCACTTTTATGACAAACTCCTCTTCCAATTTTAATAGAATAGGGAAAGACATAATTTAAATTGAATCAGGAAAGAGCTAATAAAATTCTTCCTAGCTGTTTCGAGACATAAAATTCTGGCACGCTCTCCCTTCTCTTTATTACTACTTATTTAATTATATTTTTCATGTAATTTATCTTGGAATATTCTTCTTGAAAAGCATTAATAAGGAAAAGAACGTTGCATAGCTTCTGTTTACGTAAATGTTATACAATGTTTTAAATGAAATTTTGAAGAATTTTTTTAGACTGTATGCTATTAGTTTATTAATTTTTAAGAATGTGAACCACTTTGAATTGAGTCTATAATTGTATTTTTGAAGAACCGTGTGCTTTGAAATTTCAGTTTATCCAGGTATAATATTAGAAACTTTTGTCTAAAATTTCAGAGGGAAAATATAAGAGGAGAATAAACATTAAACAATACGCATATGTTTAACATTTAAAACATTCTTCCGAATTAATTTTTACTTATTTACACTGGGAAAAAAATGACAAATGTTTCTAAACGTAAATAAAATATAACCACGATTGAAAATATACAATGACCTCTTCTGAATTATCCATTATTCTGAAACATGCTCTTTATCTTCAGAAATCTCAGAATTCAATACATTTTCGAGATCTACGTTCGTAGCTATTTTTTAAAATGTACAATACTGAATAAATACACATATTTTTATTTCAAATGTAATACAGAGTGATGAAAAAACATCAAATCATAACATTTTTAAAAGTCGGGGGGTTTTGCCTTTCTTTTTTTTAGCGAATTTTCATGCTTACGCCAGACAGGATACATTCAATTCAACTAATTATATTTCAATTTCCTCTGTACTACATACTACTATTACACTTACCTGTGCACGGAACTGATAGTTTCACAATATCTTCAAAATTAAGTGAAATATTTCAAAATATGTCAAGGGTACTACTTGGTTATCCCGTCGACCAAAAATCTATCGCCAAACTATATAATTAAATGCCAACAATGGTTGATCGCAAATGTCCCATTCACTCGACTTTAAGCAAGTTACATGTGTTTACGTCATCAAATGATTTTTATTTAGACGTTTTATTTGTATTTTTATTAATTGTTATTCTAATTTATTTGTTCTTTCGTTATTTAAAATAAAAATTATGCCAATTTGTATAATTTGGCGAGTGGTTTGGCTATTTATATAAATTCGCGAAATTAGTCGGCGGGATAACTGGTACCATGTCAAAAAATACATATTTTTATTAAAAAATTACGATTTTTTGATATTCAGATACCTATAAAATACAGTAGAACCTCGATTATCCGAAGTAATTGGGACCGACCATTTTTCGGAAAATAGAAATTTTCGGATAATCCAGAATGTTTCAATTTTAAGATTAAGGGGAAATATATGCAATATTTCTTATTATGGTAACAATTGTTTAAGAAAAACAAAGCAATAGTAAAATAGAAACAAGAATAAATTACCTGAATTTTAATTTTGAAATTAAATACCTTTTACATATATCACAAGGGTTTGAAATAATGTTTTGTTTGTTGCAGTTTCGAGTGCCTTTGCTTTGAAGCTCTATCACGGAGTTTTTATATTATTAGTTCACCAGTATCACAGTCTTCTGCTGCTCCAGCTACGCCAAACCTTTTGCAAAACATTTAAAAGCTTCTGAATTGGTAATTTGCTCGTTTTCTTCGTTCCACTCCGCAACTTACGGGAGCTCAAGTTAAATTCAAAAGAACTCTAAGAAAAGGGATCGAAAATATTTATTTTCACTCGTAGTTCGGAAAGGACAGCTTGCACACAAAAAATATGATTGCTAAATAAAAGCTTTCAAAATGGATTTTGCACACAAGGAATGTGATAGTAAAAAAAGAAAAGCTTTAAAAATGAATTTCAGTTCATCGAGAGTTTCATATAAAAGAGTTTCTACTGTAATCACATTAAACTTAGAATCTAGCTCAGAACATAGTGAGTAATATGAAAGCATTCGGGCAACATTTCACTGAAATATATTTAAATCATTTTATGTAATGGAATTTATCGAGCATAGAAATAATGGAAAAATTGATTTTCCAGAAATCGCATTTTCAACCTGGGATAAAATATATACATGAAAACGAAGATATGCATGTTAAATCAAAAAAATAATTTTATTGATAAAATAAATTTAACTAAAAAAAGAATACTACCATATCACAAAAAAATTAAAAAAGCAAAAAATGAACAAATTTTCCGCAATTTCTTACGAAATTGAAAAAAAAAGATCGAAATAGATTTGAGGTAGGTTTGCAAGACTTTCGGCATATATGCTCAATTAAAGATTTTTTTTAAAGCAACAATGCTGCATTTGACCTGTCTGAACAAACAGCCAAGTAAAATAATAATAATAATAATAATAATAATAATAATTAATAAAAAAATGAATGAAAATTCATAGTATAACCAGATCACAAGGCACTTTTGCTTTAAAGAGAAAAACAGAGGAAACGTTAGAAAAGTAAAGAATTGTTAATTAAATTGACCTTCAGTAGTTTAAAATATTTCTTCTGTCATTTTTCACGAAGAACTTTTAAAAATATGCTTAGCACTTACGATTTCCAGCATGCATCCTAATTTTACAGTAAGAACGTTTAAAATAAGGAACATTTAAATTATGGGAAAGGTAACTTAACTATCCTTGATAAAAATTCATTATCTTTTTTATTTGAAGGAACTTAAAATATTATTCTACACAAAAAGAACAAGAAGAAGAAGAAAAAATAACAGAATGAAAGTATTTCTTGTAAAATTAAAGGAAAATACAATTCCTGCTTTGAATTTAAAGAATAATAAATTTCCAAATTAGGCCATAAGTTGTTATTTAAAAAATAATAATTTAACACAAAGATTTTTAATAATAAGTTTTTACTTTCGATGTAAATAATTACACATGCTTAGATATTTGGAGAAAAGTAGCAGTAAATATTAAGAAACGAAATAAAAACATTCATTTTCAAACTATTACATTATTTTATTTGAATTAATCGAAAAGTATTGAATATTTTCTAAATAAATGCATACAAGATCCTTAAAATGTTTAGTATACTACATGCATATTTTTATTTACAATGTGTTATATATTCACCCCGGGGTATATTTAAATAATATATTTGTTTGACTATAGAAGATTAAATATTATATCACGTTTTAAACAACTAAACAATACAAAAATTTGATATATGTGTAATTTTGAATTCACTTTTTTATGTTTATATGTTAACATTATTTAATTTCTTTACTTATATAACTATACTTCTGAACCATTTGTTTGGACTGATTTTCCAGTAGTATGATATTTTAACTGGAATAAGAATTAAGAACAGTATCATTATCGTCTCACATATATAGTAATGAATTTCCGAAACTTTATATGAAATTTTAGTTCTAAATATTAAACATTACAAAAAGATATTGTTTTTAAGAGAAAACAAATAACTTTAATTACATTCAGTGGTATATTGAAGAATGCTGGGAAATATGCTTTTTATTTTGATCCTTCTAACGTTCAATTTTTTAAAAAACATTGTTGCGAAAATTATTATTTTCTTTCTTTAAAAAATATTTTATATGATGTGTTATTTTAATATCTAAGCAATTTTGTTTTCGAAGTCTAATACATCTACTACCTAACCTTGTTTGTCTAATATGTTGGTTTAGCTAAAATAAAAATTATATAAAATTATATGTGGAGCAAACATTCAAACCGTGTTTTCTCACAAAAAAAATAAAAAATGAGTTATTGTTATTTTTATGAACTCTGTGTTAAATTGCACAGAAGTAAATGGTATTTTTTACTAAAAAAATTTTTTCTCCGATTATAAATCAATTTTAAAACTTGACGTTTCAATCAAAGAGTGTTTCCTCCAAAGCCTGCATTCAATCAAGCAGTGATTTCTCCAGTCTGCCAATCACAGTTGTCACTTAATGTGTACTTTCAAAACTTACCATACATATCACAATTGAAACGGATTGTTTTAGAAAAAAATAAGAGAACTGTTAAAGTTAAAGGCTTCCAGAATTATAGATTTCAAGATCTAAATGAAGAATATGATGTAAATCTTCTTAAAAAGGGAGTTACTGTTGCCTTGTTCAAAGGGTTGTTTTAGAATATCTTCCTCTTAGCCACGCCATGCCTGTTGAAAAGAACAAAGATGTTAAAAAACTTTTGAAGGTAATGTATAGTGAACAGTGGCAAAATCAACCTGATGATATATTCAAATGATACAACCACATTATCCATGATTGATAAGCCTGCAATAAAGAAGAGGGATATGTGTATAACTGTCTAGATGAAGATATTGGTTTTAAAATTTGAAGTGGATTTCTGGCAAACGAGTATTTATTTAGTAAATATTTAATGAATACTACTAGGTACCATAATCTGTCATTTTACTTTAACAATAATCAACTGAAGTTCGGTATTTATTAAAATAAAATAATGCTATTGTATTATTTGTGAGTTAGAACTTATTTCATTCAAAAAGCGTTTTATCCACTTGTCAAACAATCAAAACATGTTTCCTCCTCTGAATTCGGTCAAAACGTGATTTCTCCAAATATTAAATGCATTTTATTAATTTGTTTTATGTTTAATATCTTAGGTATGCTTGCAATTCTTTCTAATAAACAGTAATAAAAATACACAATAAAAATGAGAATTAAATACAAGTTATTTTCTTATTTATCAGTTTTTTGTGTTTTTTGAAAATTTGTATCTGAAGGAGAAAGCATGGTTTGCATGTTTGCTCCACATATATAGAAAATAATAACTTCTTAGCACAATGAATATTTATAAAAATACGGCGCATTTCAAAGCACGTTTTTTCATAACAAGGGGATAAAAAAAAAAGTGATATCACTTTGAAAGTACGAGTAATACATTTTGCTCTTGAAGAAGAAAGTATAGGTTATTTCGAAACGCGTTACGTACTGCTGATATATATATATATATTAAGGTGTTTTTTGTATTTTGTTTTACATCAAAATTTGTAAGGTTTGTTGTGATAGTCTATAAAGTTTTCGGAAACAATATTTATGCATAATTTTTCTTCACATTTATCTGAATTAAAAAAATACATGTTAAAAATACTTTATTAACAATACTTTAATTTTTGGTTCGAAAATATTGGAAAAACAATTCTACAACAAAAAAAAGTTGCATTATTTCTTTAATGAAGCATGAACTGAACTTTAACTATACACAATACTTTTTCTTTTCAGGGAATTATTAACAAGAATGTATATGCCATATACATTACTTTTTTTTTTTTATTTTGCAGAGAGATATTGAGTAAATAGCTTTCCAACAAAAGATTTTCATAATTTAACTCCACGGGAAAAGAGTGCAAATGTGTTGAAATGCGCCTGAGGGCTTTTGTCAAATATCTACTCGCAGGCGTGATGATGACAAAGACCCGAGAACCTATCAGCATCATTAGCGTCTACTGTCGCACAGAACTATTTTCATTAGACATTCCACTGAAGTTTTCTCTAGCTATTCAGATTTGTTTGTAGACTTAGCAGATTCATCTCTGAAAATTCCAGTTCCAAAGTTTCGAAGTCTTTTAAATAATGTGCCCCCGGTAAAAGAAACTCATTTGCGGAATCAAAAGTTTTTGAAAATTAAACATCGATCTATTTTCAGACACCTCACTTCTTGTTTGCATATTTTGTATTTGATTATGATATCTTTTGAAGCAAAAATTGCACTTTTATAGGAACTTTTGAATTATGCTCAGCTGGTTGTTTGCACTAGGAAACGGTGCTTAACGTTATGAAGAATAAGCGCGTTTAGATGCACGTTACAACGACGAGTGGTGTTTTAGGCTATTATGCATTTCACAAATTCACAGAAAAAATGATATCATCGTATATTTTTACTTTCTTCTATTTTTACAAGAATAAAGTATTGGACTTTTCCAGTTTTCGACGGATTTACGCGTTTTAGGGGTCTGAGATCCCGAAAAACATGTTTTTACAAAATGTCTGTCTGCGAGTCTGTGATTCTGTGACTCTGCCTGTCTGTATGTGACAGAAATTTTCTAGGCGCTCCACGGTGGGTGATTTGACAATTCTAGCTGGCCAAAATTATTTTTGGCGTCAATATAGCCGCATCGCCGTGAAATTGAAAAATGTTATTGATATTCACTATTGAATGTTAGGTATTGCAAAATGTAGCGTGTAGCAGTCATAATTTTGTTACAGGGACATTCAAAAGTATTTCATTACTTTACGGCCTATGGGGAAAAATCTTTTGCAGTAGTTTTTAATGATGTTTCATAATTTCAAACACTTTGAAATTTATATACATATCTATGAAGTGCATTACAAGATGATTGCTATAGGATATGGTATGGATAGCATTTATCGATCATTTACAGGGGCACTAAAAAGAATTATGTTACATTACGGTCTATGGAGAAAAATTGTTTGTGGTGTATTTTGTTCATGTTACACTATTTCAAAAGTATTTGAATTGATATATATATATCTGAGATGCTCTATAAGATGCTTACTATTGAATATGATGTGTCATTCATCTGTCATATACAGGGGCACACAAAATAAATCAGCTATATGCTTCTCTGTATGAACAATAATTGATGGATGTGCGTTTTCAGTTGTGGAACACTTTTTTAAATTATAAAAATTGCATACTATTTAGTGTGTATAAATTCTATAAATCATATACAGGGCTGCACAAAACATCTGAAGTACATTTCCGTTTACTGACGGAAATCGCTAACGAGGAATTTTCAACTGTGCTATGCGTTCACTAATTGCTCTAAATTTTAGCATATTGTGAATTCTATGATAAATCTATAGTTCATATACAGGAATGTACAGCATTTTCAGTTTTTTTTTTTTTTTACTTTGGCTGAAATTGTGTTTTCAAATGTATTATATGTTTTACAATTTATTACTTAGACATCGTTTTTCACGTTTTTAAGCTATGACGCTTTATTATAGTAGTCCGAATGCGTTGATAAAATGTTTCATAATCTGATTGACGCACGATTTTACGTTCTTCTTGATAATTTTAATGGTACTTTCTTAACGGTATAGAAGATAAAACTATTTTTGTATTATTATAACAAATCCTAATTTTTTTATCTTAAATTTTTGATACTGGGCAAACATTCGACAGCTTTATTGAAAATTGCTGTGTTGTACATTCTGTTGTATATTTATCTCTGCACAGAGGAACCTTAAGTAAAGAATGGGAATCATAAGATATCATGAGAAAATAAGCCTACATTATGTTTTGCATTGTATCAATTCTGAATTTGGAGAATTTGTCTGGATTAATTTTGTAACCACTCGAAATTTGCAGACAAGTAATATATTTTAAATCATTTTGTCCTGAGATATCTACATACAACTGCCAATTTTTGTCCAAATTTGGTCATAAATTTAAACATTTTGCTCTTGCAAAGCTTCGTGTGCTCTTCATTGTAATTTTCCTCTATAAACAAAATATTTTCAACTAAATTCACATTTTCGTTAATTTTTAAATCTTGTTGCCGTTGCATAATGGTGCAAAAGTGTATTTATGTGACTAACTTAAATTCTGCTGTCATTGATAAAAAGAAATTTGTAGTTGAACTAAAATTTCAAAAGACTTTATTTAGATTTAATAAGCTTAAAACAATTCTAAAAACTGGGGGGCACCTAGGGGCAGACAAATTAAATTGTAACGAAAGGGCAGTATTCTAAACTATTTAATAATATCAAAATTTGGGCTTAATCGTGCTTTATCATCTAACTTTTTCTATATTAAAACTGAAAAACTCTAAAAAATAGAATGTTTTTTGCGACATTAAATATGAAATAATAGCTGATATGTTTAAATTTTATTCACATAAATCCGGTAAAATAAAGTCCATATTTTGTTTGGAAGCGTCCATAATCGAGCAGTATATTTTATTACGTTTCAAGTAACAGATTAAATAACTATGATCAAATTGATTGATTCATTCCCAGCTAAGAAGCACCAACTTTGCACTAGTCTATGGACCATACAATTATATTTATATCAAAACCAATAGCAGAGTTCAACGCCCTAACTATTGAACTATAACAGGCAAATAATAAATTACGCTAGGATAAACTTTTAAAAATCGTCTTTTGGCCAACGAGAATCGGTAAATCACCCACCGTGGCGCTCTATCTCAAAAAAGGAATTTAATAAAACTTTATATTCATTTTGTCTCTGATATAATTGGTGCTGATTACTTTTTGGTGTAAATCGCCCAGTAGGTGGCGCTGCCTTCTGCATTATTCACGATTTCTACAATAGCTATATCTCAAGAGCTAAAGCACGGATTTTCAGAAAACTTCAGGTTCAGTTAGTCCTTGAGTCCTTCCGCCGCCATTGATGACGGACGTGCTTTTTGCGACCCCTTAAGTTGAGTTCTGTAAATAAGTAAACACTCAAATTTTTTATACCAATTAGCTTTGTATTACCTGTTAGTGCATTTTCCTTTGTTTTTTTTCTCTAATTATCTGTATTATTTTTGAGTCAGGAAGACTCTGAAATTTTTCATGGCTGTTTCTTGTCAGTTTTGAAGCTAAGTACATGGCTACTTTTATTTTCATGCTGATAACTCGTATTTAAATTTATTATTTTGCATTTTAAAGTTAGCGGTTAGATTCCCTAGATCAGGGGACGGTCAGTTGGTTGGATAGAAGATCTTTGGAGTTTTTGTTTTAGATAGAGGGTCGTTGGTTATTTTCTCTTGTAGATTGAGGGTCGTTTGTTGTTTGGTTTGGTTAAGTGTTCCTGTGTTCTCATTCGGGATAATGGTTAAGTTGGATAAGATGGAGAAATTTTTTGGGGATAGAGATGTGGAAGATTATAGAAGTGCAATACAGAAAGTAAATGTACATATTTACGATATGTTGGAGGCTCAGAAAGATAAGAGTGGTAAAGTAACGAGTGAAATAATGGAGACACTAAAGAAATGTTTTGACTACATAAACCTTAGACTGGTTAAAGCCCACAGAGAAAGTGTGGCCAACGAGACGAAGGTTCGTACCATGGTAACAGATAGTAAAGCTTATGAAGCATTGGTTAAAAGTGTCCCTGGAGGACTTTCGGGCAAGGTGAAATTATCGCAATTTCCGACATTGAGAAAATCGAATTTAAAAACAGAGCAAGGCTTCTCTGTGTTGGTCTCTCCGGCCGAGGGAACAGATGTGGACAAAATGAAAAAAGACTTGAAAGGAGTGTGAAAGGAGAAACCGGATATCCCGACCCCATATGACGTGATTGCTACGAAAGCCGGACAGTTGGTTTTAAGGGTAAAAACAAGAGAGGATACAGAGAAAATGAAGACATTTTTACAAAACGACGAACTTATTAAAGACAAAGTAAAAGTCACGGTTCCAAGGAGAAGACGACAACGTCTTTTAATCCTGAGCTTAGATGCGGATGTGGTTGAGGAGGATATAAGGACTTCTCTGGCTAATGTGTTGACTGATGGTGAACTTCCTGCACTTTCGGATGTGGAGGTGGTTCGCCATTACCCGACACATCGTGGAATGGAGAATTGGATCGTAGATGTGGATATGGAGGGAGCAGATTTTTTGTTGGAGAGGAAGGGAGTGTGTATTGACATAGATATATATAGAATTGTTCGTTTCGTCCCAATAGTTCAGTGTCATAGGTGTCGGGCTTAAAACGGTCGTAGGTGTCGGGGTGCTGCATAAAAGCAGTTCATGTACTACAAATCACAAAAATGATATAAAATGAACAAAATCTTTTATTATTTTATTAATTAAAACACAGAAATGTTTAACCGAAACGGATTAAATAAACTTAAAATAAAGAAGTATTTAAAGTATATGAATTTATAATATGATTTGCTTTCAAATAAAGCCATTGTTGCTCGAGAGGCCGAAATTGATCGTATGTGATCCTCACTCTGTCCTGGTCCACAAACTTTACCAGCACTTCAGTGACTAATTTCACGCATCTTTCTACTGATTGAGAGGGGCAAGGAAAGTTATAATAGCTGGTATCTTTAATCGAACATTCTAAACTCACCAGCGTTGTTAGATCGTCAGTCGATAGACAACCCGTAACAGGTGGTTTCGTTAGTTTACGGTTTTGACTTTCGACTAAAGCCATACAATTTTAAGCTTCAAAGTTCAAGTCTGAAATGACGGATGGCACTATTCGTCTCCACAGAACTTCGTGCTTTGGCAATTTTCAATTTTGACAATCGGCTGATCAGAATGTACTCACTGAGTACATCCTGAAAGTTTACTGCATTAGTTGGTTCACAATTAAAATGAATGCATCATGTTTTTTTCAGATTCTGTGGACTATAATTAGTAACCCTCGTTACTTGCCATATCATCCACGAAAGATTATAGTTCCTGTAATTTCACGAAATACCTGTTTCCCAAATCATGAAAATGGCTTAATTGGAATGATAGAATATGAACGAGAGGACATCAGGACCCCAGCCATAAAGAAAATTGTCAAATCACGAAGTTCTGTGGACACGAATAGTGCGATCCGTCATTTCGTCATTCCAGACTTGAACTTTGAAACTTAAAATTGTATGAATTTAGTCGAGTGGCAATGGCAAAACTGTAAACTAACAAAACAGAGCGAAGATCACATATGATCAATTTCGGCCTCTCGGGGAACAATGGATTTATTGGAAGCAAGTCATATTATAAAATTCAATTACTTTAAATACTTCTTCATTTTAAGTTTATTTAATCTTTTTCGGTTAATCACCTCTGTATTGTAATTAATAAAATACTAAAATATTTTGTTCATTTTATATCATTTTTGTGATTTTTGGTATATGAACTGCTGATATGCAGTAAAACAGCAGTAGATGAAGCGGTCGTCAAGAATAATGAATGATTACCGTTTTTTTCCAGTCTATAACAAATAGTTAACAAAATTTACGACATATTAATAGATATGAAGTAAATTTATTTATTTCATGACATATTATAAAAGTTATAAAAATTTAGAAAAAATAAAAATTTGAAATTTTTACAACTTTTTTTTTTTAAATATGGTCCCATTGCGGCAGTAAAAGATATTACTTTATCATAATGAATATTTACTGGGACATTTCTTATATCTTCATGTAGCTATTGCGTCCTATTAGAAACTGTATTCGTACGTTTGGATAATTAAAAAAAAATACTGAAAAAAACATGTTTTTTGCGATTTTTGGAAACTTTGGTCCCCTTGCGGCGGTAAAAGATATTAACTGATCGGTGTAACATTTTACTAATTTATTCTTTATTACAAAAGGCAACTTTTCCACTCTATTACATTTCGATTATAAATATTTCGGTTTTTTCGACCCACCCTAACGGATAATTCTCATAGAGCTGATAGCATGGAATGCCCATGCTACCAAGAATATCGTGCTGAACGTCTTTCTAAACGATTATAACAGCGGACGGGGTCGTTGTGAGTGGTGGCGCAGATAGTCTGGTGATAGTTCAGATTAACTTGCATCACTGCTCGGATGCAAATGATGCTTTGGCATCATATGCGGAAAGTAGTGGTGCTAATTTCTTTTTATGTCAGCATCCTTATGCATATAATGGTCTTTTTGCTGGTATTTTTCCGGGCTGGCTGTGCTTTCCTTCGGCTTTCTTCTCTGCTTGTATTTTATGCACTGATAAGGTTTATGCAATAGTGAAAGAGTTTGAGACAAGTAACTCTGTTTTTATAACTGTAACATTAGAGAGTGGTCCAGTTTATATTAGGGTCTGCGCATACTCCGCCCTCTGGAAATTTGGATTATGGCATGCCACCCGGGTGTTCTATCAACAAGCGACACACATTGTCATTGGAGGTGACTTTAACGTTCCATTAAAGATGCTTGGTTATGACAGAGAAGATGAAAGAACTGAAATATTTGCGGACTATATTATGTCTACTGATTTAAGAATTGTTAATGACGTCCCAGCTCCGCATACGTATGTCCAGACAATCGTTTAGGAAGACCTGATCTCACCCTGTTGGGTGTAGATATTTTACCACATTTGAAGAACTGGAAAGTTGATGATTCAGTTTTTTCTTATTCGGATCACCATTACATAGTATTTGAATTATATCTTGTTCCCATACGTCATACATATGAGCGTTATAAGACGAAGAACAAGTCGATGACAAGATTTAATAGGGAGTTTTTTAAGAAATATGAAGAAATGTCTTCTACTCTTGATCAAGTACGTGATCAGGCGTCACTAGAAGAGTGGATTGATGGATTTAGTGACTATTTGCAATATTGCATGAACAGAGTTTTTAAAAAAGGCGAACTTTCTCATAAGCCATCAGTCTCTTGGTATACACTGGAGCTCAGAGTGTTGAGAAATAAAGTACCAGCATGTCATAAGAGATATAGAGGAAACTTGGAGAATGTATATTATAGAGATTCATATGTCAATGCTAGAAGACAGTATAAAAGAGAAGTAAGAAAAGCGAAGAGAAAGAGTTGGTTAGAATATTGATCGAAAACAGATGAAGTTTACGGTAACCTTTTCAAATTTGTATGAGGGAAGAAGTTTAGATATGAAGATATGGCTTTCTCAACGCTTGAAAACTCAAATGTTTTTGATTCTTATGATGAGGTAGCACATAATCTGATGACAGAGCACTTTGGTACAGAGGATGTACCCGATCATGTTCACTCTTTTACGAGCGTTAAAGATTATCAAACTGATCCTGATTATAATAAGTTTACAAAAAAAAAGAATTAGCCTTTGCACTGAAGCAGTAACATAACAATAAGGCCCCAGGATATGATGAAGTGGATTCTTTGATCATCAAGAATTTATGTAAAAGATTTACAGTTTTTATGTTATAGCTGTTTAATACCTGTCTACGTTTTGCCCATTTTTCCAAGTCGTTGGAAAAAAGGGGGTAGTAATCTTCTTTAGAAAAAAAAATAGACCTGAAGGACATTATAAGTCATATAGACCTTATTGCCTATAATTGCAAAGATATATGAGCGTATGATCAAGGTAAGAATCTTAACTATGCTAGAGGCTGCTTATTACTTGGATGACAGACAACACGGCTTCAGGGAAAGGAGAAGCACGGTAACAGAAATAGATACTCTTAAAAAGAAAATTGTTATTGCCCTGAAAGATTTTAAATACTGTGCAGCGGTTTCCTTCGACATAGCAGGTGCCTTCGATGTTTTAGATCGCAATATGGCAGCGGAAATAATAAATAATCTTCCATTGCATGAATACCTAAAGAATGCTTTAAAAAATTATAGCTCGGTAAGGTTAATTGGTTTTAGGTTTATACGTGGCATAAGATGGTTTAGACTTTTTAAGGGTTGTCCGCAAGGATCATGTCTGGGCCCCTTGATTTGGACTTTGGTAGCAGATCGTCTAATTAAAAGAAGCAGCGAACATCAACTTGACTTGATATCCTATGCGGATGATTCCGTAGTAGTGGAAGGTGCCAACACCAGAGCGGCTCTAGAAAACAAAATTAATATCTCAATCAATGTTTTTTCGAATATGTGCCAAGAGCTTAATTTACATTTAAATTTGACTAAAACAGAGTCTATGCTTTTTGGGAAAAACACTATGAAGAAGAAAAAACCGATTTTTAAATGTCAAGGCACATCAATTCCAGTGAAGGATAACATTACATATCTAGGATTTCTCTTTGATAGTACATTTAGTTGGTCGGATCACCTCGATATGATAAGATGTAAACTTATTTCCTTCACTTATAATGTAAGAAAGGTGAGAATTCGAGACATCGGAGTGTCGGTGCAGCTTCTCAAGATCTGGTATGAGACAGTGCTTAAAAGGCAAATATCCTATGGCCATGAAGTAGGGTACAAAGGTTTAAAAATTCACGGTTTAAGAAGACTTTCGTCGTGTCAGAGGATTTGTCTATTGACATTAATAAGAAGTTATCGAATCAACCTCGACGGAGGCGCTGTGCGTCTTGGCAGGAGTATTGCCATTGGATATTGAGTTTAATAATTCTAGTCATTTACACAACATAATTCATGGTGATATTTCATTGGAAATTGATGGCAGCCAGATACACTCTGAGGATATTTCGAAAAATCTGCAAACATATAACTATCCAAATTTTTACGATAGGCATAACATCAACTTTATTGCACCTGTTATTAAGTATGTTCCTAACAGAAACTTTCCGATTGTCTGTACAGATGGTCCTACAATGCCGGGGACGGGGGTGGCGGCAGCATTTGTAGTATATTTTCAAAATGTGGAAATTTTTACTAAGAGAATACGATTATGTAAGTATAATACCGTTTTTCCAGCGGAGCTCTACGCCATCCACGAGGCAATTAGATGGTTCAATGTAGTTTCTTATCGACAGCTTTATATTTAAACAGATAGTTTGTCTTCAGTGTCTGCTCTTCGTCGACTTTTTCCAGCAATGATATATTATTTGATCTTTTTACAAGTCTTCGTCTTTTGAGGAATAAGATGGTACATATTGGATGGATAAAGTCACATGTAGGAATTGCGGGAAATGAAAGTGCCGACGAACTGGCAAAGTCTGTTATTATTTTGAATAATACTTTTGATTCAGAAGAAAAGCTTTCGATACCTGTCTGCGTATTAAAATCCCATTTTCGTACGAAAAACATGAAAGAATGGCAGACACTGTTGGTCTTATTCAGACAAAGGTCGAGACACATACAGAGTTTTTCCGGACGTTAGCCGAGATTTTTGTGTAATTCTCAAATCATTATATACTTCATCAGTGGCCACGGAGCGTTTTCGGCGTATTTACATAAAATTGGTAAACGACAGAACGACAGATGTACATGTGGGAAACGTGGTGATACGCCTCATTATTTATTTCAAAGTTGTCGTGTTTCAAGGGACTTTTTTCCTATGATACGCAATAGAACACTTGAATAGAACTTAAGATGTGTTCTTCTGACGAGATGTAACTATGGAACACTGTGTAGAATCTACAATGAATTAAATAAGGATTTTTCATTCATAAGGTATAAATTCTGAACATTATATGACTTCATGAACTTTGTGGACTGGCTTTTATGGTTTTTGAACATTTTTAAAAACTACAAAGTTGTATCAGAATTGCTGATATTTGATCTGTTAAATTCAAGTTTGCATATATTTTTAGTTTTTATGTATGATTAAGAATTTATTTTAAAGACAATTGTAATATTGTAAAAAATTGTCTATAAATCCGGTTTGCCTCGTTTTAACAGCTTGAGACATATGTCAAAAATTGTAAATGTCCTAAATGTCTCTATACCATAATATTTTTCTTTCTAAGTATCGGGGCAATTACATTTTTTTATGTAATATATTTAATTTTTCATTAATAAATACCCGCTGGTTTTCTGGGTCTGTTGCCCTGGTTGTGGCTTTGGCTGGGTGGTGGAAGAGAATTTCCTGCCCAGGATTTTTCACCTACGCCAGATTCTGGTTGGTGCCTAGGTTAGGGTGATCTAGTCCTTGATATAATTTGGTGCTGATAACTTTTTGGTGTAAATCGCCCAATAGGTGGCGCTGCTATGCTGCATTATTCATGATTATCGCAATAGCTCTATCTTCACAACTAATGCACGAATTTATATCAAGCTTCAGATTCAGTTAGTCCCTGATATAAATTAGTGTTGTTTAGTTTTTGGTGTAAATCGCTCAAAAGGTGGTGCTACTGTGCTGCATTTTTCACAATTTCCGCAATAGACCTCAAGAACTAATGCATAAATTTTCATCAAACTTTAGATTCAGTTAGTCTCTGATATAATTTGATCCTGACAAGTTTTTGGTGTAAATTGCCTAACAGGTGCCACTGCTATGCAGAACTTTTCACGATTTGCGCAATAACTCTATCTCAAAAAGTAATGTACGGATTTTCATCAAATTTCAAATTCAATTGGAAGTTGACATAAGTTGTTGCTGATTAGATTTTGGTATAAATAACCTAACCGGTGGAGCTGCTATAACGCATTTTTCAGGAAGTATTAACATGTATGAGATAGAAGAAAGTTTTGGGATTACCACATCTTATTAGTTCTTAATTATATTTACTTTCATATTTCTAATGATTTTCATATGTTTTCGTATTACGTTTAGTTAGTTTGAGTTATGTAAGAATAAGTCGTGCGGTTTTAACTCGTCTCATACAGACATACACATATATGTATAATTAAAATGAAATCACATGTTTGAAACTCAAAGGAAACGGTGATATAAAACTGAAAACAATAAAATGCAAATGCAAAGAAGAGAAACTACGAATATCTTATGGATTCATCAGAGAAGCTTCATAAGTATAATTCATAGTAAATATATGTTATACACACATATATATATACATATATATAAGGTGTGTCCCAACGAAATAAAGCCACCGTAATTGTGTGCCATAACTGGACACGAAACAAACAAATACGAACAAAACAAATATATTAAGAAAGTCTATATACAAATATATATTTACAAAGAGTAACTCCCTCCCTGCTCCACCTGGGCAGGAGGAAAAGATGAATGTGTAAAAAAAGAGGGTAAAAAGTGTCCCGCCGAAATAAAGCCACTGCCAATATTAGTATTTATTGGTAACTACCGACATTCGAGCTGCTGCAGTTCAACATGTTTATGACGTCAGGAAGTTGTCAAATGCTTGTTCTGTGCCATTCGATCTTTGTGCAGACTTTAGAAGGTTGTATTTTCTATTTCTCCTGCAGTATTGCAATGGGAAAGAAAATCCAGCTACCAACGTTCGAGAAAGGACAGATAACAGTTTTTAAGAAACGAGGTCTTTCACATAGACTAATATCTAAGCAAATAAAACGATCTAAAGCCACATAAGACAATTTTGTAAATCAGGGCAATGCGTACGGGTAGAAAAAAAGGAGGTTTATAAGCAGAAAAATGACTTCCAGGCAGGAAAGAGAAGTTTTGCGTCATCTTTCTCGAGGTGATATTTTCCTAAAACAGTTGGTCAAAAAGGATAACATCCCTGCGACAAAATCAATCCTGTCGCGAATTGAAAAACTTACAAGCATCTTACGATACAAAAAAAGGAAAAAGCCGCTCATGTTGAAAGCTATCCACATGCAAATGAGAGTAGATTGGGCCAAATATTATCAAACCTGGAAGGACTAGTGGTATCTTGTTATAGTCTCAGATGAGAAAAAAATTAATTTGGATGGACCAGGCGGCCTTGCTTTCTTTTGGTATGACATGAGGAAATTTTCTCCAAAACACAGCAAGGTGGAGGCTCATGAATAGTGCGGGGAGGCTTCGTCCATGGAGGTAAACATAGCCTGGCTTATCTGTCAGGTCGCATGAAGGCTACCGATTGCCAAGAAATGCTAGAAAACTATTTACTGCCATGTACAAAGAAAATTGGTGGACGAAGTTAGATTTTCCAGCGGAACAAGACCTCATTTCACGTTGAAAAATCCTCCTGGGAATGATTTTTGGATAATCGGGGCATGTCATGGAATGGCTTGCCCTTTTTTCCTTATCTCGATGCCCAAGAAAATGTGCGAGGTATCCTCAGTAGGCCTGTATATGCCAATGGGCAGACAGTTTCAGTTTTGACAAAATTGAAGCTAGTCATCATTGAAGCGTGGGAGAATATTGATGCTACTGTCCTCCAAGGATTAGTAAATGGTATGCCACATCGTATATTCCAAGTCATGCATAACCATGGCGGATATATTGTCTATTAACTGTAGTGGCTTTATTTCGGCGAGACACATTCCCCCCCCCCCCCTCTTTTTTTGCAAATTCATTTTTTTTACTGTCCAATTAAGGCAGGGAGTGAGTTACTCATTGTAAATATGCATTTGTATATAGACTTTCTTAATATACTTGTTTCGTTCTTATTGGTTTGTTTCGTGTTCAATTACAGCACACAATCACGGTGACTTTATTTCGGTGGGACACACCTTATATATAGTCGAACTCGGTTAATTCGAGAAGCAAGGAAAATAAACGTATTAACCGTTACTCGTTATACTCGTGAAGATAGTAAAGATGTTAAACATACGATTTCACTGTGAACCCTTCACTGCAAAACGTGCCACATCTGGTACATACCTAAAAACACTGTAATTCTTATTATGTGCCACGAATTTGGCCAATATGATCTCTATCCCTGATCCAGACAGTCCAAAGAATGGAATAACACTTATTTTGTCCATGCCAAACGATTGCATTTGACAAAAAAATTAGAATTTGTTCTTCGGAAACAAAAAAAATTCCGATCAAGCTATTAAGGTAAAATTTACTTTGATTATTTTTACTGAATGCTTAAAAATATTAATATAAAAAAAGTTGCAGAGTGTTAAGCAGATACAATTAATTAATTTAAGCTCATTTAGTTGTAAAATATAGAAATACCATATTTGAAAACCCTAATTGTGTACATAGGGTACACGCCATAAAATATCACATTTTAGCTGAAAATTTGAAATTTAAATTTTTTTACTATTTTTCCCATTATTAGACCAATATCTAGATTTCAAATAATTTTTTTCATAAAAACAGAAATAATCATGCAGTGAAGGGTTAAGCTAATTACTACTATTAATCGCTCTGATTATTTCAATGCTAAAATAAAGTTCATATCATAAAGTTAACTTAAACTATTCTTAAATATCCCTGAATTCCTTAATAGGCCTTACCTTTGTGAGTGTCATTTTCTTTAGACGGTTTTTTCCTTCAAACCAAATTCACAGTACTAAAGACAAAGCCGTTAAAGTAGTAATAATTCGAAAGGACATTCCTTTAAATTTTCTGTGTGTGTGTGTGTATGGGGGGTGGGGGGTTAGAGGGTCTATGTAATCGTTCGTTGTAATTATTAACTATGTAACACATGAAAAATCGGCGATAGTTAAATGAAGCAATTATTATACTATAAAATTTTATATCCGATAACCTGAAATTCATAAGCTGGAGAAATGTATAAAAGATTTAGGGGAAAGAAAAATGAATAATCAGAATGTAAAAAAATATGACAAGAAGAAAATTCAAGCTTGTATTGTGAAACACACATTATCAAAAGTATTATTCCGCAATATAAGTAAAACACAGTTGATTTCTGTTTGAGAAAACATGCCATAGCATAAATTATTTTACTCAAATTGCCCGATAAGAAAAAAAAAAAAAAAAAAAAAAAAAAAAAAAAAGGTTACAAAAAAAAAGTTTTAAAATCAAAACAATAGCGAAGCAATAACAAATGCAATGGAACTTTATAACATCATAAAATATTTTAATTGAAAAATTTTATGGTCAGAAAATTTATATAAAACAGTACTAACCAGCCATAATCTTGCAAACAATACTATGAAGCACATGGAGTTATTGTATATTTACAGTTAGCAGTTAATTTAACCAATTGTAAAATAGCTATTTTTTTTAAATAAAATTTATTGTAAAACCATTAAAAAATCAAACATATGTTATAGCCTAATATTACAACCGAAAGAAGGATAAAAGGAAAAAAAGAATAAATATAATAATTTAATTTGTAATTCACAAATATATACTCGTATATTATAAACTAAACTGTGAATATCTATATGATTAATTTGCTTACTTAGTAAGAAATTAAAAAAAAGCATTTTAAATACCAAAGAAAACATATTTTACGTAACAAGAAAATAAGATTAAAATTTTCTACTAAAATACCTTCACAGAACAAGGCACGGAAACAAAAAGATGAATCGTATATCATCGGGAAATTATGTTGTTGTCATTCATCCATGATATACGCCGTATTTGTTTTAACGATTTCTTATATATTTCGATTGCGTTAAATATTTGCCTCAAGGGAGAAATAACCCATCTCTCTTTTAGCGGTTGAGGCTCTCTACGGCATTAAATATCTTTTCCTTAAGATACTGCTAAGAAGAGGTGTAAACAGGTTCATATCAGTGTTGAAAGATTTATTTCAATAAAAACTTCTATAGTTGTTTATCTAAATTCTCATTTTTAAAGGAAAAAATAATCCATATATGTAGAAATATTTTCGCATGTTAGGTATCGGACTTAGATTATTTAACCTTACAAGGTTGAATGTTACAATGTTGTTTTTGCAATTACATTATTTAATCATTTTCAGCAATTTGACGTAATATATTTACAACTTTTCTTTATAACTTTTCTAAAGACTGTTATTTATTCATACATTCAAAAGTATGTTAAATTTGGCATTTATGCCAATACATTCTATTTATTTCGGGTGTGTGAATAAGTCCGTTCACATTTGTAAATTGGCAAAAAAACTAATTTTGCTTCCCTGCAAAACAAACATGTGAATTGTACAAATCTAATATTCCTAAATCTAAATATGACATCCAAATAGTTCCATCACAAATCATTTTTCCGAGAAACAGTTTTATAACAATAACAAATAGTGACGGATTCTTATATTTATTTGCCATGCTAGATAAAATTAAAAACATTATAAAAAGTATTTATACTGCCTTAGATAACAAGTCGATAAAACACATCCCGAAAATCTAGTTTGTTGACATTTATATCGTGCATTGATCTTTAGTTACCCCCCCCCCCCTTTCGTGTCGACCAGTACCAAATAACATATTTTTATGTCCTTTGTCGCTGAATCTCCACTTACGCTTCATTTGCATTTATTTATAGGTAATTTACATATTATTATACTCGTATACATTTCATTATTTACTCAATTTCCACTTATGTTTTAGTAAGACATTAAACGCCTTAATTTAAAAACCAAATCTTCCAATCTAAAATATCGCAGGTGATGGGGTAATTCCATTGCCATATTTTGATTTAATAACGTGGACTCTTTAAGAATCAACCATTAACATTGGGGGAGGGTGTGGGGGGGGGGGGTGAAGATTTTGGTAAAACAAATCTCGAAAATCTAGTTTTTTGACATTTGTATCGTGCATTGCTCTTTGGTGTCCGCACCCACTTTCGTGTCGTCCAGTACCAAATAATATGTTTTTATTTCTTTTGTCGCCGAATCTCGACTAATGTTTTATTTGCATTTATTTATAGGTAATTTATATATTATTATATACATTTCATTATTTACACAATTTTCACTTATGTTTTAGTAAGACATAAAATGCATTAATTTTAAAAGGAAACCCTCTCATCTAAAATGTTGCAGATGATGGGGGTAATTACACTGTCATAATTTGATTTAATAAAGTGAACTTTATAAGACTCAACCATTAATATTATAGGGGGGGTGGGCTGATTTTGGTGAAACAAATCCCGAAATTCTTTTTTTTTTTTTTTTTTTTTTTTTTTTTTTGTCATTTTTATCGTGCATTGCTCTTTAGTGTCGTCCCCCCCCCCCTTTCGTGTCGAGCAGTATCAAATAACGTGTTTTTATTTCTTTTGTCGCTGAATCTTAGATAATGTTTTATTTTCATTTATTTATAGGTAATTTAAATATTATTATATACATTTAATTATTTACACAATTTTCACTTATGTCTTAGTAAGACAAAAAATACCTTAATTGTAAAAGCAAACCCTCCCATTTAAAATATTGTATTTGATGAGGGTAATTCCATTTTCGTAATTTGATTTAATAAGGTGAACTCTATAAGAATAAACCATTAATCTACCAATACATTTTGTTTATACCGGGTGTGCCAATAAGTCCGTTCACATTTCTAACTTTCTTATCAATATGGCCAGCAAAGAAACCAATTTTGACTCCCTGCAAAACAAACATGTGAACTGTACAGATCTATTATTCCTAAATCTAAATATGACATCCAAATTGTTCTACCACGAACCATTTTTCTAAGAAACAATTTTATAACAATAACAAATGGTGATGGATTGTTTTATTGGCAATGCTAGATAAAATTAAAAACATGAAAAAAGTATTTACACTGCCTTAGATAACAAATCGATAAAACACATCCTGAAAATCTAGTTTGTTGACATTTGTATCGTGCATTGCTCTTTGGTGTCCCTCCCCACCTTTCGTGTCGACCAGTACCAAATAATATTTTTTTATTTCTTTTGTTGCTGAATCTCGACTAATGTTTTATTTGTATTTATTTATAGGTAATTTACATGTTATTATGTAGATTTCATTATTTACACAATTTCCACTTACGTTTCAGTAAGACATAAAACGCCTTAATTTTAAAAGCTGTTATCAAATTATTGCTCATGATGGGATAATTCCATTGACATGATTTGATTTAATAACGCGAATTCTTTAAAAATCAACCATCAATATTACAGGGGGAGGAGCAGATTTTCGTAAAACAAATCCCGAAAATCAAGTTTTTTTTTTTTTTTTTTTTTTTTTTTTTTTTTTTTTTTTTTTAACATTTGTATCGTGCATTATTGCTCTTTGGTGTTCCCCCACCTTTCGTGCCGAGCAGTACCAAATATCAGGTTTTTATTCCTTTTGTCGCTGATTATTTTGCCGCTAATATTTTATTTGAATTTATTTATAGGTAATTTACATATTATTATATAGATTTCATTATTTACACAATTTTCACTTATGTTTTAGTAAGACATAAAACACCTTAATTTTAAAAGCAAACCTTCCCATCTAAAATCCTGCACGTGATGGGGTAATTCAATTCCATTGACATGATTTGATTTAACTCTCTCGCTGCGTAAGTAATTCTTCGCGATGAGCGTCTTTTACAGAATTTTTAATCTTTTATCACCGGTTCTTTAACCCTTAAATGACTGATTTTTTTAAAAATCATTGCAATAATGATTTTGACTTTCATTTTTTAAATAAATCATGGGAAAAATACTTTAAAAAATCATATTTTGTTTTAAGTATAGTTTACGGCTAAAAAACAGTTTGCTACTAATCGGCAATACTGCTGTTTAATTGAAAAAATAATTTACCTTGATAAAATTCTATAATATTAAACACACAAGAATTGTAGGAACTATAATAAGAAATAAATTTCACTTGCTCACTGCAGGTCAAAATAGGGTATTTCGAAAGCTCCCAAACAAAACAAAAAGAACACGTAGCAACAATTGAAACAAGTGGGTAAGTGTGATCACAGATCGCACAGAGGGTTTCGTTTAATATTCCTTTAAAACACTTTATCCTTTTGCGAAATCTGTTAGTTCCACATTTCGCAACCAGGGGGCGCACTCTATTCTACACAAACCTCTATCCAAAGGAAACTCCGTTTTACAACCTATCCGTAGGTATATTAGTCGAAGGGATCGGGACTATAGCACCCGAGATAGGTAGGCGCCCCAGGAAATTGCACGGAACATTCTTTTATAAGCTTTCTATTATGTGTTATGAACTATGTCAAAGTTTCCAGCAGATCGACTTGTTAGATTTCATAATTTTAACAAAATTGCGTTATGTTAGTTGCAAATTCCCCCACCAGGGAGCGCACACTATTCATAACAAAAGTGTATCAGATCGAAACTCTTTTAAACAACCTATCAGTGGATGTGTTACTCGAGTTGGTGGCGGCCTTAAGCGAGAAATTAAGAAATTTGCTGAAAGTACTATTCGGAAATAGTGGTAACTAAAAATTTGACATTTTTATACGAGTGCAGTATGATAAGTACCTGGCCTCGGCCGGACATGGTGCTATTAGATGTTTAAAAAATGATTTATTTCGCAATGGTGACCTTTTGCAACAAACTTGGCTAATCGCCAAGTCTCTACGTGGTTTAGATTGTGAGTAGTAGCCATTTCAATAGAACAACTTTGGTGATATTTCAACAATGGAAAAAATTGAATATCGAGCAGTGATAAAATACCTGTCTTTGAAAAAGAAAACTAATGACGAGATTAAAGCGGAACTAAGCGAAGTTTATGGGGACTCTACACTTTCGTTATCAACCATAAAATATTGGACAACTGAATTCAAACGCGGCGGTACAAGCATTTTTGATGAAGAACGTCCAGGTCGTCCAACTGAGGTTACGACATCAAAATTATCGAAAAAATCCACGATATTGTGATAAATGATCGGAGAGTGAAAGTACGCGAGATTGCTGAGACTGTGGATATCTCAACTGAATGGGTGCAAAATATTTTAACAACTCATTTGGATATGAAAAAGCTTTCGGCAAGATGGGTGCCGCGGTTGCTCACTATTGACATTAAACACACTCGTGTGTTAATTTGAAAAGAATGTCTGGCGAAGTTAAAGCAAAATCCAAATGATTTTTGGCATCGGTTCATAACAGTTGACGAAACATGGATTCATTACAGTACGCCAGAGACTAAAGAATAGTCCAAACAGTGGGTTTTTCGTGGACAATCTGCGCCAAAAAAGGCTAAGGCGACTTTATCTGCGAAAAAAGTCGTGGCTACAGTGTTTTGGGATACACGCGGCATAATTCTCATCGATTACCTTGAAAAGGGCAAAACGATCAATGGAGAATAATATGCCAGGCTATTGGATCTTTTCGACCATGTTATGAAAGAAAAAAGTGCGCATTTGGCGAAGAAAAAAATTCACTTTCATCAAGACAATGCACGCGTGCACACCTGTGTCGTCGCCATAGCGAAATTCCCTGAATTAGGATACGAACTGCTGCCGCATCCACCATATTCGCCAGATTTAGCCCCTAGCGATTATTTTCTATTTCCAAATATGAAAAAATGGCTTGGTGGAAAAAAATTTGGCTCTAACGATTAGGTTATTGCTGAAACAAACACCTATTTTGAAGGGTTAGAGAAATCGTATTTTTAGAGGGGATACAAAAAATAGAAAACCGATGGTCTAAGTGTATCGAACTAAAAGGAGATTATGTTGAAAAATAAATCCCATTTTAGGCATAAAATTGCATTTTTCTTGTCAAGGCCAGGTACTTTTCATACAGCCCTCGTATTTCATAAGCAGCACGTGTCTGAGTATATCATAGTACTCAAAAAACGACATCTAAAAAAGTCGTAAACGCTAATTTTTAAAAAAGAAATCCAGCGCCCCTCCCCCGCCCTCCCTTCACAGGAAAGTGCATGCACCATTATTTTATAAGCTTTTTATTATGTGTCATGAAGTATCTTAAAGTTGCAAAAGGATCGCCTTGTTATATTTCCTAATTTTAACAAAATCGCGTTACGTTAGTTCCGCATTCCACCACCAGGGAGCGCACTCTATTCTTAATAAAAACATATCTGAACGAAACTCCTTTGCGCAATCTCTCCGTGGATACCTGGTCGGGAGGGTGGCGGCGCAGTCTTAACCAACAATTTAAAACATTTTCTGCGATAACAAACGCTAAGATTTAATAAATAAATCTAGTCCTCCCCCCCCCCCCCCTCCACTCCTCGAAATATCACACTCCATTCTTTTTTACACCTTTTCTTATGTGTTATAAAGTATCTTAAAGTTTCGAACACATTGAGTGGCGGTCTTAAACAATAATTTAAGATATTTCCTGAAATTGCTATTCGGAAATAGTGGGATGAACACTTATAAACCTATAAACTTTTTCATATTGAATAATTAATACTTATCTCATAGCGCGCCGTCGAAACACCCCACGCAAATTGTTAGATTTCCTAATTTAAATGAAATCTCCGTTAAAAAAGCACGTGCCTCCATCTTAATCTGGCATTTGATGGAAATAAAAGGAATTAATAAAATAATAATTAATATCTCAGCTCGTAATTAAGCTATCTCTTTGAACCGGGTATGTATGAAATCTGCGAGAAATTTCCAGCCCGGATGTCAAAAAATTTAATCGAAAAATTTAATATTTAAAAAGTTTAAATTTCGTATTAGATTTACCTCCCCTTAAATTTCTCCCGCGCCGATATGTCGAGAGATGACGACAGCTGCCTTCCGGTGAATGGAAATCTGTTTTCATTGTCTATCCAAACAGAAATTAAATTTTTATCGATCGATTTTTAGTGGATTTTTTGCGTTCTATCCTACGCAGAAATTTGAAATTTATACCAAAATGAAGTAGAATTTTTTCCGCGTATTTCTACACCTGTTACGAATTTGTACGACCGATACTTCGGCAGATCCGATTTTGCTTTTTAAAGGTCCACTTCATTTATTGCTTAAATTACTCCGTGGTAACCCTGCACCGGCTAATTTGACGGAGCATCCGCTGAATTTACTGGCAACCCTTAGGAGAAACTGGTGAGGATTTCGATAACGTGCGTTCGCATCTGCATTCAAAAGGTTGATTGGTTAATTTTAGAATTTAATTAGCCCGTAATTAGGTTAATTACCAACTTTTTCAAAATTTTATGATTTGTTGTTTGATGTGAGGTGTTCAGCTATAAGTACCCAAAATTTCAAGTCTCTAACATGTATAGTTTCTGAGAACGGGCTCTGTGACGGACAGACAGACGGACAGACAGACAGACAGACAGAGGAGTGAGACGAACGAAACCCTAAAAATAAATCTATCTTTATTCTTAAACAGCACAAGTGTTGCCATCTACATGTTGAAAATCGATTTAATAATACTTTTAGAATGTATTTTATTGGCAGCATTAGGCATTATAACTTCAATATTATTCTAATAGTATTTTAGAACCTAAATTGGGTATGTTACCGAAAAGCAACACAAGGCATTTAAGGGTTAAACAGAAATTTTTGACTATCGTAATCGGGGAAAATGTCCTGATTAAATCAGACAAAGTTTTCGCTAAAAAAATAACTGGAGGGAATAACCAAATAGTATTAATTAGAGGGGAAAATGCATGCCCGAGTATTTCTCGGGTTGCGCAGCGAGAGGTTTAATAAAGTGCATTCTATGAGAAGCAACTATTAATCTTACAGGGGAGGGGTGGGGAGGTGGATTTTGGTGTCGACCAATATAATTTATCAAACTGATGTATCGGAGTAGGGTTGCAACAATACAATTTCACAAGATCGTGTTTTCTTGTTTTTGGTGCAAGAAAAAAAATAAATAAATAATTCAACTGTGATGTTATTAAGATCCATGGTGAGAAGCGATGATAATATAATATGCTGTACGATGCAAATAAATGCCTATTCTATAATCTCAATATTTTATGTCTTTTAATAATGTAGACCTTAATAGCGCCACATATTGATGAAAAATTGAGTTTTTTTTCTTTTCTACGAAAAATTTCTCTCTTTGGCAAGTCTTAAGGGTGTATTCGAAAAAATATTTTTCCACCCTCAACAGCTCGAAATTTTCCGATACATTTACAGACTCATTTTTAAAAGTAAAAACATGAAACTTGCTGGGGTGATTTCTGAAGACATGTTTAACATGCCGTGTGATTTCATTTTCAGCTCAATTAATTAGAATTTGATTTTTAAGCAATTATTTTCTCAGTATGACCATTTTTTTCATTCCCAGATCGCCCGTTTCGAAAAATCAGTTCAAAACGCCAACTTTGACAGCGTTTTTTACAGTATTTTCTGCATTTATCAAAAAATTATTAAGCACGGCACATTATGTAGTTTCTAAATAAGAGAATTTCCCAGTTTGATGCGTTTGAGAGCAAAAATGAATTTTAAAATGAATCAGAAAATAAGCAGTTTGGATCGGAATACACCCTTAAGGTGCAAACCGCAAGTCCAATACGACGATGTGTTAAGTTTGCATGGATTTTTGAAATTTGAACAGATTTATGGGATACCCTAAATGTATAAAATATGCATTAAGTTTATAGCTGTCTTAACACTGTAATAGCACGTTCCTTTGAAACAATTTTTAATTTCACAATAACGAAAAAGCAACTCCTGATATAGCGAGAATATTTGTATTTTGTCAGAAGTCTAGTACTTTAATGTCTATACATCATCACATCAATAATATTTCTGAGAAGTATTTTCAGTATCGATATTTTGATACTATTGAGTTTAATGCTCGTTTACCTAGTTGGGCTGCCACTGGCGACTTTTAGCCCCCGGAATGCTATTTCTTTCTTACAGCTATTAAAATGTCGTCTCTAAAAAATAACGTTCCGTTGTATAAGCTAGCCGTAAAAAAAGCAGATGTATCATTGTACGGTAAAATATCGTACTGCAATTTTTTTAACTTCTAAGAATCGCACATTTTAAATTTTTATACCGTTGTATTGGGATAAAAAGTACTTATAAAAGTAATTTGTTTGAAAACCGCATCTCAATTTATTTTTAAGATATTAATTTTTTTGTGGTGTTTATCGCCATTTGTTTAATTTTGGCAACTAAAATACCTCCTTTCTGTAGAAAGTAAGAAAACATAGTTGGGAAATAGTAATTATATATTTTTGTTGCCATTTTCCCATAACAACTAAAAAAAAAGTAATTAAAATATGTGCGATTATGTAAAAATATAAAGAATGACTTCTGATAACATGGAGCTATTACAAACCAAATTTAGTTTTAAGTATGCATATGAATATTATAAACAAATGAATGCATATGAATCGTTAGATAGCCAATTTTTCTGATCGAGTTTTTTGAATGACGACATCTCTCTTTTTTTTTTTCGGATTTGTGTATTATTCAGCGATAGTGACGTTATATGCATACTTTACTGTAGATGTTTAAGACTGGATCGTAAATGAAGAATTCTTCAGCGGATGCATATGACGTGATTTTATATAAAATAAAAGCGTGTGCTTTAAGTCTTAAAATTGAAATATGTTTTGTACTATCTATATTTATATACATATATATATATATTAGTTGGGGGCGACACTAAATTCTGAAAAAGCAGAATTCCTGTTTTCTAGTTTATATATTTTACTTATACCGCTATTTTAAAAGAGATCGTAAACATAGCTACCAGTGGCATCCTTGGATCTACCTATACAATTTCAGCAAGAACGAAAAATCATGCATCAAGCATAGATTTTAAAACACTTTCTAACACTTACAGAATATTGTAACAACATCTCACCATTTAATAAGATGAAAGATCATGTCTAAATAAACAGTTTAAAAAATGCATAACGCATTAGAAAACCGGATTTCTGCAATTACCATTGATAAACGGGAAAATATCTGAATTTTTTTGTGCTATCCTGTATAGATCTATATATTTGTATGTATACTACATAGTATTTCGTAAGTTAGTTCAATCTTACGCATAGTACAGTTGAAAATTCCCATTCAACAATTTTCGTCAATAAACGGAAATGTATTTAAGATCTTTGCATAGCCCTTTATATCATCTATAGAATTTATACACTCCATCTAATATGAAAAAAAAAAAACTAGTTAAATTTTAAAATGCGTACCACAAATGAAAACGCACTTCCATCAATTATTCTTCATCGGCTGTACTGTAGCCAAATACTTTTGTGTGTCCCTGTAAATGAACGATAAATTGTGTGCACACCACCAGGTTCTAAAGTAAGCGCCTTGTAGTATACCTGAGTGACACATATAAATTCCAATATGTTTAAAGTAGTGTAATATCATTAAAATACACCGCAAACGATTTTTCTCGATAGGCCGTAATGAGTGTCTTTTCTTTTGAGTGTCCCTGTAAATGAACCTCAAATGTTACACACTTCATTTTAAATACCGAACATGCCATAATAAACTCCAATAACATACATCAATTTTATGGCTATCTGACTATAGATTTAGAGCAGGGACAGACAGACAAACAAACCGAATTTTAAACATTTTTCAATTATGTTGGGATGTTTTAAAAGAGACATATTCAAATATCGAGGAAATTTAATAAATTAGATAAAAACAAAACAAAGGTTTAGTCACTGCTGGATTAATATGATTATTTCCGAACACATAGTGCAAGGAAAGTATTGTATTGTACGCATGATTTGTGTGCGTGTATGTGAGTGAACGCAATAATTCCAAAAACAAAACTTCCGATTGAGCGACGATCCATTTGGCGAATACGTTTATAGACACACTATATTTTGAGAACTATAAAAACTTTCGTAAAACTTGGCCGGCGGAAGATCGGTAAAGATATTTATTACATTTTCAAACCATTTTCCAACCATTTTGTGGTGAAGAGCTCAGATGATAAAGGTGGTATGTGACTGAAAAAAAAAGAGAGTGTTAATCACATGATTAAAGATAATCAATGGTTCTCTACTATCTATAAAATTACTATTTGAAAAAAAAACCTGATATCCAGAGATATTTTGAATTTTATAGCTCATTTTCACAAACTGATGATTGCGTCGCTTACCACTTTTATCACCTGAGCTTTTCATGTGATAAATATTGCAGCGATGTAATGCTGCAATGCATTGGTAATGCTGAGGTTAACGTCTACACTTTCAAAGTGTGTGTGTGTGTTGGGGGGTGGGAGAGATCCAGCTTTTGTATACAACCCATTCTATTTTGTCAGAAATTTATTAACTAGTCCTTAAATAAATAAATATCTTTGATTGAAGTGTGTGAACAAACAAAAGTTTTATATGTAGGGCAAAGTAGGTGAATGGCTTAAGGGAAAACATGAATAGCTAGTCAAATTTAGACAAAAAAATTAATAGTTTATTAATGAAGTATAACTCCAAAGCATAAGGAACAGTTTGCAATCAACTAATATCGGCCTAAAAGTTTAAGAAATTTTTTTTATTGTGGTTTTTAAATAACCATCGATTGAGTGGTAATGCCCGACATGGTAGGGTAATTGTGCTCAGAGTTTTAATACAATATTTAAGTAAGAAAAAAGTCACATATGTAGTTGTGTGGGCTGTTCACACCATTGCAGACTTTTTGCGACCATTTCACACATATTGTGCTACACATATAGTGGGCTACTTTTTCTAAATTTTGGTTTTTTGATTTTTACCAATTTTTTGAAATCGTAAAATTCTCCTTGTTTAATGACATATTAATTAATGCGAAAACAAGGGAATTTTACAATTTCAAAAAAGTGGTGTTAATCAATAAATTTGAATTTTAAAAAAGTTGACCACTGGCAACACTTCTTCTGGAATTCCACGCGAGCGCCATTACCCGTTATCACCATGTTGGGTTTTAATGCATTATAATTTGCGTAACAACGCACTACAAAAATGAATAAAAGCATGGAAGTACAGCTAAATGCATATATTTTGTAGACATAGTGAGTAAATTAATATTTGAAAATAAGAGTGTACACTTACCTTCAAGTTAGATGTTGCAGAATTTTATAATAAAACAACTGCAAACTAATAACGTGAGGACACAAAAATACTTTCCCGCCGATGGTCACTACATCCTTATTGGGAACTTACGATGATGTTCGCTAGGTGCCGGTACCAATCGCATGTTTTCAATTCTATTCTATTTAGAGATATTGAGTGAGCGAGAATGCCCTTCTGAGCGTCATTACCCTACTTTCCCCTATATTTGTTTATTGCAGTGAAAGCACCTGAAAGTATAAGTTTTGTAAATTTAATAGATTAACCCCATAATAATAAGTCATAATTTGCGAATGGGGTATTTCGGGTTTATTTATCATTGATTTTGCGAAGGAAAGCCTAAGCTTTCTGATTTTCGCACTAAAACGCCCATTTCAACCAGCTGATCTCAGCACTCGTCGAACAGTTTCAGGTGAAATTGGAGTAGAAATTATTCATTAAATTCTGTACCAACTTTTACAACAATTAAACGTGGTTTTTTTTCACAATTTTTTTAAATTATGAATCACTGATCACTTTGTGTTAACTTTGACGGTCGAACTTTTCTTACCCTTTTTTCGATCCAATTTTCTTCTTTATAGCATTTTATCACATACTGCACCGTAGAATGGGTTAAACTAACTAATTTAGCAATATTCCGAACTGATTTACCACTATTATGATGAAAGACAATGTTAGTTGTTTCTTTACGACTAAGAACAATTTTTAAATAAAAAATAGAATATTACGGAGAAAGCAAGCAAAAATTAAAGTCAAACAATTTTTTAAATGTCATTACAATGCAAAATTAAGACTTGGCATTGGAATGGAATGGATAATTAAGTTGGAATTGGAATGGATAATACTTAAGAAAAAAAGCAGCAAAAAAGACGCCCGTCTGACATTGGTCTAAAAATAAAGCGGCAGACGATAATTTTAATTATGAATTTATTCGAAAATGTTTTTGTATACGAAGACTTTTGTGGCGTGTTCTTTCTTTGCCGCCTACCGTTTTCATCTATCTATACTCATATTATAAAGAGGAAAAAATTGTTTATTTGTCGGAGATAAGCTCAGGAACTACCGAACCGATTCCAAAAGTAATGGTATCAAACTGATGGTGTTCGCCCAACTTAGAACATAGGCTATATCTTATGTCGGTGCCACTACCCCAAAGGGGGTGCAGGAGCAAAAAGCGTTCTAAAAATGCGATTTTTGCGTTACTGAAGGGCCTAGAAATATGAAATTTGGAATATTAGTGACTTATAAGATATAAATGGTGTCTAAGTACAGTTCTTAAACAATTCGAAATTTAAAAGGGGTGAAAATGCACAAAACGCGTTCTAAAAAAGTTCTAAATGGTAGTTTCTAGATATTCTCAGGAAATACCAAACCGATTTCAAAAGTAATGGTATCAAAATGATGGTGTTAGTCCAACTTAGAACATAGGCTATATTTTATGTCGGTGCCACTACTCCAAAAGGGGTGCAAGAGCAAAAAACGTTCTAAAATGCGATTTTTGCGTTACTGAAGGACCTAGAAATATGGAATTAGGAATATTAGTTACTTATAAGATATAAATGGTGTCTAAGAACAGTTCTTAAACAATTCGAAATTTAAAAGGGGTGAAAATGCACAAAAAGCGTTCTAAAAAACGTTCTAAATGATAGTTTAGCCAAACTGATTAAAATCCAAACCTATTTAAAAAATATTGGTGCCAAAATGATAGTGACAACGTTTGCTCCAAGATAGGCTATGTTTTATGTCGGTGCCACTACCCCAAAGGGGCTGCAGGAGAAAAACGTTCTGAATTGCGGTTTTTGCGTGACGGAAGGGCCTTGAATCGTGAAATTTAGAATGGTAGTTTGTTATAAGATATCAATGATCTCTAAGGACATTTCCTAAAAAAATCGAAATTTAAAAGGGGGTCAAAATGCGCAAAAAGCGTTGTAAAAACGTTCTAAATTGCAATTTCTATGCAATCTCAGGAAATACTGAACCGATTTCAAATATAATGGTGTTAAAATGATGGTGACAGATCTTGCTCCAAGATAGGCTATATTTTATATATGTTTCCACTAGCCCAGAGGAGATGCAGGAGCAAAATGAGCGAAAAGCGTTCTAAAAACGTTCTAAATGCCGATTTGTCACCAATATCTCAGGAAGAATCAAACTGATTTCAAAAGTAATGTTAAGAAATTGAGGCTGACAGCCTCTGCTCTAACATAGATGCTATTTTAAGTCGATATCAATATCACATAGACGTTGCAGGAGCAAAAAAGTGTTCCAAATTTCGATTTTTGTGATCGGTAGGGGCTAGCAACTTAAAATTATGCAAGGTGCATATGTATTACATATAAATGATCTTTAAGAACAGTTTCGAAATAATTGGAAATTAAAAAAGGGGTGAAAATGCGCGAAAAGCGTTCTAAAAACGTTCTAAATTGCGATTTCTACTCAATCTCAGGAAATTCCAAAGCTATTTCAAAAGTAATGGTTTCAAATCAATGGTGACAGTCCCTGCTATAACATAGGTTATATTTTATGTTGCTGTCACTACCATCTGAGGGTTGAAAAAGCAAAACATGTTCTAATTTGCGTTTTTTGCATAACTGAAGGGTCTAACACTTTGAAGTATGGCATGTTATTTACTTACAAGATGCAGACTATGAACTGTCGAAAGAAAATTTCAAATTTAAAAAGATGAAGTGAGCGAAAAGCGTTATAAATTACAATTTTTATGTAATCTTTTCAAATACCAAACCGATTAAAAAAATAATGATAACAAATTGTTGGTGATAGAACCTGCTCAAACATAAGCTATATTTTATGTCTGTGACACTACCACAAGAGGGTTGCAGTAGCTAAAAACTTTCTAAATTGCGATTTCTGTGATACTGAAAATGCTAGAAACTTTAAATATGGCATGGTAGTTACTTATAAAATATAAATGCCCTCGAAGAACTGTCGAAAATAAATTCAAATTAAAAAGGGGTGAAGTGAAGGGGAGGTGCGAAAAGCATTCTAAAAAAGTCCTAAATTACGATTTCTACGCTATTTCAGGAAATATAAACTAAATATAAAAGTAATAGTTGCGAATCAATGGTAACAGTCTCTGATCCTACACAGGCTATATTTTATGCCGATGATTCTACCACCTGGGATTCACAGGAACAACAAACGCTCTAAAAAATGCCTTTAAAAGCTTTCTAAATTACGTTTCTGTGGAATATTAGGAAATAACAAACCAATTTCAAAATTAATGTTGGCAAATTAATAGTGACGGTTCCTATTTCAACATAGCCCTTTATGTTGAGAGAGGTGGTAGGACTTGGAATTTGACATGATGGTTAATTTAAGATGTAAGAAGATGGTTTCTAAAAAATTCAAAACTTCAAATTAATACTGAAATGAGCGTATTAATTGAGCATAAAAGTTTCAAAATATTTTCTAAATTATTATTTATTTAGTTTTATTTCGTTTTATTAATTTAAGTCTCATTTCTGCCTTATGCAGTGTAACAATGATATTTAATCAAACTGTGTTTTAAATAGTAAATTTTTTAAATTATTCCTAAAAGTAATAAGTACCTTTTAATAAAATAAAATATTACCTTTTAATAAAATAAAAATTTAGTTAGTACCTTTTAATAAGAATTAGACATATAAATATCACTTGGCACATTTCAAATATTACGCGAGCAAAGCCGCGGGGTTTGCTAGTTTTTATATAAAAAGAAAATCAGTCAATATTAAAAAAAAAAAAATGTTGTGTGTTATTTAGATTAACATAAAGATGATGTGGGAAAGTATTGGACTTCAAATTCAATCCCAGGGTACTCCTATTTTACTACAACTATTTAAAGTGTACACTTTTGGGATTCGCTGTATATGTTGATTGATATTGATGACATGGTATATAAGATGACAATATTTACGCCATATGCCAAAACATAGATGCTATATGTGTTTCCGGTTTTCTTTATTATTACTGTGAATTCACGTGATTTCTATTTAAAAGTGACATTAAGAAACATCTAAATCATGTTTAAATTTAGCCATTGACTAATAAATCAAACTGGCAAATCCTAATTAATAAATTTTTGTTTATTATTTCTAAATACTTTGTTTGTAGATGCTATTTGTGTGCAGTTTTTAGTAAGTAATATAATATTACTTTATTTTCTTAATTCACAGGCATCCTCTTAAAAAAAAATAATAATAATGATATGAAATACTTTTATTTCAGGAAATTTAATTTATTTAAGAAGCATTCTAAGAAAACATTTGAAATAATTTTCTAATATACATTCTAAGAAAATATTTGAAATAATTTTCGGAGAACAAACATAAAGAGTACTTGCTTAAAATCACATAATTATGGAATAACTCATTAAACTGTTTTGGATTTAAGTAAAGTAAAATTAATCAGAAAACAGAAATATAAATAAAAAAGTTGCATAAAAATGTTTTTCATTTAATGTTATAATGATACATTGTCATATGAAAACAATAGCTCGTCACATCTCTCCCCAAACTAAGAGAGTGTGTGTGTGTGTAGGGGGGGGGGGGGGGGGCTAGGTTTAGATGTATTTGGGTTTTATTAAAGGGTTGAAAGGTTAACAATCTTGTAATAGTTTTTAGGCCTTATTTTCTATTTTAGATTGCAGTTGTGAAGATTAATCACCGGAGATACACGCCTCTGAGGCAGGGACTTAACCTCACATATAATAATCTGACAACACAATGCAGCACGTGATAAAAGTATTGAAAGGTCACTGGCTACTAAATCAAGTCGGATTAATCGCAGGTTAATTCATTAATACTTCAGTTCCGGTTTAATGGTATATACAATTTCAAGCTTTACAACGGTCAAAAGTTTAGAGTCTTATTTTAGGTAAAATGTAGCTTTTCATAAATGATTTTTTTTTTTTTAAATATAGAAATAGTGCAATTTCATACAATGGACTATTGTTTGAACCTGACTTAAATCTAATCGATTAGGATGATATGACCCATTGTTTAGCGGAAAAGGCGGAAGTTTGTACACGCTTTTATTTAACTCAACTTCATTTTTGTAGGTAAAGATGGAATTTCGTAATCGATTTTTCACTCACTTTTTGATAGGCTAGAATTATAAAAATTATGTTCCCAGATTTGTTTACATTCATTTTTGTATGTAAAGATGGAATTTCGTAATCGATTTTTCACTCACTTTTTGATAGGCTAGAATTGTAAAAATTATGTTCCCAGATTTGTTTTCAATGATTTGTTTACATTCATTTTTTGTATGTAAAGATTGAATTTCGTAATCGATTTTTCACTCACTTTTTGATAGGCTAGAATTATAAAAATTATGTTCCCAGATTTGTTTCCAAAGATTTGTTTACATTCATTTTTTGCATGTAAAGATGGAATTTCGTAATCGATTTTTCACACACTTTTTGATAGGCTACAATTATAAAAATTATGTTCCCAGATTTGTTTCCAATAATTTGTTTACATTCATTTTTTGTATGTAAAGATGGAATTTCGTAATCGATTTTTCACACACTTTTTGATAGGCTACAATTATAAAAATTATGTTCCCAGATTTGTTTCCAATGATTTGTTTACATTCATTTTTTGTATGTAAAGATGGAATTTCGTAATCGATTTTTCACTCACTTTTTGATAGGCTACAATTATAAAAATTATGTTCCCAGATTTGTTTCCGATGACAGAAAAAACATTTCATTTTTTTGAAATTTAATTATAAATTCATACATTAATTCTAAGACATATTTTTGTTAGTAGGCAACAGGTGATAAATCACCAAATATTCTATAGGGTTACAGTTGCATATTAGTTACAACAAGAATGTAATTAATTACCTGAAAAGGATAATTGGTTGTAAAGCTGCAAAAACGAAATTTTTTAAACATTAAAAAGTAGAAAAGATACATAAAAAATAAAAAGCATAATATATATATATATATATATATATATATATATTAAAGCACGCTTTTATTAACTAATAGTTTCATATTAATTAAATTATGATTATACGTTGAGAAATCAACTTCGAAATACCAGAAAGATAGTCAAAATAATCCTGTTACCCTATTTTAAAAAATAAATAGACCATATATTATAATTTAAAAAAAAAAAATTATTAGCCCCTGCTATGTATAAAGTGTAAAAAAGTGTAATGTATCAAGTGTAAAAAAATACAGTGAATTTTGCATAATCGAATTCGATGTCCAATCAGTTTAATGTATGACAAAGAAAATTTTGACGAAAAAACATATAGTGAATTTAAGTCTGATTTTCAAGGTGAACATTGAATGCTTATAAAATATTTTTTTTCTTTTTTTTTTTTTTTTTTTTTTTTTTTTTTTTTTTTTTAGTTTTTAATTTTTTTTTGGTTAATGAGCTTCTTTTGCCGTGCAACGCCATGGGAGGAACACATAGCAGAGGACTATATAAAAAGTGACTAGAATTTTTGCTTTATTGAAAATGGAAAAAAAAATCTTGTAAATCACACTAAAAGGATTCTTACACAAAACAGGTTTCTCCCTCACAGATAGTATAATCCCGTGTTAAGCTCTGGAAACTTTTATTACTTATTACCTAATGCAATTATTTGATTTTTCACCATCAGGGAATTGACGTCGGATAACAACGTAGTGGGGTGTTTTAAAAATTCTCTCCTTAAATTTTTAACATTTTTTAAAAGATAATAAATTTAATAATTTTTATTTAAGTATACATATCAAAACATATTATTTTATAGAACACAAATTTCCCCTCCTTGAAGCTACTGCGTCAAAGGGAAACGGAAATTTTAAGATAAAAGGTAAGTATAGAACACTGGTGAACAGCAGGGTGGCAATATGAGTCTTATTTAATGACAGACATTCCGTGATTACTGATAAGATTACAATTAGAAATATTGGTATTCAAAAATCCGCTAAATCGACAACGTCGCTGGTGAACAGTCTTTAGGAAAAGTCTGTCCGCATAATCGCTTCCACTACTGACATATTTACCTGTGCTAGTTTCAACACGATGTAATGTAGAAGAATGATTTTGTACCATTTTATATGCAGGAATTTGTTCATAATTTTTTTTTCATTGCATTCAAGAAGGAATCTGATTTGTCTTGACTACTTTCCCAGTTGGTGATCTATAGATTCGTGGTTGTCAATAATACGCTTACACGCTGTTTCGGGCAAATGGGATTAAAAGAAAAAATGAAATAATTTCGCAATAGTAATCAATACGGGAATAATTTAATTTATTCTTACTCTACTTATCACTACCTAAATTCTTTTACATCATAAACATTCTTTCAACATTCGTATAATAGATGCAAAGGTTTCTCGGCTTGATACGGAAAAGGGGCTTGATTCTTACTTCTGCATACGTCAGTTTTTGTAACTGCCCAAACTTTTATTTATTACTAAATTAAAATTATTGCATTTCATTTCTTTTATTACCATTTACAATTCTTGCACGGATATTATTCTCATATTAGAAGTAATATTACAAAAGAATAATTATTGAGTTAGACAAAGGAATCAAACTGCTATAGTAATGCAGATAGATATCAATCTACACACGCAAGAAAGTATTTTTCGAAAAACTATCTCATAAAATTATCTTGTAAGAATTACTTCAAAATGTTCGTCTCTTTTCCAGTATCCATTATCGGCAAATATTTTGTATTGCGAAGCAAAACTGTCAACTATCGAAATGTCAGTCTTCCCTAAAAAATTGAGTTGGTAGAAAAACACCGTCCATGTCTAACAAGTTGCACAGTTCACTTCACATGCTCTGATGCAATGCGAAACTTTTTCTTTTTTCAGCAGCAAACTATATATTTATGAAAAACAAATCAACTCTAATATCAATTCTACTTCTGTCTTATTCTACAAACAGCATCTTTCCCACTTATTTTTTTCAGTCAACTTAACATTAAAAAGTTTTCACTTAATAATGCCTTCAATATTTCCCCCCTCTCTGTTTTTCTTCTTTTGGCAGAACGCCTATACCCCCCACAAATTTTCTTCATTCTCCTCCCCCTCTTCTAAACGTCCTCATTAGAAGTGTTCTGTGGAGGGAGTTCATAAAAACGGTCTCAAATAACACATGATAATCTCCTGTCTGGATTTCCTGTGCCTTGGAGAAAAAGGAGGAAACAGGATGCAAGTGCAAAGTTTTTTCTTTTTTCGCTAAGACCCATCAAAATATAAAAAGTAAAATAAAAATGGGGGAGTTGATTGTCATTAAGGTGAATGTCTTCCCCTAGAAAATGAATAGCTCCTGTTCTATGAAGTTACAGGTTGTTTTGTGGAGGATAGTAGGTTCGTTAAGCAAGAACCGAGATATTCTTTAAAAGTATCCAGAAAAAAAATTGATAAGAAAATATCAAATATTTCAGATAGTAATTTAAAGTTTTAAGTCCCACGTCATGAATAATAAATTGCAAGAACGTTGAAAAAATTGTGAGATTAAATACAATGTAATCCCTTTTCTTACCCAACCTTCGCCAAGCACGCATTCACTATGAGAGAAAATAAAGGGACCACAGAAGGATCCCTTCCCTTCACTTCAAGGAAGGATACAATTTTCTCCTTTGACGCTTTTTTTTTTCAATCCACTGGATTACTATAGAATTCGGGTGCACAATCGTTTAAGATACTTTTTCTTGTTTAATATCTTTTATTACCATATGATTTTGGAGATATAAAAACGTACCACTAGATAATATCCATGATGTAATATGAATATATTTTAGAGGGTTTTTCGACTATGATTTTTCTAATGGTAAAAAAAGAGGGTAGGGATTCTGTTTAGGAAATTTTAACAATGGCATTATTACAGAAGGAGTTGGCACATTTTTTAGACGATTTTTATGACACTTACAGAAATATTTTGCATAAAATATTTGTTCTTTAAATGTTCAGTTTGGTAGCCCTTATTCTGGACTAATTTTCTACATCGTAATACCCATGACAATAATGCCTTTTGGACATTTGGAAGAGGTTGTTTGGCCCATTGAAATACTACCTATTGGGATCGTTCCTATGTTGGAATTTCTGAAAAATTTTTGCAGATCTACACCGACCATGATCCCTAGAACCCAAAACCACCCTCAGTAAAAAACGTTATCTATCTATCTATCTATCTATATATATATATATATATATATACTAGGGGGCTCGACCCCCTACGAGCTACGCTCGCCAACCCCCGTCCAGACACCGCAGACTCTAAATGCATGCTAATTTGATCGGCTTTGAAAAGATTTCGAAAGATTGAATTATAATTTAAAAAACAGTGGCGATCTCCTTATAAACGAATTTCTATTCATTTCTCTTTGATTGGGGAATTTTAACGCCAAATCCGCTGCGGTACTGCTTGATTATCCTGTCGACCAATTTCGCCAAAATATATAAATCGCCAAACCACTCGCCAAATTATACAAATTGATATAATTTTTATTTTAAATAACGAAAGAACAAATAAATTCGTACAACATTAATAAAAACACAAATAAAACGTCGAAATAAAAATAACTTGATGACGTATACACGTGTAACAACATTTCAAAATAAGCTAATATAAAAGGAATTAAGTAAAGAGAGTCTTTGTCTCCTGGTTTTTTTTAACAAAGCGAAAAGAAAGTTCTTTTAAATGAGACATTTTAAATTAATTCTCAAAATATCAAATAAATGTCTAGCGCAATTTCTAAATTTAAACTTTTTTGCAATATTATTTTGTGTTCATTTTATGTAATAACTATAATGTGACGTAAATATGACGTAATTTCTCCTAAGACTTCTAACGCATGTTAATGAATTTATTATTTTACAATATCCTTTCTCTTTTAAAATTCACGTGTATACTTTTTATGACGTAATTTTTAATAAGTTCCTGCTTTTTATACGTAATTATTTAATTCTAATTTGAAAGTTTTTTTCCTGTTTATAATAGTCACGTGTAAATAAATTTTTAATTTGAAGCAAACATTATTGCTGGCGCTGTTTATACAGTTGGCAACAGTTTAAATTAGTACAATTTTCTGAAATCTGTAAAAAATATCTCTAGTAATGCTGAAAATTTGAATTTAAAATAGAAATAAAACCTGAAAAAATGAGTCAAAATAAAAAAATTAATGCAATCTGCACTCCGGCAAATTCTAACGCATAAAATGATCTAAAAATGATTACACTGCCATGTATAGTTTTTGCTGCTATAAAACTTTTTTAGTGGAACGATTTTGTCCAACTTTAGCATTAAATAACTCTTAAAATAATTCTTCGATTTGAAAACTGTCTGCATCAGCGTGTTTATCAAACATTTCTGTATAAAACCACCGATTTTCATATTTTTGTATGCATTATTTTTGTTAATATTAGCGAAGAAAGGCCTCCGGTCACTAAAAAATCAAAACCGGCGGCGGCGACAGCGGTAGTTACTTTTTTTTAGAATAGAGAGATATAACTTTCTTCTGCACGCGATAACTTTCGTAATCCTGCACCAATCTCTTCCAAACTGATACATAAAATCAAAGGGCATAAAATCTCGGTCAGGTTCGTTAGTGGGCAAAATCGGACCAAGGGGATGGAAATAGGGAGGGGTTTTGTGAAAACCGTCAAAAACCCATAACTTCTTAATTTTTGTACATATAAAATCAGTTTAAAGTTTTTATTATTTCTACAAATAGGGCCAAAATTTTATGTATCACAGATTTTTGATAAAGTTAAAAATGGGCACAAGGGGCGCAAAAATAGGGTTTTTGGGAGAAAAAAATTCATAACTTTGTCAATTCTCAAGATATCAAATCCAATTAATTTTATTATACATCTCCTTAATATTATCTACAACTTTTATATTCACAAGTTTTTGATAGGACCAATTCGTACCGCAAAAAAAAAATTAAAAACGAAAACAAAAAGGGGGTTTGAAGAAGTAAAAAATCCACAACTCCGTCAATTCAAAAGATACAAAATCCCCATGAATTTATCATATATCTTCTTAATATTGTCTACAACATCTATATAGACAAGTTTTGGATAGGACCAATTCTTACAGCAAAAACAAATTAAAAATACATAGCGGTTGAAGAAAAAATAATCTAAGTAAGGGTGTATACAAATCCAAACTGCGTATTTTCTGACTCATTTTACAATTCATTTTTGCTCTCAAAGGCCTCCAATTGGTACGTTTTCTTATTCAGAAACTATATAATGTACCGTAATGGTCGATTTTTTGATAGAGGCAGAATATATTTTTAAAAAATGCTGTTAAAATGGCCATTTTGAACCGAATTTCCCGAAGCGGATTGCGTTGGAAAAATCATTGCATTAAGGATGCACTCAAATCCAAACTGCTTATTTTCTGACTCATTTTTAAATTCATTTTAGCTCTAAAACGCATTTAATTGGCAGATTCGCTTATTCAAAAACTATAAAATGTACCGCAATGATCGATTTTTTGATAGAGGCAGAATATATTTCAAAACATGATGTCAAAGTGGGCATTTTGAACGGAATTTCCCGAAGCAATTGTGTTATCACTTTCTTCTGGACACGATAACTCCCGCAATTCGGCACAAATTTCTTTCAAACTGATACATAAAATCAAGGGACATAAAATCTCGGTCAAGTTCGTTAATGGGCAAAAACGGACGAAGGGGATGGAAATAGGGAGGGGTTTTGTGAAAATCGAAAAATCCCCATAAGTTCTTAATTTTTGTACATATCAAATCAGTTTAAAGTTTTTATTACTTCTAAAAATAGCGCCAAAAATTCATGCATCACAGATTTTTGATAAAATTTAAAATAGGCTCAAGAGGCACAAAAATAGGGTTTTTGGGAGAAAAAAATTTCTCAAGATATCAAATCCAATAATTTTATTATACATCTCCTTAATATTATCTACAACTTTTATAGTCACAAGTTTTTGACAAAAGCAATTCGTACCGCAAAAAAAAAAAAAAAATAAAAATAAATAAATAAATAAATAAATAAATAAATAAAATAAAATAAAATAAAAACGAAAACAAAAAAGGGGGGTTGAAGAAGAAAAATTTTCATAACTCCGTCAATTCACAAGATATAAAATCTCCATGAATTTATCATAGATCTTCTTAATATTGTCTTCAACATTTACATAGACAAGTTTTTGATATGGCCAATTCTTACAGCAAAAACAAATTAAAAATACATAGCGGTTGAAGAAAAAAAATCATCTTATTAAGGGTGCATTCAAATCCAAACTGTCTATTTTCTTACTCATTTTTAAATTAATTTTTGCTCTCAAACGCATCCAATTGCTAGATTCTCTTATTCAGAAACTATATAATGTACAGTAATGATCAATTTTTTGATAGAGGCAGAATATATTTCAAAAAACGATGTCAAATTGGGCATTTTGAACAGAATTTACCCAAGCGATTGCGTTAGAAACGAAAAATATTGCCCTACTGAGAAAATAATTGTTTATTAATCAAGTTTTAATTAATTGAAAGAAAAATAAAAACACAGGTCGCTTATAAATCTTTTCAAAAATCACGTCAGCATGTTTCATATTTTTTTTTTATTAAAAATGAATCTGAAAATGTGCCAGAAAATTTCTAGTTGTTGATATGGAAAAATAATTTTTTAAATATCGCCTTAACATGATTCTGATAAAACCAGCTATTTTATAAAAAGGAATTAAAAATTCGTCAAAAGCAGACAGATAAAACTGTTAAAGTGGATTTATATCTAATAATGATTTAGTTTTTGTTGGTGAACTTAGTATACTTAACTTCGAAATCTACCTCTGCCTGTAGGCCGGGCCGGCTTGGATTTTTAAATCTTTGAAGGATATCCCAGTTTTTAAAATCATGCTTAGTACTTGTAATAATGAGTATCATTATGATCTGTCCTTCTTTTAGGTAGATTTCATATGAAATACTTCCTATTGGGATCGTTCCTATGTTGGAATTTCTGAAAAATGTTTGCAGATCTACTCCGATCCGGCAGGGATTTTTAATATAAGAAAAACGACCCTTATTAAACTTTGTGTAGAAAATTGTTGTTAGCAGAGAGAAAAGTAAAGGAAACCTAAAAGAAAATCCAAACAAACTAAAAAGAAAATCCTAACCACAATCATATTTGTTTAATTTTTACGACTTTCAGTTTTTTTTGCCTATAATACTATGCATTATAAAACACAGTAATGGTATTAAATACTTTTAAAACCTCATTAACAACAGGTATGATCACATATAATCTTGATAATTTTTATGACGTATCTGATATCTAATACAGTAAAAGCATACACGAAGCGAGAGACAAAGAATTTTAGGAGGCGGAATCAAAGAAGAATGACAGTTTTGCTAATTTAGAGGGTTTTTTTTCACTGTTTCCGATTGGTAATTTTCGCTTTAATTAATCTGTCATTTAATAAAGTAAATAATACTATTCGGAAACAGTGTTTTTTTTTTTTTTTTTATCCGGAAAAAAAAATCAGCTAAATTAACAAAACTCGAGAAGAGAGAAGGAATTCGCATCTTGATCAATGAATTCGCGTCTTAAACATGATTTTCTCCCAAGAGAACAAAAATAACCGTTCCTGTATTAAACGTGATATTTTTACATTAACCTTATGGGTAATATTCAAGGGATCGAAAAAATCCACGTATTAAGCGGGATCGCGTATTAACCGTGAGCGTCCTAAACGGGTTCGGTTGTACATAAATTATATGATAGTATTTATGCTTTTATAAGCAGTGTTTTACTTTAAACTATTTTTGTTAACTTTTAGTAATTTATATTTCACGAATAACTGACAGAAAATTGATTAAAATGTGTATTTCCAACTTTTTTCATGCCAAATTTAAATATCTAAAAAAATTGCCGATATTCAATATTTTAAATTTAGATTTTATTTTAATATTTAATTAATATGATGATGGCAACGCATGAACAAATAAATCCCTTTGTTTATAAATAATCCTATACGAATCAATATATAACTTGTTTTCCTCACTTGAATTTATCAGAATTGAAAATGTAGCCCCCATTCTACTCCCCATTTTATACATAAAATTCTTCATGTAATACTCATGAAGAATAGTATGGTATAAATGGTATGAAAAAAAATAAAAAAGAAGACTAGGAATTAAAAAAAAAAAAAAAAAAAAAAAAAAACTGATAAAAACTAATTTTAATATATCACACATAAAAGTACGCGTAGAGAACAAATGAAGTCACTGAACAAAAAGAATAATCAAATTACTTCAGTCACTTAGAATGAGTAAACCGTCCATGCTTCTACTGTCCCATTAAAAAAATAATCCCATATCTTAATGTTGCTAGGTGTTTTCAGGTGTTTTAGGAGCTAAAACAGGAAAATACATGTAAATGGGGCATTCTCACAATCTTTTGATTTTCGGGAATAAAAATCTGATGAAATTAAACTTGCTAAAATAATATTTTAATCTGATAGACGAATGCCTTAATGATTCAAAATAAAGAGAAAATGGTCAGCAGCGAAAAAAGTTTTGTTTAACCGAGGTTTGAGCTAAACTTACGAGTGTAATTTTCTTTACCATTTTACCACTTTCACTTTTTATTTCCTTCTAAAGTTTTACTTATAATGAATTTGCATAGTACCCACAGGGCATTCAAATGAGAAATAATAACAATGTAGTATTTTCAGTACAAAATTTTGATATAACATTGTCTTAAAGGGGTGTTAAAGAAGGGACGGAAGGAATAAAGGGGATGGTATAGGAAGAAAAGGGGAGGTAATGAAAAACAAGGGATGGTAAGGATGGGACGGTACGGAAAATTACCACTATTTTTAGGCAAATCATGTTAAGACTAAGTGGTAGCCACAATGTTCATTGATTTTTAGAAACAGTTATTTACATTGGATTAAAAAAAAAAGAATTAACAATTTACCTCGAAAAATGCAGGAATAAACCTTGGGGACGGTAAGACTACCAATAAAGCCACGATGCTTAAAATTGATATTTAAATGCTGATTTAAATTCTGCAGTAAATTTCCTGTCAAAGAATTTTAGACATTCTTTTCCTAGCATTCTTCTGCATGAGGGAAAACTTGAGAAAATTCTGTGGCTGTATCTGAAGTGATTTTCTGTATAAGTTTAGCAAGAAGGATGGTAAGGAATCTAAAACCCAGGGACAGAGTTAAAAATATAATATCAACCGCAAAAATGTGTGCAGGTTAATTTTTTGCTACATATTTATATAAAACAATTATCCCAATTTCGGAAAAAAATTATATCGAATTCCTTTAATTGAAACAATTTTATACAAACAGCTCCAAACTGAAAAATCAGCATCAGGGACACGGGACGGTATAGGAGAGTTCCTGGTATTTGGACTCTCAACATCGTCCAAAACTTATTTATCTCGTTAATATTGTTATACAGTCATGCAATGTGATCTTCCTATATATATATATATATATATATATATATATATATATATATATATATATATATAAACGTAAAGCACAGTAATCACCAACAAAAAACAAGATAAATTCATGTGAAATGCGCCAAACAGCTGCAGTAAAACACATAAATTAAATATAAAGCAGTATAAGATTATATTTAGCCTGAACCAGCGCACCCCCTCCCCCCCCCCCCTCACAGAACAAGAAGAACAAGAAAAATATCTATGTAAACATTAAAACTTTAACAAAAACTAGGAAAAGATAGGCTGCGGCCTCATCGGCAGTGGGTTATGTTTCAAAAGCAGCCGAGCATTCGATAAAATATACATTAATGGCAGTGGGTTTCGGCCAGAACAGTGATAGCAAAATCAAATGTTAAAACATTCGATGGCTATTATCACATGCTCCCCCACTGGACCCTACGCCAACAATATTAAATGAATGCCTCACCTGGAACACAGTAAAAGATGCAGACAGTAGCAGATTGCATTGCACTTAATTTTTTTCCCTTGTATATAGTAGAAGGATTCTATTTTTGTGTCAAATTTAGGAACTTTTATTTCTTTAGTAAGCCGTGTAAGTAATTATTCTCAGTTAGTGCCATTTTATTCTTTGTGGAATTTTGAAGTTCTTTGCCTTTGTCTCAGTGCCTTTGAAGTTTTTTGCTATGTTTAATTTTAATTAATTTCCTGATTTATATAGAAAAGCTAGATGAGTAGAAAATTATTTTTACAATGTAGAATGCATAATAAAGTTATCTTTTAGAAAATATATACATTAACTGTAAAAATTTTAGACAGAATATCTGTGGATATATTTTATATTGATAAATTTTGTTCATATATTTTATATTAGTTTTCACATACCTCATATTTATAGTAAAACTAGCACATCCGCTGGCGTTCGTAATTCCATATCATGTAAAAATAAAAATGACTCATTTTTGCACACGTTTCAGGCCCAAAGTTCGGACCAAGATTCGAACCGGGGATCCTGGTGCGGACATTTTTCGCTCAGTTGGAAAATTACATCTGATATGATTTGTTTACCAATTCGTATAATTGTGTTAAAATTAATCTAGTGCAATTACGTATCCAGCGATTTCTGGAGTTCCATTACCTGCGATTTATTCTGTTGAGCTGAACCAGATTTAAGACCCGATGCTATAATCTATAAGGTTAGCTGGGTGAAAAAATTTCCACCAGATTCGTCCAGGATAGCTCAGATGGCACAGCACTGGTGGCTTCAGCCAGGAGATTCCTGGTTCGAATCCTGGTCCGGACATTTTTCGCCCAGTTGGAAATTTACATCTGATATGATTTGTTTACCAGTTGGAATAATTGTGTTAAAATTAATCTAGCATAATTACGTGTCCAGCGATTTCTGGAGTTCCATTACCTGCAATTTTTCTGTTAAGATGAACCAGATTTCATACCCGATGCTATAATCAGTAAGGTGAGCTGGATGAAAAAAGTTCCACCAGATTCGTCCAGGATAGCTCAGATGGTAGAAATTTGGCGGCTTCAGACAAGAAATCCCCGTTTCGAATCCGGTCCTGACATTTTTCGTCCAGCTGGAAATTTACATCTGATATGATTTGTTTACCAGTTGGAATAATTGTGTTAAAATTAATCTAGTGTAATTACGTATCCAGCGATTTCTGGAGTTCCATTACCTGTTTTTTTCTCTTAAGCTGAACCAGATTTCAGACCCGATGCTATAATCAGTAAGGTTAGCTGGATGAAAAAAGTTCCACCAGATTCGGCCCGACCAGTGGCTGAGAGGTTCTGCTCTCGAAACTGGTAGACGGGAAGTGCTGGGTTCGATCCCAATCGCGCCCGTCGGCCTAATCGCTCGGAGTTTTCGTGGTTTTCTTCGAGCCATGGATTTCCATGCGTTATTACGGGTTAGGTTCCCTTAGAAAGACCCCCACGAAGGGCACTCCTCCTCGGGCCTATATCCCTAGTGTAGATAATCGGCCGTCACAAAATCAACCAACCAACCAACATCCACCAGATTCGTCCAGGATAGCTCTGATGGTAGAAAATTGGCGGCTTCAGACAAGAGATCCCCGGTTCGAATCCTGGTCCTGACATTTTTCATCCAGCTGGAAATTTACATCTGATATGATTTGTTTACCAGTTGGAATAATTATGTTAAAATTAATCTAGTGTAATTACGTATCCAGCGATTTCTGGAGTTCCATTACCTGTGATTTTTCTCTTAAGCTGAACCAGATTTGAGACCCGATGCTATAATCAGTAAGTTTAGCTGGATGAAAAAAGTTCCACCAGATTCGTCCAGGATAGCTCAGATGGTAGAAAATTGGCGGCTTCAGACAAGAGATCCCCGGTACGAATCCTGGTCCTCACATTGTTCATCTAGTTGGAAATTTACATTTGATATGATTTGTTTACCAGTTGGAATAATTGTGTTAAAATTAATCCAGTTGAATATCATTAATTAAATCATTAAAATCCCATAAAAAATAAATCTGCTGAGATTAATCTCAGCAACTCAGCAGATCTACACGATTTGGCAGGAAGGTACCTATATGCCTGAAATTATGCACCTCAAAAACAGGTTTTTTATATTTTTTGGTGCATAATTTCAGGCATATAGGTACCTTCCTGCCAAATCGTGTAGATCTGCTGCCAGCGGTCTTTTCTGCAGGCAGACATAAACACCAACATTTATCTTTATTGTTTTGGTTAAAAGTTTAGTTAAGCGTGTTGTAATAGTAATGATTCCTTCTAATCAAACATTGGTTAACATTTCTGAAATATTCTGTAAATAAAATACTAAACTAGTTTTTAAAAATTATCTACTTTTGGATTTCACAATAGTATGCAATATTAAAAGAAATAACTAGGAAATAAAAAAAATAAATAAAAATGGTATTTCTGATTTTTTTACGTCTTGTTTTGTGGAACGGAAGTAAGCAGGACTTTTGCTACGTGATAAATCTTTCGCAGTAAAACAGCCAAGTCCCCGAATCATAACTCATGGGCACTTAATAAGGAAAGCCCGAGGAAATATTAAAAGACCACGTGTTGTCACTGTGGGAGACAAGCGGGATGAGGCCCCCAACTGGAAACGTAGATGTAGTTTTGCAATTCGAAGCGAAAGAGTTGGCAGCGCGTGAATTTTGATTAATACTCCCACCCGTGTGTTGAGGATTATGTTCAGGAGTCTAGAAAATATGTACTTTATTGTTATCAGGCAAACAATTATGCACCGGTGTTTACCCATTCATGTCAAATATTTTCATTGAATTAACTAATTTAAACTTTAAGAAATTGTTTTTGATATCGGTATTTTTCAAGAAATTCCGTTTTATAAAACCTAAGCTAGAATCACTGAAGGGGCAGTTTCAGTCATTTGGAAATACTCTCTCGCTAATGCTATTCCTATTGAGGAAAATTTTTAAGATATCTCGTTTGAATTTTAATAATTTTAAATGATTTTTATTTATTTATTTTTACATTGGATATCTGAGATTGATTTGCCCTTTACTTTTTAGATTTTATTTGCAGATTTTTTTCAAGAGGATGCTTTCACTTTCGAAACCGGTTCCGAAAATGAAAGTGTCCTAATTAAAAATATCCGTAAACAAAATCGAAAAAGCAAAAAAACGTCCTTTGTACAGGTCGGTCTCAACTAACCAATGCAAAAAGAATTGTTTAACACGTTGTGTGCCACGGTGACTGATACTGAAGCTGAAAAATTTACAATGTGTTAAGTAACTTTTAAGAAAGCATAACCCTGTAATAAATAAAAGGTAAGTAAACTTTAAATACATTTTCAGTAATTACTTAAAACAATATATGTATATATTTTTATTTTTATATCATATTTTAGACTGTTAGTCATCGGTGAATGACATGTTCTAAACGAAAAGTTCAGTGTCAGTTACCGATGACTGACGTGACACTTAACGTGTTAAAAATACTGAAATGCAAACGAGATATCTTTAAAAATGTCTTTCATAGGATTAGCATTAGAGAGCGGGTCTTTTCAGGTGACTGAAGTAGCCTCTTAACCAGGGATGTAGAGGAGGGTATACAGGGGTATACGCCGTATACCTTCTGGATTTTTTAAAGGAACACCGTATACCCTTTGTTTCCCCAAAAAGCTATAGTATATACACTCTAGGGTATACCCTCAGCCCTGAGCGTATACCCTCTGTTTTTTTACCACTACACCCCTGCTGTTAACACACTTGACCACTTTATTTTGAGAGCAGTGTTGAATTCAGGGGGTGACCTGGAAGCGGGACAGCCCCCCCCCCCCGGAGCAATGAGTTGTTCCCCCGGAAGGTTTGAGATTTTCTGTTTTCAATGCTTAAAAAATGCAATCCCCCCCCCCGGAACTCTATAATGTCCCCTCCCGGAGGCATAGAAATTCCTCCCGGAGAAAAGTGTTTGAATTCAACACTGTTTGGGATTGCGGATGGAAACTCGCAAAGTTATTTAATTTATTATTTTGCTTTTATTTTCACTATAATGATGACGCAGACTATACTAATATGCTTTAAAGTATACAGATGTAAGTTAAATAAAGGGGGAAAATGAACTAATTTCAATATAATTTTGTTACACCGTATACGTCACGTAATACAGGAATCTCGAAAATACGCTCTTAATTGTAATCAAGCACACTTATTCACAGATGTTTAGTATATACTACATCCTCTTTAATAAAAAACTACGCGTCGCTGACGACTGGGTTTTTTGCTAATCGTTGCCACAGATTAATCTCGGAAAATGAAACATTTGAAGTTACTGAAAAAATTAACAGCTCTAAAGTATTTGTCAGAAATTTTTTAGACAAACTGCGTTAGTAAAAGTAAAAAATTGTATTTTTCTTGATATAAATTTCAAATTTAACGAATATGCCGTTTTTCAAATATTAAATTTCAAAAATTACCAAATTTCACAATGGAATGCCGTAGCGAAACCTTCACGTGTAAAAAGATAATGATAACGGCTATGTGTTCCGACGTGTATATATACTGTCTATAGCACGAGTCACAAATTATAGTAGTGTAGGCTAGCTCAAATTAAATTCACACAGAAATTTCACATTATTTCAAAACATCAATTCCTCGGGGTATAACTTTTAATATATTTTTTATTTCTTCGTAGTAAGACGGCACATCACAAATAAAACAACACATATACACAAAATAAAAATAGCGCGAATGTTTTTACATGTTACCACAACTCAAAACAGAACAGAACTCCAACGAACCAACTGCATTTCTTACTCGGCCAGTGTTGCCAGACAGTCGAAAGGCAAGTTCCCCAAAATTTCTGAAATTTTCCCCAAATGAGGCCTTTTTTCTGAAAAAGTCCCCAACTCAGTTTTTTTCTCGAAAAAGTAAACTTTCAATTTTTAATTTACCGCTGTAAAAAAAGTTTTACTAATTTAAACGTAGAATTTTCCCCCAAATCAAGCCTTTTTTGGAAAAAATTCCCCATTTACAAAAAATAAACATTTAAACTCGGCAGAATTCTGCATGCATATTCGAAGCTAAACAAAGAGAATAAGAAATACATTTTACAACGTTAAGTTCTTTTATGCTTATTTTTAAAACTTTTGCTAATGGATGATACTGGACTACCATTACGTTAGATCTCATCTACGTATATGCCAATACGTTTTTTAAGGTTTAGACCATGTCTAATCAGTTGGGAGAGAAACGAATCTGAGATGGTTATTGCATCACCTACTTGTATCTGACTTAAGCTATTAAACGTTTTTTTTTTTTTTTTTTAAATACCTATTGAAGTACCAAATTGTAATGCGAAGCACCTTCGTTGTATTCTTTCGTTGTGTGCTTTCATCAATAATAAACGTAAGATAGGTGCTTTCCACATCTTTAATTAAATCTTTTAATAAGTGCGGTAAAAGAACGTTTCGGATACGTCCTGCAGATTTAGAAATATGGAAGTTTATGCCGTTTAAGACCACAGAGTTCTCATTCAAGTTTCTTTAAAGGAGAACTTGGGAGTCTTTTGCATTCAGTGAGCAATTTCAGTTTAAAACGCGGCAGTGTGATTGTAACATGCCATTGCATTTCTTATAAAAAGCTGTATACTGTCACTCCATGAAGCACAAATTAACCAGCCTTAAACAACAGCAACAACAAAAAAAAGGTTACAAAATTGCTTCTATTTATATTGTATAGATCTATATTAATAAAGAAATGTGTCTGCGTGTCTGTCTGCGATGACTAGGAAAATCTGCCTCCCTTATGTATTGGACAACGTCTGATATCTCCGATTTTTGTATTTTAATTTCGTTTTTAAAATCAAAAGTAAGTTAGATCACGGCCAAACTCGATCGCCTGCCTTATAGGGGGAACCGAGTTTGTCCGTGGTTAGATCCAGTATTGTCAGATAACTAAAAGTAAACTTTAAGTGAAATAGTGAAAAACATTACCCAAGTTTTTTCCCAAAAATGTTGATAGTCCCCAAAAATGTCCCCATGAACTACTCGTCCCCAAAAAATTCCCCTCGAGGTTGAAAATTCCCCAGAATGGGGATCAAATCCCCAATCTGGCGACACTGTATTCGGCAGAGCTCACGCAAGCCGGTCACGTGATTGTCGGTAAAGTCTATTTTTGGAATGGGTAGCGCGCTTTACAGTAGCGTTATTATTCTCTTAAAATATAAAAGTGAATTATGATGTCACGAGTGGATGATTTTTATTTAATTCTCGACAAATACTAGAAGCGCCATTTCTTAATAGTTGTGATTAATATAGGTTAATTCACGTATAACCTCATATTTAAAACGAATATATGGTTAATGAATGGCTTTTACAAGAAAAAGTGATATAATGAAGGGCTTTTCATGAATTTACATTTCTTTTTCAATTTTTTTTTTTCGAGAATCAAGACTATATTCATTTAGGCTGGGGAATTTTATTTTAAATACTGGTATAAAAGTTAAATTTTTCAAGGCTTTCAATATATTAAAAAAAGAGCATATTTGCGCACGATTCATAGTCCGTACGGTGTTTAATTTTAAAATTGATTTTCCTAATCAAACATGTTTAAAATCTCGGCCAACCCAGGTATTTCAGCTAGTTTCAAATATTTAAATTAAATCGACCAGTTTTAAACATAAAAAAATATTTTTTACATTGCTATTTTTGAAAAAAAAAATCGCTTTATGACACCCTAATTAAAATAATTGAATCGTACTCAAAGGAACTGTGGTTAACACACTTGGCAATTTTCTGCTGAAAGTAGTGATGATAATCCATTTTTCTTCGGCTCTATACATTTTACTTCAGCCCATTCAGATCCGCCTTTTCCCATTCATTCAATCCTTTCCCATTTTGTTTAAAATACAAACATGGAAGTTAAATGCAGAAATAATTAAATTTAAAAAATCAAAACACCCGACTGCGTATAAAGGAAACTAATTTATTATTTCTCATCAATGTGAAACTATTTTTTATATTACTTACCTACTTTTTTTTATTTACTTGTATTGATGACTTTTAAGTTGTGCTTAATTGTTAGTTCCTATCTATAAACACTGTTTTGATGAGACCTATAGATGTCTATGGAAGTTGAAGTTGCAGCAATTCTCCTAGAAAACTAGATATCATACCTACAGAACTTCCAGGTTGTGTAATATTTAAACGGACCTTCTGGCTGTAAAATAGTCAATGAAACATCGTCTTCATTTTGAAAGACCTATACAATGATATACCACTCAATATGGTGCGTAAAATTTTTTTTTCGTCTCTACCGCCATTTTGAATTTATAAAAACAAAATCTAGCTTATAACCGTCGGACGGTTAAGACGAATCGAACAGAGACCCCATTCATTAAAATCCATCCAGCCGTTGGGATGTTTCGAGGGTATAAAGAAATCCACATACCCAGATAGACGTGAACGCATAACCCTTCTTGGCAGTCGGGTAAAAACATGCGTCAATTTTCTGTATTTTAATAATACATGAATTTAGAATATTCTTTCCCCCTGTATAGCTGTAGGTTACAGAGAAATCTAGAAAATATGTTAAAATTCGTAAGATACAAATAAATGTAAATACATTGCTTAAAAGTGCGTCAAAATAATAAAATCCTTTAAAAACACATTAAAGTCATTTTAAAGAGCAAAACGTTTTCAACCGAAACTTACTCGGCCTTCACCAGTGAAAAACTAGTAGTTGTTGTCTTTTTACGTCTTCCAGCTTTACCCGGAACAGACCATTTTACTTCAAGGGTGGTATGGAATATAAGGTGGATTGGGAAATGTTATTAAAATATTTTTCAAAAAATTGTTCCGGGAAAAGCTAGAAGACGCAAAGAGACAACAGCTATTAGTTTTTCACTGATGAAGGCCGAGTAAGATTCGGCTGAAAACGTTTTTGTTTTTAAAATGACTTTAATGTGTTTTTAAAGGATTTTATTATATTTGACGCAACTTTAAGCAATGTATTTACATTTATTTGTACCTTGTGAATTTTAATTATTAATCAAAGTGAATTTTGCACTGAAATTTTAACTTTTTATAGAAAATATGTATTTCATTATAATCAAGCCTACAATCATTTACTGGTATTTAGCATATGTCTGCGTCAAAGATTTCGATAGGTTAAACCAACGTGTAATAAAAAAAACCCGATGTTTTTTGTTCTTTTGCCTTGTGAAAAAAAATCTCTAAATAAATTACTCTCTAAATGAATTGTTTTAAGAATCATTGTTTCGCAGTTATTTTTTGCCTTACTTGCTTTGTTTCCAATTGTAAACAATCGAAATTATTATGAAGTACAGATGTTTAAAAGTATAAAAAAATAAGAAATTATTTTTTTTATTTAAAGAATTTTACGAGAATGAACCTCAAAGTCTATAGCAGCTTACTAGGGTGGATAAAGGGTGGAAGAATAAATCTCTAAATAGAGAGTACTAACAGATGGGATTTTGCTTTTATTTGTTATTTTTTCGTCTTTTAATATTTTCGTTTAACGCCTTACTTTATCCATTGCTCAAATGTCGTTCATTTAAAGTTTTCGTAACAATTTACCTCCATTTAAACATTCAAGCCAGTAAACAGTGTATTGCAGCAATCTATATTATAAATAAAAAACGTGTTTGTGCGTAACAGTGACATCATTTTTATGGTGGCAACAGCAGACGATTAAATTAAACTTTTATTAACATTTACACTGGATTTTTTTAAACTTCTAAATACCGCACATTTTAAATTTTTACATCGTCGAATAAGAAAAAAAATATGCTTTCAAATGCAGTTTGTTTCAAAATTATATTGCAATTTGCTTGAAAACTGCATCGCAATTGTTTTTATTGTTTTAAAATAATTTTCTAGCATGTTTTTTTTTTTTTTTTCAAATGTATCTCTATCGCATGCAGACGATTACGGAAGATAAATCCGTTTGCACTTAAAATAACACAATAGCTTTATCATTTGTTTCCATCTTATATTCCATAACGAAATTAAAACATTCATCAATCAATAAAAAAAAAAAACAATAAAATATAAATAAAAAACAAATTGAAGACACGTGCTTAAACCACTTAAATGAACAGATTCAAAAAGGCTGATTGCGAATAGCGATCTTTTACGAGCTCGTCAGCTGTAAATTGCTGACGCTATGTGAATATGAAAATATCGCTATAATACGTTTCAAAACTTTATTTGAATGCCTTTTTCCTATTTTCAATATAAAAAGACTTTTTGGTATTGGTAATGGGCATGCTAAAAAATATATTAAATGTAAAAAATCTATAATTAATAAAAAAGTAATTTAATAATAATAATAATAATAAAGAAGTAAACCCTAGCGAGGCTTTTTTTACCTCAGAGTTTGAGATTATTTGCTGATACGTTTTTTCATTAATTTTTGATTAACTGTAATTTTTATAATCAAACAACATGTTTTAACGATATGTAAGCATACTTACGTCAAAAGCTGCTTTTAGAACTTTTCGAAAAATACCTCATTCATTTTAATATATGCGCAAAAGAATTCAAAACAAAACCCCTATAAGTAAAAACTGTATAATTTTCTTCCAAATATTTAAATAACATAGAAAAGAGAATTTTTTAAAAAGATTTGTATACAATTTATTCTCGTGTGAATCTAAACTTGCTAAGAGCTTTTAAACAATTAAAATGGTAAAACAGTCTGACTAATATAGTAAATGATTCATTATTTAAAAGTGAGTTTAAGTGGATGCGTGAGCAGTGGCAAAGTGTGATTGGAAAATAAAGTGAGGAGCAGCAAAATCAGTAGGAAAAGCTCTTAAGAATTGAAAAATGTCTATAAAAATTGTCCGGTTCGTGTCCAAAGTATTTCTGTGTTTAATACTCATTCTTACGCCAATGTTAGATAAATAACATTTAAAAATAATAAAAATAACATAATGCAAACAAAATAACATCATGCCATAACACTAACAATATCATAATGTAATAACACGCGACAGCACTAAACATAGCATAACTTAATAGCCCCAAAATGCTAACAAAATAACATAAATAAATATTTACTGTAAGCTGTTAGGAAAAAAATAAACACATGTAACACTTAGTAAATTAATATGAAATCTCAAGTTAATAATTCTTAGACCTTATAAAAGTACAAAAGTAAGTCATAAAACAATTGTTTTTTATCAGCACCAATAAAACCTTTTTCATAATTAAAATATTTGATAAAGAACGTTTTACCTTCAATACTGCGTCTCAACAAAGTGTTTTTATTAATTTTTTTATGGCAAGATAAATTTCTTTCATCAGAAACTATTTAAGATGGAAGTATTAAATAGGAACTAAAGGAGGATCTTAACTAAATAGTAAACCTGATTGGGCTTAATTTTAACGCAGTTATTCTAATTACTAAATAGATCAAACGAGTTGTAACTTTCCACCTGGGTGAAAAAGTGTCCAGGCTAGGATTCGAACCAGGGACCTTTTGGCAGAAGCTGCCAGTCCTCTGCCAACTCAGCAATTCTGGACAAATCTGGCGGCCACACAAAAGTACGTCTCTTCATTTTAAAGAGAAAAAATTGCATTTGAAGCGTGTATTACTTTTATATTGTTAAGTTGAAATAATATTGTGACATTACGTAAATGTACCACTTCTAAAAACACTTAATAGATAAAGTAAAATGACTCTAATTCTTAATTTAATGAATAATATTATTTCTGAAACTTAAGAACAAAATATATCTACAATGAACTTACCCAGTGGCGTATCTAGACTTATCATTTCGGAGGGAATTGAGATACAGTAAAAGTTTCTAAGATGGAATCACAGGGAAACAGAAAATTTCCACTTTAAACAGGTTTTTATCATATCAGGTAATGCATATACTACTATACATTCAAACCTGCTAAGATGAAATCGTATGGGACTAGTAAAATTTTCATTTTAGGCAGGTTTTCGTCTTAGCAAATATAATTCCATGATTATACTGCATTTTTAGAAACGGAATATTGAAAACTATCTACTAAACGGTATCCCAATAAATAATAAATAAAACCGAAGTAAGCAGCAAATTTAAAATTACTTAAGAGTGTTCTCATCCTACTGCATTTAAGTAAATTTTAAAAAAGGTTCAAGGTTTTGAGGTTCATACTAAGATGATATCTCAATACATGTATAATTTTAAATCACAGACTTTCAAACTGATAAATAGCAAGTAATAAAAATGAATAATGCACTTTTAATCTCCACATATCATGTTTTATACAATAAAACGTTTATAAAAAGAGCCTGTGTAAAATAAATTTCGCTGAAACAAAAAATTTCATCGTCTCTACGAAATAACACACTTTCTAAGATGATTTCTAACACACTTTATTAACGTGTCTAAAACGGAATATTTTTTTGGTTCCATTTGAATTTCATCTTAGCAGTTTCCATTAGATTTTGCTAAACTTTCGTAATTAAACTTGATTTTTCTATAAATTTCGGAAGGGGCTGCAGCCCTATCAGCCCACTCCTTGAATGCGTCACTGGACTTAACTATAAATGTCGAGACGTTTCACAACAGAAACCTAATATCACACGTTACACAATACATTTGAAGCTAGAATTACTTCACTCTCATCCTTTTCGCAGCAAACAGAGTGATACATTAAACCCTGATTCTGATGCGTGTTCTTGGAATTGAACAATCAAACATTTTTTTTGCAATAAGAATGGTACTGGTACATTAAAGCACCGTTGGGGCATAAAGAGAATTTATAAGTGTTTATAATAAATTAAACACAACGACATTACCAAAAAAAAAAAAAAAAAACTAAAATTTCTCATTTATAAAATACATTTGACTATAAATATGGTATTTACTGTTAACAACAAACAATAAATAAAAACAGAAAAAACATGCGATGTTTAAGTATAAGCATTCACCTTCTTTCTAAGTACGACAGCCCTAGTTTAGCGTTGTAACTCTTATAGAGATTTTAGAAAGCCTCGCTGCTAAAGTCACGTTACAAGGGCAACTGGACAAGACATGTGAAATTTTGGACCGTTTTAGCATTTCTCTATTTTCACTCAAATTGGTTCTGAGGAAAACGTTTGTTTTTATTACAGATATCGCTTTGTAAATATTATTTAAATTTATTAAAAATTTGCTGTAAATATGAATTAAATAGAGAGAAAGAATGAAAGAAACAGAATATAAACATTTAAGGAAAATCTTTTTTTTTTTTTTTTAAGTACTTCACCCACTTCACATAACATGTTGTGAGTGCAGAAATGTCAAAAGGTAAAATTATGAAAAACATTTGGACGTGTTTGAGAAGATAAACATTTTGTCAGGGAAAAAAAAAAAGACTATCAAATATTTCATTAGAATTGAAAAAGGAAATCTTTAAACATGCATCAATAGAAAGTATATAAAACATAAAGATTATGAAAGGAATTACAAGATATTACTTTAAAATTTAATTCTTTTAATTTCAATATGCGTTCTCCCCAACCTCACTTAATGTATACGCTGCTAAACAAAGGAGGGATATAAAGAGTTGAACAACATCCTTTAGTATTTTTATCAACTCAGTCTTGAGAAGTAATTTTGGATTTTTATCAACCCCACATTTAAAAAATATATTTGAATTAAAAGGTGCTTGAAAATGAGTGAAAGCCTTTTAATTCATTCATCATTTCCAATCTAGATGTTTATTTGGATATGAAGAAAGTATTTAAAAATAAAAGTAAAGGAAATTATTACAGTTATATCTCATATCTTAAAATACCTTAATTTTTTATATCTATATCCTTTTCATTTTCTGACAGCCGTTTCAGTTAAACAAATCTAAGAACACTTAAATAGAATGTGAAGCCTCCTTTAATTGGAATAATCAAAATACGACCTCTAGATAAAAGGAGAAACATATATTTCATTCATACTGGGAGACTTAGTTGCTTTAAACCTTTATGTACTGAATTATGAATTCATGAATTATCTTCTAAAGCATTTTTCGTGAATTTTTTAAACTACATTAGAAGATTTGCATAATCATTTAATAAATTTTAGAAGTATTTTAGAAGGATTAATTAAATTTGAATTTATAAGGATTTTGTGCAATATTTATAACACCACTCAAATCTTTTATTTTCAATATTTTTCTTAGTATTTTGTAGAATTAGGGAATGTTCAAATATAATGTTCTTACAATAGAATTACAGAAATATTTCCGAATTGCCCCCCCCCCCCCCCGACAAGAAAGCTGAAAAGATGCAAAGACAAAAGAAATCATTCTTTTAAAAATATTTTTGTTTTGTGTAATTAATAATGCTTTAGGAACAAGATAAAGTAATGCCTCTATAACTCATTCTAAACTGTATTACGACTAATCGATGTATTTATATAAGGTTTATATAAGGATTTTCTGCAATATTTATAACACCACTCAAATGTTTTATTTTCAATATTTTTCTTAGTATTTTGTAGAATTAGGGAATGTTCAAATATAATGTTCTTACAATAGAAATTCAGAAATATTTCCGAATTGACCCCTCCCCCCTCCCCGCCGACAAGAAAGCTGGAAAGATGCAAAGGCAAAAGAAATCATTCTTTTAAAAATATTTTTGTTTTGTGTAATTAATAATGCTTTAGGAACAAGATAAAGTAATGCCTCTATAACCCATTCTAAACTGTATTACGACTAATCGATGTATTAAATGAATTTTATAACAAGTTATTTTAATGGTACTTATAATTACCGTCAGTAGATAAAGGGTTAAATAGGATAATGTAGGCCTGTTATGGCATTATTTCTGTTCATGAGTTCACTTAGGAAATGTTTATGTGAAACATTTCTCTTAAATTTGATATTTCATTAGATATAAATAAAAATAATCAAAAGTAACGCAAACATATTGAAAGGATAAGCATTTCTTTAAATTTCAGTCAATTTTGAAGAATACATATGAATGGAAAATACGTATTTAGGGCAACTCATATAAAAAAAGTCCTGCCAAATATTGCGAAATTCAAAAAGATATAGTGACCGATTGACAAATTGTAGAAAATCCCTTATAATAGAGCCACTTTTAGAAAGCAACTCACTATATCGTACCTATCTTTCTGAATTTTCGTGATGTTTGACTGGAAATAAGTTGACTTGACATAAGTTGCACTAAATAGCTGACTACCAAATTATAGATTAAGAATTTTGGAATAAAATATTCAATATATTCATCTTTTAAGAGGTCTCAGGACTTTTAAAATTGGAAAAAAGGAAAAAAAAAAAAGAGACAATTTCCAACATTTAATATCTTAAAATTTATTTGATTTTAAGATACAATTTTAATTGGGATGAAAGATATTCTTTCATTTCAAATATTAAAAAAATTGCAAGATGCAGAATTAGCATTTACAGGGGGTTCCAAACTATCAAGTATTTGACAAGCAGAAAATCGGCATAACAGATTACACGCAGGATTACAAAATAAATTTTGCAATCAGAATGAAAATTTTGGTTCCTTCTTATACTTCAGACTGTAATAATTACTCTGAACCTAAATAAATTTGTATTTAAAGCATTTTTATATTTTTAATACAAAGTTGTATTGAGGTAATGCAAAATTTGGAAAATTTCAACAATATAATCACCTACAAAATACATATATTTTTAACAATAAAAAGGAAATTTTAGATTCAGTTTATACAAACTAACAGAAAACATATGTTTTGAAAATTTCGTGAAAAAATATTCAGAAGTTTTTGAGATATCGTGGAGTTATGCCCAAAAAACGTCATTTGGAGAAAAATGACTTCAAAGTTTCGGAAACGCCGCTTCCACTATTCAGCTAGTATAATTCTAAAAGTCTAAAATTCTATCTTCTGTTCTAATGGGAATTTCAAGGAAACAATTATATCAAAACGTTCATAAAAGATAGAAGTTCAACGTCTAAAAAAATTAAAATTTCGAAAATTTTAAAGCTTTAAAAGTCCTAAAATCCCATAATTGCAATATAAGGTTTCTAATGTTCTTTTTCATGTTTTGGAAAGTTGTGTGGCTTAGATGCTTTATGTTCCCTCAGCCGTTGTTTTGAATTGTTTGGCGATCTTTTGTTGGCGTTTTGGCCGTGTTTATGGATATGTCAACCTCGATATGTGGAACCCCGTGTGACGTGTGTGTTGTGACGTGCCGTGTTCTGGCAACCCCTGAGAAGCTCATTTTAGCTTAGAATTTTGTGGATGTATTTTGATATCGTGTTGTATCTTTCTGTCTTTTTATTTTTAGGTTAAATTTATTGGATGCATTTCCTTGACTATGGTTTCTGTAGTCCGTTTAAACGCTCTTGCTGAAGTAATTATGAAATATGAGGAAATTTTGACAAGAAAAGGAGGTTTGTTTATAGCGTGTCAATGCGTATGCATAAGCCTAATTTGGAAAATGCCGGGGATGTTATGAGAGATATTTACTGCTGGAGCTTTCAAGAAAGCAGATGTCTGTTACAGTATGTTGATAATTTTATGTATATTTTGCTGCTTTAAGAGTTTTTTACATTTTGAGATTTCTATAAAGTGAGAACTACTGAATTTTGAGAATGCTACACCGCGAGAAAGGCTGAATCAAGTGATGTTTTTTTTTTCGGTTAATGTGCGCGAACCGCTCATACAGCGATTACTGATTGCCACTTTAGCGAATTTTGTTTATTATTTACATTTTATTTTCGTTAATCCAAACATGTGTATAAACTGGTGCTTGGCGACATTTACTATATGGCGGAAAAGGGGTTTTCACGCCAAGAAAAATTCCAAGATGGCGGCCCCAGGAACTTATGACATCTGTTCCAGTTGTGTTAACTCTTTATTATTCGTGCGGTGTCTGACAGACACCTATTGCATTTTATGTGCATGTATTTTTTTTTTCTCATGCGAATTGTTTAAATGTTACTTTAAATAAAACACACATAACATACCGGGTGTCCCAAAAATGACCGATGATTATAAAATTCAATAGCTTGCAAACGGTGACAGATATTAAAAAAAAAAAATCTTGCAGGAGTGTTATGTAAGATGTCAGGAGTTTGAGTGCTGCGATTCTGAGATTTAGTTACAAATAGCATCGATAGATGGCGCTGTAAGCAATAACTGCTAAATCCAGGCTCAATTTTTCTGCCTCTCTCTTCTTCCATGCGGAAAAAGGATATTAAAATGTATTGAATGGATCTCATAGTACCAAAAACCGGGTCTGGACTGAGCACCTACTGTTCTCAGCGTCATCTATTGTTTTAAATTCGAACTAAAATAAAGAATCATAGTAAAAAAACTCCTGACATAATACATAATCCTCCTGCAAGAATTTTTTAAATATCTGTCACCGTTTGGAAGTTACTGAATTTTAAAATCGTCGGTCATTTTTGGGACACCCAAAAATGACCGACAAAATTTGGGACTGAACGGAACGACTGAAACAATTTGGGACTTACCCATTTTTGGTAAGTAGATTTTTAAATATATTTTTTAAATAGATAATAAAACCATTCAATGGTATAAAATATATTTGTCTTTTTTGTAAAGTTCAACGTAATTAAAATTTTCATGCAATATATTTTTGTTATGTTCAATCCTTATTCTAGGGGTCAGCACGCCTGTCTGCCACGTTACAGGTCGAGAGTTTTGCTCCCGGCTGGGCAAGGTTCACTCAACCTTTCATTCCTTTGGGGTCGATAAAATGAGTACCAAGCTTGCTTGGGAACTAAACACCGAGGGTCTCGCGTTAGGTTGACCACCTGTTCGGGGCACATGCTGAATAGCACCTTGGGGCCCAGAGTCAAGTAAACAGAGTTGGACACTGTCGGCTCTGATCCTTCATCGACCGTTCAGCCACAGATTTAGTTTTTTTTTCAATTCTAATTAATGTAGAATTCTTACAATATATTATGCAAAAAGTCAGTGGTGTCTAGGAGACATCACGCGTGCTAAGAATGGTTAAATTTCGTTGAAAAATTTGTGTTCTATAAACAAAAAACATTCGAATTTTTCACAGAAAAATTAACGCCATGAATATGCGTATGTGCTATGCGTGCGCAAACGCACACGACCATTAAGAGTCTACTTCCGCCACCTGAAAAGACACGCTCACTAATGTTAATCCTATGGAAGAAATTTTTAAACATATTTCGTTTGCATTTGAGTATTTTTAAAGTTCTTTTGCATTGGCTAGCTGACATCGATTTGTACAAAGTGCATTTTTTCCTTTTTTGATTTTGTTTACAGATATTTTTAATTAGGACACTTTCATTTTTCGGACCGGTTTTGAAAGTGAAAGCATCTTCTTCAAAAATATCTGCAAACAAAATCAAGGGGCTATTTCAGTCCAGTGTTGTCAGTGGGCTGCTTTTTTGAAATTTAGATTTCTTGATTGGTACTATCTTCCTATATTCCACGAAATTTCACGAAGCACGATTCAAGATATTTTTATTGAGAGAGCATAGTTGTAGAATTTACGATTCGTTTTAAATCATATTTGGGAGAGCTAAGTTCAAGAATTCACGATCTGTTTTTAAATAATATTAATGTAAACAAACATGTTTCACAACTAAAATGGCGCAGGTGTTTTTCAGTATAAATCCAAGTCAAGCACAGGATAATTAAAAACTTTGTATATTTACACTTTTAATATGTACAATATTTACAACGAAAACATTTGAATAATATTTGTTAAAGGCATTATTCCTCACTGGGAATCAAAGATTTCTTTTATATATTCAAGAATATTCATTTCTCCCTTTTCGGAAGATCAAGAAATACACAGCCAGAATGCTGCTTTCGAGATTCACATTCAAACTGAACTATAAACAAGAGAAATGCTTTTAAAACAATTAATACTTCAGAAACTATTTCTTCTAACAAGAAGTCAAGCATGATTTCATATTCGGAAATAAATTTCCCCTTTTTTAAATTTAAACATCATTTCTTCTAATAGAAGACCACGATAAAAAACCTATACGCAGCTTATTACCTGCTGCGTTCAAGATTCACTTTCACAAAACCAACTAAAAAAAGAACAAGAAAGAAAAAATGTTTTTTAATATTAATTCTCTAGTCAGACCACGTGACCTGGGATCACTGGCGCCTAATCAGTCTGGCTGAGAAAAGAAGGGGTTTGCGAAATTTCACAAACTCCCCCCCGATGAACAAGGGTTCATCAAAATGGGGATTCAAAATAATTAAAGTAGAAATAAAATTATTCTAAAAAATTATCAGTTACACTATACATAAATACAATACAAATCAAAATATATACTTACATACTGGACTTCAATAAAATAATAAACAATTTAAAAAAATTGAGAACAAGTTTCTGCTACTAAAAATAGAAAGAACAGTTTAAATCTATACAACTTTTTCTGGAATATTCAATACAAAAAAAAAAAAAAAAATTAAACTAAAAATTAGAGATATTATCAAACAAGAAGCATTTTTTTTTTAAGTGAAAAAAATAGAGTCTTTTAAAGTCAATATCAAAAAATAGTTCCAAGATTTTTTTTTTAAAGTCAATAAACAAAAGAGTTCAAGATTTTTTTTGAAAGTCAAATGTCAATAAGAGTTTTTGAGTCTCTAATAATATCAAAGTTTTTTTTTTTTCAGTTGTATTAATAAAAAAGTTCAGAGTTTTTTCACTTCTAAATTATACACAAGAATCAATAGGTCTTTTAATGATGGAATTATTTGCCTTCAGTTCATAAGACCTCATTTTTTTAAATCTCTGTCCACAAATACCTAACTTCCAGAAAGTTCTTGATACATGTTCATATGCATAAAAATCACATCATATATTTCAAAGTCAGAAGTTTTATTCTGGTCCGTGTAGTGAGCAGATTGTAAGTTGAGAAGATACTCATTTTTCAAGCGCTTCCAAAAATGATTCAGAAAAGTCTCGCGCAAACGGAAGCGTTTCACTAAGGATTCCTTGGTTGCAGGTAAACACAAGATATGCTTTAGAGTTGCTGTAACTAGTTGACCAGGGCGAACGCTAAATTTCTTGGAGATTGCACGTTTGTTCAGGACTGATTTTATACACTGCCTAGATCTTAAAATCGAAAGCTTTTCACGAGCTTGTACTAATGTACTGGACACTCCTGAATGAAAAACTTTTTCATGTGCATCTTTCACGATTAATTCAGTCAAATTATGTTTTGCAGGAATCACAAAGGGATGTTTTTCATAAAATGAGGAGTCAGACTTTTGTAACAGTCCTCGTACGAATAGCAAACCTTCATCTGACAACATAGGAATTAACTGTAGAAGATTCAATTCTTTAGGGATACTCTTGCTACATTTCAAGTATTTTACAACTTCAGGGAAACTTTCTTCCTGCATTAGCTTAAACCAAATATTTTCAACATGTAAAATTTTCTCAGCTGATAATTCTGAAAAATCTATTTTCTCTATCTTTAATTTTATATTAGCAATAAATCGAAATAGCCAAGCAGTTACTCGATACAATTTCTTTAGGGAGCTATACTTTTCAAGAATAAAAATGGGAATTTCATCAGATTTATTTGTTTGAACAACACAAGAGATGGCTGCTTTTTTATACTTCTCTTCAGAAACATCAGGTAATCGAGATGCAGAAATTTTAACACTAGGCCACTGATTTTCAGGCAAGGAAAGAAATTCAGGAACATACACATTAGGGTTAGCATCAGGAAAAACATGCAATTGGAGATGCTCCTTTTCCATGATCAGGTTGCTAAAATACTGCCAGGGAATTTTCAAGTGAGCGAGATCAGGGATGTCTGAAAGCGAATTTTGCCAATCATTTTCTAGTTCACCAGAAACAAAAGGGGCAATAAATCCGGCTGAATCAAAGAACATAGTTGCAATTTTCAAAACATTGCGTTTAGTAGAAGATTCATTATTTAATTTTTTTAGCAAGGGTTCTAATCCAAATTTATCTTCTGTATTGTTCCAGATCAATCCTAAAATTTTCAAGGAAGTATTTGGGGGTTCGGAACTCGATACAGGAATGTTTTTATCATTTAAAACATTAGAATTTAAGTTAGGGACATGATACAAACATTCGTTTAATGATAGAGAATCACCATATTTGGAAGAAGCATCATAGACTATGTGCATTTTTGTTGTAGTTTTATCGTCACGGATAACAGGTCTGTGTGGCATGTAATAGGAATTATTAGAATCTTTCTCGGTGCACAATTCTATTACACCCTCATTAAACTGCTCTAGCAAAATGGAGTTATATTCCTTAAATAAAGAATCGTTTTTCAAGAATTTATTTTCTAAACTAGAAAACCGCTTTTTTGCTACTTCAAGATTATTTCTAAGCAATTCACAAGAATTTTTCCACAATAATTTTGCTTCATAACGCCTATTTACGAATTTTAAATTTTCTTTAAATTCCTTTATTACCTCATGATCGGTAATGTTCTTTTCATTGCTTTCAGCAATGCCAATTGCTTCAAGATCACAAAATGCTTTCAGCTGAGTATTTATATTTTAAACTGAAACACGCAAACAAGCTACTTCTTTTTTATTCGACTCTATCTGCCCTTGCACCGTATGACCGAAAATAGTTTCTGCAACGTATAATTCTTTTGTCAATTTTCCCTCGATTCCCTTTAATATTTTCCACAAAAAGTCAGACCCTAGCAAAATATTTATTTCCTGTTCAAGACCTGTATCAGCAGGCTTAAAGCCTCTTGTTCTCATTATCTCTAGAAGTTCTGGTTCTAGAGTTTTCACAGAAGCTCCAGTTATATTATCAACCACTAGTGCTTCGATATTTATCGAGTTAATAGGTTGCACAGCACTGGATAATTCTAGAGCAACAACTTCATAACAAGATTCATAAGGGCGTCTCCGCCCAAAAGGATAAACTAATAAATTTTCTCTTCGCAATGGCTTCAATTTTAATTTTTGTACTAGCAATCTCTTCACGAAGCATTTTTCTGAACCACTATCACATAAAACACGAGCCAACAAGCATTCCTTACCAGCAGACACAGAAACTGTACAAGTCTGCAATAATGTAGATTTATTTTGTTTATATTTTTGTTCCGACATCATAGATACAATTGCACCTTTCATTTCTTTTTCAGGATTTTCTTTTGCTGTTTCTTTAAAACAAAACAAAGGACTATGGGTAGTGTTACCACATTTGGAACAAGGGTTAATTTTTGTTCTGCAGTTTACAGATAAATGTAACTTATTTGTTCATTTGTAACAGCGGCCTTCTTTCTTTAATTTATATCGTTTTTGTTCCTCAGTGAATTTCGAACAATTTAGTCCTACATGATCAGAAGACTTACAAAATATGCAAAACTGTTTTGTAGATGTATTTAAAGCAGCAGCTGAAGGTATATTTTTCTTTTGCGGAAAATTTTGATATTTACTTGAAGAATTTTCATATTTGGTTTTAGGATTTTCATAAGCCTTGGTTTGGGAATTATTTACTAAATTAGTAGCTTCACCACATCTTAATTCCGTTTTAATAAAATTTATTAAATCGGTGACTTCACAGTCCTTATCGGGGTCACGTTTTCGGTGGAAATCTAGTATCAAATTTTCGGGTAATAATCGTAATAATAAGGGTAGTAATAAATGGCCATAGGAGCCTGATGTTACTCCTAACGTATCAAGATTTCTCATACAAGTTTCGATATTATCATACAACTTTCTTAAAGAAATAACATTGTTAGTGGATTTCACTGGTTCAAGATTCAGAATTTTGTTCATGTAACAGTTTATTATATTTTCCCGCTTCCCATACCTTTCTTCTAACAATTTTAAACAAGTAGAATAATTTTGATCTGTCAGTTCAAAACCAGATACAATATTATATGCAGGACCAGACAACATGGATTTGAGATATTGGAATTTTTCAATTTTTGATAACGATTCGTTTGAATCTATCGCACTAGTAAATAAATTAAAAAATTCTCAGAACTGGCTTGCATCACCAGAAAATTTTTCTATGTTAAGTTTAGGAAGCTTCACTGCCGAAACTGGTTTACTTCCGATTTTTGAACCGTTACTTGATTCTAGTAAAACTTTTGGTTCAGTTTCGATTTTACATTTTTTAAGCCTCATCTTAATTTTAAATTTCAAACTTGATACTTTTTCAGAATATTCTTCTACCGATTTTAGTTCTTTTTCATATTCAGTTTTTTCCTGAATTAGCTCACCTATTTCGGAATCTAATTCCTTTAGTTGAGCTTCCTTTTCATTTACGAGCTCTAATGATTCCATTAAAGAATCGCAATCAGTTTTATCAATATCAACAGATAATAAAGTATCACATTTTGTGATTAATTTTGTAACTGCTGTGCGAACGGTAGCTCTTTTACTTTTAAGCTTATCAGGCTTATCCATGTTTAAGACTAAATTCAATTTTCAAAATAAATTATCATGAAAAATGTATATTATCAAGAAATCAACAGTCATGCAGAATAATAAAGGTATTTCTTACCTTTTTTCCCGGTTGTTGAGGCACCAAAACATGAAGAATAATCTTCCTATATTCCACGAAATTTCACGAAGCACGATTCAAGATATTTTTATTGGGAGAGCATAGTTGTAGAATTTACGATTCGTTTTAAATCATATTTGGGAGAGCTAAGTTCAAGAATTCACGATCTGTTTTTAAATAATATTAATGTAAACAAACATATTTTACAACTGAAAATGGCGCAGGTGTTTTTCAGTATAAATCCAAGTCAAGCACAGGATAATTAAAAACTTTGTATATTTACACTTTTAATATGTACAATATTTACAACGAAAACATTTGAATAATATTTGTTAAAGGCATTATTCCTCACTGGGAATCAAAGATTTCTTTTATATATTCAAGAATATTCATTTCTCCCTTTTCGGAAGATCAAGAAATACACAGCCAGCATGCTGCTTTCGAGATTCACATTCAAACTGAACTATAAACAAGAGAAATGCTTTTAAAACAATTAATACTTCAGAAACTATTTCTTCTAACAAGAAGTCAAGCATGATTTCATATTCGGAAATAAATTTCCCCTTTTTTAAATTTAAACATCATTTCTTCTAATAGAAGACCACGATAAAAAACCTATACGCAGCTTATTACCTGCTGCGTTCAAGATTCACTTTCACAAAACCAACTAAAAAAAGAACAAGAAGGAAAAAATGTTTTTTAATATTAATTCTCTAGTCAGACCACGTGACCTGGGATCACTGGCGCCTAATCAGTCTGGCTGAGAAAAGAAGGGGTTTGCGAAATTTCACACTATTTTTCTAAAATGGTAAAATTCCCTTTGTTTTCGCCTTAATTAAATAATGCGAATTTTACTGTTTCAAAAAAGTGGCGCCAATCGAGAAATCTGAATTTAAAAAAAGTAGCCCACTGGCACACTGCTTCAGTCACCTGGAAAGACTCGCTCGATAATCATTTTAATATTTTTAAATGATTTTTTTTTCACTGGATAGCTGAGATTGATCTTTACATCTGCCCTTTTTTACTTTTCCTATTTTGTTTGCAGATTGCTTTCAAGAGGATGCTTTCACTTTCGAAACCGGTTCCGAAAAAAGAAAGTGACCCAATTAAAAATATCTCTAAACAAAATCGAAAAAGTAAAAAACGGCCTTTGCACAGATGTATCTCAGCTAGCTAATGCAAAAACAATTGTTTAAAAATACTGGAATGCAAACGAGATATGTTTGAAACTTTCTTCCATAGGATTAGCGTTAGTGAGCGGGTCATTTCAGTTGACTGAAGTAGCCTCTTAAACAGGACCGACATAGGCATTTTCTACAGTTAGAAACCATTTTGAGCATTTTTTGTTCCACGGCTAATACCAAACATTATTTTATTATTAAATTTAATGTTGTCCCCCCCTCCCCCCAATTGTCTCCACGACTAAATCGTCACTGAAAAATACGAAGTAAAGCATGTTCTTTACATCCTCGAAATTCAAGGACAATTCTTCAAGAATTTTGGCAGATATTCGACGAACCGCGTGAAATCGAAAGCACCCAATAACTGTTCCTTAACTTTTGGTGGCCAGTGTATGTATACACTGTTAAAAATTTGCAGCATTCTGGCAGGTCATTTGACCGTTTTTTCCGAAAACGGTTACACAACCGTAATTTAACACTATTCTGACCATATTATTGGCCATTTTATGGTCAGACTATAGTTAAATTATGGTTATGAAACCGTTTTTTCAAAAAAAGGTCGAATGACCCGCTAGAAAGCTGCAAAATTTTTAATAGTGTACAGTAGAATGTTTCCCAATCTTATCCTTTTTAGCTCACAGGCTATCAAAGCCTGAGAGCTAATGTGCCCGCCCGTTCTGTATGTATGTATGTATGTACGTACGTACGTATGTATGTATGTAAGTACGTACGTACGTACGTATGTATGTATGTATGTACGTAACGCGATAACTCTTGATAGAAACATCCGATTTGCTTCAAAATTTTTTCCTAGGTTCATTGTGATAAGGCGCTTCCCTGATTAGTTTTGGGAGTTCATTGGTTAAGGATAAATGGGGAAAAAACGGGGTTCGTCCACCCCCCCCCCCTTAATTCAGGAAAATGGGTTTTTCATGCAGAATCATTCGATTTGCTCCGAATTTGGTATGCCGGTTTATTATGTTAAGGAACATCCCTGATTAGTTTTGGGGGTTCATTTGTTAAGGATAAAGGGGGAAAAACGGGTTAGTCCCCCCCCCCCCTTAATTCAGAAAAATGGGTTTTTCATGCAGAATCATTCGATTTGCTCCGAATTTGGTATACCGGTTTATTATGTTAAGGAACATCCCTGATTAGTTTTGGGGGTTCATTGGTTAAGGATAAAGGGGGGAAAGGGGGGTTAGTCCACCCCCTTAATTCAGATAGATGGGTTTTTCATGCAGAATCATTCAATTTGCTCCGAATTTGGTATACCGGTTTATTATGTTAAGGAACTTCCCAGATTAGTTTTGGGGGTTCATTGGTTAAGGATAAAGGGGGAAAAGGGGGGTTAGTCCACCCCCTTAATTCAGATAAATGGGTTTTTCATGCAGATTCACCCGCTATAAGTATTTCTTTATAGATTTTAAACATTTTTCAGGTTGAATAATACATTAAATAATCATTTTTAGCTCACAGGCTATCAAAGCCTGAGAGGTAATGTGCTCGCCCGTTCTGTATGTATGTATGTATGTATGTACGTACGTACGTATGTATGTATGTACGTAACGCGATAACTCTTGATAGAAACATCCGATTTGCTTCAAAAATTTTTCCTAGGTTCATTGTGATAAAGCGCTTCCCTGATTAGATTTGGGAGTTCAGTGGTTAAGGATAAAGGGAGAAAAACGGGGTTAGTCCACCCCCCCCCCCCTTAATTCAGAAAAATGGGTTTTTCATGCAGAATCATTCGATTTGCTCCGAATTTGGTATGCCGGTTTATTATGTTAAGGAACATCCCTGATTAGTTTTGGGGGTTCATTGGTTAAGGATAAAGGGGGGAAAAACGGGGTTAGTCCCCCCTTAATTCAGAAAAATGGGTTTTTCATGCAGAATCATTCGATTTGCTCCGAATTTGGTATACCGGTTTATTATGTTAAAAAACATCCCTGATTAGTTTTGGGGGTTCATTGGTTAAGGATAAAGGAGGAAAAACGGGGTTAGTTCACCCTCCTTAATTCAGAAAAATGGGTTTTTCAAGCAGAATCATTCGATTTGCTCCGAATTTGGTATACCGGTTTATTATGTTAAGGAACATCCCTGATTAGTTTTGGGGGTTCATTGGTTAAGGATAAAGGGGGAAAAGGGGGGTTAGTCCACCCCCTTAATTCAGATAGATGGGTTTTTCATGCAGAAACATTCGATTTGCTCCGAATTTGGTATGCCGGTTTATTATGTTAAGGAACATCCCTGATTAGTTTTGGGGGTTCATTGGTTAAGGATAAAGGGGGAAAAACGGGGTAAGTCCCCACCCCCCCTTAATTCAGAAAAATGGGTTTATCAAACAGAATCATTCGATTTGCTCCGAATTTGGTATACCGGTTTATTATGTTAAAAAAACATCCCTGATTAGTTTTGGGGGTTCATTGGTTAAGGATAAAGGGGGAAAAACGGGGTTGGTCCCCCCCCCCCCCCCCCCTTAATTCAGAAAAATGGGTTTTTCATGTAGAATCATTCGACTTGCTCCGAATTTGGTATACCGGTTTATTATGTTAAAAAACATCCCTGATTAGTTTTGGGGGTTCATTGGTTAAGGATAAATGGGGGAAAACGGGGTTAGTCCACCTCCCCCCCCCCCTTAATTCAGAAAAATGGGTTTTTCATGCAGAATCATTCGATTTGTTCCGAATTTGGTATACCGGTTTATTATGTTAAGGAACATCCCGGATTAGTTTTGGGAGTTCATTGGTTAAGAATAAAGGGGGAAAAGAGGGGTTAGTCCACCCCCTTAATTGAGAAAAATGGGTTTTTCATGCAGAATCATTCGATTTGCTCCGAATTTGGTATACCGGTTTATTATGTTAAGGAACTTCTCTGATTAGTTTTGGGAGTTCATTGGTTAAGGATAAAGGTGGAAAACGGGGTTATTCTACCCCCACCCCCCCTTAATTCAGATAAATGGGTTTTTCATGCAGAATGATTCGATTTGCTCCGAATTTGGTATACCGGTTTATTATGTTAAGGAACTTCCCTGATTAGTTTTGGGAGTTCATTGATTAAGGATAAAGGGGGAAAAGGGAGGTTAGCCCGCCCCTCTTAATTTTGATAAATGGGTTTTTCATGCAGAATGATTCGATTTGCTCCGAAGTTGGTATACCGGTTTATTATGTTAAGGAACTTCCCTGATTAGTTTTGGGGGTTCATTAGTTAAGAATAAAGGGGGGGGAAAGGGGGCTAGTCCACCCCTTTTAATTCAGATAAATGGGTTTTAAATGCAGAATGATTCGATTTGCTCCGAAGTTGGTATACCGGTTTATTATGTTAAGAAACTTCCTTGATTAGTTTTGGGGGTTTATTGGTTAAAGATAAAGGGGGAAGGGGGGCTAGGCCTCCCCCATTAATTTATATAAACGGGTTTTTCATGCAGAATTATTCGCTTTGCTCCAAATTTGGTATACCGGTTTATTATGTTAAGGAGCTTCCCTGATTCGTTTTGGCGATTCATTGGTTAAAGATAAAGGGGGGCTAGTCCACCCCCTTAATTTAGATAAATGTTCTTTTTTGCAGGATTATTCGATTTGCTCCAAATTTGGTATATCGGTTTATTATGATAAGGGGCTTCCCTGATTAGATTTGGAGGGTCACTGGTTAAGTATAAAGGGGGAAACGGGGGCTAATTCCACTTCACTTATTTTTTTGAGGGGCATTATTCTTTGAAATAAGTGTATAATATACAATTAGTGTGAATAGCCTGTGAGCTGAATGCCATCAGTTTAGCTGGGCACTTTCTTTTTTATTAATACTGATAATGCTACATTGTGATTAATGTGATAATGAAATATTAATAAAGTCAGCCAGTACATTGTTAAAAATGTACAACAAACTGCCCAGTTATTCGACCTTTTTAGAGAAAGCGATTACGTAACTCTAACTGTACACTGTTAAAAATTTGCAGCATTCCGGCAGGTCATTTGACCGTTTTTTCCGAAAACTGTTACACAACCGTAATTTTAACACTATTCTGACCATATTATTGGCCATTTTATGGTCAGAATATAGAATTTTATGGTCAGAATTCTGACCATATTATTGGCCATTTTATGGTCAGAATATAGTTAAATTATGGTTATAAAACCGTTTTTTCCGAAAACGGTTACACAACCGTAATTTTAACACTATTCTGACCATATTATTGGTCATTATATGGTCAGAATATTGTTAAATTATGGTTATGAAACCGTTTTTTCAAAAAACGGTCGAAATACCTATCAGAATGCTGCAAAATTTTTAACAGTGTGTATTTTGATCATAATATGGTCATAATACAGTTAAATTACGGTTATGTAACCGTTAAAAAAAAAAAAAAAAACGGTAAAATGAATGGGCAGTTTGCTACAAATTTTTAAAAGTGCATTACAAGTCATTGAAAAATTTAAGAATGCACAGAAGATGATTAACAAGTTTTTTTTAACTTTTTTTGCTAATTCAGTTTAAAAAAAACGGTTACAATTTTATTATCTTGCTATTTAAAAAAAAATATTTGAGCTAAATTTAGTGTTTAAGAAAATCTTTAGATTTATTCGTCATTTACGATCCAGATAGTTATTGGTTAAATCATAAATTAGTTAAGTTAGATTTAGAAAAATTATTTCTATTAAATACTGCAATGTGGGATTATTACACGCTGCTTTAACATAATAATCTTATTCTGAAAGTGTTTATGCAAAATTTTTTTCTCGAAATGATAAATGTTTTAATTGATGAATTTGATAGATGTGAGTGCTTGAGTTGTCAAAGTTGTAATGTAATGTAAAGAAGACATGTAAGTTTTGATTTGTTTTGAATTTAAAATCTGTTGAAAAAACAAAATATTTAAAACAAATAAGAAATTGCCTAACAAGGGAAAATATTTTGGTGCTGCTCGCACTTAGCATCGAGACCTGATGCATTTTGGAGTCCTATACATAAAAGTTAGAGAATCGATAAAATTTTTCTATTGAAATCATATTTTATATACTTTTATATACTTTTAATTTTTTATTATTACATTTTTATTTGTTTATTTCATGCCAAAAGTGAGTTAAGTCGCCAAATATGGCGCTGCAATTTTTCCGCCCGCTTTATCCGGGGAGTAAATGTACATATTAGAATTATATCAGATCGCAATTTGTTTGATATTTAATAGCTTAAAAAACAATAATTAGCTTTTTTCTTTTTATTTCTATGCAGACGATAAAGATATAAATAGTAAATATATTTCTATAAAAGCTTTCAAGATCATTGAAACTATTTTTTAGTCAAATACAAAATAAGCAAACTATTTTCTTTTGAAATCGAGTGGAATAATGTTTCGAATGTTTAATATGAAATGTTGCTGTATTAAATGGTCCTTTGTTAAAAATAATGGTAAAGTAAATTAATATTTTTGCACAATTTAGAAAAATTACTGTGGCTATTAGGTCGAATATTACATTTTCTACTGAAGTCCAAACCAGTCCTCGCGGTAGACAAACAGCTATGACATTTAGGTAGGGTTGTTGGAATGCTCTACTTTTGAAAAAAAAAAAAAAAAAAAAAAACCGACAACGTTTTCCTCGCCAAATATGTGAATATAATGTTGCAAATTTTCAAAATCAAATTCGTGGGGTTTTGAAGGAAATTTTAAACCTTTTCAATATTTTATACTTATTATTAACTAATTTTTATTTTTAAATGCTTTTTTTAAAACTTCAATGTTAATAGTCCGTTAAGTCGTCTCGAAAATTGCATTTTCAGAAAGTTATGCTGCTGTAAAATCAAGAAACATTATTTTAACAGAAAAATTTTATCGATTCTGAAACTTCGTAACATAGGACTTTAAAATGCACCAGGTCTCAATGCTAAGGTGCAAGCAGCACCACCAAAAGTGGTTCCCTTGTAAGCAAAAGTTACTTGAATGATAGATAATTTATAATCTAAAAGTGACACTGTTTCATTGTAGATAAAGAAAAAATAGAAAATTGTTAAAAATGAAATTTTACTAAGAAATTTAAACTTTGTTAAAAATGAATAAACTTCTTGAAATAAATGGAATATATGTGAAAATACTCGTAATTAGAGATGATTAGTTTCAATAATTTTAAGCTCAATGTCTCGTGCTTAAAATCGTCTTGTTCAATATGGATCTCGCTAAATACAAAGACATATAAAGAGATTGAGATCATCTTAAACACTTCCTAACATAGTTGAAAAATGTTTATGAATTCGGTTTGTCAGTCTGCGTTCTATGCGTAAATATTCTCGGGTTGCCATGTATATTTGTATGCATTATTGAGGTTTTCAATAGAATGTTCGGTATTGAAAATGATGTGTGTAGCATTTATGGTTCGTTTACAGGGATATACAAAAGAATTCCATTACATCATGGTCTATTGGGAAAAATCGTTTCTGATGTATTTTAATGATGTTATAAAACTTACAACATAATAAAATTGATATGTATTTATAGTTGCTCAGATGGACGCACAAATGAATTCCATTATACCTACAAGGAAAAATTGTTTGAATGCATTTTAATAATGTCATAATAATTTAAACATAATGAAATTCATAATCACTGAGGTGCACTACACCATATTTTCTATAGATTATGCAGATATCGTATAGATTATACAGATATTATATAGACTATACAGATATTATATAGATTATACAGATATTATATAGATTATACATTATATAGATATATTATAGGTTAACATCTATCATTCATTTACAGAGATGCACAAAAAAAATTCGGTTTTAGGACGTACTAAGATCGCTTTCATTGAATGAAAAAATTAAATTTCTTTATAATATTCCGTTATTATTAGAAAGGTTTTCATAATCTATGTCTGATGCATTATTTTTCGTTTTTTAGTTATCTATATATTTTATATTTATTTAGTTTTAACCCTTTGGTGTCGGGCGTCCTAATAAAAGAAAATCTCTTAATTTATTTTTTTTTCGTTTTTATCTTCATGTAGTAATGATGGTATATGTCTTTATGTTATTTATCATAGCTTATTTTTCAGCATTTAGTTTTAAAAAATAAAAATTCGGCTTAAAGATCTACACTCAAGCTCAAAATTAAGAGAATTTTCTGATTTGGTCGATTATCTCCAGAAATTAGGTATCTATATTGGTTGATACTATATATTAAAAAAAATTAACCATTCAACAGTTATAATACACACGCATGATAATCACGTAAGAATCATCAGCGTCGGAAGGTATAACACAGAGCTTACAATATTGAAAAAAAAAAAAGGTTCATAGCTTGTATGGTCCCCTCTTAAAGTTATGCAGCTCTCACAACGTGAATTCATACCGCAAATCAGGCAGTTTTTGAGTTACTGTGGTGGCAGTTAGTCCCATTCCTGCGGCAACGCTATTTTCAGTTCCTGGGTAGTTTGGGAGGTAAACAGAGAGTTACAATAGTCCTTCTTAGAGGGTCTCAGGCATACTCTATACAGTTTAGGCCTGGAGATCTGGCTGGCCAGATGAGCTCTATCTGGGCGCGCGTTGTAGTCTACAAAAATGAAATCAGGACCACTTGCTACCTTGAAAAGGAAAACATAGTGTACCAGTATATCATTCCTACACCTCACATCAGTCACCTTTGCTAAGCTCATGGAGGGGTGTGCGCCCATCCAACGTGATGCCTGTCCAGACCATCAGACCACAGCTGCCATAGTAGTCTCTTTCTCGGGCGTTGGAGGGCAGGTAGCGGATCCCTGGTTTTCTTCCGATGAAATTACGTCGAGAATTAGTATTTAGGCTAAACCGAGGTTAATCAGTGAGTAGAACGGTCTTCCATCAATCCCTGGTCCAAAATCGATGATATCTGTACCATGCTATACGGATTCTCCTGTGTGTAGATGTGAAAGGGATCCAAGCAGCAGATCTTCTTGTAGACAAACCTCTGTCATGTAGCGTTCTGAAAATAGTAATCCTTCAAACTTGGATTTTTGTGGCCACATAAAAGTCACTAGAGAGCAGAGAAGCTGTTACACCTCGTTGTAATGGACAACTAACGATCTTCATTGGCCGTTGTGGTTCTTGGGTAACCTTGCTCAGGCTTTCTCTATATGGATCCAATATTCTTAAAGTGTTTCCTTAAGTTGGACACTACTCTGGGCATTACATTGATGTCTCTAGGAATCTGAACTTAAGTTTTCAGTCTCCCCGCGATTAACCACCTCATTCCATCATCCAAATGTTGGCAGTTAGTTATTTTTACTGCTTGCTTTTGTATTTCACCAGGTGAGGTGTGCAAGTTAACGAAACGCGAAAATTACCACACTCGTTGCACCTGCTCCTCTCCTCGCTCAGTCCATACACAAGTGTACGCTTAGGTATTCCACACTAAAGAGTTGCATCTTTGTTTCGAAGCATTAGTTTTACCTTTCGTGCAGTACTTTTCATGAAATTCGACAAAATATGCAAATTCCTTCAATTTTGAACATGAGTGTATACACCGTTGTGTGGACGTCCAGGCTTTGATTTTAAATACGTGTTTCATTCTTTAAATTTAACAATAGGTGATGGTTGTCCAAACAAATAATGTGTGATAAAAAAAGAAAAAGAAAGAAAGAAAACTGGTGGAAAGTTGTTTTGCTTATTTAAAGGGAGCAGAAGGATTTTAAATGACGAAACTTGACTGAAATTTGATCATAAATTAAGTAGCACTAATTTAGAATATTAGTGATTTTTGCATTTATTTATTTTGAGTTTTATAAAAGTAAAAAATATTTCTTAAATTGTGGAATAATAATTGCGAAAAATTTTAGTATGGTACAGTAAATTTAATCTTGTAAAACTAGTTTTGGAACGATTTTAAAGTCCAGGTTCCACATTTAGAAGCCGACATTTCTCCTTTATGCTGTTTATTACTTTGTCTCTCAATTATATACCAGAAAAAAATTATAAAAATTTAAAATAAATATAATAAAATGGTCAAAACTCATAAAAATGTGTCGTATTTTTTGTTTTAACTTAATTTTTTTTACTGGTATAGTTTGTAGAGATTTGCGTTGACTTTATTTAAAAACAAAAACATGTAAATCTGTCAACTTGTTCAAAAGTTATTGCAGTAAAACCGTTGAAATTTTTTTTCCAATTAATTGAGTTTAAAAGTTTTTGACGGTCTTTCGATATTTTGAACGGCTCAACGTTGTTGTATGTTTCTTAGAACCGTAATTTTAGGAATTTTTCTTTCGGTCCAATTGTACAACATTTTTAAAGGATCAAACTTTATAAAAATAATACTACTAATAATAATATAATAAATTTTTTTTTCATCATTTCAAAGCTGTTTGGTCCAATTAATTGTGATATAATATTACATTGTACAAACCTTTAAAAAAATGTTCGGCACTCTACTGTCGTATTCGCTGAACACAAAATAACTATAATCTTTGTAGACTTCAAAAAATACATATTCGTTAAATTTCAGTAAAACTTAATTTTTGTCGTTTGTATAGATAGATGTACTTTACATTATTCAGGTTTAAAAAATTTCCTCGCTCTCCCCTAAAGTAAAAATAAAATAAATAAATAAATAAATAAAATTGGATTAAAAAAGTTTATAATGCGATCGGAATTTTTATTATTCACATTTTAAAAGTATGCTTGAATAAATATTGCTTTTAAAAACATGGGGAATCATTTTCTTTCTTTCGTCATTGACTATCTACATATTTATTTGACTATCAATGATTTAAAACAACAAATAAGTGAAACTATTCTGTTGGTATTTCTTATGTCTTAAAATAGTCCTTTCTTTGCATTTCTTGACAGTCCTTTCAATTAAAGATAAAGAAGGTTAAGGAACACCGAAACAGAATGCCAAGTCTTCATTAATTGGAATAAATGAAATACGTCTTTAAGATAAAATAAAAATAACTCTAAAAATTAGTTTTCTGCAGGATTGGGATTTTATTTCAATAAAATTACTAAAATGTGAGATTCTTTATCATTATTATTTTTTATTTCATAACCCCTACAATCAGAATGGTTGATTTATATATTTGCTCGAACAGCTGTATTTTTTTTTCATTTACTTATTTGATTGACAGAATTGAAATGATATCTCAATTATAAAATGAATACGCGAGTGAAAGAAAATGCAACAAAAATTAAATTAGAAACTCTTATTAAGAAATTGCTATTAAAGTTTATTATTATTATTTTGTAAGATGAGAAATATGCCTAGGTCTGAACTAGGGACACCTGAACAGTAGGCGAGCGACATACCATTGAGCAAAAGACCAAGCTTGTTACTCTAAGCTAATAATATATAGTCTCTCTTACTTGATGGCGTCGTTACACCACTCCCACCGCAGTGAGGAAGACATCTCGTTGATATTAGACGAGCGATGCTGTGGTGCAGCCGTGTGCATTAAGGTGGAGCGAAAAAAATTATTTTTTAAAAATCAAAAACGGGTAGGTGCCAAAAGTTGCCTCTATACTAGTACATCAACTGCATGAAATTTTACCGCTGAAAAAATATGGCTTGAGTCTGCGCTTTTGGTCCAAAAGTCGAAATTTTGGGTAAAATTTGACATTTTTTCAAAAAAATAAAAAAATTCCTATAGAAAAGGTTATTATTTAAATGTGTTATTTAAACCTTTATTATTAATGACTTAACATATTTAAACGATAAAACGTTATCTTTATTCTGTATAACTGGAGCAAAACTGACAACTTTTGGTAAAAAAAAGGCATTGCCACTCTGTTGTGTCATACAACTAATCGTTCTTTAGAATACAGCTATTACCTAGTTGCTTTCAAAACTACCCAGGAGCTATCACGTGGAGGTGGCTGCATTTCATGTCACAGCAGTGCATAACTCGACCACCCTACCATCTGAGCACAATATTTTATTTATACATTGAATTGTGATTTTTTTTTTATCAAAGACTGGCGTAAGTTTTCTATGTATCAACCTAGTCCATCTATCTTTGTATCCACAGACTTTGGATGATGCTGCTGTAACACTCTTCATATATATTTATACTGCTTGTATATGATAAGGCAAGCAGATTAATGCAGTGGAATTAATGAAATCTATACAGCCTTCTATTATCTTCACCAAAATTGCATCCAGTTAATGTATAGTGATTGTGAGTTGTGTTACTACAATATTCTACAATATTTAGATATTTCATCTTTGGGTATGCCATCATTTACTCTATATCCTCTTGCATTTTTTATATGCTGAGAAGCTTGCTGTTTAATGTGATGGCGATCGTCAGAGAGCATTGCAATAAGAATTTGCTCTCGATGAGCAAAGCAACCATTCTCCTAAATAATTTTTTTTAGCATTTGGTTTATGCCGTTTTCTGTGTTGTTTAGTAGCCGAGTAATTTACCATAAGTTTTTAGATCCATTTTTTAGATGTGGATTACATTTGGTGTAAACCATCCTGCGGCATTATCTTGGATTACATACTTTGTGAATGAACCTACAGACTCTGGTGATCAAACAGTGCTTATATAAAGGCGAAAAATTTTATTCGCCTATGTGAGCCATCTTGCGTAGGACATGTTTCTTGGTTTCAACTTTTTTGCTAGTTCTTCTGAGCAATATATTGATGAAATAACTTTGCAAATGTCTAGCAGGTATTTCTGGTCTGTGCTGAGTACCCTTTTCTCGATTTCAGAAAATAATGTTTCAAAATTTCCCTCTATGACTTTAAAAATTGAAGTAAGAAGGTAATGGCAGGTGGACAAAGATTTTCCTATTGGTCCAGCGAATCCCTGCGGGTTAGAATCTAATTTTTGCCAATGATCTTGTCTAATAAAGGAAGCAGAGGAAATTCACTGGACTCTGAGGTGGCATGTGATCCATTGTAAGGGTTCATTTTAAACATGTCCCACACAGAAGGGATGGCAACGATGAACAGAATTATCCGCCTTTAAATGAACACCCACTTCCCATCAGAGTCTCTATGTTCACTCAAAAAGTACTATGCAATCCAAGTTTGGCCCCAGTATGGCTAACCATCAAATGTAATCCACGTCGAAAGAAGGAATCTAAAAACTCGTGGTATATTATTCAGTAACTAAACAACACAGAAAACGTAATAAAACAAATACTAAAACTAGTCGGATGTACCAATCCCAAAACTTTCTTCTATCTCATACATGTTAATACTTCAAAATTCGCTATCACACTGCCAAAATTAAATGGCAATCTATGCATCTCATGAGGATTCTAACGATATGAAATTCCGTGCATTAGTTCTTGAGATATGACTATCGCTGAAATCGTCTAAATTCAGCAAAATGCTGCCTAGCAGCGTCACCTATTGGGTTATTTATACCAAATCCTAATCAGCAACAATTTATGTCAACGTCTGACTGAATCTGAAGTTTGGAGAAAATCCGTACATTAGTTTTTGAGATAGAGCAATAGCGAAAATCGTGAAAATTTCTGCATAGCAGCGCCACCTATTGGGTGATTAACACCAAAACCTAATTAACAACAACTTGTGTCAACATACAACTAAATCTGAAGTTAGATGAAAATTGGTCCATTAGTTCTATTGATAGAGCTATTGAGGCAATCGTGGAAAAGGCAGCAGAGAAGCGCCACCTGTTGGGCGATTTACACCAACACCTAATCAGTAGCAAGTCATATCAAGGACTAACTTAATCTGAAGTTTGATGAAAATCCGTGCGTTACTTCTTAAGATAGAGCTATTGGGGAAATCGTGTAAATCCTGCAAAATTCATCATAACAGCGCCACCTGTTGGGCGATTTACACCAAAACGTAATCATCATCAATTCATATCAAGGACTAACTAAATCTGAAGTTTGATCAAAATCCGTGCATTAGTTCTTGAGATAGAGCTATTGCGAAAATCGTGAAAAATGCAGCATTGCAGCGCCACCTGTTGAGCGATTTACACCAAAAACTAATCAGCATCAATTTGTATTAGGCACTAACTGAATATCAATTTTTATTAAATTCCGTGCATTAGTTCTTGAGATAGAGCGCCCACAAAATTTGTGTCACATACACACAGACAGACAGACAGACAGACTCACAGAGTCACAGACAGACATTTTGTAAAAACATGTTTTTTGGAATCTCTGACCCCTAAAACGTGTAAATCCGTCGAAAACCAGAATTCGAAAATTTTCATGAATCCAATACTTTCTTCTTGTAAAGATAGAAGAAAGTAAAAAGTTATTTAGAACAATGGTTGCTTTGCATACGCAGAGGAAATTCTAATTTCAATGCTTTCTGACGATCGCTATCCCATTAGACAGCTAGCTGCTCAGCATATAATAGTTGAAATATGAGAATAAATGATGGCGTACGCAAATCTGAAATATCGACAATCAACTTTGAAGAGAATAATTATATAAATCAAATTGATTGGAAAATTGTTGTGGTAACAGAATCCCTAATTAATATGCATTTATCGGGTGAAATTTTGGTAAAGATAATAGACGGCTGAATAGATTACATAAATATAATCTCCACTGCATTACATTGTCTGCCTTCTCTTACACAAGCAGTAGAAGAATACGTGAAGTAGATCACAGCAGCAGCATCCAAAGTCTGTGGATACAAAAAAGAGATGGACTAGGTTGATTCATTTAAAACTTATGCCATTACTTGATAAAAAAATCACAATTCAAAGTATAAATAAAACACTGTGTTCAGATAATAGCGTGGTCGAGATAGATGTCCTGGGAAGTTTTGAAAGCAACTAGGTAAGAACTGTATTCTAAACAACAATTCGTTGAATGACACAACAAAGTTTCAACGTCCCTTTTTACCGAAAGTTGTCAATTTTGATCCAGTTATACAGAATAAAGATATCGTTTTATCGTTTAAATATGTTAAGTTGTTCATAACAAAGGTTTAAATAACACGTTTAAATAATAACCATCTCTATAGGAATTTTTTAATTTTTTTGAAAAAATGTCAAATTTTGCCCAAAATTTCGACTTTTGGACCAAAAGCGCAGACTCAAGCCATTTTTTCAGCAGTAAAATTTCACGCACTTGATGTACTAGTATAAAGGCAACTTTTGACACCTACCCGTTTTTGATTTTTAAAAATTAATTTTTTTCGCTCCACCCTAGTGTGCATCGTGACGTGATGCAGGCATGACAGAATTTGCGCTATCGAGTTGCCGCATGCTTGTGAGATTTTAGAGTGATAGGCATTGTACTATGAGCTTTTCACAGGTTTTGCGAGCTGGGGCTGTTTTGTTTAGTGCTGCTATCTGTTGGTATTGTGATAGCGTGTTCTTTCTGTGTCAGCAATATAAGAAGAGATGTGTGCTTGTCGTTGGCAAGGGCTGAACCAGGGACCTCTGAATAATAGTCGAGTGTCAGAGCGTTGAGCAAAAGGCCAAGTTATTTAATCTCAGCTAATAACTCGATATATACTGCTTCTTACTTGATGACGTCGCTACAATTTAAATACTGTACAGTAAATTTAAAAATAATAATCTTATATGCTATTTAAAATAAGTAATTTATTATTCTATATATATATATATATATATATATATATATATATATAATAACAGTGTCTCATTTCTTTAAGAATGATTAAAATTATAATATTTTATTAACACATGTTGGACAATTGCACCATAAAAATCATAAATAAGAATATATTCGTTAAAAACACATAAAAAATGCCTAATGGTACACAAAACAGGAACCTTTACATGAACATATGCAAAAAATGATGATAAAAACAAAACATAAAATCTACGTTTCGAACTGCTTCTGCAATCGTCCTCAGGATATATTATGATGTTGAAGTGATTTAAAATTCTAAAAACGGTTTTTTAAGTAATCAAATATTAAAATATAATGTCTCATATTATAGATTTTTCCATAATGCAATTTTTGACAAATAGTGGAGAAAAAAAAAATTGGAGATAAAAGGAAACAAATTATGAAAGTTAATTTTCAAGCAGATTAATTAGATTTTACAAATGTAAAACTCTTTATTATACATACATTTTTTATTTCATAAGCCTACTCTACAGTGAAAATGCCTGAGCTCTATATTTATTCAAACTATTACAATTTTTAATAGATTAATTTGAAGGACTAGATTTGAATGATACCTGATACATAAAATACGCATATAATGCAGAAAAGTAATTGGTAGGTAAGAAAATTATATAACATTTTGTTTGCCAAGAGTTTATAAATAGTAACATAAGTTGCACAATGAAAAAAGAAAATGAAGAAAGAACACGAATAGAAAGAACTAATATGTAAGGATTTAATCGTTGAAATTAAAATTCCTTATTTGTTTGATTAAAAATATATAACATAAAAAAAAACAACGGGCAAGTGCGAGTATTACTCCCGTACAGAGGGTTCCGTACAATGAATGTATTGATTAGTAACTGAATTGTTACAAAAAAATCGTTGCTGAAAGAATAATAAGACTTTATAAAAAACTATACATCACTGAAAAAAAAAAATTCTGCCACTCTTATAGAAAATAAATTGTAGCTCTAGAAAAAATAGTTCAGTATCATCCTTATAAATTCCAGTTCTCTTTGCTAGAGAGTTCTAGTTATCCCTATGAAAATCCAAGGGCATTTTGCTATATTATAGTGGTCAAACTTATTTTAAAATGTCTGCAAATAAATGTGAACACAAGAAGTGACTTTTACTACACTGTAAAAAAAGGGAGTATTATTACAATTAATTTGGGTTTCTAAAATGCCGAATGAAGTTTAAATATGCGCTATTTCTGGTGTCAACACACTTTTAAGTGTTATAATAGATTAAAAATGGTTTAATTTTACTCCTTTAAAGAAATTATGGAAGCCTTACACCAATTCAGGAGTAAAAGTTTTAAACGACATATGACTCAGAGCGCCATTTTGAAATTCATTTATAGTGATTTTTCCGGGTAAGGATTTTGTCCGATTCCCGATATATTTCTGAGTAATGATTGCTGATTAAAAAACAGTTAACATAGTCCCTGTTGCAGTTTTACCCAAGCTGCAGCTGTGTTTATTTTAATATGCTTGGACTAATTAGTCAAAACCAGCCAGGCTGGCGCTGAATTTACAAAAAAAATAAAGTCAAGTATGCGTGACGGAAGTCCAGATGTACTGAACGAAAGATTTGTGAAAGGAAAAATCTGCTACCCTATATTTCCTTGGAATAAATTTTATAACTGTTAAGAAAAATCAGGAAATAGTAAGTTACTTATTGTTTATTTTGTTACAAACTCTAAAATAAATATTTAACTGTGTGTAATTAATTTTAGTTTTATCGTATTTAGCAATTTTCATCGTGTTTAACAATTTTAAAGCTAAAAACAGCTTTAAAGTATATGTTATGTCTATCTATTGTGCCATATGTCCAAGTTTTAACAATATAGCCTTTCACTTGATCGTACCTATGGTTCGTTTGATAATGTACACCGGAATGTCTAAGTAACCAAATATGTTTTCCTTGCACTTGAAACTCTTTTTAAACTCTTGATATTGTAATATATATATTTGCTTTACATATATACATGTATTAAACTAATACATAATACTTGTAAAGTATGACTTAGTAGGCTAGTTATTTCGATATTTTTAAAATCAAAATTACTTATAATGTAAACACCTAAAAATGTCACTTTCGTATAGAGCTTTCAAATACTATTAGTTTTGATTTTATAGAGTTTTACATGATTTAAATCCCATTAGCTTGAACTGCTTTAAAGTAGTATTACATGGTGTATACTACATGGTGTATACATAGTAGTATAAACATGGTGTTATAAATTCATGTGTTAACAATACATTCTTTCAATTCATATTTGTATTTTTTTTCTATTAGTTAAGTTTATCTGAGGTTTTGTAAGTAACACTTTAAGATACGTATTTTAATAATATGTAAAACACTGAAATTGTTTTAAATTTGAAAGCAAATAAAATAAAATAAAATAAAATAAAATAAAATAATATATATATATATATATATATATATATATATATATATATATTTATCATCGTAAATGTGTAGTTTTTTTTAAAATTCAGTACTTATGCTGTAAGGATAATTAATGCTAATTAATTGAATTTTCGTGTACTATTTGGCAATAATAATAATACTGCTTGCAATAACAATCAGTCGCGTAGCCAAGGTTTCCTTTCTGAGAGTGGCGAAAATTTTCTATTTGAATGGAAAATCTGTTTTACTTTATCATAAACAAGAACATTTTCGCTAGAACACATTGCAATGGAAAGGGTTTAAAATTTGAAGTATACGAGTAATAACAGGTGGGAAATCAATTTGCGATATATAACGCTGATAAATTCAAGTTCTTTTTCTCTCATTTTTTTTTTTAAATCAATAAAAGTTAAATCTAAAACTTTGTTAAAATAGATCAGTAAAAAAAAGGAGGTGTGTGTGTGTGGGGAGGGGGGGGGGATGGATTAAAACCCATGCAAAAGCTCTAACATCAGTATTAATAAATATAGTTGCAATACTAGATACGCATAATAATGAGATAAATATGGTAAGGGATGGAATAATATGGAAAGTTTTGTTCATTATTTTATTTGCTTTTGCATTAAATGTTTTTTAAGAGTGACATTTGAAAATTGATATCTCACTAAAAATGAAAAACATTTTCCTTAAGATATTATTTTTCCTGAAAAACTAGAGAAATTGATACAGTTAAAACAATGTTTAGCAGCCTCTTTGCGTGAAACTATTTATTGTAAATTATGGTTGCATTAGATTTAAAATGTAATCTTTAAATTGTTTTTTTATTTTACTGTTAAAATGCAAACCAAATAAGCAGTAGTGTAACTTTACACAAGATAAGCAGTAGCGTGACTTTACACCGAAAATGGTGGCAACTAAGTTTCCACTAAAAGTGGTGTTTGTTTACACCATTTGATAGCTGGTGGCCCATTACACCAATTTACAAGTGGAATTTCATTACACCACTTGGGGTGGCAACTAAGTTGCCACCCTTTTTGGTGTAAAGTAAGGGAAATCTTTTTTACAGTGTAGACAATATTAGTTGAATACTTAGTAACTATTATTTAATTGCATATAATTACTTAGACAAAATTTGAAATATGATATTTATTTTTCTTTTTAGTAAGATATTACATGAATACTTAGTAGATATTGTATAGTAATATTATTAAATGTTTTTTAAATATTTTGCAATTACTTAAACAAAATTTGAAATATGATATTTATTTTTTATTTTTAGTATAATATTAGCTGAATACTTAGTAATTTTTTACTTAATTGAATACAATTTCTTAGATAAAATTTGAAATGTTGTTAGACCAAAAATTAATAAAGACAAAAGATGTTTCAGTTACACAATATTTATTAATCATTTTCAATAGTTATAGAAAGACAAATAATTTTAAAAAGGTATAAATATTAAAATCAATTTATATGTTTAGACAAAGTTTTCATTTATGCATTTTGATAAGATGATGTATAAACTCAAAGTCGAGATAAAAGATAATGTTACAGTGATTACATTTATATTTCTTAGAATGAATTTTTTTATGTTTAGTTAAAATAGACTTTGATGAAAATGAATTGGAACATTTATCACAGTTGTATAAGATGAGAGTCTTCTCGTGAGACTTCATGTGAATTTTTAACAAAAACATGCTTAAATAGTCTTTTCCACACTGTTCACATTTATTTGAAGTGGTTGTCTTGGAATGAGTTATACTATGTCGTTTTAAATAAGTTCTTTGCGTGAATATTTTACGACAAATCTCACATTCAAAGGGCTTTTCTTTCAAATGGGGTGTTTGATGTGTGATTAACGTATGACTTTTTAACAAAAACTTGCTGAAATAGACTTTTCCACATTGATCACATTTATATATAGTGGTTGTCTTGGAATGAGTTATACTATGACGTTTTAAATCAGTTCTTTGCATGAATGTTTTATGACAAATTCCACATTCAAAGGACTTTATCTTCAAAGGAGGTATTTCAATATCTGAAACATGTGTCTCTTAGTCGTAGAAAGCTGGTTTCATTTCGCTACATTTATCCTGCTTGGAGGACTTGTGGATCTTCTTGTGTTTTAATAAGCCAGACTTTCTTGAGAATGCTTCAGCACATGAATCGCATTTATGTTGCGAAGGTATCTTTATATGAGATAATTTATGACGATGCAAAACAGTCTTTCTAGAGAATGCTTTTTGGCAGATGTCACATACAAATGGTATTTTTTCTGAATGAATTATCAAATGTTGTTTTAAATTGCCTTTTCGTAAAAAAGACTTGCTGCAAATAGTATACATATAAGATGCCTTCAGCTTTGATACGGAGGATTCCACTTCATTATCTGAAACGGGTTCTACTTTCGGTCGTACAGTTAATCTCATGTTTTGATCATTTAATCTTGATACATCATCGCTTAACATAGTAGTAGAATATCCATCTTGAAAACTAGCCATATTATCTTAAGTGTAAAAACGCACATCGCAAAAATTATAGGTGTGGTTGTGCGTAAAATATTTCCACATTTTAGTTTTCAAGGTACGATTAAAACGTTCTACCACCGATGCTTTTGTGTTATTAAAAGTAGTAAAAAATCGCACACCTTGCTGCTTTAAAAAATCTCTGAAAGTGATTGTTTTTGTTTTTGTATTCTTTTCCAGAATCCGATTGTAAAGACTTGGGCTTTCGCGTTGCAAAAATAGTCTGAAAGGCTTTCACAATATCCTCACCGCGTTTCGTATTGAGCGGTATCGCCCACGCTTATTTAGACAAAATGTCGATGCACGTTAGAATATAGCGATACCCCCCATTGTATTTTTGCAGACTGATCATGTCTACTAGATCGGTTTGCCATTGTTGGTCGATGGAATGCCGATCAGACGATTGGTCGGAAACTTTCTTCGTACAGGTTTGTGTAGCGTGTCCGAGTCGACCCCGCTTAACCATTTCTGTATGGTCTTTTTCGTAACTTTGCCTTAAGCAGCCGAATGTCAGCCCCTCTTATATGTTCTATAATTTCTTCCTAAAACCAATACTATCCTACTATAGCATGATCTTTCCGCACTTCACTCTTATCTCACTATCAGATTATCTTATCACATTATCATTAAACATACCTTATCTCATTTCCTAACACTCTTCTCAAACCCTCTCGTACTATAGCATGATTTTCACTTCCACCACCACCATCCACAATCCACCGCCGGAATCGAACTTTCTTTTCTATACTTCTAGCAATTAATCTGGTATGGTCATGCTAAAAGAATGCGTAATGAAAGTCTACCCAACATCGCACTTAATTATAAAACAAATAAAAAAAAAAGGAAACGAGGAAGACCATGAAAGAATTGGATGTATGGTATTGCAAAGGCGATGAGGGATAGATGCCCAGAGGAGGAATAGACCCTTGACCGGGAGAATTGCAAAAGACTCTTGTAATATTTTTCGGAGTGCAGCATCCGACGCCATAAACCGAGTTTACACACACACACACACATATATATATATATATTATGCCATAATAACATAACAACCATGCAAATAGTGACATTGTGATACCCTGAGATCCTAAAAAATACACTGCTCAAAACAATTAGGGGAATACGTGGTTTTAACAAAATTACGCAAATATTTACACCGATAAGTAACGTAAAATAAAACATCCGTAATTTAAAGCGTAGTAGGAAACAGATATAAAAAAAACTTCACATGCAAATTAAAGTTTATGCCTTCAAAAAGTAGAAATAGGAGATAAGTGTAGAAATCGTGATTTTGCAGAAACGTCTGTTTCACTGTCTCAGTTGTAAAATTCAATTGCTCAGCTTGTGTTTTGAAAAAAGGTGACTTGAAAATGTCACAAGAATGTGATTTAACGAAATCTATAGCTTAGCGTGTTATCTGGACCGTTGAATCTAGGGAAACACAACGAAGTATAGCGGACGCTGTTGGGGTCGCAAGAAGTGTCAATGTAAGGCTGTGGAATCGATTCCAAGACACATGGAATGGTAGACGTTGACAAAAGCAAGGTAGGCCATGTGCTACCACAGAAACTGATGACCGATATATCCTGTTATCAGCTTGTCGAGACGGAACGGGCAATGCTACTCTGCTGCAAACACTGTTGTTCTTGGCCACAGAACGAAAGGTGTCAACCAAACAGTCGGAAATAGGCTTCATCAGGGTGGTCTCTATGCACGTAAGCCAATGGTCTGTATTCCGTTGATCTCAAGCAACTGTGCGGCCCAAAGAAGGTGGGCAACTGAATATTGAGTTAGGAGGCAACGTTGTTGGAGTCAAATTCTGTTTACAGACGAGTCCCGATTCAGTCTGGATGTGATATCTGAAATGTTTTGGCATGGAGAGAAAGAGGCACTAAAAATAATCCCACATTCGTTCGTGAAAGATCATATTACAGACGAGGTGAGTTGACGCTATGGACTGGAATCAGCATAGGTGGACGTACAGGCCTGCGTATCGTTCGGAATGGCACTTTGACGGCCCGAAGTTACACAGACGAGATACTGAGACCTCATGTCGTATTTTATGTTGTAGCAATTAGTGATTTCTTTTTTTCCATGCATGATAATGCCAGACTTCATACAGTTCGTCTTCTGGAAAACATGCTTGAAGCTAAAACAATAAAGCGTATGGAATGAACAGCATGCTCTCCTGACCTAAATCCGATCGAGCATGTTTGGGACATGTTCAGATGCGACATTGCTGCGAGATCAAGGCCTCCTTTTACTGTCCGAGATTGCAAGTCTTGAGCAGTGAAACAGTATTCCCCAAAGTCTTATCGATAACCTCAACGTATGCATGTAAAGCAGGTGTGCAACAGTCTTAGCTGTTCGAGGAGACCATGCGCCATGTTAAAAATCTTGCATATTTTCTAAAAAATACTTTTTTTATCATTTACGTGAAACCAAAATGCTGCCCTAAACCATCTTTTCGTGTTCTTTCTATTTTTTCAAAGAATAAAAGCTCCTTAACAAATTTTCTTGCGTCTTTTTTTCTGTATTGCGCATTGATACACGCGTACTATCCATTTTATGCCCATACAGTGCTGTCTTGCACTGTTCTCTTTCCTTTTTTGCTTGTTCCCCTATTTTTTTTTTAGCAGTGTAGTATGAATAATCAATAACTATTTTCAAAAGACAAAATATCATGATCTGATGATCTGCTTCTATAATTTCTTGTCAATTTTGGAGTTTTAGAGGAATGTATATGAGCATATAGTCAAAATTTTTATGTGCTCTATAAAAAATAGCATCCCATATGATGATTGATTTTAAAAGACACATACTACTGTACTGTACCTTAGGTAGAAAAGTTGTTTTGTTAAAGTCAGTAGGATAAAATTTATAACTATCATAAATCCAAATTTATTAATGGAAAAAATTAATCAACATTTAACAAACATAATCAGTAATTAAATTGAATAGCGTAGATAAAAGATGTCAAATAAAATCTTTTTAAAATGATGAATAGGCGAATTTTTTGGTGTGGTTTTATTTTTTACAGAAAAAACTAACAAATTAAGTAAAGGTAACCACGCAACAAGAAATTAAAAAAAATAATTTTTTGAAAAGACAAAATTGGAAAAAATAATCCACAAGAAAAATATCTTCATGTGTCAAGTTATGTTTGTAGGTCTGTTTGTTCCTTTATAAATCGTATTTTATTTAAAAGAAAACTGCCAAAAAAATAATGTAAAAGAAGCTGGTTAATAAAATGCAAGATTATTTCTATGCATCTATCTTTCTTTGTTTTCTGTGTCGTTTTCACTCGCTCTCTCTCTTTATATATATCTAATTTCTTCATATATTTGTGATTTCAATTTTATTATGATATATATATATATATAATATATATATATATATAGATCTACTCATGTGTAAATCTCTCTCTCTCTCTCTCTCTCTCTCTCTATATATATATATATATATATATATATATAGCCCAATCTTCATATATCTGTCTCTTTATTCTATACCTATCTCTATCTAATTATCTATCTATTCTATACCTATATCTGTCTACCTATCTATCTATCTACCTATCAGTGTGTAATTAAAATTCCATATACTTAAACAAAATACATTTTTTAGCTTTTAAAACTCCGACTAATATTGTGATACCAAGAAATATTTATCTATCAATTTTGATTTTATTATCCGATACGTTTATAAATTTCCATGTTTCACTACAATTATTTTACATGAACATGTTCATCTGAATAATTCGATTTAGTTCTCTTGAAGAAAATATCTCTATATTACTGAAGCGAATTCTTACATACTGCATGAACGGTTGTTTGCAACTTGCTCCATTAGAATATTACATTTAATTTGAAATTTAATTTCGAAAGAATAACGATTCATTCGTCCACAGATTTTAAATAAATAAGTTCGAATATAGTTTTAGCAAAGTTAATAGAATACGAGGAAATGCCAGTAATAAATGGTAATGTAAAGCGCAGGAATCTATTAAATTTGCGAAATGATTTTAATAATTTACGTCAGATTAATTTATTCAGTTGATATTTTTAGAGAAATAGGGAAATGAACATGTAGTAGGTGGGAGGGAGGCAGTAATAAACTCTAAGTCTTTTGCTTTTACGCTCCCATAGGAGTTAATTATGCAGTTTTCAAATACTATATTAATGTTTAGAGGATATTAAGATTTTATAACTGTTAACTATAGTACCTATAAATCATAATATAGTTAAAATGTGTGCAAATAAAAAATTGTTAGTAAGATTTACAGAAAACTGAAATAAACGATTAAAAATGTTATGAGTATTAATAGATTGTCTGTTAATGGTTTAAAATACATTAGATAGGCAAATTTAGATTATTTTATTCGACAAATATTGATGTACAGTTATCATTGCATTTAGATAAAAATCAAAAATAAAATGTTAGACATCAATTTTGTACTAAAACAGAAATTTACAATTAGAGATAGATCGAAAATTCGGTTTCGTTTTTAATTTGAATTTCGCCAAAAATTCGTTTTCGGCGAAAATGCTGCGGGAAATTTTGCCGGACAGAAACTTCATCGAAACTAACTGTATTCCAAAAATCTCATTTTTTCGTTCGGAAATTTTCAATAGTATTCATTAATTTCAGCTGTACCGGCTCAAATGAGGCACTCTTTTTCACTGCTTACAATTATCAGTCATTAATGACTCGACGTGAGTGCAAATTATAAAGCAAGCAATGCGTACATGACTAAACTTTAAAGACGTTTTTCACGTGCTCAATAACTGCTGCAGACTTAAAAGTAATAGAATTTTTTTAGTTCGAAACCACACAAGTGTTTCGAATATTCTTTGAGAAAGTTCTAGTATAACAGATGAACAAATACAAAAATCATTATAAAAGATAAATCGAGATATGTATACCTAAACAGTTTTTAATTACTAGATGAAATTCGTATAATTAGAAAATCATTCTGTGCCGTTAATGAATTAATTACATTTTATTTTATAGGAAAATGAAAAGTTTCTGTCAGAGGCTTGGACCACACGTATAATGTATACTTAATATTATAAAGAAGTTTATTTGTTTGTTTGTTTGTCTATTTATAGGAGGTAATCTCTGGAAATACCGAATCGATTTCAAAAGTAATCATATCAAAATGATCGTGTTAGTCCACGTTCGAACATAGGCTATATCTTAAGTCGATTCCACTACAATAAAGGGTGTGTAGGAGCAAAAAACGTTCCAAACATGCAATTTTTGTGTTATTGAATGGCCTAGAAACATGAATTTTGGAATGGTAATTACTTATAAGATATAAAAGACATCTAAGAAAATTTCTTAAAAAATTTGAAATTTAAATGGGGTGAAAATGCGCAAAAAGCGTTCTGAAAACATTCTAAGGGGCGATTTCTACACAATCTCAGGAAGTGCCAAACCGATTTAAATAATCCACCTGTGAGCCAAAGAAAGATTAAAAGAGCCAACTTGCGCCACACGTATAGTTAATTAATATTTATATATATTTAATAAATACATATAATTAATTAACAATTATGTATATTTATGTCTGTATTAATTACTTTAAGAATTTTTGGACATTTTCGTTTTCGGCCGAAAATAGTAAGGTTACCGAAATTCGGTTTCGGTCTTAAAAATCTGTTTTGGTCGATCCTTATTTACATTAAATAACTATTTTTGTAAGCTTCTTATTTATTGACCTTCTCATTGTATTTAGAATGCATTCGTCATATCCTAATTGTAACAATCTGTTAATAGAGACTTACAAACATATTCAGCGTAATAGCTCTAACGACCGAAATTGTAGATGTAAAAATTCATTTATACTGTTTGATAAAATTTAGCATCTACTCATATGTTTCAGAGAAATCTTAGTAGCAAACAAATGTTGAGTCAGGGGCGCCATTTCAAAAATTTCTTAGGGGGATGGGGGCAAAGTTTTCTTTGCGGACAGTGGCATAGCGAAGGGTGTGGGCTACCCTCTCCCCTCCAAAGGAGAACCGATGAAAAATTCCGTTTTGAGCAGGTTTTCATCTTAACAGGTATAATTTCAAGATTTTTAACTCTGAAAGTTTTACAGGATTTCGTTATAGACAGTTTCCATTTTTACAAGTATCCTCGAAGGCTGTTAAAACACCCTTTCTATAGTACACTTATGAATAGCATAGGTATATTGAATTTAGTGTAAAGCTTGTGAAAATGAAACCTGTCAAAAAGAGATTTCTTTCGCCAACGAAAAAAAATAAAAAATAAATAAAGTTTCTATCGGGAAAAAAACACCATCTAATTATACTTGCTAAGACGGAGACCTATCTAAAATGGAGCTTTTGCCTGACCGTTCGACTTTTTCTTTGCAGGTTTAACTGTATAAGCGGGTGACCATTTCATAAGGTTCTTGGAGGCATAAGGGGGCAAAGTTTTCTTTGAAGGGAAGGGTTTGAAATAGCGTGCAGGGTTATGCCCTCTTAACTTCTTTCACAAACAAGTGGTTCTTCCAGGAATATTTTTGTTAATTTTCGGGAAAGAGCGCGGTTTTTTTAAATTTTTTTGCGGAACTACGCAAAACCAATTCGCCAATCGACCGCGGAAAAAAATTGCGAATTTTACCAACTGGACATTGAAAAATAACTAGATTAATTTTAACGCAATTATTGTAATTTGTAACCGAATCAGCTCAACAGAATTTCCATTACCTGCGATTTATTATGTTGAGCTGGTTCATATATCAGACCAAATGCTATGATCAATAAAGTTAGGTGGATGAATTGGGGCCTCCAGATTCGTCCGGGATAGCTCAGATGCCAGAGCATTAGCAGCTTCAGCCAAGAGATCCCTCATTCAAATTCTGGCCTGGACTTTTTTCGCCCAGTTGAAAAGTTACTGCTCATTTGAAAAAATAATTCATTTGGCAAATTAGTCACGAAAAAAAAAAAAAAACATAGTTTCCTAAAGTATAGTAGTTAGACCGTGGAAACAAACAGCGATTATTGCCCATCGGTTGCGGGAAAAAAATCGTACATTTCAACATTCTGCAGCAGAAAAAAATCAAATCTGTTTATGAGTCCCGCAAAAAAATCGCGAATTTTGAATAGCTATCGCAAAAAAAAAAAACAAAAAAAAACTAGAATTTCGAAAATTCGAAAATTTAGTCAAAGAATCACGTATAAAAATCGAGAATTTCGTCGCTTTGATCGCGAATTCAATCGCAAATTTTGTCACTCGGCAGAGTGGAAAAAAGGAATTTTAACAAACGATCGTAGAAAAGAATCGCGAATTTCGTCAAGATATCTTGGAAATAAACAGAGAATTTCGTCAATCTGTCACAAAAAAATATCGTGAATTGTGACAAATGGTCATGAAAAATAAATCACGAATTTCATCAAGTGGTCGTGAAAAAAAAAATTGTGAAATTCAACCATTTGTGACATAATCAGCATACAGACTGACCAAGTCACGAAATTTGCAAATTTTGGGATCCATAGGGATAAGAAATTTTTACCAATAATTTTCTGTTAGAAAAAAATTTTCTTAATCATTTTTTGCCTTCCTCTTCACAATATGATCTAAATTCCACACAATTCAGAAATCTGTAGAACCTCTTGATCTCAGGTAGAGGGAATCAACTGAGAACATAACTGAGAAGCAATAAATAGAATTTTTTCTCACATATCTTTTTAAAATTAGTCAAAATATTCATTAATGATAAATTTCTCTCCTGGAGAATGTTGGAATACTGAAGTCTTTAGAAAGTATTTGTGATAGCTATTAGTTTCTGTGCCTAAATCGTTTATTTATTGCATTTGTTTTTATTTTAATAAAATATGACTAGCCATTTTAGCTTTTGTGCAACTTTTGGAAATTGTTTTTAGACTGACCTGTGATGACAGATAAATTTTCTAAAATATCAAATTCCTTGGGGGGGAGGAGCAACCCCCCCCAGCCCCCCTCAAATGAGGCCTCTGGTTGAGTAAATAGCAATAATACAGCATTGGTTTAACATTTTAAATTATTACAATGGAATATAAAAATCTAATATTTTGATGACTTAAACATTTTACCGGTAATGTCCAATTGACGTCAAATATTTTACCAGCACTGACGTATAATTGGAAATATCTTCAATTATAGGACAATTTTTAGTCAAAATTATTATGAAATTAATGTTACCAAATAAATGGAAGATATTATTATAACCATGTTTTTAAAATATAAGTCGTTAAATATTAACATAACTAGGTATGATGTAACCATTAGAGGTAAACTGCTGTTCCAGCAAAGTTCGTCTCTCTCCACCACTCCCCCCCCCCCTCCACCAACACACACACACGCACGCGCAAAGATGTAAGAGCCTACCTTGAGGAGAATCTGCCAAACAGAGACGAAGAGGTTTATAGTAGTAGAATACACTCCGCGTTCCTTCAGACCTCACATCACTTTTTTTTTAATGCTGAGTCCTAAAAGACGGAGCTAAATTAGTCCGATGTACCAATCCCAACACTTTCTTCTATCTGATACGTGTTAATACTTCAAAATTCGCTAGCACACTGCCAAAATTAAATGGCAATCTATATCCCTCATGAGGATTCTAAATTTATGGAATTCCGTGCATTAGTTCTTGAGATATGACTATAGCTGAAATCATGCAAATCCAACAAAATACAGCCTAACAGCGCCACCTATTGGGTGATTTATACCAAAACTAATCAGCAACATCTTCTGTCAACATCTGACGGAATCTCATGTTTGGAGAAAATCCGTGCATTAGTTTTTGAGATAGAGCTATTGCAAAAATCGTGAAAATTGCAGCATATTAGCGCCACCTGTTAGACGATTAATACCGAAACCTAATCAGCAATAACATGTGTCAACGTTTAACTAAATCTAAAGTTTGGTGAAAATTCGTGCATTAGTTCTTGAGATAGAGCTATTGCGGGAATCGGGAAAAGGGCAGTACAGCAAGCGCCACCTGTGAAACGATTTACACCAACACACAACCAGCACGCAATCATATCAAGAACTAACTGAATCTCAAGTTTGATGAAAATCCGTGCAAAAGTTCTTGAGATAGAGCTATTGCGGAAATCGTGCAAATCCTGCAAAATGCAGTATAGCAGCGCCACTTATTTGTCGATTTATACCAAAACGTTATCAGCACCAAATTATATCAAGGACTAATTGAATCTGAAGTTTTCTGAAAATCCGTGCGTTATTTCTTGAGATGTAGCTATTGAGGAAATCATGAATAATGCAGCATAGCAGCGCCATCTGTTGGGCGATTTGCACCAAAAACTAATCAGCATCAATCTATAACAGGGACTAACTGAATATAAATTTTTATTAAATTCCGTGCATTAGTTCTTGAGATATAGCTCCCACAAAATTTGAGTTACATACATACAGACCGACAGACTCACAGATACACAGACTCACAGGCAGACATTTTGTAAAAACATGTTTTTCGGAGTCTCTGTCCCATAAAACGTGTAAATCCGTCGAAAACCAGTAGTCGAAAATTTTCACGAATCCTTCTTCTTGTAAAGATAGAAGAAAGTAATAACATACGATAAATTTGAGAGCAGTCATTGAAAAACAGTGTGCCCAAATTAGAGATCTGTACGGGTGCAAAAAACTGAATCCCGTCTGTCATCCGGCGGGTTCGGGTCGGTGCCTGCTCTTCATTTTTTTATGGGCCGAGCCGATCCGAGACATAGTTCATCCCTTTAATAGAAAATGTGGAGTAAAATTTTACCGCAGGTCATACATTTATATGTGTTTTATGAAATTAAAAAAAAATCTTCTTTTGCAGAAATAATGTTACATAAAATTAAAATACATAAATAAATTATTTGGGATAACGGACAAGAGATACCCTCTAAGACAAAAGGAATTCTGAATCTTAGGAGGGCAGAATGGATTACAGCAAAAATAAAATTAAATAAACCAATAACAGATAGGATGCCATAAAATTTTTTATTATACCAATCACAAAATTGCACTTTATATTAAAAATTTAGCAACTGCATTATAAATTTTCCTCAAGCACAATATGTAGTATTTCATGCTTTTTACATCATGTTCACTTAAAACAACATCGAGATAACTACAAGTACAAATAAATTCAACTAGCTGCACTCAAAGACAGTGGTTTTTAACGTTTTTTGCCCAGGGCCGACATAAGCATTTTCTAAAATAGGGATGTTCCTTTCCCCCGAGATATATAATTCGTATTGTTTAAAATATGAACAGTTGTTGGCATGTGAAAGTTTTAAAGGTCATTAATGTGATCACAACAAGCTTCAAATGAACACGATATCCAAAAATTAGAAAAAGAAAGGAAAATGAAGTATTAAGAAAAAAAATCAGTGACAAAAGATATGAAAAAAAGTAAAACAGTTTTAGTATTTTTTTTTAAGTGAATCACCTTTTGCAGACACCTTATTTCAGTGTGAGGTAAAAGCCTTATGTGGTCTGCATTCTTATCTTCACAAAATTGCTTGAGCAACTAAACATGAAAAAATATTTCTAGGTTCTTCATTAAGAACAGGAGAAATGTTTTTGAACTCTAAATTCTCTTTACGATAACCAAACTTGTAAATACATTTCTAGGTTCCTCATTAAGAACAGGAGAAATGTCTTTGAACTCTAAATTCTCTTTACGATAAACAAAACTTGCAAATACATTTCCGGGTTCCTCATTAAGAACAAGAGAAATGTTCTTGAGCACAAAGTTCTCGTTACGAAAGACAAAACGCGCAAAAAAATTTCTGGATAACATTTTTTCATGTATTCAAAACAACCATATTTCTTGTCCATCTTAACTATTAATAACTATTTGCAAAAGGCCTCCTCTACTTTCATGGACCCCACATTGGAAATCACTGTTCTAAGAAATACTATAGACAAATTTAAAACCAATACTTTGTGTTATTAGCCCCCGGTATACTATTTCTTTCTCCCAGCCTATTTTGCGTCGTCTCCAAAAAAAAATAACATTACGTTATAGAAGCCAGCCCTAAAACAAAGCAGATGAATTGCATAATTAAATACGCTATAGCACTTTTTAAAACATCGAAGCGTTGCACATTTTCAATTTTTATATCGTTGTATTGGGCAAAAAAATGTACCTTTAAATGCAATTTTTTTTAAAACTGCATCTCAATTTATTTTTTAAATATTAATTTTTTTGTAGTTTTTAGAGCCATTTGCTTAATATTGGCAACGGACGATACTCCATTTCTGTAGAAAGAAAAAGAAAAATAGTTGGAAAATAGTAATTATATATTTTTGTTGCCATTTTCCCATAACAACCGAAAAAAATGTAATTAAAATACGAGCTATTTTGAAAAAAAATCATAAACGAATAATTTCTGTTAAGGGGACACAGTACCTTTTAAACTACTTTTTCAATTTTGAATAATACTGTAATATACTTAAATATAGTCACTACAGATATTAGGTACTATAAAGCAAATATAATTTCAAAAAAATAAAAAAATCTTGTAGAACAGCCTATTTAACTAAAATTTAAATTAAAAAAAAGTAAAAAAAATGTTTTTAAATCCCTACTACTTTTTTAAATATGAACATTTTTGCTTCAAATTTTTTTCCATAATTCTAAAAACATACTACATAAAATTGTGCATGGATTTAACATTCAAGGTTATAGATATTTTTTTTTAAGAATTTCAATTATTTTTCCTTGATTTTTTACTATACAAAGAAAAAAAAAGATTGATATTAAATGTAATATCCCATACATCTAAAAATCCATGCATAGTTTTATGTAGTATAATCTAAGGAATATGGAAAAAATTTGAAGCAAAAATATTCATATTTAAAAAAGTAGTAGGGATTTAAAAACATTTTTTTATTTTTTTTTTAATTTAAATTTTAAATAGGCTGTTCTACAAGATTTTTTTTTTTGAAATGATATGAAATTATATTTGCTTTATAGTACCTCATATCTGTAGTGACATTATATTTAGTATATTACAGTATTATTCAAAATCGAAAAAGTAGTTTAAAAGGCACCGTGTCCTCTTAAAACATGGAACTATTATAAAGTATATTTAATTTTAAGTATCTATATTAATGTTACAAACAAATGAAGGCCTATGAATCATTAGATAGCCTTTTTTTGTTGTTGTTAAGTTTCTTTAATGATGGCATCTTTTTGCTGCATTTGTGTATTATTTCGCGATAGTGACGCCCTATGCGTACTTTACTGTAGATGTTTAAGAGTGGATCGTAAATGTGGAATTCTTAAGCGAAAGCGAACGATGTCATTTTTCATAAAATAAAAGCGTGTGCTTTAAGTCTTAAAATTGAAATATGTTTTGTACTATTTATATGTACAAATATTTTTTTCATCGGGGGCGACACTAAATTCTGTAAAAGAAAAATTCCTGTTTTCTAGTTTTTTTTTTTTTTTTTTTTTTTTTTTTTGTATAAAAATCTCAGAAGTAAGACAGAATAAGATGAATGAAAACTAAGAAAAGATGCTATAATGCCGAAATATCATATGGACCGTTCTAAATGCAAGGCAAATTAGGGGGAAATTAAAATATGAAAGAAAATAAACTTAAAGGGAGGAAATCATCTTCAGCAGCTCGATATTGCTTGCTTTTAACACACTATTAAAAAAAATTGAGCTGCAAATATTTCTTCAAATTAAACAATTTTTATAGAATAAATTGTACATCCTTTGTTTACGCATTCCTTTAACTAATATTAATTTTACATTAATAAGAATTTAGTTTAATTAAAACAGACTAATTAAGGATTTTCAATGGTATGCATGTGTTGCGGGTAGGATTGTAAAAAATATATTCGATATATCCGCTCAATGTTTCATATTCGTACAATATCGTAATTTAACTTCAACTTAAAATAAAAATCAAGTTTACAGATGAAAATATTTTTTTCAGGCAATTAAACCAGAAAACGCAAAATCTATTGTAAAATTTCAATAAAAAGTAACAATAAATAAATAAATGTATTACAGGTACAGTAGAATCTCTTTTATCCGAAACTCTTTTAACCGAAACTCTCGATTAACCGAAATCCATTTTTAAAGGTTCTATTTTTTTACTATCACATTCCTTGTGTGCAAAATCCATTTTGAAAGCTTTTTTTTTTTTTTTTTTACTATCATATTTCTTGTTTGCAGCAAGCGGTTCTTTCAGAACCACGAGTACATATAAATATTTTCTATCTCCTTTCTTAGAATTCCTTTGAATTTAACATGAGTTTCCGTAAGCTGCGGAGTGGAACAAACCAAAACAAACAAATTAGCAATTTTGAAACTTTTGAACGTTTTGCAAAAGGCTTGGCATGGCTGGAGCAGCAGAAAGACTGTGATACTGGTGTAAAATATTAAAAATATAGCTTTAAAGCAAAGGCAATCGAAACTGCGACAAACAAAATATTGTTTCAAATCCATGTGAAAGGTACTTAATTTCAAAATTAAAATTAAGGTAATTTATTCTTGTTTCTATTTTGCTATTGCTTTATTTTTATTAAGCACTTGTTATCATAATAAGAAATAGCACATGTATATATCCTTAATCTTAAAATTGAAACATTCTCGATTATCCGAAAATTTCGATTTTCCGGAAGAGGGTCGGTCCCCAATTACTTCGGATAATCGAGGTTCTACTGCACTTACTTAAAAATAGGTAGAGGTTATAAAGATATATAAAATATAATATATTACAAAATTTTAAGCTTTTACGTTACTTAGTTTTGGAAATATGATGCGCGCAATGTCAAAAACATCTAATTTGAGAAAAATGACATTAAAGTTCAAATTTACTTTGAGTTGAATAGGTATCGCTCCACATATTTTATCATAAAATCGGTTTTAATGGAAGTATCGTCATAATTTTTTTTTTTAAGATCGGTAACATGTTATTCTTTCATAATAGAAAAAAAAAATGCCTTTCTAAAAAGTTTTAAGATGATCCCCCCCCCCCCCCCTAATCGCGTTATTTCATCAATAATTGTCACAAGAAAAGAAAACAATCATTAATACGAAATGATTAAGAAATAGCTATACAACATACAATATGTCAAAATTAGAATAATGTCCAAGTTTTATTTCAAATAAGTCAAATGTATAGCATTTAAATAGATACTTGACGTCACATGCTTAGAAATTCCAAGAAGTGATGGGAAAAAAAACTGCACGGAAATAACTTTTTTATATTTATACAGGGTGTTCCAAAAACATTGGAACGCACTTTATTTTTTACTTTCTCCTATCTTTACAAGAAGAAAGTATTGGTTTCATGAAAATTTTCGAATTCCGGTTTTTAACGGATTTACACATTTTAGGGGCCAGAGAACTCGAAAAGCATGTTTTTACAAAATGTCTGTCTGTGAGTCTGTCTGTCCGTCTGTCTCTGTGGGTGTGACACAAATTTTGTGGGCACTCTATCTCAAGAACTAATGAACGAAATTTAATTAACTTTGGATTCAGTTACTACCTGATATAAACTGCTGCTGATTACTTTTTGGTATAAATCGCCCAAAAGGTGGCGCTGCTATGCTCCATTTTTTCCGATTTCTGCAATAGCTATATCTCAAGAACTAATGCACGGATTTTCCTCAAACTTCAGATTCAGTTAGTCCCTGATATATATTGGTGCCAAATACTTTTTAGTGTAAATCGCCGAACAGGTGGCGCTGCTATGCGGCGTTATTCATTATTATCGCAATAGCTCTAGCTCAAGAACTAATGCACGAATTTTCACCAAACTTCAGATTCAGTTAGTCCTTGATATAAAATTGTTTTGTTTCGTTTTTAGTGTAAATCGCCCTACAGGTGACGCTGCTAGGCTGCATTATCACTATTTCCGCAATAACTGTATCTCAAGAACTAATGCACGAATTTTCACCAAACTTCAGATTCAGTTAGTCCCTGATATTTGAGTTCACTTCAGTTTGTTGATCGTTTCTTTGAATAATTGCCGTTTATCTGGTTTATCCGGGCCTATTGGCTTGGCAGTGGTTTCGTTTGGTGGTGGAGGGGATTCTCCCCCGGAGCATATAGCCTATGCCAAATTTGGTGGGCGCTCCGGTTGGGTGATCTAGTCCCTGATATAAATTGGTTCTGATTAGTTTTTTGGAGTAAATCGACCAACATGTGGCGCTGCTATGTAGATTTTTTACGATTTACTCAACAGTTCTACCTCAAAAACTAATGCACGGATTTTCATCAAACTTCAGATTCAGTTACACCTTGACCTAAGTTGTTACTGATTAGATTTTTGTGTAAATCACATATCCGGTGGCACTGATGTGCTTCATCTTTCTGGAAATATTAACATTTATGACATAGAAGAAAGTTTTGGGATTGCCACATCCGACTAGTTTTCATGATAGCGTTATGTAGGCAATGTAAATTGAAAAGGTGTTTAAAATAAGGCAGGAACTAAAATTAGGTTGATGAAATAGCTCTTTCCCTTTTTAGGTGCGTTCGTAATTATATAAATATGTAGCACCTATAGTTGTCGTTTGGTCATTCCGTCTGTCTGTCTGTCCGCATATATCAGCGCAAAAACTACCCAACCGAATGGTTTGAAATTTTTTTACACATAATCGGGGTTTTGGGATTGCCACATCCGACTAGTTTTCGTGATAGCGTTATGTAGGCAATGTAAATTGAAAAGGTGTTTAAAATAAGGTAGGAACTAAAATTAGGTTGATGAAATAGCTCTTTCCCTTTTTAGGTGCGTTCGTAATTATATAAATATGTAGCACTTATAGTTGTCGTTTGGTCATTCCGTCTGTCTGTCTGTCCGCATATATCAGCGCAAAAACTACCCAACCGAATGGTTTGAAATTTTTTTACACATAATCGTTACAGAATTTTGTAGAGTCATTTCAAGTTTTATCAAAATCGAATCAAACCTTGGTTCGCTATGGTGATTACGTCATATTTGAGATGGAGCAATGTTATTTCCATATTACTGAATTTAATATATATAATCGTAATAAATTTTGAATTCATGCATTTTCGCATAAGACTGCAACAGCTATTGCACCAAGATCTCAGAATTTATAAAACTAGTTATAGTATGAACGCACCTCATTTGCCACGTTTGACGTACAATTTCCGAGTTGTTCAACTTACATTCTATACGTATCTCCAACAAATAAATAAATAAAAAAAAGATGAAAGCGTGTTTCAATATTTTAGGTATACCTATAGGATATATATATATTAATTAAATTCATTTTATTTTATTTTTTTCCAAAATTAAAATAGTGAAAAGGTTTTCAGTTTAATTGGATTTATTTCCTAAAAATTATTATTATTATTATTTTCTACTTAAACAAGTTTTTAATTTAAAAGTGATGTGTATTTAGAATTGGAAACAATGTATTCCACAAAAAAAGAAAATAAATACTACACAATATTATCCTGAGCTGAACACATAACTTACTGTTAAAATTAATAAAAATCTAAAAGAAAGATAAGAAAATATATTTGTTTAGTAACTACATAAATATTTTCTTTCAAAAATATTAAAAGAGACTTTTTTTTAAATATTCTTTCAACATCCCCAAAAAATCAACAAGTAGACAGAGAATACTTAAAACGTGAGGGGAAGATATATGAAAAACATACCGAAAAGGGCTTAGTTATGCTTCGCAGAGGTACAGAGCTCGATAATGTCTACGTGTTTCGCAATATCCGATGCGCCGTTATCAGTCTATGATGCTAAGAAAAAAAAAAAAAAACATACAGAGCAAAAAAACGAAGAAAAACAAATTCAAAACTTCAAAAATCAGCGGAAGAACTTCATGCTGCGATGGGTACGATACCTAAAAGCTAACGGAAATCCTGAACAAAAATATTTTTCGAAAAGTAAACCCGGATAAGGAAGATCTTAGATAGAAAAAGAATTGATTTCTATATTTAAAAGGACACCAAGTTAAGTTTTTTTTTTCATGCTCATTCCTAGATTTTTTTAAAACATAAAATGGGAATTTATGCATCGTACCGACTGTGAATTATCTAGCTGTTTATTAAATCTAGTGGAAAAGGGTATTATAAACCATTTGAAAATGACACAAATATTAATAGAAAGTAAAATGTACAAAAACTGTTTTTCTAAACTCAGAATGAAATTTCAATAAAAAAAGTCCTAAAATATTGTTTTTGTAAACCGTGATTCAAGTACATTTTGTATAGTACAAGTACATGCAAGTACATACACCGTGATACATTTTGTAATACATGTGATTACAGAATGATATAGTTATTAAAACGATAAATGGGGAATAATTTTTAGTACAATAGGGATAAAATTTCTAAAAATAATTTAAACGAATTTTCATTAATTCAGGTATTTAATAAATAATTTTGTTATCCAATAATTTAATAATGTAATTCTTTTAGATTTTAAAATTTCACAAACATGATTTTTAAATCACACATTAATTATTATTTACAATTTTCAACGTTATGTTATCTGTATTTCCCTCGAATGTAGAAATAGACGAAATGATTTCTTTGATGAAAGAATCGGAATCGATTAACTTAGGAAAATTAATCGATTTTTTTTTTAACGATTCTTGGATTCTTTTTTAAACTTTAAAGTTTATTCTATTATGAATGATGAAAAATGGATGAAAAATGGGAGGGCTTTTAGCTTGCTTAATTATTATTTTTTCATTTTTATTTTTCCAATTTGATATTTGAAAGTCTGTTAGATATATGTCAACGCAGATTTTCTAATGGAACAAAATCTTTTAAATTTCAAATTTCTACATTTACATTTAGAATAACGAGAAATCTTTATTATTGCTGATAAACAAGAAAACTTTTCTAGGGGGATGTCGCTTTACATTCTATGGAATAGAATTTGAAATTTAAAATATTGTGTGGCATTACCAAAAATATGGACGCTTTATCTTTTTTTTTCCCGATAATACAATATAATTGCAATATAATTTGTTACTACATAATTAAAATATAAAACATTTTAATAGCAAATTGGCTCAAAAAACTAATTTCATTTTATTTCCCTTCTTGAAAGATGCAAAATTATAACATTTGGTACTTATGACCCATGTCCTGAAGATAGATCGCTAAAAATAATTCTCAATTTCAAATCTTGTTTATTGTTGCCAATCACATTCAGTAGAGTAATTTAACATTATTAAATACACAACATTGTTAAAAATGTCAAATAACATAAAAACCATACAATAAAATGAACTATAAACTACAATTAATTACACTAGATTAATTCTAACACAATTGAAGAGCTGAGTGGATGAACATGTTATGCTACATTTTCTAAAAAAAATTTTTATCTTTTGGATGAAAGCGTTATGAGGTATCCTATCACATGGTGAAGTTAAAATACTAAGATTCCATTTAGTCTTGAAGATTTAAGACATTATTCATTAATATTCAATATTTTAATATTTAATAATGTCAGTAATATTAATAGTTTTTAATATTTGAAAATTAAATATGAATAAGTTTTTCTGAGAGAGTTTAGTACCACGTCTGTTAATATTTTAAACACATGTCATCAAATGGAAAATAAATCATTAAAATTTACAGCAAAAACTTTCACTTCAAATTTCTTGAAATGCAACTTTTGCTACTTAACATGTTCTTCCATTTAGCTCTTCAATTATTCTAATTGGTGAATATCTGGTCCTAATCCAGGTCCGGACATTTTCCGCCCATTTGAAAATTTACATCTCACATGATTTATTTACCAATTAGAATAATTATGTTAAAGTTAATCTAGTGTAATTACGCATCGAGCGTTTTCTGGAGTTCCATTACCTGCGATTTATTTTGTTGAGCTGAACCAGATTTCAGACCAGATATTATAATCAATAAGGTTAGCTGGGTGAAAAAGTTCCACCAGATTCGTCCAGGATAGCTCAGATGGCAGAGCATTGGCGGCTTCAGCCAAGAGATCCCTGGTTCGAATCCTGGTCCGGACATTTTTTGCCCAGTTGGAAATTTACATCTGATAAAATGAATAAATCAGCTATGATAAATAATTAATTAAAAAAACTATAAACTATCATAAATAAATAATAATAAGCTAAAAACCATAAAAAAAAGAAACTATAGTAAATAAATAAACGATAACAGACAAACTATATGGCTGTCAAAAAATAAGTATTACTGTAATGAGCCTTATTGTATATTCAGAGCACGTAAGTACAAAACATTCAAAAGGTAAGGTTTTTTTTGTTTGTTTGTTTGACTAGCGCTTCTCTAGGGTTTATAAAGGGATACAAAAATCTCCATAAGTTAAGTTTATAACATTGTTAAACTTAAAAAACGCCATGAGTTTTTTTTTTTTTTTTTTTTTTTTTTTTTTAAATAAAATGACGCAATGTCCTTGTAAATATGATAACTAAATCAAAATATGTCACAGTTTTTGTATTGCCTGTGGCAACCAGGCTTAGATTTAAAGGATTCCAATTCTTCTGTATGCATATATAATCCGCTGTTCGACAAACCGTATGCGAAGAATGTTTGAAATGGTATTTGTGTTTACTTCTAAATAAAATAGACAGAATGTTGTCCACCTGTTTTGTTGATAAAAATTTCTGTCTGTCCCATCTCCAGCGGGAAAGTTGCAAGAAGGCATTATTACGTTGAATGCATTGTGTAACAAAAATATATTATTGAATACTTTTAATTAACATAGACAGAATGTTGTCCGCCTGTTTTGTTGATCTGGGTTTTTTTTTAGCATATTTAAATTAATGTATCTATCTATATATATCTATATACCTATATATATAGATATATATATATAGATATAGATATATTATAAAGCAAACACATGTCCATGAGTAACGCTGACGTCATATTGGCGATGGCAACGTCCTAATTTAAGTATATAAAATAATTAAGTTATTTTGCCTTTTTTTTCTTTCTTTTTCAAATTTATTAACTTCTGAACATCACACAATGTCAGTTTTTGCACAGTTGAAAATGAAAAAAAAAATGTTTTTTTTTTTTTTCTAATGCATTGTCATTGAAATCTGTATCCCAATTTACTGATTTTTCATAATTTTTAAAATAATTTTTAAGTGTGCTTTAAAAAAAAATCTATCTCTATCACGTGCACCCAGCTTACGGAAGATCGACCGTTTGTATTTAAAACGATATAAATAGTTCAGCATTTTTTTCCTGCTTTTATTCTACAACAAAGTTAAAACTCCATCAATTAGTAAATAAAATAAAATAAAATACAAATTAAAAAAATCTGTAGAACTACGCCTTTATACCTTGAAATAATCAGAATAAAAAGGCATAATAGTATAATGTTTGACGATTTCTTCGTCAATCAACTTCTGGCATGAGGTTAATAACAAAAGTATCGCTTTTAATGAGTTTCATACTTCAAACCTTTATATGAATAGTAATAATAATTTTTTTCATATAAAAATGCTTTTTAGTATTCTTAAGAGTTTCAAGTTAATCAATTTAATAGTGTTTTTTTTTTTTTTTTTTTTTTTGATATAAACAAAAGGACTACGTCTGAATTCATTCATAATTATAAAAACTTTTCAAAATAACAGACATTACATTACACTACATTAAAAGATAAAAACCCTAAAAAAAATTTAAAAGGACGTTTCGGATTCATTCTGAATCCCTCACCAGCTAATTCCTACCGTAAAAGTCATACGAGGTTTTAAAGTTCAACAAGTAGACAAACATTACATCAAGTTGCCAAAAAATTATAGTTAAAACAAAACTGAATATTTTATTGGTAGAGATGCAGCCTCGTTAATTGCTAAATCAGCAGTTCTCGTGTACCAAGCTTCCAAAAAAGATATAACTTGCATATATGCTGCAGCCTGATCTAATTATATAAGCATTCTGAAAACTCGGAAAATGATCAGTTTTCATGGCGTGATCAACAATTTTAGAATTAAAATTTTTATTTCTAAAGGTATGTTTATGCTCCTTAAGTCTTGTTTCAAGTTGTACGGCTGGTTTCACCTATGTAGACTGCATTACACTGTTTGCACGGAATTCCATAAACCACATCTTTAAACTGTCAGCTTGGATATCTATGCTTAAAATTGCTTAAAAGATGCTTAAGTGGTTTTTGTGGGATGAAGGACGTGTGAATTAGAGATCTGCACGGGCCGGGCTCGGGCCGATTTTCATTTACGGCACTCGGGCCGGGGCCGGTCTCCACTCTGTTCGGGCCGGGCCATACTTTTTTCTGAAGGCTCGGGCCGGGCCTAACTTAATTTTTCTGTACAGAGCCGGGCCTTGTTTCATTCCTAGTCTTCACGGCCCAAAATTTTCAGTCCTAGTTTTGAGCCAGCCCGTATGAAAATCATTGTCTCAGTTTGTATTCTCTGTTGTATTTTAATTTAGTTATATTTTAATATGCGTATTCTTTATTCGCATATGTGTAATATCTACTATTGTTTAAAAATAATAAATTTTAATGTTTAAGTGTAGAATAATGGCGATTCAAAAATGTAATCATTTTTTGCAAAAACTTTTGGGCCAGGCTTGATTTAACTGACCTTTAAATGGACCAGGGGCCGGGCCGGGCCGAGATTTTAACTTTTTTCCGGTCCGGGCCGATTTTTTTTCTCTATGAGTCGGTGCGGGCCTGGGCCTGGAAATGTCGGCCCGTGCAGACCTCTAGTGTGAATGCCAAGTGGTGTTTAATGCAGTGTAATGTAATGGTTGTTATTTTGAAAAGTTTTATAATTTAACGTTTATTGTTTTCTGTAATCAAACATGAAAAAAGTATGCAAATACAGTTAATTTTTCAAAAGAAATATCAAATTTTCAATAAAGCTAAATTTCTTTGTTATAAATTTTAATTTTCTTAAATAGTTTACATGCTAAATTTAAATAATTCAAGGGGGAAAATGAATAAAAAATATTTATAAATAAAAAAGTGTGTATGCCAAATTTCCTTTAGAAATAAATAAGACTCGGAATAGTGACACAATCCATTTAAATACTATCTTTAAGGGAAAACATTCACTGTAAAGAAAACATAAGTTTAAGAAACTGCATCACATTACTATAAAAAAAAACTAATTAATTAATTATTGTAAAACTTAAAAAATATATATATATATTTAATTAAACTGTAAAAAATACATACTTTTCTTAATCTTGGAAAATATAATATAAACATGAACAAAAATATATAATAAACACTTCCGAGTCACCTACGATTCTGAGGAGCGTTTTTTATCTTTTGAAATCTCACAAACCAATATCTTTTTCGCAATTTAAAGACACATTTAGGGAAGAGTAGCCGTATTTGGACCGCCGCTTTAATTGGACCGTTGCCATTCTGCTGTTAATTACAGGAAGAGACGCCATCTACCACTGAAATCCTACTCATCAGAATGACGTCACTCATGATTAGAAAAAGCAACCGCCTACCACCTGCTGTTTTCAGACAATTTTAAGAAACCTAAAGTTAGCTGTTTTAATCTAATTTTTTCATACTAAACGTAAGTGAACACTTTAAAACTAAGGTAAGTTGTTATGTTTTAATATACATATATGAATTCATTTGTTTATAATTTTATTTTAAAAATAATTTTGTCATATTAATAGGGATTTTATATGTTACTTTTAAACAACATATTTACAATTAATATATTTTATATGTGAATGCTAGAAGCGTCGTTGTTTAATTACATTGTGCGAGTCATATTATTTTCCACTACAAATTGGTTCGGTTTCAGAATAAACTGGATTGAAGTCTCATTTTATACTCTTGCAATTTTGATATTTATGACCGTTTCATGATGCTTTGATAATAATAGTGATTTTGCATGTAATACTCCCAGTAATTTCATACATCATAATTTATATGTAATTTCACGCCGTTCACGTTTAAAGCCTCATCTAAATCAAATGTAATTTATTTAGAATATTACGTTAGATGCAGTACAGAATTTCATATAATTCAAACAACATTTACTGGTTTCGCGATTTACTGTGACATTTATGATTAGTGCTTACATTATTCATTATACTATAGATGTAATATTAATGTCGTGCATTCTGCAGAATTCTACAAAATATCTAAATGCATATATTTTTTTTCTAAGTCGCAACTTCAAGCAAAAGTATTAACACACTTCATTTTTCTTACTAGTAAATAATAATTACTTTCATATTAGAACTTAATACTTTTTTACACTATACACTGTAAAAAAAAAAATAATAATGCCAGTTTTCCGGTAGGAATCGGAAAAATAGTTGCCCTTATCGTACCGGAATAATTTCCAATCCAGCTCGGAATAAAATCCGTAATATCGGAATAAAATCCGTAAAATAGCGTTTTACTGACTATTTCCTTATTTTTACGGATTTTATTCCGAGCTGGGTCGGAAATTATTCCGGTACGATAAGAGCAACTATTTTTCCGATTCCTACCGGAAAACTGGCACCATTTTTTTTTACAGTGTAAATCAATTATACAGCATACGAAAGTTATACTTGTACTAACTAATCAAGCGATGAAATCTATTATATATATAAAATCCAAACGGAAATTTCGGTCCGAACGCCGAGATTTCGAGTTCTACCGCATGGATTTTTACGGAACTTATACCTTTAGATAGGTATCGTTCCAGTGAAGGTTTTAAGCTATAACACATCATTCTACCTAGATTAGTTATAGAATTATTACGGAAAATTCTATTATTTTGGACTTTGTTACTTCATATTTCCTTAAATATCTGGGCTCCTATTGGTCGTAGAGCTTAGATCTCGCGCCAAAAGTTGCTCCAAAGCACCCAAGCAAACTTTTCCCCGCGATTATTTTGCCATCTTCCGATTTCCTCTAACTCTATTAGGGGCCTGCGTAGAGCCCCTTTAAAATATTTTTCGTAGTAATTTCAGCAATTATCTTAAATTATTGGTTAAGACCGCCACCCTCCCGATTCATGTATCTACGGAAAGGTTGCATGAAGGAGTTTCGTTCCGATACGCTTTCGTTAAGAATAGAGTGCGCTCCCTGGTGGTGGAATGTGGAACTAACATAACGCGATATTGTTAAAATTAGGAAATCTAACAATGCGATCTGTTTTAAACTTTGAGATAGTTCATAACACATAATCTATTATCTATTCTATTATATATATATATAAAATCTATTATCTATTCTATTATCTATTATATATATAAAATCCAAACGGAAATTTCGTTCCGAACGCCTAGATTTCGAGTTCTACTGCATGGATTTTTACGGAACCTATACCGTTAGATAGCTATTGTTTCAGGGAAGGTTTTAATCTATAACACATTATTCTACCTATATTAGTTTTAGAATTATGACGGAAAATTCTGTTATTTTGGGCGATAAATTTGCCATTTTATTTCTTGGCGAAATTCATCGTTGATAAAAAAAATTGAAACGGCTATTAAACCTCGAAAAATAAAAGAAAAACTGTTACTAATTTTATTTAAATTAAAAAAAAAAAAGAAAAAAAGAAGAAGAAAATCCGTTTTAATGAGTGATAATATTAAAAAACGGAAACATATAATCAAAACCTGAAAGAAATGTTTGTAATGCTTAAAAATTAATTTAATAAGAAATATTACACTTGATACGCAATATTTGGCTCTTTATCGCTTGCGTTAGATATGGAAACGAATCTGAAAATTTGATTAGATGAAATTTTAACGACATTTTCTTTCTGTTCTGTTCTTTTCTTTTTTTTTAATATCTAATTGTACCATCACGTGACTTATAGAAGAAACAAGCAGATGTAATTGTGAGTCACATGTGTAATTACTATTTGTTTCTTTAAAAATTTTTATTTTTCTTTTGTCGCCAAACAATGTGATTTTAAGCCAAAAATGCATAAGCGTGACATTAGCTTGAGGATGTTCTCACAAATGGTGTTTTTTTAGGTGAAAGAGATCATTTTTTGAGTACATTTTCATATTCAATTGTAACTTATATAGATATCAGTTAATTTTTAAAAATGGAATCGAATACTTAAATTTCAGTGTGAATTTCTGCCACACATACATATTGTAAAATAATTTCATACTTTTTAAAATGTTTTTCACCGTAATTCCGAAAGCATGTGATATTTATAAACTCGAACTCAGATCAACGAGTATTACCCATTTTATTTAAGCAAATATTATCTATTTTCTCAAGCCAATTTCATTTATAGGAAAATTCACACATTCGAAATCTAGGAAATAAAGATAATTTTTAAGGAAATTTATGTTTTAATACGTTATTACTATGGAAAAACTCAACAGTTTGAAAAAAAAAAATTACAAGTCTTTTGTAATTCGTCATTTCTTCTTCGTCTTTCTTCGTACTTTCTCCTCTGTTATGTAATATTTCAAATGATATTGGACTAATTTTCGAACATCGATTCACCGCAAAATCGCATATCTAATATAGTATATAAAGTAAAGTCTGGATTAGGGGACTAATTAACGCACAGCTCAAACTTCTGAACCTAAAATCTTGAAAATCGTGGTAAAAATACTTCTTATGACATAAACTTCTGCTAAGAAAGGATTTTCTAAAGTGTCACCCCTAATGGTTTTTGCACGGGGAGGGGAAAAAAATCGAATATCAAAATTATGCGTCAAATGATAGCATATTTTTTGTAGTTTTGTATGCTGAATCGAATGCTACCAAATAAATTTTTATAAGTCCAACAGTTCATGACACATTTCATATTTTTCTAATTTGGCGGTGTCTTTGGCATCTAAACCTCAAAGTATCTATCATTACATCCGTTACTCTAGCAACGGAAAAAATTCAAATCAACCCTTTTGGCTAAAAAATAAAAACGGCTCTATGAGTTTGAAATAAAAATGCAAGCATCTTAATTTTTTAAGAAAATAGTGATTTTATGTAAAATAAAAGGGAAAAAATTACTGAGAATTCAGCGTTATAAAACAAAAATGGAAAAGGTACTACTTAGATATTCCGTCGACCAAAAGTCGATCGTCAAACTATAAGATTAAATGCCAATAATGGTTGATCGTAAGTATCAAATTCACTTGAATTTAAACAAACTACATGTGTTTACGTCATCAAGTGATTTTAATTTCGACGTTTTATTTGTATTTTTATTAATGTTATACTAATTTATTTGTTATTTCGTTATTTAAAATAAAGATTATGTCAATTTATATAATTTGGCGAAATTGGTCGACGGGATAACAAGTAGTACCAATGAAAATATTTAAGTATGAAAGCAATGTTTGTAACGACTTAAAAATTATTTTCATATATATAAACTCGGTTTATGGCGTCAGATGCCGTCATCCGAAGAATCTACAAGAGTCTTTTTCCATTTTTCCGGTCATAGGTTCCTCAATGAAAGAAATTGGAATTGGAATAATATTGTGCGATTTATAAATTGCTCCTTGATAAGAAGAAAAAATGGGTACATTTATAACAACCGAGTGCACATCTCGCTGATAGCATTTTTAAAATTCCCAGTAGCAGTAGTTACATTTTGCGTACGTAAATTAAAAATATTTTTTTGTTTTTAATTATGGCATTATTTCCTGTTATTGTTTATCTTTTCAGTTTTTTAAATGAAATTAGTATAAGGCATGCATTTTAAATGAAATGAGTGAAAGGTTTGTGTTTTAAATGAAAATAATAAAATAAGAATATGCTATGAAAACAATCTTTATTGATTTATTACCTGCGCCCGGCTGACATAAAAGTATCACAAAAGCCACATATTCACTTTTCTTTGAGTAGTTGCTCATGAGAATTCAAATTAACCTTCCGCAATCGGATACTTCACATATTGGTGTATTAGCTTTAATGTTGAAAGCATCGTTTATGTTTGAAGCAAAAACTTTACTATGAATTCTATTACACAAAATCGCATCATCATCATCTACTATATATTTACAACGGAAATTTGTATTTTATTCCGATTGTTTATAATACTTTCATAGGATATACCACAATTAGTTAGGTAATAATTTTGGAAAGGTTTTAGTGTATACATATTGTTCAAGGGTACTTAGTTATAGAGCAACAGTAAAAGTTCAAAAATTAAGTGAACCTGATTATGAAAGTTTAGCGTTTTTAAAAAAATCTGCAGAACATATTTTGTTACAAGTGGCCCTGTTGCATGACATTTAGGAATGGTGTTAGTATATACGATTTCATTATATGTTGATTAGTTACAGAGGTATTAATTCCTGTTGTCATAACGGTCTCATTACCCGACCATAAGTGCGCTGTTTATAATCAACTAAAACAATTACTTCTTAATTGCTAAATTTTGTCCAACGCTTAAGATAACATTATATCGCAATGGCGTTCGCATCGTTTTCAGTAATGAGCAAGGTCAAGCTGAAGATCCATATCGTTTAAAATACAAGCTATATTCACCATTTAGTTTAATCCAAGGTTCATTTGGAAATATTGACCAGCGCAGCGGGCATAGCCTGCTAGTAAAGAATAAAAAGAAAAACAGAAAATATTTAATAATACATGTATACATTAATAATTAGTTATTTTAAAAAATATTTAATTATGTCGCATTTTCCCTTAATTTATAACTCTGTAAATGAAGCATTTATTTTTTGTGTAATATTTTGAAAAAAAAATAATGATAACATGATTTTTCAATCTCATTCCAAGTATAAATAAAACTTCAGTAAAATATAAAAAAATATATATAAATCTATAAAAAATAAAACTTCAAAGTAACTCATTTCTTTCAAGTCATATTTTTCTCAAGCCATATTTATAAGCGAAACCCTACCATTTTTCTATTATAGTAAAAATAATAATTATATTATGTATTACCTCCGAGTTGCAATATTTATTATCACTGTAAGTAATTAATTTATGAATAAAAGTAGTTTATGCACATGTTACAAAATGCTCCCACTGGTCTTATTTTTAATACCGGTTTATCTGAAAGAAAATTTCTTGGTAAATAATTAAAAAACGTATCTGTTATAAAGTAAATAAATATTTATTATATCTCAAAACTCTTCATTAATAAAGAAATAAATATTGAAAAATAATCTTTGTAATATAAGATAGAAAACTACATTGTTTTTTTCCCTCTCATTTTTTAAATAGTAATTTGCAAGAGTGCTTTTTATTTCAATCTATCTTTTATAAACTATATCTTTCAGATAATTAATTTTTCTTCTATACAACACTAACAAACTTTTAACGCGATTTTGTATACATTAGTTTTAAGAGTCATTATTTTGAAAATCAGGCAAAGTGTGATAGTTGTATTTTTTGATTTGCTTGATATTTTTTTATATGGAAGTAGATCACATTTAACGAATAATGTGCAATTTTGAAGCCCCTGAAAAAATTTTCCCTTCACTGTAAAAAATGTCAAAGCTCAAAGTTGTGACCGCCATTTTTCATGAAAAGTGAAATGCGAGTATGTTTGCAGTGCTAAAGCTTGGGAAAGCAACGACATCCCAAAATTCTTTTGTGGTGATATGTTAGTACAACACTACCTGCTTAGTAAATTGTATTCGTTTCTATGGGGCATTGTTATTTTACATTGTTATGCTGCCTCAAAATGCAATGAAAATGACGTTTTTGTCCGTTTTCCGCACATATTTTCTTATTTAAGCAATAGTACCCCAAACTTTTCCTTATAGAATATCAAAGTGTACTACTAAATAATATCAAACTTTACCGGAATATTGCTGCTGTTAGCAGGAATAGTCTGTTAAATATTCAAAAATTTCAAAATAGACAGCATTTCAATTAGTCTTTTCTCAAAACAGCGTCACGGTTCAATAAAGCAAAATATATCACGTAGTAGTTGGAAGTATGTACAAACACATCGAAAAGAAAAAAAGGTCAGACCTCGTCGTATTTTTACAAAAATAAAATGTCAAATGTCACAAAAAAGGCTGTCATTTATCATACTTTTTCCCAATCAGAAAACGAAACATCCCGTTTCTCTTTCCGCTAGGTATGTTTTTTCCCTATGAGAAAATGAAATATCCCTTTTTCTTTCCCCTTCCTTGTTCTAAATTAGGGGTGCACAACCTTTTTAAGAGAAGTGCCACTTAGAAAAATGTCTCGGTTGTCGAGGGCCACATCAGTAACAAAGAGAGAATACTATTTCGGGCAGGTGATCTGTGGCCTATAATCAGATAAAAAACATGTTTTCAGAGGGGGGCGGGGAGGTGTTACCCCTCTAGGTTCCTTTTCCTAGTCAACATATACAATTCAGTTGGGAAGGATAAATCAACATTTTAGATACGTATACATAACAGAGATATAGCAAGGATTAGTTTCAAGGAGTGATAATATTCCTTGACTGTATTCGGGGAAGTAAATTTTGCTTTCTCAGAAGTGCTAAAAAACAAACATAGGCATGAAAGTAACTATCGCCAAAAAAAAAAAAAAAATAGGAATTTTATGAAGGAGGAGGACTTGATCAATGAAATTTGAAATTTTTTCACACCTGTTCAAAGAAATTCGCTATTTTTTCCCGTCCGATCAATGAAATATGCAATTTTTTCGCTCTTGATAGAGAAAATTTGCAATTTTTCTGAAGCTGATCAAGGAAATTTGAGATTTTTCGGCGCCTGATGGACAAAATTTCAGATTTTTTCGCCCCAGATAGACAAAATTTGCGATTTTTCTGCACCTGATTAACGAAATTTGCGACTTATCCGCGCTTCATGAACAAAATTAACGATTTTTCCATGCCCGACCAATGAATTTAGTGATTTTTCCGAGCCCGACCAATGAAATTCGCGATTTCTCTGTGCCGATCGACGAAATTTGCGATTTTTTCTCGCGATAAACTGACGAAACTCACGATTTTTCCGCAGCCGATCAAGAAAATTTGAGATGTTTCCGAACCCGATCAACAAACCTCGCGATCTTTCGGTGATCGATCGACGAAAATTGCGTTTTTTTCGTGCTTCACCGACAAAATTCGATTTTTCGTGCACTCGATCAACGAAATTCGTCATTCTTAACTGACTGATGAAATTTGAAATTTTTTCCCGCGGCAAATTGACGAAATTCGCGATTTTTTCTCGCTACAAACTGGCAAAACTCAAGATTTTTCCGCGGCGGATCAACAAGAATCACGGCTTTTCCGCGCATCATCGACAAAATTCGCGATTTTTACTTGACCAATCAACAAAATTTGCTATTTTTTCGCGGCTAATCGACAAAATTCGCACTTTTTCTGAGCCTGATCAACAAAAGTTGCGAATTTTCCGAGCCCGATCAACGAAATTCGCGATTTTTCCGAACCCGATCGACAAAACTCACAATCTTTCTGTGCCCGATCGACAAAACTCTCTATTTTTCTCTGCTTCATCGTCAAAACTCGCAATTTTTCTGTGCCAGATCAACAAATTTTGCAATTTTTCTGTGTCCGATCGACGAAATTCGCGATTCTTAACGGGCTGACGAAATTTGCAATTTGCTCGCGGCAAATGGACGAATATCGCGAATTTTTCTCGCGATAAACTGACGAAACTCACGATTTTTCCGCAGCCGATCAAGAAAATTTGAGATGTTTCCGAACCCGATCAACAAACCTCGCGATCTTTCGGTGATCGATCGACGAAAATTGCGTTTTTTTCGTGCTTCACCGACAAAATTCGATTTTTCGTGCACTCGATCAACGAAATTCGTCATTCTTAACTGACTGATGAAATTTGAAATTTTTTCCCGCGGCAAATTGACGAAATTCGCGATTTTTTCTCGCTACAAACTGGCAAAACTCAAGATTTTTCCGCGGCGGATCAACAAGAATCACGACTTTTCCGCGCATCATCGACAAAATTCGCGATTTTTACTTGACCAATCAACAAAATTTGCTATTTTTTCGCGGCTAATCGACAAAATTCGCACTTTTTCTGAGCCTGATCAACAAAATTTGCGAATTTTCCGAGCCCGATCAACGAAATTCGCGATTTTTCCGAACCCGATCGACAAAACTCACAATCTTTCTGTGCCCGATCGACAAAACTCTCTATTTTTCTCTGCTTCATCGTCAAAACTCGCAATTTTTCTGTACCAGATCAACAAATTTTGCAATTTTTCTGTGTCCGATCGACGAAATTCGCGATTCTTAACGGGCTGACGAAATTTGCAATTTGCTCGCGGCAAATGGACGAATATAGCGATTTTTTTCGCGAGAAACTGACGAAACTCACGATTTTTCCACAGCCGATCAACAAAATTTGTGAATTTTTCGAACCCGATCAACAAAACTTGCGATAGTTCAGTGCCCGATCGACGAAATTTGTGATTTTTCCGTGCTTCAGCGACAAAATTCGCGATTTTCCCAAACTCGATCAACAAAATTTGCGTTTTTCCTGCACCTGATCGAAAAAATTCGCTTTTCTTACCCAATCAACAAAACTTACGATTTTTCCGTTCCCGACAGCGAAAGTTGCGATTTTTCTTCTCCCGATCGACGAAACTCGCGATTTTTCCTTGTCTGATCAACAAAATTAGTGATTTTTCCGTGCTCGCTCGATGCAATTCGAGATATTTTTAGACAAGCGACTGACGAAATTCGGAACTTGGGAGTTTTCTATGTTCATATCTATGGTATCGGTTGGCCGATTAACGAAATTCACGATTTTTATCTGCTGACGAAATTTGCAATTTTTTACCACGAAAAATTGACGAAATTCATGATTTTTTTTCCTGCGACCTATGGACAAAAATTGCGATTTTTCCAGTTTTAAATTGCCGAAATTCGCGGGCTACAAGTTAACCCATAGCGGGCCACTTTTGGTCCACGGGCCACAGGTTGTGCATCCCTATTCTAAATGGAAAAAAGGGAAATTTAAACGGGATATTTTGACTGTGAATTTTGGTAAATTTTGTTATTTTTTTTTCTAAAAATATGACGAGGCCCCACTTTTTTTTATTTTCCATGTGTTTGTACATGTTTTCAACTACCACGTGATACATTTTGTTTTATTGAACCGTGACGCTGTTTTGAGAAATGACTAACTGAAATGTTGCCGATTTTGAAATTTTTGAATATTTAACAGACTACACTTCGATAAAAAGTTTGTGGTACTATTGCTTAAATAATAAAATACGAGCGGAAAATGGACAAAAACGTCATTTTCATCGCATTTTGAGGCAACATAACAATGTAAAATAACAATGCAACATTGAAACGAATACTGTTTACTAAGCAGGTAGTGTTATACTAATACACTGCTCAAAACAATTAAAGGATATTTGAAGTTTTATATAAAATAAAGATATAAACGAAATTTTTTTTGCCGAAAATAGAAGAAGAGAATCACAAATGCAAATTTTTCTGGTTTTCAAACTGTGGAGTATGCAAATTTTGAGTTCGACGTCAAAAACTTCGCTTCAGCGGCAGCGAATGAAATTTGACTTTCAACTGGATAAAAGAGAATGAAGACAAGGATGATCGGCATTCAGTGATTGCTTTGTTTCGATGAGTACGATGTCTCAGCGAAGTCATTTGACAGATTCAGAAGCTTTGAGAATTGTTCGTAGGTTAGAAGGGGGCCAAACTCAAGCCGAAGTAGCGCAAGCAATTGGAGTGTCACAAAGTGTCATTTCCAGGATCTGGAACCGTTTTTTGGAGAGTGGATGTGCAGGCCGAAGACCAGGGCAAGGTCGTAGACGGGCAACAACGCCCAATGAAGATCGGTATTTAGCGTTAACAGCTCGGAGACACCGAACCATGAACGCTACTCTTCTCCAACAACACCTTCGCTCGGCTACCGGCACCACGATTTCAACTCAGACTGTCCGAAACCGGCTCCATGCTGTAGGTCTGTATGCTCGCCGACCGATGGTATGTGTTAGATTAACATCAAGGCATCGTCGCAACCGCAGGGAGTGGGCAACCGAGCATGTCAACTGGAGGAGAAATGAATGGAGCAATATTCTGTTTTCTGACGAGTCCCGTTTTTCTGTGCATCCGGATAATAGGCGTATTTTCATCTGGAGGGACCGTGGCAGTAGGAATAATCCTGCGTTCGTGCACGAAAGTGTCAGATTTGGCGGTGGAGGAGTGTTGGTGTATGGTGGCATCTCCATTGACGGGCGCACTGACCTCTACATCATTCGAGATGGAGCTCTGACTGGTCGCCGATATAGGGATGAGATCCTCAGACCTATTTTAGTCCCTTACGCTGCAGCAATCGGAGATAACTTCATTTTAATGGACGATAACTGCAGGCCACATCGTGCAAACCTGGTGGAGGATTTCCTTTTCGAGGAAGGAATCGTTCGAATGGAATGGCCAGCGTGTTCTCCAGACATGAATCGAATCGAGCACGTTTGGGACGCTCTAGGAAGACGAGTGTCTGGCCGCCAACAACCCCCACAAACTCTCCAAGAACTGGAAAGAGCTCTTCTGGAAGAGTGGGGCAGAATACCCCAACTCGTCATTAATAGCCTCATTGAGTCCATGCCTCAAAGGTGTTCAACGTTGCTGGCCGCCCGTGGAAACCATACCCCCTACTGAAAATGATTTTCTTTGAAGAAAACACCTTTTCTTATTCTTTTTTTCTCATATGCACAAATTGTGTTTTTTTTCTTTAGTACACAAATGCGCAATAAAATGCATTTTTTTCTGCCAAACATGTGTAATTTATTCTCATATAACCTACTATGTCTGTCGACCATGTATCAATCAACTAAACAGTTTACCAGATACAAAATCCACCTAAAACTGCAATATCCTTTAATTGTTTTGAGCAGTGTATTTCATCACAAAAGAATTTCGAGATGTCGTTGCTTTACCCCGCTTTAGCACTGCAAACATACTCGCATTTCACTTTTCATGACATTCACAACCTCGAACTTGACATTTTCTACAGGGAAGGAAAAATTTTTTCAGGGCTTCAAAATTGCACATTATTCATTAAATGTGATCTACTTCAACATAAAAAAAAAAAATAAAACAAATCAAAAAATACAACTATCAAAATATCACTTTTTTGTCTGAATTTCAAAATAATGGCTCTTAACTTTCTATTAAAAAAAAGTTGAATGCGGCAAAATGTGTTTAAGGAAAGGTATCTAGAATAAGCATTTTAAAGTTCTCATTATATACAGATCTTATTTATTCGAAGCTTGTTGATTTTTTTTATGCAACACTAACAGACTTTTAATGTATTTTAGGGGGGGGGGGATATAAAACAAGCTCTTGTATACACCAGTTTTAGCTACATATTAAAAAAACTTGAATACAGCAAAACGCATTTTTTGGAGAAGTATTCAGTATGAACATTTTGAAGTTCTCATTACTTACTGGTCTTATACATTCTAATTTTAATATTAATAATATAAAAAATGAGAAATTGTGCTCGAATGCTTGTCCTTCAATTCAAAGCAACTTTTAAGAATGCTTTTTAAATGAATTTAGCTTTTATAAACTATATTTTTCAGATTATTAATTTTTTTTCTGTACAGCACTTAAAAATTTTTAACAAGCTTCTGTAAACATTAGTTTTAGCTACCTATATATAAAAAAAGTTGAATACAGTAAAATGTATTTTAGAAGAATGTATCCAGTATAACTATCCCTCACATTTCAGCTCGTCAATACTATGATGCCGTACGATCGTTGTACTATATATGCAAAATGTAGCTATTTGAATGAATATATCATTTTTCTTACAATATTGAGTATTTTTTTAATATAAAGTAACAGACCTTTTACATGAGAAATGATAACGGTAGAAAGCAACTTCATTTAAAAAAAATCTCTACCGTCCCGGCCTACAGGGGGAGGTAGATTTCGAAGTTAAGTATACTAATTTCACCAACAAAAACTAAATCATGATTAGAGATTTATCCACTTTAACAATTTTATCTGGCTGCTTTTGACACGTTTTTATTTCATTTTTATATAATAGCTGGTTTTATCAGAATCATGTTAAGGAGGTATTCAAAAAAATATTTTTCCATGCTCAACAACTCGAAATTTTCTGGCACATTTTCAGATTCATTTTTAATAGAAAAAATATTAAACTTGCTGACGTGATTTTTGAAGAGATTTATAAAAGACCTGTGTTTTTATTTTTCGTTCAATTAATTAAAACTTGATTTATGAACAATTATTTTCTCAGTAGGGCAATATTTTTACTTTCTAACATAATCGCTTCGGGAAATTTCTGTTCAAAATGCCTACTTTGACATCATTTTTAAAAATATATTCTGCCTCTATCAAAAAATTATTACGGTACATTACGGTACATTATATAGTTTCTGAATAAGAGAATCTACCAATTGGATGCGTTTGAGAGCAAAAAGGAATTTAAAAATGAATCAGAAAATAAGTAGTTTGGATTTGAATGCACACTTAATAAGATGATTTTTTTCTTTAACCGCTATGTATTTTCAATTTGTTTTTGCTGTAAGAATTGGTCCTATCAGAAACTTGTCTGTATAAATGTTGTAGACAATATTAAGAAGATATGTGCTAAATTTACGGGAATTTTATATCTTGTAAATTGACGGAGTTATGGATTTTTTCTTTATCACCCCCCCCCCTTTTTGTTTTCGTTTTTATTTTTTGCGGTACAAATTGGTACTATAAAAAACTTGCGAATATAAAAGTTGTAGATAATATTAAGGAGATTTATAATAAAATTAATTGGATTTGATATCTTGAGAATTGACGAAGTTATAAATTTTTTTCTCCCCAAAATCCTATTTTTTGCGCATCTTGAGCCCATTTTTAATTTGATCAAAAATCTGTGATACATAAATTTTTGGTCCTATTTTTAGAAGTAATAAAAACTTTAAACTGATTTGATATGTACAAAAATTAAGAAGTTATGGGGTTTTTTCGGTTTTCACAAAACCCCTTCCTATTTCCATCCTCTTGGTTCGATTTTGCCCATTAACGAACTTGACCGAGATTTTATGCTCTTTGATTTTATATATCAGTTTGGAAGAGATTTGTGCAAAATGTGGAAGTTATCGTGTCCAGAAAAAAGTGATATATATAGATCTCTCTCTCTCTCCCTCTCTCCCCCCCCCCCTCTCTCTCTCTCTCTCTCTCTCTATATATATATATATATATATATAAAGTTTTTTACTGAAGGTGGTTTTGGGTTCTAGAGGTCATGATCGGTGTAGATCTGCAAAAAATTTTCAGAAATTCCAACATAGGGGAGAATGTAATAGGTAGTATTTCATACGAAATCTACCTAAAATAATCGCTGATAAAACAAACTGGCTTTTCTCCTGAAAGATATATAAACAGGTGGTAATAGATTTCGGGAATTTTGCTCATATATACAATAATAAATTTTTATTTATCGACATGCTAATAAAAATATTTTTAACTTCTGTGGGTCAGGAAGCGTTCTAATAAAAACAAAAAATCCCTGCCGGCCCGGCCTACAGGAAAAGGTAGATTTCGAAGTTAAGTATACTAATTTCACCAACAAAAACTAAATCATGATTAGATATAAATCCACTTTACCAGTTCCATCTGTATTCCGTTCCGGAAGTATAATGAGCTCCCCCTAGCGAGCAGTCTGTAAAAAAGCTAATTAAGCTGTTGATCGTCAAAGCATCAATACGTATGTCAAAACATTCCATCCAAACTACGCTATGGATATTAATTATCATTTGCAATCTATTCAAATTTGTGAAATTTATGTTTATGTAAGTGTCTTGTGCAATTTTAAGTGAGAATAAATTCAATTAAAAAGAAATTTAAACGTCTACAGTCCACCATATCGAACATTGTGGTCCTAGAGAGCCTGAGAGCTACTATGGATAAGCTTAACAGATTAACAGGCACCGTAAAGGCTGCTATCACAAGACTGGAGCAGTTTCTAACAGATACTACTGATGTAAAAACAAGGAATGTGAGTACATTAGAAGTCAAATTAAAAAAGACAGAAGCTCATCAAAACAAATTGGAGGAAATAAGAGAACAGTATTTTGACATCCAAGAATTATCTTCTCAACAAGTGCAAGAAATAGAGGAGGATAATGATACTGCTAATGAGAGGCTCGAACAAGTAGAGGTAAGCTTAAAAATTTTATTAGCATCTTTTGAAAATAAATGTAATATTGTAAGTATTGATGATCATTTAAATGAAAACAAAACAAAGGTGCGCCTCCCAGAAATTCCATTGCCTTCATTCGGGGGTGATTACTGTGATTTTGCTAATTTTAAAACGCAATTCACTAACTTGATTATTAACAATGCTCAATTAGATAATAGTCAGAAGCTATTTTATTTAAAAGCTTCTTTAAAAAACGAAGCTAAACATTTAGAATCACCTGATGATGATTTCAATTCATTGTTTCAAGCTCTGATACACAGATACGAAAATAAAAGATTGTTAATCGATTCACATATTTCTGCAATTTTAAATTATGAAAAAATGCAATATGAATCCCCTAAAGAATTGCGTAATTTTATTGATTGTATTAACAAAAACATTCGCGCACTCAAAATTATGGAATATACACAAATAATTTATCAGAAAGTGTGTTCATAAATAGAATTCTGAAAAAATTGCAAAATGAAACTCAAAAGCAATTTGAATTATCTCTTGAAAGCTCAAATGTTCCGACTTTTGATTATTTAATTTCTTTTTTGGAAAAAAGATGCCTAGTATTAGAATCGATAAATATCTCGACTGACGCCAGACAGTCGCAATCAAGGTTTTCGAAATCTAAGAATAATTACGCAGTAAATAAATCCAGATCATTTTTTATCAACGATAATAAAAATAAAAATAATGTAAAGCCATGTGTGCTATGCAATTCGCTTCAGCCCGTTTTCAAATGTACTGCATTTTTAAACATGACTGTTCGCGAAAGGAAAATGATTGTAAATAAAAATAAATTATGTTCAAATTGTTTACGATTACATCAAGGTCAATGCAATTCTAAATTTAACTGTAGGAGATGCAAATTAGTACATAGCACCTTACTATGTGAAGTAAATGAAAATATGATGTCAGAAACGGCAATAATAAATAATAATAACGAGTTTGTTAAAAACAAACAAATAAGCAATTCTGAATCTGAGAATAAAGAAACGCCATTAATTAGTTCTAATTTGTTACTAGAAGATAAAAGAAATGGCGCAGTATTAAACAGAGCTATAATTTTAGTAACAGATATGTTTGGAAATAAAATTAGATTAAGAACAATTCTAGATAATGTGTCGTCGATTAACGTTTTAAGTAAGAGCGCAAGCAAGAAATTAAATCTAAAACCAAAACCATTCAAAGGTGTTATTTCTGGCATAACCGAGTCGCATCAGGATGTAAAGCAAATTATCAATGCAGAAATATCAAATGAAAAGGGAACTTTTTCTAAAACGTTAGAGTTTGCAGTTCTACCGAAAATAACAAACAACATTCCGGTTGAAAGATTAGACATTTCAAACTTATGCATCCATAACTAAATAGAATTAGCGGATAATAATTTTCATATACCTGGTAAGATTGATGCATTAATTGGTAGCGAGATATTTTTTGACATTTTAAAGAGTGAGCAAATTCGTTTAGCAAATGCTAATTGTATATTACGGAATACAGTATTTGAGTACTTAATCGCAGGTTCACTTCCAGAAGTTGAAAATAAGTCATATTGTTGCTTTTTAACTGAAAATAGCTTAGACAATACTTTACCGATATTTTTTTGAAATAGAATCTTTACCTGGGGATAATAAAGAGACCTGGGGATAATCAAAGGGGATGAAGAAATATTTTGTGTGGAACATTTTAGAAGCACCTATAAACGTGATCAAACCGGTAGATTAACAGAACATCTACCAATGAAAGAAAATGCAGAATCAGTGTTAGGATGCTCTAGAGAAATTGCAGCTAGGCGATTAAATAGTTTATGGGCTAAATTAGATAAAAATAAAATAATGGCTAATTTATATACAGCTTTTATGGAAGAATATGAATCTTTGGGGCACATGACACAAATTAAAAATGAAAACGAAAATAAGCTGTCTTATTACATTCCACATCATGCTGTGTATAAACTGGAAAAAATATCCACTCCCCTGAGAGTTGTCTTCAATGCAAGCTCAAACACATCTAGTGGTTATTTAATTCTATTTTATTAAATGGGGGAACGGTTCAGCAAGATTTATTTTCGATTATAACTAGATTCCGTACCCACAAATATGCATTTTGTGCAGACATTAAGAAAATGTACAGGCAGATAATGATCGATCCACTACAGATAAATTTGCAAAAAATTCTTTGGAAGCCTAGTAAGGACACTCAAATAAAAATATATGAACTTAACACGGTTACATATGGCACTATTAGTGCTCCTTTTCTTGCCACGCGCACGTTGAAAGCTCTTGCTGATGAAGAAAGCAAAGATTTTCCCAAAGCTGCAGAAGTGTTACATAGCGACATGAACGTAGATGATCGTTTATCTTGTGCATGTTCCTTACAAGACGCACAGGACTTGTAATCTCAACTAATTCTGATCTTAAAAAGGGGAGGGATGGACCTACATAAGTGGGTCTCTAATCATCCTGAATTATTACAAGCCGCAGCCATATCAGAATATGTATTTGAAGAACACTCGCAGCAAATTTCTGTAAAAACTTTAGGGATGCTTTAGAAACCTCAATCAGACCATTTTACTTTTAAAATTAGTATCGAACCCAAAGATGTTTATACTAAGAGAGAAATTTTTGCACAAATTGCTAAAATCCCTTAGGCCTAATTGGCCCTATTCTAACCAAAGCAAAAATTTTCATGCAACATTTATGGGAATTAAAGATAAATTGGAATCAACATCTGCCTGCCAGTTCTCTTCGGGAATGGCAAAGTTTTCTGATTAAATTGACAGAAATAAATCATCTTACAATTCCGCGGTATGTTTTGTCTGACAACATTGCAAGTCTAGATTTACACGGATTTTCAGATGCTTCTGGAAAGGCCTATGGAGCAGCCATCTACATAAGTTCTATCTCCACAACTGGACAGTTCAGGTCTAATCTTCTGTGCAGCAAGTCCCGTGTGGCCCCCCTAAAGCCAATGACCATCCCGCGACTAGAATTGTGTGCAGCTCTACTTTTGACAAAACTGATTCAAAGATAATTCTCATCCTACAGCTATGCTTTGAAAAGGCGTGGCTATGTGACAGACTCTTCGATTGTTCTATTTTGGCTTAATACACCACCCCACAAACTTAAAACTTTCGTTGCCAATAGAGTCACCACGATCCAGTCTATTTCTGAGAATTATCATTGGAACCATGTATCCTCTAAATTCAATCCAGCAGATATCATCTCCAGAGGTGCAACAGCCAAGGATATGATAAATAATGATTTGTGGTGGCTTGGCCCAGAATTTCTTCAAAGGGAAATTATAGTTGACAACCAATTTCCTACTCCCAAAGACATTGACTGTGACCATGAACTCACAACTGATTTTAATTTATTAACTATTCATAAAGACTCTAACGATTTGTTTAATGTTTTGTATAATTCTTCTAATGATTTTCTCAAACTAATACGAATATGTAGTTTTATTTTTAGGTTCGCCAACAACTGCAGACGCAGAAACATTAACCAGAATCAACTTAAGGGAATCGAATTAAAACATAGTACACATTTTTTAATAAAAAAGGCGCAGGAAGGTAAGTTCGCTCCGGAATTAGCAGCACTCAGAAAGGGATAAACTGCTTCTTCTTCCAGTAAGTTAAAGGGATTGGATCCCTTCATTGACAACTGTGGATTACTTCGTGTAGGGGGCAGATTAATCAATTCTGACTTACCTTTTGATGCTAAGCACCAATTAAATCTGCTCAGTGGTCATAAGCTCACTAAATTAATTTTTGAGTACTTTCATAAAAAGTACTTTCACATAGCTACTCAGGGATTAGTTCATCAAGTACGGATGAAATATTGGCCTATAAAGGCTAAAAGCATCGCCCGAAAAACAGTGCACACTTGTGTCACATGTTTCAGGTATAAACCCAAAACACTAGATCAGTTAATGGGAGACCTCCCATCGCAATGCGTAACACCTAACCACACGTTTTTCAATTCAGGTGTCGATTTTTGTGGCCCCTTCCACATTAAGTACAAAAATCAGAGAAAGGGCACTTATTCCAAAAGTTATGTGGCCATATTTATATGCATGGCTACAAAAGCTATTCATCTAGAGATAGTAAGCGAGTTATCCACTGCTGCATTCATCGCTGCGCTTAAAAGATTTTGCGCCAGGAGAGACAAAGTAAATACGCTAACTTCTGACAATGCCTCTAATTTTAAAGGTGCGTCAACAGAATTAAATAACTTTAAGAAATTATTGGCCACTCCCAACGAGGAATTATCAAATTTCTTTGCCGAAGAATTCATAACTTGGAAATTTATCCCTCCGCGATCTCCTAATTTTGGCGGTCTTTGGGAAGCTGGCGTTAAGTCCTTCAAACATCATTTGCTTAGGGACGTAGGTAATAATAAAATCACTTTAAAGGATTTTGAAACTGTAGTAGTCAAAATTGAGGGGATTTTAAATTCTAAATTTGATATCTTGAGAATTGGCGAAGTTAGGATTTTTTTTCTCCCAAAAACCCTATTTTTTGCGCCCCTTGAGCCTATTTTTAATTTGATCAAAAATCTGTGATACATAAATTTTTGGCCCTATTTTTAGAAGTAATAAATCTTTAAACTGATTTGATATGTATAAAAATTAAGAAGTTATGGGGGTTTTTCGGCTTTAACAAACCCCTCCCTATTTCCACCCCGTTGGTCCGATTTTGCCGATTAACGAACTTGACCGGGATTTTATGTCCCTTGATTTTATGTATCAGTTTGGAAGAGATTTATGCAGAATTGTTGAAGTTATCGTGTCCAGAAGATAGTGATAAATATATATATACATATATATACACTGATCAAAACAATTAAAGGATATTTGAAGTTTTATATAAAATAAAGATATAAACGAAATTTTTTTTGCCGAAAATAGAAGAAGAGAATCAGAAATGCAAATTTTTCTGGTTTTCAAACTGTGGAGTATGCAACTTTTGAGTTCGACGTCAAAAATGTCGCTTCCGCGGCAGCGAATGAAATTTGACTTTCAACTGGATAAAAGAGAATGAAGACAAGGATGATCGGCATTCAGTGATTGCTTTGTTTCGATGAGTACGATGTCTCAGCGAAGTCATTTGACAGATTAAGAAGCTTTGAGAATTGTTGGTAGGTTAGAAGGGGGCCAAACTCAAGCCGAAGTGGCGCAAGCCATTGGAGTGTCACAAAGTGTCATTTATTAGGATCTGGAACCGTTTTTTGGAGAGTGGATGTGCAGGCCGAAGACCAGGGCAAGGTCGTAGACGGGCAACAACGCCCAATGAAGATCGGTATTTAGCGTTAACAGCTCGGAGACACCGAACCATGAACGCTACACTTCTCCAACAACACCTTCGCTCGGCTACAGGCACCACGATTTCAACTCAGACTGTCCGAAACCGGCTCCATGCTGTAGGTCTGTATGCTCGCCGACCGATGGTATGTGTTAGATTAACATCAAGGCATCGTCGCGACCGCAGGGAATGGGCAACCGAGCATGTCAACTGGAGGAGAAATGAATGGAGCAATATTCTGTTTTCTGACGAGTCCCGTTTTTCTGTGCATCCGGATAATAGGCGTATTTTCATCTGGAGGGACCGTGGCAGCCGGAATAATCCTGCGTTCGTGCACGAAAGTGTCAGATTTGGCGGTGGAGGAGTGTTGGTGTATGATGGCATCTCCATTGACGGGCGCACTGACCTCTACATCATTCGAGATGGAGCTCTGACTGGTCGCCGATATAGGGATGAGATGCTCAGACCTATTGTAGTCCCTTACGCTGCAGCAATCGGAGATAACTTCATTTTAATGGACGATAACTGCAGGCCACATCGTGCAAACCTGGTGGAGGATTTCCTTTTCGAGGAAGGAATCGTTCGAATGGAATGGCCAGCGTGTTCTCCAGACATGAATCCAATCGAGCACGTTTGGGTCGCTCTAGGAAGACGAGTTTCTGGCCGCCAACAACCCCCACAAACTCTCCAAGAATTGGAAAGAGCTCTTCTGGAAGAGTGGGTCAGAATACCCCAACTCGTCATTAATAGCCTCATTGAGTCCATGCCTCAAAGGTAACGTTGCTGGCCACCCGTGGAAACCATAACCCCTACTGAAAATGATTTTCTTTGAAGAAAACATCTTTTCTTATTCTTTTTTTCTCATATGCCCAAATTGTGTTTTTTTCCTTTAGTACACAAATGCGCAATAAAATGCATTTTTTTTCTGCCAAACATGTGTAATTTATTCTCATATAACCTACTATGTCTGTCGACCATGTATCAATCAGCTAAACAGTTTACCAGATACAAAATCCACCTAAAACTGCAATATCCTTTAATTGTTTTGAGCAGTGTATATAGATAGATAGATATAAAGTTTTTTACTAAGGGTAGTTTTGGGTTCTAGGGGTCATGATCGGTGTAGATCTGCAAAAAAATTTTCAGAAATTCCAACTTAGGAACGATCCCAATAGGTAGTATTTCATACGAAATCTACCTAAAACACCAGGCAGGCAATTTAATGCTATAACTATTAAAGATTTTTTATACATACCGGACATGGAGTGTAATTTAATGCAGGCAAGGAAGGTAACACAAGATGTCTGAAGCTTAATATTAAAAAACGAAAGTTGTAAATTCAAATGCAACAGTAAACCATTCCTAGAAGATGAAATAAATAATAATCTCTATGAAATAATCTTAGATGACCAATGAAGTTGAAAATTATACACCAGGGTTGGCGAACCTTTTTATAACCGCGTGCCAATTTCTTTCAAAAAAATTTTTACACGACCTTGACGTGCCAACAAATTTAGTGGATTGAAAATCACGAAGAAAAAAATTTTAAATAATAACATTAAGATAAAAAGAACAAATGTTTAACATACAGGTGATGTATTGCACTATAATAATCATAAAAAAATTAAATTCTAGAAATTATTAAAAAATATAGCATATGATTAATTGCTTTGTTGTATCTTGGAAGGAAAATAATTGATGTCAGGTTCATATTCAGTTAATTTCAACAGAATGCAAACTGAACTGGATGTATATCACAGCTACTTTTTATTTGATATTTTGTATTATTTGTTTTAGAAACTAATGACCTTGAGGACATAGATGGAAAAATATTAAAAGAACAAACACCAGTTTCTATAGCTCTAAAATTAATTTCTAAGTTGAAATAATTTACCACTGGTACATTTACTAATATGGTAATTTAACGTATTTTAAAAAGCCGCAATTAAATTTCTTCAATATCCAATAAATCAAATTTAATCAAGATTAGATCATCTATAGTTTGTGTATTTTGTGTAGTATCACTGTATGTTGATTTAGTCACAAATAACAACGTGCCAAAATTATTCTTTCGCGTGCCACTTTTGGCACGCGTGCCATAGGTTCGCCGTCCCTGTACACATCTTGAATGCAATAGCAAAAATTTCATCGAGCTATGATATAAGAAATTAGGGCAGAATAATATCGCCTTCATTGAAGAAATAGTTTCAAAGAAACGCACAGGGGTCTAATGTTATATAATTTCACTCATGATACATTGTGCGAAAGTTGCGTAACGTTAAAATTTATCGATGCTCCGCGTCCGAAACAAACCCAGCATTGAGTAAAAAACAATTCTGGGGTACAATTTTGTACATATTGCAGTCCAATACAAACTCTGATTATTGGTGAAAAACATATATCTTTACCTTTTACCAGATTTACAATCATACGCTTATAATCTAAAAAGAGAGAAAAAAAATTTAAGAGATACAATGGAAGGGGTTACAATGACTAAAAACAACTTTGGCCGAAAATTACAGGCACTTAGATCCGAGAAGGGCGGAAAGTACAAAATCAGAGAAATCGAAAACTTTCTCACAAAATGAAAATGCATAATTTTTGCTTATATTCATTACATCTATTGTTCTACCTCGTTTCGCGTATATGGCAGTCTGGGTATTGATCACGTATTGTCGAAGAGACGAGCTAAGTTTTTTCCTCTAGGGTTCAAAATATTCGTGACAAGGAATTTTTGAAGAGAGGAAAAGAAAAAGGATAACAGTTATAAAAGTATTAGTGAATAGAGCCCCACACTCCTTAAAATTCCACACTTTCAGAAATATACAAGACAACATCTGCATTAGTTGTGCAAAAATCACAGGAAAGTCAGAACCATGGAAAGAGATGCATTTCTAAAGAAATAAGTAACGAACGGGCGTTACTTATTTCTTTAGAAGTTTTGTTTAATAAAAAAAAAGCCTAGATTTATATGAATAATATAAAAGGGAGAGAGAGTTAAAAGTAGGATAGAAAGTATTCTTTTGGCTAAGCCCGGGAGAGAAGGCATTCTGGGCGAATACAACGAATAAGCGCCACCATAGTGGTCAGCAGGGAAGCTAACATTTTTTAGGAAAAGAAAATGGGCATGGAGTGTTATGGATAGGACCAGGTGCATAAGGGATAGTCGTCAGGAATTTAGTAGGAAAAAGAAAATTCACAGGTGCGTAAATGTATGCGCGCCTCACAGGACGGCGAAAATAATTAAATGAAGAAATTTAGAAATAGAAAGGAAAGGGAGATTCAGGCGAATAGGAAAATATATATTGTACGAGAACATCCAATAAAATGCAGAGCTACACAGGATTGGATTTCAAAGGGGAAACAAATTAAAATTAAGAGGGGGCGAAGAGAAAAAAAGGGAGCAAGGGAGATTTGAGGTATTCAGAAATATGGATTCGGAGGTTCACGACTGGTTACTTGAAAAAAGAGTGAAAGGACTTGAATATTTAAAAGTGTGTCAGCAGAGCGCGAAATTTGGAATTGTGTTTTCAGTGCCGGTTCAACTGGATGATAAGACGATGTGCCTATTGATGAGCATGGGATTAACAGGTGAATGGGCAATATACATTCCATTTAACAGTATTCCGAGAGGCATTCCCCTTTAAAAAGTGTTAGGTTTTGAGTTAGATTTTATGCGTTAGGTTTTGTGTTATGTTTTATGTAGCGAGTGTAAAGTAATTTACAGCTAAAAGTAAATAAGTTGTCGGACAATATGTCTCTTTTATTGTTTTTTTTTTTCATAGTTCCATTTACTCATTTTTCATCCTGCCCCAGTCGCGTTTACCAGAGGTTTCAGCTCCAGCTGAATATTGTATTTTTTAAGACATCAATAAAGAGGACGTGGAGGGACAGCTATGCTAAACAGACTTGGTTTCATCGTCAGCGTAATACCTTTTAGACGGTCAACACCTTTGACTTTTGAACACTTCACAACTCTGCATGGTGTTGCAAAACATAAGAATCACACCGTGCTTAGAATAACATGCTGCTGGCTATCTAAAGCAAATTCACTTCAGAAATTTTGGAATGCAACCATAAACATGTCTAAGTACTACAACATCATCTCCTCCACAAAGTTAAATCATACTAATTATGAGTGGATAATAAATCCAATCTGTCTGATATCAAAGCGTTTGGCCATAAAGCGGATATAGTATACGAGTATATATTTGCCAATTATCGTGGAAAATTAGGCGACGAAGCAATAGAAGAGATCTTCGTGGGGTACGATATTAAATTAAAGAGATGTAGACTATACACTGAAGAGAAGAGCCTAATCAGAGCCCGCATCGTGATATTTATCGAAACAGTAAATTCAAATAAAGGAAATTAAATCATGATCTAGACGAAATAAATAAAAAACATCGCTCAATGTCATCATCCTTCTCGAAAGTAGGGATGAGTTCACCATACATAGAGATTGATAAATAAAAATAAACGAAGATTCTGATGTTGAAGAAACGATAATTGATTAGCCTAAAAGTTTCGAAACGGCAAATAAAGTAATACCACCGATATATTCGCCTACCTCTCAAACACCGAAAGAATAACTGGACCAAAAGGCTGGAAGGAGTTGGAATGGAGTAAAATTCAAGTGAAAAAGCTGAAAGTCTTAAAGCTGCTCAAGAAATAAAATCATTAAACAAAAATACTACTTTGGAATTAGTCATTCATGTGCTCAGGAAGAAAATTGCAGGGTGCAAGTGTTCATTTATGGCAAAATATAATAGTCCAGCAGACAACGTTACACTGATTATGACAATGGTAGCGTCGATGATTCTTGTACATATGATAAATTAAATGCTACAAATAAAGAAACTTTCAATCAGTTGGCACATCAATCGGAGGAAGGGTGAGGGCGTTTCTATAGTATCATTTAAAACAGATGAAATAAATAAAAAATAAATGGCTAGTAGTGCAATTGAAACACAGCAATTTTTCAGCAATAATTTACATTGTCGAATACCATGTCGAAAAACTCCGAACAGCTGAGTGGATCGCGGGGTTTTGGTAATCAGCTGCGCTTATCAACATGAAAAAAAAAAAAAAAAAAACTAAAAATATGTTTACTGAAATTTCTGTATGCATTTTATTTTTGTGGTTACCATTTTAATTAAAAAATTTTCGCGATGAATAGAAACATAATAACGAGTACTAATTTTTCAATGTGCCTAATCACTGAAATTTATATCGGACATAGGCAAAAATTTTTCGGACAAATTTATACAGGACAATATATGTTCTGTTGGCCTTATAATTCAAATTGTATATCCAACCACGTGATTTTTTTTTATTGTAACATTTGATCTAATTTTCACATTTTTCAGAAAATTCCCTCTGGTCTACTTTTAATCAAATACTTTATTTTTCTATTCCTGTTACACGAATTTTAAAACAGTGGTTTAGTCTTTAGTTATTTAATGTAAATAGCCATGAAGATGTATGAGTTAATAAATCAATAAAGAAGTCATGATATTTACTCATTTCATCTAAATGTCTCGGGCAAACTTTAACTGTAAACTGAGGTTGATGTAATTTTGTGTGTTCACACTAAATAAATATAGACGAAATGCATCATGTTCTTTTTTAAAATAGCGAAATACTCTCCAAGTTGTGTAGAGATATTGTTCATAAAAATCTTCAACCTAGTACTGCATTTCCAAATTTCAAACGTGCCCAAGATCTTGCAAGAATCATGGCTATTTCTAATTTCTCCATAGAAAAACTCATAACATTATCAATCACGCTGCACAATTTTATAATTAATCAAATAATTTGAAATAAATATAATTTTATTTATAATATCTATACATTATACAATGTTTTCATTATTGTTAAACAAAATGACTTTTGATATAGATAATGTATTCTACTGAGCTAAAAACTAGTTCTTGCTTACATAATTCCGTCTTTTCTAGTGACCAGCACTCTGCCCTTTGTCTTTCTACTATAAAAAATGAGTTTGGCCAAAATGTGAATTTGATACAGGTGTAATTATCTTGTGCTGATCCATGAAAGTTTTTTCGTTTGTTGCACTCTAGACTAGAAGTATTTTTCCCATTTTTAAATAAGTGATCAGCTTCTCCATGTATAATCTGTTCTTCTACATCAGATTCAGTCATCACTTCTTTAGTCTTACTTTGAACTCTCTTTTTTGTTTAGCTTTTTACAAAGCTTTTTTTTATCATCTAACAAAGGTGTTAAGTTGTAATTGTTTTAAATATAGCGTATTTCAGATCTTTGTATGGAGAATCAATGACAGGAATAGAAGAAAACCTTGAAGAGAATTCCTGTTCAGAAAAGTTTTCTGCTATAGTTGACATTAAAATTTCTGTTATATCACCTGTGTCTTTTTCATCTATCATATTCCTGTGTTCAACACTTTTGTCACCATTTTAAGAACAGATACTTTAAAACCTTTCATGATATGCTCATCCTTCAAAGTTTTAAACAGTTGTTTTAAGCTAAAAGTTTCAACATTTTTTGATAGTTTCTGAAGATGTTTATCTTTTTGCCGTGACTTCAGAATTTTTCCAGGAATGCTTCAGTGGGGCGAAAACACAACCATTCAAAAGTTCTAGGGCGTGTCTTGTGTTGGAAGAAAAACAAAGAAAGTTTATTTAATTGCTTATTGCTTGCTTCATCTCTTTATATGTCATTTGCCTACCATAACATTAAATATTATTAGGTCGTTCGGAAAGTCGTGTCTGTATGGGAAAATCAATTCGTACCGGAAAATTTTATCATTTAATTATTAGACATTGATTCCGATATCTAATGTCTAATAATTATCGAGCAGAAATTTCCGGAACGAATTGATTTTCCCAAACGGACACGACTTTCTGAACGACCCAATAGAAGACTTGGTTTTGTATTTGCATATGGTTAGCTAGAACGTTTTAGCTCTAAATTTGTCGTATTTTAAAAGAATTGAAAAGAATTGAATAATTGAAATTTACTTATGAAATATAAATAAGCACACTTTTAATATATAAGATTAACATATTCATTAATTCAATGAGAACTAATTCAAATTATAACTTTACTTTCTTTTCAAAACATTGAGCCAAAACACCACCAAATTGAAAATCAATATGTAAATATGTAAATATTTGACATTATAATTTCATTTACAATCATTTTTATTCCATAATATTTCTTAAATTTCAAATGCATTTTTAAAATTAACTAACAACCATTTCCCCCATCACATAAAAATACTCAACAAACAATAAATATTCTAAATATTTCTTATCTGTTTTTGACAAAATACAGTTTAGAATCTCTTGTATACGAATAAAAGGTAAATAATAATCACAAATTAAAGAAAACGTTAGGTTTTTGGAAGTTTTCAGGAGAACTATAAAAAAGAAAGCATTTCTGAACAAAAATAATGTTGTACATGCTGTCAGATTAAAATTGCAAACTTGCTTCTTAAATATAAATGCTGCCAACAAATGTCCGAAATCATTATATGAAGTTAAACCTTATTTTTTAACGCACACTATGTGTTCGATAAATATGATTTAAAAATTAACCCGCTTTCCTTCACCTTACACTTATTAACTCTTCTTATTTTTTTAGATTGAAGTACAATGTAATTTTATTTGACAAGACTTTCTATCTGATGTGAAATTCCTGTAATATTAGTAAATAAATTTTGGCAGAAAAGTAACTGAAGCAACTGCCATTTACTTTACACGAATCATCATTAGACATACAGATATCCTTTTGTAACATTTTCACAATTGCATTTCGCTTCATTTTCATGCTTTCGCGAATATCATTACAAATGAAAAAGCTTTCTTGTTATAATCTGACTAACGATTTTTATCAGCTTCAATTCTCTGCTGAAGGGAGATTATTTCGCTTGTAAGGCAGCATGTTGCGAGATGTGTTCACCGGATTGTGTCGTGTTCAGATCTTGTACCAACATTTTCTTATTGTTCCCATCTATTTTTGCTGTTTGCCTATGGAGGCAGAGAGGTGAGGTGGAAAGACCTGCAGGCTAAAAGGAGATTCTGTGTTTTATTCCAGAATTACATTATATACAAGCAACGTAGATGAAAAACGGAAGTAAATATATTTTTATCTCTTTGGCGCAGTTGATGCAAATACACAATAAAATATATTACAAAAGAAAAATCTGAAAGCAAGTATTCTTTTACTTCAAAATATTCACATTTTGAGCAATTTGTCTATGAAATAAAAATTATTTCTTGCTTAGATTGTTTCTTAAATGTTTGTTGATTGTTTTTTCCTTACTTACCCTAATTTATTATTTTAAAATATAAAATCTAAATCTATTTCATTTTTTCATTTGATTTCTTTTACACATATATAATATATTTTTCGAATGTACCTTAACAATGTTCCCTTTATGTAAAATAAAAATATTTATAATTTCTTAGTGTTTTATACTTTGATTAACAGCACAGTAAAAGCTGATTATCACAACTCCAATTAACCTTGCTTTAAATTATCCGAATCTGAATCTACCTCTTTCTTTATGTTATGACTTAAACATAGATTATTGTTCGTTGTAAAAGAAAAAGCAGTGGGAATAAAATTTGATAACTCTAAAACATTAAAATCACATCTGGAGTTACATGAAAAATACAGAAACTCTCGTCTTTAACCCTTAAATGCCGGATTTTTCAAAAATCCTTGTAATAATGTTTTTCGGCTTTCATTTTTTAAATAAATCATGGGAAAAATACTTTAATAAATCCTATTTTGTTTTAAGCATGTTAAAAAACAGTTTGTTACTAATCGGCAATACTGGTCTTTAATTGAAAAAATAATTTTCCTTGATAAAATTCTATAATATTAAACACACAAGAATTTTAGGAGCTATAATAAGAAATAAATTTTACTTGCTCACTGCAGAACAAAATAGGGTATTTCGCAAGCTTCCAAACAAAACAAGCCCCACCAGTGGCTGAGAGGTTCTGCTCTCGAAGCTGGTAGACGGGAAGTGCTGGGTTCGATCCCAATCGCGCCCGTCGGCCTAATCGTTCGGAGTTTTCGTGGTTTTCTTCGAGCCATGGATTCCCATGCGTAAATACGAGTTAGGTTCCCTTAGAAAGACCCCCACGTAGGGCACTTCCCCCCTCGGGCCTATATCCTTAGTGTAGATAATCGGCCGTCAAAATCAAATCAACCAAACAAACAAAACAAAAAAAACAAGTAGCAACAATTGAAAAAATAAATCTATCTTTATTCTTAAACAGCACAAGTGTTGCCATCTACATGTTGAAAATCGATTTAATGATATTTTCAGAATGTATTTTATTGGCAACAATAGTCATTATAGCTTCAATATTATTCTAATAGTATTTTAGAGCCTAAATTGGGTATGTTGCCGAAAAGCAACACCCGGCATTTAAGGGTTAAATGCATTAAATGGTTAATCCAAAGTAAGTTTTGAGAAACCAGGTGGGTAAGGAAATGTAAATTCCCAACACTGCTATGAAAAGGGTTTAATCCTGTTCAAATTCTCACCCCTCCAAAAGTAATAATTTTATACAATAAACGAAGTTTTATCCAAAAGCTTCTCTTCCCTCTTTAAACATAAGAGTAGTAAACAGGAGAGGGGTTTTTTTTACAGCGAAAAAACACTTAAGTTCCTCCGGACATTAGGGTCCAACGGTGATGACATGACATCGCGGTGCTTAAGGAGTGCCGACGCGGCGTGCAACGCCGCCGCGCGTAACCTCCAACTAAATATGAATACGAACTAAGAATGAATTTCGAAACAATGCACGGCCTAAAAGTATAATTTGGATGCTCTGCACTGTAAAAAAAAATCTGTAGTTCTACAGATGTAAAAATACATGCTTACTAAACTTTCAACTGTAACTGTACGAAAAAAGCTGCAAATCTACAAAACTAGTTTTTGTAAAGCTACAAAAATCTGTAACTTTACAAATGAATCTGCTAAAATTTCAGTAATCTTACTAAACTTTTATTTGTAACCCTGGCTGCAGTTACATGAAAAGTTCTCGGAATCCCAGTTTCCAAAAAAATTCTTAGTAACCTTACAGATTTTTTGATTTTCGGCGCAAAAGTGTGTCTGTTACATGAAATTTTGTTGTTGACGTTACATGAAAAGTTCTAGGAATCCCAGTTTCCTAGAAAAACTTTAGTAACTTCACAGATTTTTTTTTACAGTGTGGTGGAGTCCCGAGGGCCAAAAGGCAGAGGACAGCGGAATTACCGCTTCAATAGAAATGAAAATCAAAATAAAGGGCACTTTTGAAATAGAAATTTTTGTTTTTAAATCTTATGAGGTGTTCATAAACTAGGGTCTTAAATAAAAAACTGTCCTAAAAAGGAAATCTGCCTAAAACAGAGATTTTTCTCCAATCTTTCGCAATTATGTTTTAGTACGTTTTACTGTAGGTTTTAATTACGATTCACTAACGATTAACTAACAATTTTACTCAAAATATTTACCGCTGGTATTATATATAGTCAACACTTTAAACAATATTCTTTAATAAAAATTGTAGACTAAAGCCATATCTACGAATAAGTAGAAAAGACAGGATAATTACATAAAACAACAAGGAAGTAAATTAAAAAAAACCCCACTTAATCTTATAGAAAGTGCATGAAATTCAAGCATGGAAATAAGAATTCATGAATTGGAAATAATCTTATACTAAAACATAAATATGCAAAATGGAATAGTCAAAAGTATTGTCTACTATAAAAGGTAATTATGAATTGCTTAATTGCAGATGTTTTAATTATTGGTAGTGAATTATTTGGCTTAATTAATTCATTGATTCGTCTTTAAATCTTACGTAAATGAAGTTACAGGTATCAGCTAGGTGTCTCAGAAAACGTCATCTTAGTTTAGGCAGCTAGAACAAATTATTGATTTTGACGCATGACGAAAATCATAGTCGTATTGATAAATATTTTAACGATACGCAAATATAGGCTCGGATTTTTCATGTTCCCTTGATATCCATAAAATCCTGTTTTTTTTTTTTTTGTTGCTGTTGTTATTTGTTTGTTTTTTTCTACGTATTTCTACTGGTAACAAGATTTAATTTTTATTGAAAATTAAAACTAGATTAAAAAAATGAAAATTAAACCTCTTTGCAACACATGTTTCTACTTAAAAAAAAATATTAATGGAGCTTGTTTCCTTGATTTTCAAATGAATGTTCCAGGATTATAAAGTATGTTTGTATAAGTTGAATAAAATTGTGAATGAGATATAATTATAAGGGCGATTAAAACATTTAAACTTAAACATTCATTATCATGCATTCACTATGTTTCTATTTTGTTTTTGATTATGAAATATGCGTCAGTTTCTGTAAATGTGTTAATCTAGTGAACACCTTCGATAGTTCTTAAATCAGTCATATTGAAATTGTGCAACAAGTATTCCGTTAGGGACAAAAATATTTAAATTTGTTGAAATTCCAACTAAAAAGACTTAAATACTAGAATACAAAGGAGAAAAATGGGATATAATAAAGCATTGAATGTACCTAGCTAATGCAACCTGAAAATGTCATTTATCATAGAACAATGCAAAATTAAACAAAGATGTATTATTTAGTTATTAGATTCTTTACAATTGTTGAAATAAATCATATCAAAATTAATTAATGGGTAAATTATCATAACTTTAAAAAATCTTTTAAAACTTTTAAAACTTTTAAAAATCTGAAACTATACCGAGTCATAAAAGTTCAGACACAATGGGAAAAAACACATCATTGACAATTTTACATAATGCTATTTATTAATATTAGTTCTCTGGTTTAGGTTAAACTCAAATGATTGTGTGTATTAGATCGTTTAGACTTTGAAACATTATTCATGGCAGAGAATACGACGCTTTTTCAATGGTCACTTTTAATTCTTTAGTACAGTCATATCGTTTTCCATTATTGTATAGTTCACGAATTAAGATAGCAGAAATGCTTACAATTGACTTTTTGTCTGGTCTTAAACTTGGGACATGTAAAACGTTAAATTTTTGCTCGAAAAGACATTATTTCGTACTATGCGAGTTGCGGATTGAACCATTGTAGAGCAGAAATATCCATTGAGAGCCACCTAATATGTAATAAAATAGAAGTTTTCTAGTGGAGAACGGCCAGAGCGGTTTAGCCATTAAAATCAATCGCTCCCATATCATCAGAGACTTCCAGTTTTTTCGTCTACTGAAGAAAGTATACGGCATGGTTTCTGGGGTCATGCTAGAAGCAATTCCAGTTATAGGAGTTATCCATATTTCATTTATCTTCGACCCTGAATATTACGGTAAGCCGCACATCCCGCATAACCCCGTGAGAGGCGGTGGGATATATTTTATCCCACCTACGATTAATGAAGATTTACACCAGAAAAATTTTATGAAATTTTAATTTTCCAACTTCGGTGGAAAAAAGTCGTCAAATTGCTTTTCCTAATTTTCAAATAAAATTTTTCTAATTTTCCGGTGGGAATTCAGCATTACATAAACGTAATTCCTTGCCCCTCAAGGGGTTAAGACGTGTACTTTGGAGCATAATCCTTTCTGGCCTGTTTATGGTGTGTTTTAAAGCGTAGGTTGCAAGATTTTTTTAAGTTCTTGCATTCTCTATGCAATGAATCTACGAATCTATGTAATATCTATGCATGTATGAATCTATGCATTATGTCCTTTGAGACATTGACATCAAGATTATTTTTAATTTGTCTTATGAACATATTTTGTTTTGACAGCAGTATTTCAATTGTACGGAAATCTGAACAATTGTAGCAGCTCTTGTTTTTTTTTTTTTTTCGAAATTGTTACTTCTAGCACGTATTTGAGGTTTTCCTCGATTTTAATGTTTTAAAATTCTAGACATTTTAATAAAGGGCTTACTTTTCGACATAATGAAGAAAAAAATCTCTTTTTTGTAGCCATCAGCATCTTACTTAAATATCAAACTGAAATTGAATATTCCATGATATACTATTCAGGTAAAACAGTTGATTGTTTAAATCGGTTGGTTGGTCTGTTAAAACCAATCTAATATTTGTTAACATTTGCATAATGTATCTAAATTCTTGAAACAGTGGTTTTGTAACAAAAATAGAAAAAGCGCCCTTTTTTAATTAAATATTAGTGATTTAATCATTATAATATCTCTTTTATGTTTCATTTCAAAAACGGTATGAGTATTGCGGAATTATTCCATATATTTATCTTTAAACTTTATAATCATATTTAAGTGCGTACCTAAACTTTTGAGGCAGACTGCATAACATAAGAAACTTTCTATTTGTAAACAAACAGGCTATTATAATTATTGATGTAATTTAGTCAAGATTCTTGGGAACGTGCACTGTTACTCTTGCGACCACCAGAGCAAGTTTCCCTATATATTTCAAATTATTTTATTACAAAATATATTTAAGATAAATTTGATGCAACTTCATAAAAATACATGTACTCTATTTTCCTAAACCATGCACAATTTGTAACAAAAAACATTTACTTGGCTAGGTAATAAATGAAAATTTTGTTACTCTTGTGACCACAAAAAAAATGCAATTTTCAAAAATTGTGTTTGACGCAGAAACTCTGTGAACTATATCAGACTATAGAAATAAAATTTATAGAATATAGCAGAATAATTATATCTTTTTAAAAAAACATTAATCATTGAATTCATCTGATAACACATGAATTAGTTACATTTGATTTTGCAAAGAGCTAAGTGTTGCTCTTGTGACATTTTGTCTATAATGTAATTTTAGCAAAAATTCTGTTTAAATACTAAACAAAATAATTAAAATATGTAAAAAAAAAATATTTTCCACACAGAACAACTTTTAATGATGGTTTAATTTTAAAATAACATAAAATAATGTAAAAAATTTCTAAAATTAACAAACACTATAACCACATAGCAACCTCTCAGTTTCTGCTACTAAACAGAATAAGTCATTATTGTCTTCATTATCAATAATATCACTTGCAACTTCTCCTGTATCATGATTTACTCAATGAAACACAAATTCTTTGTACGAATCATGTTAGTGTAAGGTTTGTAGTACATTGTGTCATTTTTCATGGTTTTAACAAATTGTATTTGTTGAATGCCCTTCGCTGTTGGTATTTTCTCGCAAAGTAATGAAACTTTATTGTTTTATTTCTTTTGACAAAATAAGGAGTATAGCTTAGAATTACTTTTTTAGCACGCACTTCATTCCATATCTATCATTATACAACAGAACAAAGTAAATCTACAGCATCTATACCAGGAGTATTTGAAAAAAAAAATGCCCAATTAAGTTAATTGAGAAAGGAGTCTGATTCATTGCATGCATATTTGCATAGGTATATTTTTGTTTAAATTGGAAAGCGCAACCATCATATTAAAAAGTAAAACAGGTACGTTTTAGGAAAATTCAAATTCCCTTAAAGATGCAATGTTGAAATTTTACATACGAAAGCATTTACAAAAAATTGATTATGAGTTATATTGTCTAAAATAATAGCATAAGATTTTACTTTATTGGGATCATACTAAATAAAGAGCTGAAAATACACTCGCTTGTGGATTTGACCAGTAATGCAGTATTTCCCACCAAAATTTCGTCTTGGCATGAAAATAAAACAGTTTCCAGAAAATCCACTGGCATAACTATTCTTTGAGAAATGGATATATTTTTTTGGCATTACGAAAATAATCCCTTGTACAAGTTTCAATGACTGTGTGCACACATAAATGGATTTAGTTGCTTTCGAAGAATTTTAAACAATCAAAAATGGTTTCTTTAACTGTTACTTTTTCAAAATGTTTATCAACGTTTTGAAAAAATTAACAGTTTTGAAAAGATGTTGATAAACCTTTTTGTCAATAGCAAAAAATCTATCAACGTTTTGCTATTTACAATAACTTATAAGAAGTTCTGTATTATGGACTTCCTTTTCAAATAATTCTTCGATGTTATCTCCGCAAATTATACATTCTGAATTCCTAAATTCTAATTGTCATGTATATCGGCAGACAAAGTCATTAAATCCATCACGGGAATGTTTAATGCAGGAAATACACCAGTTACTACATTATGAATTGCTTTAATGTTTTCCTGACAGCAACAAATGGAGATATTCTGATGAGTAATTTTGTATTGTTTTATGAAACTAGGCTTTAAAGCTGCAAAGGAATCTCCAATTTTTCAATTTAGGAAAGCTTCTTTAAAAAAAACGTATTCTCTTATTAAATGTCCCTTGAATTGATGAAATTATGTGACCTTTTTTCACGATTAACTAACGTAGATTTAGCTGAAGAATGACCTCTTCTTAAATCTTCATCGACATAAAAGTCTCCAAAGCTCTGGAGTTAGATTTTTTTCCGTTACAGTATCTGAGGTTAGCTAGATCTCTACTTTTTCCTTTTCTTAATATTTCCATTTTCTTGGTGAAGACTTTTCGTCACCTTATCGTAATATATTTTGTTTTGTTTCTTTCTCACAGCAACATATTCAATTTCATTCTTATTTTTTCTCTACAATTTTTGGAGCGTAGCAGAATTTCTCCTGCTCTTTAAAACAACGTCGTGTAAGAAGCAATATTAAAATCTTTCCTTTAAAATATACTATCAGAATCCTTTCCATAAGAATCTATATAAGAACCTCTGTAGGTTATACAGCAATTTAGTAAACGAAGCTTTACAAAGCCTATAAAATATCTAATCAAAGACCAGGTGCTTCAAACGAAAAGAAAGCACACAAAAATTACACAAGTTGAGTTGTTTTATTATATCTTTAATTACTTGTCATGATTATTTTATAATCTTATGTAATACCGAAAATTAATAAAAATAAATCCACCCATAAAAAAAAAACTAATAAAGATAATTTATCTTCCTTAAAATTTACAAAATAACCTTAGTTATAGTTAAAACTACTCGTATTTCAAGAACTGCTCTAATAACAGAGAAAAAACAACAAAACTTTAAGCATTCTGTTTGTTTTGGTTGTAACGAAGTTTTAAATCAAAAAATCGACAAAAGTATTATGTTAAAATAAATAATCATTGTTTAACGTCTGATATACGAGTTAAAAATAAAAATATATTACAATTCATGAGACATACAAGTAAAATTACATAAATACATTTAATATAGTTACTCTTGTGACACAGACGTTTGTTACTCCTGTGACAACTCCCGAGAGCATATTCCATGCATAGCATAAACAAAATATTTAATGTAAAATATGTCTTATACCTCGAAATCAGAGAATTAGAAGTTTTGGGTAAAAATTTTAAGTAGTTTTTTTTAATTAAAACTTTTGTATGTTTTCCGTTACTCTTGTGACATTTAAGTATTAGCGTTTAAATACAGCCAAAAATATACAAAGACATTATCTAAAAGATTTTATCTATATAGATCTTAAAGATATGATAATAGTTTGTTGATTTTAACGCATAGTAATTTTATTGAATTCTAAAAAGTAAAAAAAAAATCATGCATTTCAATAAGTTGTATTTTAAGCTCAAATGTAAATGTAGTTTTATACTGTTAGTATCCAGCTCATTTTCAGGAAACACTTGCTCTTGTGAAATTAAAACTTACAAATTCATATACTTCAACTCTTTAGCTTTAAAATTGCTGTATTACACTTATATTTCCGTTTAAGAAAATTTTTCAACAAAAATGTTTTTCTGTCGTGGACGTTCCCTCTTTCTTTTTCAGATAGCTAACTTTCGGTATTAGTATAACATCTAGAATAAATAGGGTGGAAATGAGCTACCCAAATAATACTTGAAAAAGTGCTAAAATATTGAATCCCTTAAATGTCCAGCGATGCTGAAATCCAAAGAGTAGATCGTAGCGACATCTGCAGGATATTTTCTAAAATTGCGTCATTGCACATTTAAGGGATTAAAATTTTTAGCACTGCTTGTAAAGCAGATTTCCTCACAATTTATTCTAGACGCTGTAGTATTAGTTTTTTTTTTTCGGTCGATTGCTCTGATGCGTGTATAAATTCATTATTGTGCGATGGAAAGCATGAATCGCTGTTTCTCAGCCAGAATTTTTTCCGTCTTCATTAGATAAACGCACATATTGCTTAACTGATTGGATTACTTTTAAAAAATAAATCTTCTCCGCATACGGAGTCGAAATTTTCGATTCTAATACCATAACTTTAAAGTTCAGTCTTTTACGTAATACAGTGAAACTAATTTGAATTAATTTTGTCTTTCGGCATATAAGTAAATTCATTTATCGTAATCTCGCATAAATAATGCTTTTTTTTTTTACACAAAATACCATCTTAATCGGTGGAAAACGCTTCAACTAAATCACGGGCTCTGAATTTCTGAATCATGGGATGAAAATTCAAATTATCATAAGAATCTTCATTTTAAAATGAAAAATGATTTAAGAATAATCATAGCAAACTGCAATAGCTAAAACTTTTATCTAATGAGATCGTAATGAAATTTTATAACCATGAATGACTTAAATACATTAAATATTAGAATGGTAAGGGAAATTGAGTAGCTATGAAAGACAAATCAAATATATTTCAATAAAACCAAGTGCTGAAATTATTTCAGTCAAAATATTTAAGCAATGTATGTTTTGTCGCCTAAATTATGAGCGCGTGCTTAGCAATTTCCCCTTTTTACTGTAAATTGCTTTATATAGAGGAAGTAATTTCCAAATTTCCTTCTATTAATAAAATTGCTTCAAGAAACAATGTATATATGGTTTTGTGTATGACAAATTTTGTATAACACATTAGTGTACTTCTCATCCAAAAATCTGCAAGTAAAATCCAGGAATAAATAGATCTAATTAATAATCACAGAATACATAATGAGAAAACGTACATTCAAAGAATATTAATCAACTGTTCACTAGCAGCATCTGTAAAAAAAAAAAAAAAAACCATAATTACACATTTGTAGAATAAGCGAAGAAATTCATAGTTCATAAGTATGTAGGAAGAGGCGTGAGTGGAATTGAGGCTTTTCCTATTTATGAGGTTATTTTGAAGTTAAATGTAAAATATTTTGGGTGTCAAGAAAAGCTTAATAATTCTGGACCGTTTATCATAAGAACTTAAATCTCTATTCATCTAAAAAAAATCTCTTGGGGCAGGAATGAAATATTCTCCATAAGATATTTATGTTTTCATACAAGATTTTTAATTTGATTCCATTGTCGAGATCCAGTTTTACACATGAGATTTTACTTTCTTCGTGAGAACTAATTTAATCTGAATTGTGTGAACTACTTGGCTTTCATGAGCTAATACATTTATGCTTTTCTATAATTTTTCATGTTTTCATTGCAGCCTTTTAATATTTTTAAGGGGTCATGTACATTTTAAACACGACGAAAATCAGCAAAAACTTGCAAAGTTTGAATTGGTGTATCTTTAAAACTTTTTTATGTATAAGAGTGAAATTTTGACTATTGATTAAACATTTTAGATTTTTTAATATACTGACATTAGGAACTGACTAGCTTTTTACAGAATTTATGGATTATTGAAGTTAAAAAAACACCTTTTATTACTCTGTAAGTCATTGCGCGCATGACACGTTGCCATCGAAATACCCAATAAAAATTCAGACAGATGCGGCAACACTGTGATATTCCGCATCTGTCTGAATTTTTATTTAGGGATTCCGAATTCTCATCAGTAAGTTTAAATAGTTATTATTGTTTTATAAGATGATGGATATTTCGCAAATAAAATAAAATAAAATTGCTATTCAAAAATTTTCGGTGTGTATTCCAACACTAGTGAGAAGTCGGTCGATTAGTGATGATGTCACAACTCGTGTCCTCTGGCCTTGAGTATTTCGATGGCAGCGGCATGACATCTTGAGAACGTATGTATGGATTGTTATAAAATTTGAAATATGTGATAGGCACATCTGTGCGTTTAAAATGAGCTACTTTTAAGTATTTAAAATGTTAAAATTTTTAGTTATGATTATTTTTATTCATTAAAAATAAAAATATTTTTTTTTTCACGAAAATACTTTTTTACATGGTTAATAAGATAATTTTGACTTAAGAGTCGATCATTTTAAAAATAAGTATGTTTTAATTAATTATATCAAATTTTATAGCAATCCATACATACATTCTGAAGATATCGTGTGCACAATGACTTACGGGGTAAAAAAAAAAAAAGAACTTTTTAATTTTAGCAATAGATAACTTCTGTGAAAGACTGGTCAGTTTCTAATGTAGTATGTTAAAAAGCAAAATCTGTTTAAACAATAATCAGAATTTCATGTTTATACATAAAAAAGCCTAAGCAGCTTAAAAAAGGGCATCTTCTGTTTTCATTCGTTAAATATTTAACCCCCTAACGGTCGCATTAAATTACGGATTAAAAATTCAAATTGCTCATTGGCACCACTTTTTTGAAAAAAAAATTATTCACCTTATTTAACGACAGGTTAAATAAAACCATAATAAAGCCAATTACACTATTTTATAAAACTGGTGGAAATTAAACAATCTGGGTAAAAGACACACACCCTGTATATCACGGGAGCGGGAATTAAGGGGTTAAGTATGCCAGAAATTTTCTTAACAATCACTGAATGGATTTAAATGTGTCTTTTTTTCACTGCAAATCTAGCACACTAGGGAATATTTTAAGTTATCAATAGTCATGTATGGTTTTTCAGCAACATGTCAAAAATTTCAATATATGAGTGTCTACTGCTTTTCGAGCAAAAGGGATTCGAACAACTAGCATACCTTTATGAATAAGGAAGGGACATGGAGATACAGAAGCCTTTAAGATAGTAGCGACACATGGGCAACAAAATTTGAATGGTCAAGAGAATTTTAGACACAGGAAGCGTGCCATTATGGCCAATTAATGTTTTCTGATGTCTTATACATCTACTTTTCTGTGCGAAAATTGGAAAGTTCTGTAAAGTCGATTGTCATTAATTAGACAAAATCTTCCAGTTTGAGCCATTACATTCCAACAGACAATGCCTCACTACTGATAACGCTAAATTGTATGACATAGCTGCGGATTGGACGACTTTTCAATGTGTACGTATAGTCGCAGGGTAATTTGTAAATTAATTGCGAGAAATGTTATGTATGATTGTGAGTTTTTAAATTGGGTAGCAAACTTGTTGTATTCATTTGTAAGGATAATTATAAAACAGACCCTAAAGTACTTTTGGCTTTCTAAAAGATGAAATGGATTGCTGCTAATCACTGGAAGGATTATGTTCCAACCAAACATGATCCGATTTATTTTTATTGCATATTTATAAATTTTAAATTTTCGTTTATTTATTTTATTAACAAAAAGGTAAAGTGAAAGGATAACAATAACTAAATGAATGAAGCTTATATGATTAATCATAATTCTTAAAAAAAAAAAAAAACTGTTGGCGGAAATATTTTGAAAATTTTTAAATATCTGAAATATTTTTTCGTGATATGCGTATTCAAAGATACAAATTTAATTCTTAAACATGGATTTTTCCGTGGCATTGATAAAATTAAAATTTTCTTATGATTTCTTTAAAGATAAATAAGAAATGTCATTATTAGAAAATTTTAGTTTTATATGCTTCAAATACTCAATATTGCATTTTTCTTTCCACGGAATATTTGTGTCATAAATATATGAAATTTTAATTCCAAATATATAGCATTCTAATATAAAGCGAAACTGCTTGGATTACGTTTCAGAGTTTGACTCGTTTTAAATAAATTTTATTGAGAATTTATAATTTGCTTATTTTTTAAAATGTTTCATACACAGTAAATAACTTAACTCTTAAGCCGTTAGATCATTAGTAAATAGTTACGAAAGTTGCATAAATTGTTGGGTGTAATCTAATCATGGAGTTATGAATGGAAAGCAGTAGGCATAAATGACGTCACTTGAAGTTGTTCCTACCCTCCTCCTGCGTGCGCCATATTTAGCTGCGTCTTGCACTGGAGACTACTGATTGGAATACTATTAGGCCGTGAGACAAGGACGAAAAAGTCGTTTAAAAAATTAATTTCGTTCCTCACAAAAGAGGGGTATGTTTTGCAACTTCAATAAAACAGATAATATTGTCACAACTCAAAAAATACAATGTTCATGGTCCGATAATTGCACATTATTTAATTAACGGCAAAAATAAAGCGAGTTGTTGTCTATTTTTTTCAACCAATGAGATGGCCTCTTCGTGTATGCTGCGGGATGACTTTACCTTAATGTTGCTTTCACTATGCGACTTTCGGGTTCTAACTCACGGAGCAAAACAGCAATTTTTATACTATGACTATTTAACCATTTGAATTCGATATAAAATAATTAGTTTTTGAAGAATATGAAAAAAGGAGGAGGAGTTTTATATATATCATGATTTTTTTAACATATTAATTAAGATATTTGCTTTATCATTTAAATAAATTACAAACCCATTTCCAAAAATTTTACATGTCATTCTTAAATATGTTTTGCACAGGTGCTTTTTTTTATTTATATGTTCTGCTTGTGTTAATAAATTTATCACAGCATTTTCCCAGTTTTTATTAATATTTAAGACAATTAACCAAATTCATGGCGCCGTCTAGTATCGAGAGAGACAAAATTAAATCATTCAAGTATATTTTTTTTCTGATAAATAAAATTTCCTTTTCTAAAAGCAATTGTTGCTGTTTCAAAAACAATGTAAATTTGCTATCAAAATTTATAAAATTGTAAACAGATTATACTTGACAGAAAAAAATCTAAATGCTGACAAAAATAAATAAATAATTTAGAAAAACACCAAGTATGTTCCCTTTAAAATGATAGTTGTAAATACTAGACTAAGCATTTAATTCCCTTTTTTTCCTAGTTTAAAAGAAAAAAAATTGTAAATTTGGCGTCATTTTATAATTGTCCATACAACCAAACATATTAAGTTTGAGCAAAAAGGAAATAAGTTAAAACTCAAGAATTTGGTTCTATTTTGAAAAATACAAATTGTAATCAAAACAAAAATGGAAATGGTTAAAAACATTTTAACAAGACCTTTTTCTTTTTTTCCCTACAGAAGTCAGATATGTAATCATCATCAGTAATATTTTGAGTATCCGGAAGAACATTCGTTTTTGATAATTTTGTTGTACGTTTCACGGCAGGAGTAATTCTCACCTTGTCTGTGAATCGCATATAGCACTTTCTGTGATACAGGATTTTTTCAATCGCTGTATCTGACATGCTGTTAACTTGTTCAGAGATTTTTTTTTTCAACGGAATCAGTTGCAAGCCATTGATATGCACAGCTCTTTATTTTTGTCCAGCTAACAGCCGAACAAGTCTGCAAATTATTTTCAGTGTCATTCACAATGTGAATGGTACATTCCATCGTAAATAAATTAAGTCAAACAGTTGGAATTCGAAAGTTTGTGTCGATTTGTTTACAAACAACTCTCTCGTTCTCCCCTCTTCCGTTTCCTCATTGGTTAGTTAGCGATGAACTGTCTTGCAGCAAACGAATCGCAGCCGAGTCATTGGTTTAAAAAAAGTAGAAGAAAAAGCATCTTTGTTTTATGTCTTTAATTAATTAATGTGCACACATTATACCATGAACATTGCATTTTTAGAAACAGAGGAATATTTTCTGTATTTTCAAAGTGACAGATATTACCCCCCCCCCTTTTCATGAGGAACGAAATTAAACGATAGACTGACTTGTCCCACGGCCTATATCGGTCAAAGTCAAATATGGCGAACGCAAGAGAGGGGGGGAGAACTCGTTTTTTGGATTTCATGTTTTCACAGAGGAAGATTGATATCTATACTCCTCTCCTTCATAGCTCCATGGATATAATCGATCCAACACCGGTGTTAATTGGCCGATCTGCCATGACGTCAAAACAAAGCTGTTAGGCATTATCTGTTTCAAGGTGTTGCCTGAGTACGCGCGCTGCGCATATGTCACCATTCTCTTATTTTTAAAACATTATACTAGAAACAAGATTTAATAAACTGAATATGGATAACAATTACAAAAAACATTATGTTGTGACGAACCACTGTCGCTAAAATATGCCAACTGAATACCAATAAATAAATGAAAAACTAGGCAATGTTACTAGTATGTGTGATTTTGCAGTATTGCAAAAGGTATGCTAGTAATAAATGTAGTAATAAATGTAATAAATGTAGGCTAGGGTGCCTCAATAAAAGATTGGCGTCATTCGATACTCTGAGTGTGCATAGACTGTAGTGTTTGTTCAAACTATGGTAAACTGAGATTCCAGAACTTAGTGATACTCACCTGGACGAGTTTGATTATACGAGTGAGATAAATTATACATCAGAGGCTCTCCGTAGCCGAGTGGTTAAAATACCACTCAGCTAATCACTTGCGAGCGTAGGACAGGCGTCGGGTTCAACTACTCGTGATTCCGTTTCACACTCTTTGTGGAGTTCTCGGATCTAATCTTCTGGCGTTGTCTATTTCATTGTGTCTATCCCTTCCTTATATTGGGAAGGGATAGACAGCGGCACTTGCTATAAGCGCGTATAAGTGGGCACTTGGTGTCAAACACACAAATCGGATGTATGTGTTCAATAAATAAACGAAAACGAACATCAGCTGGACGAAAATGACAGGCTTGCCAAGATGTTGGCGATTCGCTTTTGTGCAGAATTCCCTCAACCAATCAAATTTTATATATCGTATGTTTGCACTCTTATACCGAAGCACCATATTGCAAGCAGGTCATCGTTTAAGAAACAATCACTTAAAATCAATTTTGTTTTTTTTTTCTTTCAAAATTACTTGTTGCATAAATCTTAAGGTGGAAACATTTTAAAAGTAGAGTGTTATTTCTTTAATTTTTGAAAAATGAGAGAAGAATAACTGTTGAATAAATAATAAATCTACATGATAAAACACAAAATAATTTTAAGATGATATTTAGATTACTTACAATGTCCAACAGTAAATCTTTATAAGTTTCAAATTATTTTGCTTTTAGATACATGTGTCTTAACTTTAAAATTTTCCGATATATTTTACGTCGGATGAGATTTTCTAGATGATATGTTCTGTTTCAAAAACAGAAGCGCAGATATATCATCTTGTATCTTCTAGAACATTCTCTTAAAGCAAGATATATTGCATGATATTATGACATTATTGTGGTCAATAAAACACTTGTCTTTATTTTAAAATTAAGTATTATATTTCAGTCTAAAGTAATGTATAACCGCTCGAATTCCTTATCTATTTTATGAATAAAAAACCTTAGCATTCCAGTGTTGGTATTTAACGCTTTATACCTCAAAAATTTTGAATCAAGAAATTTCTCCACATCAATAATTATTTTCATTAATGTCTGAAGATACATAAGAAAATTTATTTAACATAAATATGACTTTTAGATACACTACACTTTTACATTTAAATTGATAATAATAAATCGGCAATTATAACTTTTTTTTTTTTTTTTTTTTTTGTAAAATATTTATAAAAAAAATTAGATTAGTTAACAAACTATACTGTTATGAAAATCTCGCATTTCTTATAAAAGCAATGTAAATAAATGCATCGTTATCCTATCTGCAAATAAACGATTTTTTTAGTTCCAACTTTTTATATAATATTTCTTAATAAGAACTAGTATGTTGTGGCCATCACAAAACTTTCTTCTACTTAAATCACGACAATTAAATCATTTAAATAGTACAAGAAATAACATCGATTTAGCCCCAATTCATATCAAAATATATCTGAATTTGAAGTTAGATGAAAATTCGTGCATTAGGTCTTGAGATAGAGCTATAGCGGAAATTCTGAAAATGTTGCATAGCAGCGCCACCTGTTGAGCGATTTACACCAAAACATAAACAGCACTAATTGATATGAAGGTATACCTGAATCTGAAGTTTGTTGAAAATCCAAGCATTAGTTCTTGAGATAAAGCTATTGCGGAAATCGCAAAAAATGCAGCATAACAGCGCCACCAAACAGCGATTTACACCAAAATGTATAAACCGTCAATTCATGTCAAGGACTAACTAAATGTGAAGTTTGATGAAAATCCGTGCATTTGTTTTTGAGATACAGCTCTTGCGAAAATCGTGAAAAATGCCACACAGCAGCGCCACCTGTTGGGCAATTTACACCAAAAATTAAACAGCACTAATTCATATCAGAGACTAACTGAATCTGAAGTTTGATGAAAATTCGTGCATTTTTTCTTGAGTTAGAGCTATTGCGATAACCATGAATAATGTAGTATAGCAGCGCCACCTGTTGGGCGATTTCCACAAAAAGTAATCAGCACCAAACTATATTCTGGACTAATGGAATCTGAAGTTTTATGAAAATCCGTGCAGTAGTTCTTGAGATATAGCTATTGCAGAAATCGTGAAAAAGGCCGCATAGCAGCGCCACCTGTTGGGCGATTTTCACCGAAAACTAATCAGGTCCAGTTTATATCAAGGTCTAGCTGAATATGAAGTTTTGTGAAATTCCGTGCATTAGTTCTTGAGATAGAGCCCCCACAAAATTTTTGTCACATACAGACTCACAGAGTAACAGAGTGACAGACTCACAGACAGACATTTTCTAAAAACCATCAAATCGTGTTCAGGGCATTCTAAAACGTATAAATCCGTCGAAAACCGGAAGTCGAAAATTTTCACGAATCCAATACTTTCTTCTTGTAAAGATAGAAGAAAGTGTAAGAGCTTGACCTATATAAATGGTTTATAAAATAACTACTTTAAGATACATTTAGCTTCGATTGTTTCGTTATATTTTCTAAATGAGACCGAGCAAGTTATTTTGTTTGAAACGTAAAATTTATTTTTATGAATAGACGGATTAAAGTAAATTTTATATTCAACATAGAAGGTTAAAATAAATCTTGAAATTGCACACAATATTTATTTTTAATGAATTTTTTTATACAAAAATTTCACGAGATGTGTTTTTTTATAAACCATGTTTACTCTAGAAAAATTTGTAAATTTAGCAAATATCATTTAAAAAAATCTTTTTCATATAAACAAAATCAAATAAATTACTCTAGACTTTTCAAGCACTATATAAGCTTTTTCATCAGTGCAAATGTCAATAGAAAAGCTATTCTAATTTAGAAATGTATACTTCATGATGAGTTATTATTTCAAATGCATATTTTGAATGTGGGCATGTGTAAACAATAGCTTTAGTTTTCTGTTGACATTCGTACAGATGAGAAGTTTGTATAAAGTTTGAAACGTGTACAGTAATTTATTTTATTTTGTGATGGGTTTTTTAGTTTAATAAATGTCTGATTTTAAATATCTTTTCTTTAATTTTAAATTATTTAATTATTCAAAAATTAATTTTTAAGGATATAATTGATTTTAAGTCCTCTATTCTAAATCTACATTTTATATAGTTTTCGATTTTTAGAATTGTTAAGGCTGCTAGTCACTCAGCTTATTCCCCTCGTTAATGTTAAATCTATGAGCGTTTGATGCTTTCTTATACTTAAAATATCTCCTCGGGAAATAAATATTTTTAACTTATTTTTTCTGTGTTCTCTTCTTAAAGGAAGTCTCTTTTTTTCTTAGTTTTCAAAATATTTCCAAAATTTACGCTTAATTCTATATGAAGTGTTAAAATTTTACTCTCAGTTCCTCAGTTTTTAAAACCTAAAATATTAAATTAAGCATAGATTTTAGAAATATTTTGAGAACTAAGAAAAAACTGACATCCTTTAAGAAGAGAACACTGAAAGAAGAAATTAGAAATATTTACTTCCTGGGGAGATATTTTAAATATAAAAATGCATCAAACGCCCATAGACTTAACATTACCGAGGAGAATTCGGAAGCTGAGTGACTAGCAGCCTTAATGACTAGTTACAATGGTATGTTATAATTCCCCTTTTTTATTATATAATCCACAACAATACTGTTAAGGGTGTATTCCGATCCAAACTGCTTATTTTCTGATTCCTTTTTAAATTCATTTTTGCTCTCAAACGCATCAAACTAAGAAATTCTCTTATTTAGAAACTACATAATGTGCCGTGCTTCTCGATTTTTTGATAAATGCAGAAAATATTGTAAAAAATGCTGTCAAAATCGGCGTTTTGAACCGAAATTTCCGGAAGCGCGAGATCTGGGGATGGAAAAGATGGTCATATTGAGAAAATAATTGCTTAAAAATCAAATTCTAATTAATTGAGCGAAAAATGAAATCACACGGCACCTTATACAACTCTTCAAAAATCACCCCAGCAAGTTTCATGTTTTTACTTTTAAAAATGAGTCTGAAAATGTCTCAGAAAATTTCGATCTGTTGAGGGTGGAAAAATATTTTTTCGAATACACCCTTAAAGGACTCATTGAGCATATCTGGTAATATAGTATAGGCTCTACTTATTTCCCCTATAACTTTTTCTCCAGGTAATGCAGTAAACAATTGCTCCTTTCCTTTTGCCATTTATCGATAATATCCCTAAGGTCTCTGCCTAATGTGGCCACATCGATTCCTTTGGATCATTATACTAAGAAAATATTTCTTTCAAACACCATGCGTTTTATTCTTACAATACTGCTGGACAACAAATGATATTATGCATGGCCGATTTTTGGGAACTTACCAAAATTACTCTTATGTCTACATTTTTAAATGCCCCTTGAACAGCCCACCTCCAAAAAACTAAAAAAAGAAAAATATATATTATTCCGTCTAATGTTCGTTATAATTTCAAAACTGCACTATATGGCCGAAAGTCACCTAATCTTTTTCATATTAGACCTTTTGTTGATCTGATATTTTTTCTCCAACTGAGGTAAAAATTGTCCAGCCTGGAATCAAACCCAAGACCTTTGGCTTAAATTGCCAGCGTTCGGTCTATTGAGCTAAATAGACTGACAACCGGCCGACACAGTTCACTCAGATAACCTTATTCGCAATAACATCTGGTCTACCATGCAAACTGCTAACATAATTTTAACTACGAATGGATATTAAAAGATGGATACGTAAATACACTTTATTATTTGTAAGTAAAGCTAGGGCACTTCTTCATTCAGTTGTAAAAAATGTCAATCCGTTCGATCAATTTTTAAATCAATATGATTGTGTTAAAAATAGCAAAGTGCTTTGATGAATATCTAAATAAAAAATATCACAAATTGTTCTTAAACTTTAGATAATGTAAATAACATATTTAAATTCATATCTTTCAGTAAAATGTATGAACATCTTATTTGATAATACATCATTAATAATTAAAAACAATCTTAAACTAAATTTTAAATGTTAGTACTATTTTCCCATCATGCACACTCCACCGTAAAGAATTATTCTGCATAGTTGTCCTTATACAGCTCATATTCAAAATATTAGAATAATTACTTTTTTTTACAAATTGAAAATAATGTTTGGTAGCTTTATGTCTTTTAATGCAAATATGCAAACGATATTTTTATTAAGAACTTATTGTTGATTACACTTATTTATTATTTTAAAATTAATATAATTTTTGAAAAGATTATTGGGAAAAAATTATTTTGAAAAGTCAAAATATTAGAATATTTATTCAAGTGGTTCAAAATATTAGAATATTTCACATTAATTCTCCTTTAATTATTACCAATTCATAACTGGTGGCATCATTGATTAAATTCAGATGATTTTATTTAAAGTCAGTATTCTTTTTGCAGTTTGTTTGCCTTTTCGTGTTAAAATGGGTCGTATGAGTGATATTCCTGAATCTATTAAACTTCATATGGTTGATTTGTATCGGCACGGTAAAAATCAATATTATACAGCGAATTATTTACATTGTTCGCAATCAAGCGTTAGTAAAATACTAATACAATATTCAAAAAGTGGAAAATTTCAAAATAATCGCCGAAATGGTTGCCGAAAACCAAAGACATGTGCTAGAGATGACAGGAAACTGAAGCGTATAGTTAAGAAAAAAAGTTTTAAAAAGTGTGCGATTCTTGCACCGAAAATGGAAAGAAGAAGGAGTTGAAGTTTCTACATCGACAACATTAAGACGACTCCATAAATTTAAGTGTGAATCTCGTGTACCGAAAACAAAACCTCTCATGACTGCAAAACAAAAGCGTATAAGATTGAATTGGTGTAAATGAAGACGTTTATGAGCGAAGGAGATTAGAAAAATATATTATTTAGTGATGAAAGTATGTTTTGTGTTTCATATGTTAATAAAGGTATTCGAGTTTGAAGAATGAAGTAAGAAGCATTTGATAAATAATGCCTTAAACGTTCCGTAAAATTTGCTGCTTATGACATGGTTTGGGATTGCATGAGTGCAGACTAACTTGGAAGTTATGCATCGTCTACGAAAAGGTTAACTCTCAGATATATCAAAAAATTTTGGAATGTTACATGATTGCATGATCAGAAGATTAATTTGAAGATGATTTGATCTTTCAGCAAGATTTAGCGTCGCCGCCATACTTCGGTGTCAACTAAGAATTGTTCCGCCAACGCAACATGAAGATACTTGGCCACCAAACTCACCAGACCTTAATCCCATCTAAAATTTATGGTGTATAATGAAGAAAAAACTCCAAGAAAATCCTCCTTCAGGTAAAACTGAGTTAGTGGCACGTATAAAGTCTATTTGGGCTAATATTGATAGAAATTTTTGTAAACACCTTGTATATAGTATGCAAGATCGATTGTACGCTGTTATGCAAGCTAAAGGGGATGCTACAAAATATTAACTACCATATACTTAATATTGATAAGGTAATGCTGTTGTGTAAAACAAAATATTCTAATATTTTGAACCAATCTGAATTTTATTCTAATATTTTGATTTGTTTGAGAAAGCTGTATACTTAATTTATTATACTGTATTTTATATTTTGTAAATGTTAAAATCTTATCTAAACATTCCAGATTTAATTTATAAGAAATTTAATTGCATTTACTTAGTATAAAAAATAAATAAATGAAAAATAATTTTTTCTTATTAATTTTTCTCAATTATTCTACTATTTTGAATATGAGCTATACATTCAAATTTAGAGCTACTATCTCTATCTTGCATAAATAAAATCGTATAATAATGTTAGTTAAGGGGACGAGGGACCTTAAAACTATTTTTTTTTTTTTTTTTGTAAATTTCACCTTAAATATTACTCAAAGGTACATTATATGCATTATGGCATGCATTTATTACAAAAAAAAATTTTTTTAAGTCATTTTTGAGAAAAAAGTGGAATTTTGCACGTTGTTTTAGAAATCTCCGAAATGCCCCATGCGCGTTCCATATCAATGAAAATCCCCAATATTTTTTATAAAAGTTTGGTTTATATATATAAAAAAATCTGTGCATCGAATTTTATATATTTGAATATAAAGGTTAAAAAAAATTTTTTTTTGAAAAATTTTGAAATTTTTCGAAAAAATTTCAAAATTTCAGAATTTTTCATTTTTTTTCTTTTTTTTGCAAATTTAACTTTAAATATTACTAAAGGGTACATTATATGCATTACGGCATGCATTTATCACAAAAAAAATTTATTTTTGAGAAAAAAATGGCATTTTACGTGTCGTCGTAAAAATCTTCGAAATGCCCCGTGTGCATTCCATATCAATGAAAATCCCCAATATTTTTTTAAAAAGTTTGGTTTATATATATAAATAAAACTGTGCATCGAATTTTATATATTTGAATATAAAGGTAAAAAAAAAAAAAAAAAAAAAAAAAAAAATGAAAAGTTTTGAAAAAATTTCAAAACTTTAAATTTTTTTAATTTTTTTCTTTTTTTTTGTGTAAATTTAAATTTAAATATTACTCAAGGGTACATTATATGCATTGTGGCATGCATTTATCACAAAAAAAATTTAAAAAAATTTATTTTTGAGAAAAAAAAATGGCATTTTACGCATTGTTGTAGAAATCTTCGAAATGCCCCCTGCGCATTCCATATCAATGAAAATCCCCAATACTTTTTATAAAAGTTTGGATTGTATATATAAATAATTCTGTGCATCGAATTTTATATATTTGAATATAAAGGTGTAAAAAAAAAAAAAAAAAAAAAAAAAAAAAAAAATCAAAATTTTTGAAATTTTTTCAAAAAAATTTTGAAATTTTTAATTTTTTTTTTTTTTTTTACCTTTATATTCAAATATATAAAATTCGATGCACAGTTTTATTTATATATATAAACCAAACTTTTATAAAAAATATTGGGGATTTTCACTGATTTGGAATGCGCATGGGGCATTTCGAAGATTTCTAAGATTAGGCTCTTTAATCTGTAAAACTCCATTTTTTTTCTCAAAAATAATTTTTTTTTTTTGATAAATGCTTGTCATAATGCATATAATGTACCCCTGAATAATATTTAAAGTGAAAATTTCAAAAAATAAAGAATTGATTTTTAAGGTTTTTTAAGGTCCCTCGTCCCCTTAAAACAAAAATTTTATAGTAATTACAAAGTGTTTAATAAGGGTACAACTATGTGGGACAAATACGACAATCCTTCTTCCTTAGTTCGGGAACAGAAAAAAAATGAGATCCCTTTTGTTTTTTAAATAATTTGAATAAAATAAGATAGTAAAAAAATGCTTATCATTAAAGTTGATCTTTTAGAAAATCGTGCGCTTCATATTATTATTTAAGTCTTTTCTTTTTCTTTTTTTTAAACTAAAATATGCTCGAGTTCTTAATTCTGAAAAATAAATAAATGCAATCTACATATGATTATATAAATAATCATCATTAAAAAGGGCTTACCGTTATATTTTAGAGTGAATGCTTTTTCATTTTATAGGTTAATTAAAAAGTATCATAGCATGTTAGATGTATACTTAAAAAAAAAATGTTTTGACTAAAATATTTCGTTCGTCTCAATTAACTGTTAGCTGAAATTATATGTTTTACATATATGGCAGCAGAAATGTTAGATACCTATATCTTTTTATGCAAACTCGTTAAAAAAGTGAACCTGTAATCTTTTTTAATGATCACTTTTTCCCTATTTTTCTTTTAAACTGGACCATTAGCATACAGAATCCACTTTTGCGTAACCAATTTTGAGTATTTTCTCGCACAAAAGGAGGTTTTTTATCTTTATTCCAAATTTTTGTAATTAAACAAATATACAACATAAAAATCAACTAACATAAATGCAGTCTATGGTCTTTATTTCTAGTCACATTTTTCGTGCTCTGTTATAACCAAGAAAAATATTATATCATTTATTATATCGAAGAACTTACTTGTTATCTTTTGAGAAAAGAACGTTGGCGCCATTTGTTTTATTTCTATAATTGGGGAAAAGTGCTCCTAAAGTTTTAGTTTTATTCCACAAAAAAGGTGTGGAGGGGGGGGGGGGGGGATAAAATGAGAAGGTGATTGAGTGAATGTGCGTGTGTGAAAGAGGTACAAACGTAATGGCTCGGTTTTGCACACTTAAGTACGACCATAAAGGAATATGCTCATTCATAATTATTTTAATTTATTCTTTTTGCCGACAAAATACAAATAAACCTTCGTTTGTATTTTGAATAAAATGAACGATTTCATTTAAGATATATTATACTTTTCTTGTTACTGCATCATAATTTTGATTAAAGATAGGGGGAAGTAAAGTAAAATCTGTGTTTGACACCTGTCAATTGCATCATAAACACAGAATTTAATGAATTTTTGATAAATGCTCTGCATTTATACTTGTACAAAATTATCATTAGAAATATGTGATTTCTTTTTCCCATTTTTATTAATAATTGCTTTTCGGGGGAAAAATCGAATCATCTGATCGAATAAATCGATTTTCTGGTCAGAATGGAAAAAAAAAATGGCCATAATTTTTTTTGAAAAACCAGAAAATCAAGAGTTCTAACTTTTTACGACTGCTCTTTCATCTTCACCAAACACTTCATTTATAATGGCTGTTTCATAATAATAGAAGACACCAGTCCATCAGAAGAAAATAACTCGGTTAAGCGGGACTCTACTGCAGTACAAAACATATTTCAATTTTAAAACTTAAAGCCGACGTTTTATTTTATGTAAAATGACGTCATTCGCATCCGCTTAAGAATTCCACATTTACGATCTACTCTTAAACATCTACAGTAAAGCATGCATAGCATATTACTATCGCGAAATAATGCACAAATGCAGCAAAAAGATGCCATCATTCAAGACAATCGATAAAAAAAAAAAAAAAAAAAAAAAAAAAAAACGTATATTTTTTTCAAAATAGCACGGATTTTAATTACATTTTCTATCGGTTGTTATGAAAAAAAATGGCAACAAAAATATATAATTACTATTTTGCTGTTATTTTTCCTTTACTTTCTACAGAAATGGAGTACCTCCGTTGCCACATATTTTCCCAACACGACGGTATAAAACTTGAAAATGTGTGATGCTTAGAAATTAAAGAAAAATGCAATAAAGTATTTAATCGTAATGCTTGTTTTACGCCTGGCCTCTGTAAGGTAACGTTAGTTTTTGGAATTCACAAAATAAGCAGGGAGAAAGAAGTAGCATACCTTACCGTAGGCTAACAAGAATAAATTACCTGAATTTTAATTTTGAAATCAAGTACCTTTTACAGATTTCACAAGGGTTCGAAAAAAGGTGTTGTTTGTCACAGTTTAGATTGCCGTTGCTTTGCAGCTCTATCACGATTTTTTTTTTTTTTTTTTTACTATTATTTCACCAGTATCACAGTCTTTCTGCTGCTTCAGCCATGCCAAACCTTTTGCAAAACATTCAAAAGCTTCAGAACTAGCTAATTTGTTCGTTTTCTTCGCCCACATCGTTGCCCTCTTCTTTGCTTTGATAAATATGATAGTAAAAAAAAAAAAAAAGCAATTTATCAAATTATAACGACCATTTGGAAGATTATTTTTTCGAAGACAAAAATTTAAGACATAAAAAATCGCACGGAGTTGATCATATATTACGTACGCCATGAATTAAACATTAATACTGTTATTACACGTAAAAATTCCAAGCGACAAAAATCGCCTGCGACTGGTACGTATTATCCACCTGAAAGTTATGTATTATCCAAGCATTTCATTGGCTGTTCGGGAAAAGGCTTTGCCATCGTCAGATTTCCAAGAAATTTGACGACACATTTTAAATGAAATTTCATTCTTAAACTTCTAAATATCCAACAATATTACTTTTTACACCGTCTTTTAGAGAAAAAAATTTACTTTTAAATGCAATTTGTTTGAAAGCTGTTTCCCAACTTGTTTCTGAGTTATTATTATTATTTTTTTTTTTTGTAGTTTTTATTACTTTTTTGTTATAGTGGCAACAGAAGGTATCCATTTCTGTTGAAAGTAAAGGGAAATACAGATTACTGTATAGACCAATCAGAAAACGAATAAAATGCGGATTAAACCAATAAAAGCCTTCAGATATGCTTTTGATTTCCCATCCTGACGAGAACAATAACCATTTTTCTAAATGGTAAAAAAAAAAAAAAAAAAAAAAAAAAAAAAAAAAAAAAAAAAGCTTCAAAAATGAGTTTTGCACACGAGGAATGTGGTTGGAAAAAAAAAAAAAAGATTTAAAAATGGATTTCGGTTAACTGAGAGTTTCTGTTAAATGTGTTTCGGATAAAAGCTGTAATCTCAAAGATTTCGGTGAGAAAGCCTCGCACAGGTCTACTGTTTGTTTTTCTTTTATTTATTTATTTTTTTAATTGATAACATTAATATATTTTTCACATTTAATATCTTTTTTAGAATGCTTATTAACAATACTAAAAATCGTATATATGTATCTAAAATAGGAATAATGCGTTTAAATAAAGTTCTGAAAGTATTAAAAGCGATATTTTCATATTGGCCTCTCAAGTCAGCAGTTAACAACCGAAGAAATCTCCAAAGACCCTTATTTACAATCAGCCATTTTTATTCCGTTCATTTCAGAGATTTAAGCGCTAAATTCGATTACATGTCTTAAATTTCTTTTTATTTATTGTTTGATAAATGTTTTAATTTAGGTATGGAATATAGGCAGGAATAAAATGATAATCTATTTATATTAATTTAAATGCAAATGGATTTCTCTTTCGTAATCGTCTGCACGAAATAGAGACAAATTTGACTTGCTGGCGAAAAAATACTTGCTTGAAAATTAATTTAAAAGCGATAAAAATTGAGTAAATTGCGATACAGATTTTAAATAAATCGCGATATAGATTTTAAACAAATTGCATTTGAAAGTGCATTTTTTCCCTATTCGACGATGTAGAAATTGAAAACGCGCAATATTTAGATGTTTAAAAAAATTCAATAAAACTTAAATTTAATCGTCTGATGTTGCCACGGTCAAAATGACGTCATCGAAACGTATGGACACTTTTGTCCTTTATAATATAGATATAAGGTACTCAAACTAAAAATAAAGTAATAAATAAATTATGCCCATGATATAATGTATAAATAACATTTAAAAAAATTGCTTTAAGAGTGTTAATTTATGCCAAACAAACTTTTTAACTACAAATGATGTTTTTAGTTTTCAGTTTCATTAAATTTGCATTTTAAATTTAGTTTCATCGTACATAAAAAATATCAGACATAAAGAACGAAATAATGTTTCTTCCCTATTCTGTTCATGTATAATAATGTAAGATGCATTACACCTAAAATTGCAATCCATAAAACACACCCATAGTGTAATGCATAAATAGCCATTAAAAATTGCTTCAACATTGTTAAAATGTCCACTTTTAATGCATGATAGCAACTAATAAAATATTCGGCTCTATTTTCTGTTTAAAATATGCCAACTAAATAAGGATTAGAAAAGACTAATTACAAAATTTTGTATATTTTACTGCCGCGACACTCAACGAGAATATTAACTAGCCTTAACTAACACTAATACTTTAGTTAAAATGTCATTTTCCCATTTCTGAGCGCACGTATGCAAAATGTAACAGATATTTTGTGGTAGGATATCGCGTGCTTAGAACCTCAATGATAATTTTCGGTTGCAACATTTAAATTTTCGTGCATAAAGAAATTGCACGACTGCTTTGTAGTTAAGAGTATGTAGGCTTTTGTATGAACAAAAATTGACCAAAAACTAGAATTCTTGTTATTGTGTATATAAAATTTACAAAGATCAATAAATTTCCATATATAGGGCAACAAAAATAACATATCACAATGGGCTTCAAATGTCTTTTTCCCACAATAAATTTTTCGCAGTGTATACATTTTTAATTTCTATTCGTAAAATGCCGAATTGATTAAATGATAGTAGAATTTAAAAAGAAATTTATTTCCAAATAGGTAAAAGCTTTTCTTCCCGTTCTCAATAAAATTAAAATTTTCATTCCAAAATTCTGGTGTTAATGTGGCATTTCGCAATTAAAATTAAGTGGGATACATTATATCTCACCGCCCTTTAAGGGGTTAAAGTGCATTTAAACTTTCGTTCTGAATTCTTAATATATCTGAGAGCAATGGTATACGAACTACAACAAAACTATGTATCCATTTTGGAATGTTGATTTATTGAGGTACTCATATTCGTAATAAAATTCATTAACATGTAAAATTTCAATGTAAATAAAGTTTCGTGACAGAACTTTTATTTATTTATTTATTTTTAATTGCTTTGTATTATATTAAAAATGTATACGCAAAATGCTTACAAAACGTCCTTTTAAGTAATGAGATGAAAAATTCGAGAAAATATTTTGAACTCAAGACTCATTTTAAAATTTTTTAGAAAAATGTAATTAATAGATGTGGAAAAAAAATTCAGTAAATTGATTTTTTTAAATATTTATTGAATTCATATTACAAAACATTACTTTGAAAATTTTGCGGTTGAAATAACATAAATAAGGAAAATTATTATTTTTTTTTTAAATCCACAGCGGTTACTATTTATTAATTCAACAGATTTTATAGATATATGTATATACACGTATATTCATTTAAAATTTAATAATATATTAAATACAAATATGTTGGCGAAGATTATAGGAAGATACACTGCAATTGTTATACTGCAGAATATTAGTGTCCCGCTCAAGGTACACTTTTTTTCTTTTAGACACCAAGCCCTGTGTATAAGATTATCAATAATTAGTAAAATATTTATGCGAATCGTTGAAACTAATTTTTAATACAGTTAACACAAGATCAATAATGTATTTAATTTGGATAGGAGATTTAAAATAGTAGTAAATTTTAACGATCAACAAATTAATGAGATAATGGCGGCGTGATTCATGGAGGTCTCCCCTCCCTCCTCCTTCTCTCCCCCCCCCCCCCGCTTCTCCCTGACGTAATAAAAGGATTTCGTAGAAAATAAACTGTCTTGTTTATCAGTGCATGTAATCGTATTTCGTATTATAATTCGCAAAATTTAAATTCTCCTGGAACTATATAGTAATACTAATATGAAACAAACGAAATTGCCCATTGAAAGTTTCAAATTTTAAATAAAATGATTTGCAGAATTGACGTTGAGGTCTTTGGAGTGCAAGTTTATATTTTAGAAAAGTAATTAATAGTATATTTACAGTCAATTTTTATGTATCAGGTTTTTTTCTAACAGATGAATTATTAACCATTGAAGAATAAAACAATCGTTGAGACAGCTCACATGCAATTAAAAAATCAATAGCAAAAACATTTTCTTCATTTGAATGGAGAAGGCTTGAGTTTAGCGTTGTCAAGTCCTTCTCCCAATAAGTGAGACAGGAAGAAAGAAAAAAAGCGGGACTGCGTCTTCTAAATTGGGACATAAAAATACTGTAAATCCTATGAAAATGGAACCTGTCTATAACGGTATCTTGTCTTAAACGAAAAAAAATCATATTCCTTATGGAAAGAATACCATACATTTTTACCTGCTAAGACGGAAATCTGTCTAAAGTGGAATCTATACCCGGTTACTTGAAACTCCGTCTTACAAGAAAGGTCTCCATACGGGCATACTCCGAAAAATCTGAAAAAAATATAGAATGTTCTAGTCAGGAAGATGGATATGTTTATAAAAAGAAAAAAAATTCGGCGGAAACTCGATACAGCGTCCGTAAACAAAAAAAAAAAAAAAAAAAAAAAAAAAAAAATGAAAATTTTGATATTTGGCGATTTATTACTGTTTGGCGATAGAATAAAATTTCAAAAAATACTTTTTTATGTCAAATACTCTTTAAGATATAAATGTTTCATATTGAACTTGTTTAAATAAATTTAAGTAAATAACTTTTAAGTTTTGTCAATTTTAGTTTGATTTAACTAAATTTTGTCATATATATATATATATATATATATATATATATATATTTATATTTATAATGAAAGTTAAGTATCAAATTTTGTGAATTAAAACAAAATATAAATTAATTAAAATTGTTTCAATCTTAAAATTAAGTCCAATTGAGCACTGTTGATTCAATTTTGTTTCTATGGAAAGAACGACTTCTTTACTACATACACATTTACATTATTACATCCACGTTATTACATCCACATCTACTTTATTACATACATAAGCAGTTTAATTAGTTTTTTTTTTCCAAAATATTCTGAGTGTGCCCGGTAAGGAATCCTCCCTTGTTAGTAGGTTTTACTGTACTACATAAAAAGAATAACACGGTACAATATATGAAAGCAGAATCGCTAGGGTCCAAAATAAATTCACAAAAAATTTTTTTTGGCAGAATTCCAATTGAGCTGTTATAAGGAAAGGGCATGTTTACAAACAAACACTTCCGTCAACCAATCTACTACTACATTTTTATCTTAGCGATCATTGCAGGAATCACACTTGGCGACGTAGCCCAATCATATCATAGATCTGTTAAATCAATCTGTTAAAGACCAATCAAATTCCCGGAGTTCATGTGTATAGTAGGAGGAATAATGAATTAACAGGTTTTTCTTGCTAACCAACAGTAATTCGACCAACAGTGGCGTCACCTGCCCTTTCCATATAATAGTATGGTACTTCTTATGTATATAAATATTAAATTTTGGAACAGATGCTGTATATTCCCTCGGCCGCCATCTTGGATTTTTTCTTGGCGTGAAAACCACTTTCCGCTAAGTAGTAAATGTCACCAAGCAGCTATTTATGCGCATGTTAGGCTTAACGAGGTTGCAGAACCGGGGTTGCCTTATCAATAAACAACGCCAACAAAAAATCGCCAAGAAATCCAAGATGGCAGCCGAGGGAATATACAGCTACAGCATCTTAACGTAAATTTTTACGTTTAAGACAGGATTCGGTTATAAACAAGCTCCATTTTCATAGGGTTTACTAAACCGAATACATTAAAACTTGTATTCCGCTTCGGACAATTTTCTCTTTAAATGATATATTTCTACTATATTTCTCTCTACGGGATCATAATTTTTTTTTTCGTTGTTATCAGGTTCTGTCTTCATACATTTTTTCTCTATTAAGTTCCTCTGGATCCACATTGACGGATAGCATGGTATTAAAAGAAATTTTAAAGAATTTGCTTATCATCAAAAATCGGGATTTTTGGCGTTTTATGCAGTGGTTTCGCGAAACTGTAACTCCTAAACATCGGGACGTCTCGCATAAATCGGGACACTTGGCAACACTACTTGAGCTCCACATGAAACCACCCCTTTCCTATTCTCTTGACTGGTACACGCATCCCTTGACTTACGTAATACTCAACTTACGTAAACTCGCACTTACGTAAGAAATTTCGAAAATTACTCTCATGTGACTCTCATGTGACTGTCATTTTTAGACTCATTTTAAAAGTCATTATGATAAGTCACCAAATAATATCATATTATAGTCACATGGTGGCTTTTCACAAAGGAGCACAATGGTGACTTCACAATAGTCTCTCTGTCACCTGAAATCATCATGTGACGTTAATGTGACATTATTTGGTAACTTATCACAAAGCAGCGTTCACGATTACTTTGAAATTGAGTCTACAGACGACAGTCACATGAGAGTCACAATGTAACTACATTGTAAAGTCACATGGTGACTCGTCAAAAAGCAGCAGTCACAGTGACGTCTCAGTGGAGTCACTTTTAGTGATAATTTGAGACTCATAATGAGATGTATGGAATTTCCTTTTTTTTTTGCTTCACCATGTTTGACATGAATGGGATGTTATATGGACTAGCTGTGCTGTAGATATAGTAATTATTCGAATTATATTATTTCCTTCTGAGTATTCGCGTACTTGAAAATTAGCATTTTGTGATTCGTCCTTAATTTTGAACACCATTGTACTAGCGCGTTGGATACGCCTTTGCATACTTTTTATAATTGTTTTATAAATAAAATATGCAGATAAAAACCACAACAGTAATATAGTTTTACATAATACATATAGTTATATTTGTATGGGGATATACAATCAAATCTTTAACAAAACAAACACAAATCTGATTAAAATGAGCCAAAAAAAAAAAAAAAACTCTGTTTAAACATTACAATTTTGTTAGATGAATTCAAACCATAACGAAACCTAATTTTAAAGTTTCGGTGAAGAAGAACAAGTGTATTTTTTCTTTCAGCTTCAGAGGCGTTCGTTTTGATGTAGATTCAAAATTGATATAAATTAATTCATCAATGTTAAATTTATAAATCCCATATTCCACAAGATACTTTTTATTTGATAAGTGTTCTTTTAGTTTGTTTTTATATTTTATCGTACTTTTATGGTTTATATCCAAGTAAATACTGCTGCATGCTACTTTATTTATAAAATAGTACTGTGTAAATAATGTATATTATATATATATACAACGAAACAAATTGATGGGTTAAGTCGAACAATCACGTCGTGCTTTTTACGACATATTACTGGATTAGTACCACATGTTAATCAGCCGTTGGTGAAGTTGTATAGCAGTCATACCACTTAGCGCAAGCATCGCTAGTGGAGGTGTCAACTCTGAGGACCGATGATACGATTGGTAAAGTCCAATCAAACACTCATTTATTCATGATGAAAACAAGACAGATTAGGCCGCATGAGTGGTGAAAAGAGGCTTATGAAGAAATCTGGGGTTTTCCCAATTAAAAACATGGAAACGTAGTCATAGGAAACTGTTTATTCCATCAGAACATACCAACATTAAACAATTCCCACAGGATGAGAAATCAGAGTTATCCCGCTTGAGCATGAACTAGTTATTCATGCGAAAGAGATGTTAAATAACGAATTAATATTCCACCCGACTTAGGACACCAGGTAACAGATTAAATAAACAATCTAACAGCACAAAAAATCTACTTCTGAGCTCATGTTCGAGGTATTTATTAGAATGCGCGGAGGAAATCCGATTGAATTGGAAACTTCATGCTAACCAAACAAAATCACGAACGGGACTCGAAGTGAAACTGCGATCCGTCACTCAGCCAATGGAGGGCAATCGAGAAACGTCACAGAAAAGAATCCCGGCGCTGCTAATGGAAGGATTTCGATGAAAAAAAGCTGTCTCCCAGCTGGCGGGAAAATGAGATGAAATAGAATAAAAATGTAAAAATGGCTTTTATAAACCTGCGAAAAATAAGTAACTGCGTTCAGAACTTTACAGTTTGGTAGACGAAAAAGTTAAGGAAGGGATTAAAAGTTTAGATTACGTTTTTGAATTAATTCTATTATTAAGATTTGCGTTTTAAACTTATAGGAATTTAACTAGGAATAAATAATAGAGCGTCTTAAAAAAGGAAATAATGAATATGCCGGCAATCTAGAATAATTTAAATGAATAGTAAAAGTAAAAAGAATTTTATAACGTTCGTTTTGATGGCGTCGTTTGGATGTACATTCAAAATTGATATAAATTAATTCATCAATGTTAAATTTATAAATCCCATATTCCACAAGATACTTTTTATTTGAAAAGTGTTCTTTTAGTTTGTTTTTATATTTTATCGTACTTTTATGGTTTATATCCAAGTATATACTGCTGCATGCTACTTTATTTATAAAATAGTACTGTGTAAATAATATATATATGTATATATATATATATATATATATATATATATATATATAATAAATATTGCAGTTTCTGACTAAATTTTACCTAAGGAATTTACAAATTCGACTTACGTAAAATTTGACTAACGCAAAAGTTTACGGAACGCATTACTTACGTATGTCGGGGGATGCCTGTATCGACAAGTACAGTGCAACAAAAAATGGGACAGGGGGGCAAAAAAGTTGAATTGCGGTTAAACAGCAAACCCTAACAAAACGGAAACTGCCTATAATTTAACCCATTTTTACCTGGTGTCCTAATTTTGAAAAGTTTTCTTTAACCCATTCGCTGTTAACCACGAGTATACTCGTGTCTTTAATACTCGTGGCTTTAATTTATTAATTACTTTGTCACCACTATTTTAGAATTAAAAAAATTACCTTATTTATTGGCAGAAATTTCGCTGTATTAGTAAAGCTTAATTTACCTTTCTGAATTTGTGGTTGCAAACAACTTTCAACAGGAAATCTGAAAATTCCTACTTTATAGTTTTGGCAGTAAACATATTAAAAAAAATCCTAATACAAATGAAATTATGATATATAATTATATATTCGTGGCTTTAGTTTATTCGTTACTTTGTCACCACCATTTTAGAATTAAAAAAATTGCCATATTTATAGGCAGAAATTTCGCTGTATTAGTAAAGCTTAATTTACCTTTCTGAATTTGTGGTGGCAAACGATTTTCAACAAGAAATCTGAAAATTCCTACTTTATAGTTTTGGCAGTGAACGTGTCAAAAAAATCCTAATTACAAATGAAATTATGATATCCTGTCAAAATTTTGTAAAATATATCCTTAGTATTTGCTTTTCAATATATATTCATGGATGGCAGCAAAATTGGAAGAATAAAAGAGTGAAATAAATGTTTGCTGTAGCACAAAGCTGGATTTCCATGAAATAAAAGGCCTCGTAAGAAAAGGTAAGACATTTCTTTTATTTTTCTATCAATTATTTTATAAATGGTATCATTTATAAGTAAAAACATTATTTTAGAATACGCATTTTTGCAATGTTTAAGATTCCTACATTTTTGGTCAAATTTGAACCTTTATATAACGTCCTATTTTGAGGGCACTAAGCACAAAAGGGTAAGGGGTTTTCCGTTACTATCTATGCATTAAATCTATGTTCATTTTGCTATAAAATGCCCATCATTTGGGTTATTATTTGTTTATAACATTTTCTTTGTAATTAATATATGGGAGGATGGAACTTGGCTCGTCTCAAGAACAAAACACTCCCCTCCCCACCCTTAGCTATTGGCATTGTAAAAATTTATATCTTACCGTTATGTTTTGTGCTAATTTAGTATTTAACTTGCTGGGTTTACTAATATGTTATATATATATATATACTATATTACTAATTCTTGATTACTATAAATTTTTACTATGCCAATGGCTAAGGGTGGAGAGGGGGGTCTTGCTTTTGAGCCAAGCCCCCCTACCCCCATAGTAATAGCAAAGAAATTTTTATAGCCAAATAATAACTCGAATGATATATAACCATCTTGTAGCAAAATAAGTTGCATAAAACTTAGATTTAATGCATAGACAGTAACGGAGAAAACAATTCAAAAACTATTATTATTGAATTTATGATTAAAATATATTTACATATCAGTAATCAACAATTACTTATATAGCATATATATATATATATATATATATATATCTTAGTAAATATATTAGTAACCTCAGGATGTCAAATACTAAAATATTACAAAACATCACGGTATATTATAATAAAATATATATAGAAGCTCTATATCTCAAGTTAAAACGACATATTCACCTTAATAAAATAAATAAGCAATATGAATACCTAATTTACAATACATTTATTAATTTACTAAATAGGTGCAAACATACATAAGTTTTAAAAACATTTGAAGCATTCAAGATGTTAAAAACATTGGAGTCAGAAGACGTTAAAAAAATATATATGTTTTAGTTGAAAGTGACCGGGTTTTTAACATCTTCTGACTCCAATGTGTTTAACATATTGAATGTTTTAAATGTTTTTTGAAACTTACGTATTCCTTTATAACGGAGTACAAAAAATTTCAATTATTGATAGATACTATCCTCACAGTTTTTCCTGTACAAAGTTCCACTCTATAATGAGTAAAATGGTACAAAAAGTTTTTCAATGAAAAATCCGGACTTTTGGTGACCCGTGCAGTGCTTACGTGGGACAAGTCTTCAAATCCCTAAAAAGTGGGACGTCTCGCTTAACCTTCCGTCTACCAGACGGGTCCATTGGACCCGACATGTACATTCAAAATATTTATTCAAACCAGAAATTTCTTCAAAACAAACTAAATGTATCAATCAGACAATAATAAGTTAAATAAACAAATTAAATAGTTTTAAGTAAAAATTCTGGTGTAGAATGTTTTTATAAAACTTGAGTAAAATTTCCGGTAGTTCTAGGGTTAAATTGGGACACTTGGCAACACTGCGTGAGCTCCATGAACCTATCCCTTTCCTATGCTTGTGACTAATGTCGCCAGGTGTCCCGATTTACGCTGGATACCCCGATTTTCAAAGGCTCTAACACCTATCCCGCGTAACCACTGCAATGAGCGTCAAAAGTTATGATTTTTAATGTTTCACAAATTAAATAAAAAAGAAAAGTATCAGTTAAACTGATAACATTGAGTTCGCAGGCTATTCACACTAATTGTACATTATATTCTTATTTCAAAGAATAATGTCCCTTGAAAAATAAATTAAGGCTGGGAATTAGCCCCCACCGTTTCCCTTCTTTATACTTAACATATGAGCCTCCAAATGTCATTGAGGAAGCGCCTTATCGAAATAAACCGGTACACCAAATTTGAAGCAAATCGGATGGAAAAATCATCTATCTAAATTAAGGGTGTTTATTAGGCCCCCGTTCCCCACTTTATATTTAACCAATGAACTTCCAAACCTAATCAGGGAAGCACATTATCAGAATAAAGCGGTACACCAAATTTGAAACAAATCGAATAGAAAACCCATTTATCTAAATTAAGGGGGTATTCTCCCCCCGTTACCCCCTTTAGACTTAAACAATGAACCTTTAAATCTAATCAGGGAAGCGCTTTATCAGAATTAATTGTTATACCAAATTTATAGAAAATCTGATAATTCTGCATGAAAAATCCATTTATCTAAGTTAAGGGGGGATTAGCCCTGCGTTCACACTTTATACTTAAGCAATGAACCCCCCCCCCCCAAAAAAAAAAAACTAATCAGGGAAGCTCCTTATTAGAAAGAAAATTGAAGCAAATCGGTTATTTCTATCAAGAGCTATCGCATTACGTACACTGTAAAAAAAATCTGTAAAGTTACTAAAGTTTTTCTAGGAAACTGGGATTCCAAGAACTTTTTATGTAACGGCAACAACAAAAATTCCTCAGACGCTGTTACAGGAATTTTTGCTGTTGCCGTTACATAAAAAGTTCTTGGAATCCCAGTTTCCGAGAAAAACTTTAGTAACTTTACAGATTTTTTTTTACAGTGTACGTACGTACTTACAACACAGGCGGGCACATTAGCTCTCAAGCTTTGATAGCCTGTGAGCTAAAAAGAAACTTTTTAGTACCATGCTGTTCGTTTGTCTACATCCAGTGAAAACAATAAAATACAGAAAACACTGCATCATTACCGGAAAATATTTATAGTCGCTTTCGAAGGAATATCGTACAAGTCTATCTCTTTATACGGAATCCTGTCTAAAACGGATTTTTTTGCAGTTCCTAGCGATTTTTTTTTCGCAAGTTATAGTGTACTTGGTTCAGTAAACCCTGTGTAAACGAAATTTGTTTCTAACGGAAATCTCTTTTAAAAGTAAAAATTTCCTTGTCCCTGTCATAGGAATACACTATATGGACAAAGGTGACCGGTCACTTAAGATTTTTGACGTTTTGTTAAATATCTAGAAAAATACATGAGGAATTAACCTGAAACTGCAGGTGTGTAAACAGTATAGTATAGGTCATATATTTCCGCGAAGATTTTTTCCCAAAACCCCATGGGAGACCGTCAAAAAATTGAAAAAGAACGAATATCTTTTGGACAACTCTGTAAAAACTAATGCAGCAAAAGCGTTTAAACTCGATATTATTAATAACTGGCTTATTGTAATATACTGCATTCATTTTTATGAGGATAGCTTGTATACTCGTAGAGAAAATATGGTTTTTATAAAAACAGTCCTAAATTTCGCCAAGTTTTTTGCTTATAATTTGCAGAGTTCTTAATTAAAAAAAAAAAAAAGTACTTTTCAGAAAATATGACGAGCAACATTGTACACAATACTCTGCAGTCAGAATTAAAAAATAATAAAAATTGGATTAAAAATTAGCAAGTTACTAAAAAATGTCTCACTGCGCATGCGCGAATGCAATCAAAATATAATGTGTATAATGTGTTAGCTAAATGTATTTTGCTAACACAATATTTGCTAACACAACGCTAAATGTATGCAACTTTTGTAAAAGTCTCAAAAACATAATTTGAAAAGTCTGATAATAATCGTTTATAGAATGAGCTCAAAATCCGTTGTTCCCAAAATGAAGCAAAAACATGAGGGGTTATATCCATATATCCATTGATTAGTGCCAATTTAGCATACACAATATTGCGCGTTCTACTGTATTTAGATACAACCCCTTATGTGATTGTGAGCTTTTGGTGAGGCTATAACTATTCTTTTAACTTAAAAAAAAACAGCTATGAGAATTAAAACTTTTTAAAGGTGTTCTTAAAGGGTCAAAGTTACTTCCAATCAGTGGTGTAGTCGTAAAAAACACAGAGGGTATACGGTCTAAGCAGAGGGTACACTGTAAAAAAAAATCTGTGAAGTTACTAAAGTTTTTCTAGGAAACTGGGATTCCTAGAACTTTTCATGTAACGGCAACAACAAAATTTCATGTAACAGACACACTTTTGCGCCGAAAATCAAAAAATCTGTAAGGTTACTAAGAATTTTTTTGGAAACTGGGATTCCGAGAACTTTTCATGTAACTGCAGCCAGGGTTACAAATAAAAGTTTAGTAAGATTACTGAAATTTTAGCAGATTCATTTGTAAAGTTACAGATTTTTGTAGCTTTACAAAAACTAGTTTTGTAGATTTGCAGCTTTTTTCGTACAGTTACAGTTGAAAGTTTAGTAAGCATGTAACTTTACATCTGTAGAACTACAGATTTTTTTTTACAGTGTATACGCTCAAGGCAGAGCGTATACCCTAGAGTGTATATACTATAGATATCTTGCGAAACAGAAGGTATACGGTGTTCCTTAAAAAAATCCAGAAGGTATACGGCGTATACCCCGTATACCCTCCACTACAACCCTGCTTCCAATGTACTAAAAAAACCACTTTTCCAAACATAAATAAGCAAAAAAGAAAAATAATAATAATAATAATAATAATAACAATGTTGAAAATGTAAAAAGTGGTCATAATTACCCCTCCTGACTATATATAATTATGTCCCGATTTAGAAGCCACTGTCCCGCCTTTTTTGTTTGCTTTTCCCAATTTTTGTGATACTGAACCTTGCAACACTACTCTTGACTAATCAGAGACATTATCATTTGTTTAACAATAGATGATTATGCTATTCCGTCTAGTTATATCAGCATGTTTCCGATATCCGTCCGGTTTATTAATAAAAATAAAAAAAAAATAAAAACGTTCAGATCATTTTTTGGCATTTCCCTTCGATCACATTCTGCCGGTAGTAAGGTTTCAAAACAGCAAACAGCACGGCTGATTTATGATGCGTCACGTCACACCCACGTTCATTTTTCACTGCGGGAAAACATGATAGATTTTGCTGACTTAATTTAATATATCGCGGGGAAAGGGTTTCAAAAATTTTAGATCTGACTGTAAAATTTGATGTAAAGTTGAAGTTATTTCGGTGTGTTTATAGACTTTTTTTCCATTACTGCCAAGTGAAGAAAATTAATGATTTATATTAATATTTTACTACCAAGGGCAGCAAAAGTTGAAATTGAAATGTAAAACTTTACTTTAAAAAAGACTGTAGAAATATAAACAACTTTTGCTTGCTGTTTGATTTTCTTCAGAGTTTTTCAATTTGTTTGACATTTTATTTAGTAGTAAAATGAAGCTATTATATATACTCAGAGTTTGAATTTGCAAAGGTTTGAAATTTAATTTGAAGGAGTTTCTCAAAAGGTGAGATCATTAAACGTTAACTATATGTAATTTTTAAATTTTTCAAATTTAAGGCCATTTTTTTTTAATAGTATAGTATTTTGTCTATAAATGTAATATATAAATATTTTTAATAGTATGTCTACAAAATTATACACAAATATTAAAAGACAGCAACTATTCTGGAAAATTAATTATTAAAGCATTTAATTAGCAGTTGTGTACGTTACAAATTTTGGACATTTTTTCGCACGTACGTTACAGATTTTGGACGTTGCTCTTAGTATTTAAAAAATTCTTAAGACTAAGAATGTAGTAAACGTGTCTTATAATTTTATGTGTATACATATATATATGTATAATTAACTTTTTGTTATCCAGTAATAATAATAATAAAATCAAATGCTTTGTTACGTACGTTACATTCGGACATAACAAAATACAGAAAAATTCTTTATAGAAAAGTCCTTCTATCTTCAAAAAAGCAATAAATCAGCCTGCCATCTCTTAACGAAATTATCAAAAAATCATCCGTTTCCTTTATGCATTCGTTGTAAAATATTGTATGCATTCGTTGTTTTTCGTTTTGCACCTGGAAAAAAGTTAAAACTCTTTTTCTTGGTGGTACATTGGAGCAGTTAACATTATGAATGTCCGAAATTGGCCTCTTTAGCATAAAATTTTAAGATATTTATACGAAGCTTTTACAATAAATTATGTCATTTTCTGCCTCTGAATAGAATTAAAAACTCAGTGAAAAAAAAAATAAGGTCAATGATAATTATAGTTATGTTTGAAAGGCTTAAAGTTATGACGTGTGTCCAGTGCCCACCTTTTGAGAATCGCCCTTGAATTAAACTAGATGCGAGCAAAAATTCTTGAAAAAGGAAAGCAATTGTTTTGTTCTCTTTCATTATGGAAATTTTTAAAGGAAATTTTTAATGAAATTTGTGTTTTTTCTGCGCTATTTTAAACCTTCATGAAGTTATTTTATTCCTGTTTATTTTCTTTTGCAAATAGCTTAGTAAATTTCATTCAATTTAATTTTTAGCCAACCATTCAATTCGCATAAATTATGCTTTTTTAAAGTATTTTAACTGTTTTGTCTTGGACATAAAAAAGAAAGAATATTATAATAAAAATATGTAATAAAAAATTAATTGGTAATAATTTTTTAAAAAATATATTAACTTTTTAAAAATTGCTTAAATTTGTTTGACGATTTTTTCATATGTGATATGGAATGTAATTTGTAAATATTTTCTTTATCTTCGGAATTCGAAAATGTAAGAATTTGAAAATCTTTTCGAAGCTTCAGAATAATTTGGTTCAATATTTTGTTATTTATGCTTTATTACCTTTTTCAATTGAAACTTTTTTTCTGAAATAAGTGGTTGTTCAACTATCACTTTTCACATATAAAGGTCTTCCACCATATGAAATTTTAAAACTTCACATTTTGAGCCTGTACCATTCAGATCAGTGCTGTCTAACGCGGCGACATAAAAGATTTCTTAACCCCCTTTCCAATGCTTTCTATTATAAGTTTTTTTAATACATTTTAAAGGATGTTTTCTTAAAAATCAATAATATTTGCACTATTTAAAATTACTTTAGATGCAATTAAGACATCTGGCACTTTCCTGTCGAAACACTTTTGAGATAACACCACCCCTCCGCCCTTTTAAAAAATATATAATACTTAGTTTACTATAACATATTTCCACAAATTATCTATACGTGAAGTTCCCGAATCTATCATTTTGAAATGTATATGCATCATGTGTACAGTGTATTACTACTGTTACTACAGCATAGGAGCCAACTTTTACGCTTTTTCACCACTAAATTGAACCACTAAATGTTTTCTTTAATTAACTTGTTTTTATTTAAAGATGGATTTTTGTAATCAAATGTTCACTCATTTCCTGATATGATAAAATTAATATATACACAGTGTTGTAGTCATAAAAATAGTAGAGAATATACGGTATAGGCAGAGGGTATACGCTGACGTCATGAACGTTCATAGATAGGGTATACGCTAATGTTTTATTTGAGAAACAGAGAGTATACTGAGCCTCTTAAAAAAATTCAGAAGGTACACGTCGTATACCCCCGTATACCCTCCACTATATCCCTGATATATATATATATATATATATATATATGGGGGAAACTGTATTATTGTAATTTCATTCATACTATCGCGATTTTGGTGGTGGTCGGTAATGTTTAATTAATGGTTATATATATATATATATATATATATTTTTTTTTAAATACTTACAGCTTTAATTCATAATATTTGACGGTGGAAGGTTATGTTTAATTAATGGTTATATATATATATATATATATATATATATATATGTGTGTGTGTACTTATGTATGTACGCAGGTGTATGTCCGATGACAACACAACATTTTAATAGTTTTTTAACATGAGTAAAAAATTATTAATTTACTTTAGGGCATTTTTTTTCATTAGCCAGCCACAGGTGATAAATCGACAAATAATCTTTATGGTTGCTTTTGTTTATGAGCTACAAAACAATGGAGTTAATTATGCGGCAAACAACCCTCACGAAATTATGCCATCTGGCCGTGAAGCTGCCACAACGAAATATTTTAAACACTGGAAAGTAAAAAGCGTAAATAAAAGATAAAGAATGTAATAATATTTTTTAAATATTTTTTTATCATTTAATATCTTATTATTAAATGAATTATGATTATACGTTGAGAAATTTTTTTTAAAAACCTGAACAGATAATTTAAATAATGCTTTATTTTTGTTGCCTTATCTTAAAAAAGGAAACAGAGCAAAAATTATAGATATATAAATTCGCTCGTTCACGCTTTTTATTAAGCATAAATGAAAGCGGTGAATTTTTAATAATCGGGGCCAACGTCGAATTAACCCTTTATGTACTGAATTATGAATTCATGAAAATTTTATCTTCTAAAGCATTTTTCGTGAATTTTTGAAACTTCATTAGAAAATTTACATAATCATTTAATAAATTTTAGAAGAATCCTAGAAAGAGTATTTAAATTTGAATTTATAGGGATTTTGAGCAATAGTTATAACGCCACTCAAATCTTTTATTTTAAATATTTTTCTTAATATTTAGTAGAATTAGGAAATGTACAAATATAATGTTCTTATAATAGAAATATAGAAATATTTCCGAAGTGACCGACCCCCCCCCTCTTTCACCAACGCCAAGAAAGCTGAAAAGATGCAAAGGCAAAAGAAATCATCCTTTTAAAAATATTTTTGTTTTGTGTAACCAGTAATGCTTTTGGAACAAGATGAAGCAAACCATCTATAACTCATTCTAAACTGTATTACTACTAATCAATGTATTAAAGGAATTTTATAACAAGTTACTTTAATGGTACTTATAAGTACCGTCAGTGAGATAAAAGGTTAACGTATTGTAACGGTATTTCTTTTTTTAACAACATGGATTGCAATCATAAAATTAAGCGGGATTTTTAAAATAAACATTGAATTCTTATAAAAGAGTTTTTTTTTTTAACTTTATTTTAATAGTAATCTTCACCTTGTTTAAACCTCTTAATTCGACGGTAAAATGAGGTAAAAATTTATTTAAAACAAGTGGGTAAGTGCGATTTCAGATCGCACAGAGGGCTTCGTTTAATATTCCTTTCAAAACACTTTATCCTTTTGCAAAATCTGATAGTTTCACATTTCGAAACCAAGGGGCGCACTCTATTCTACACAAAACTCTATCCGAACGAAACTCCGTTTTACAACCTATCCGTAGATATATTAGTCGAGGAGATCGGGCCCATAGAACAGGAGATAGGTAGGCGCGCCCTGGTGGTAAAAAGTGGAACTGAAAGATGTAAGGATATGAGGATAATATGAAAGAGTGGTCAAAAGAGTGTCGGCAAAAGTTAGAAAAGTACCCACCGGGTGCAATGGGGCGAAGTTAGAAAAATTGCTTAAAATACACGTTAGAGCCCGGAGGAGTAAATAATATAAAACTTTTTGAAAGTTTTATGATTTTTCGTGTGATCGCAAGTGTTCTGTTGTAAGTATGTAAAATTTCAAGTCTTCAAGTTAAATAGGGGCTCAGTTAGAAGAAAATAGCTTAAAATACACAAGTTAGAGCCCAGAAGGGCAAATATAGGACTTTTTCAAAATTTTATGATTTGTCGTTTAATGTGATGTTATAAGTATGCAAAATTTCAAGTTTTCAACATAATTAGGAAGTCTGTTAAAAAAAAAAAAAAAATGTTTAAAATATTATGTCGCCGAGACGGGTAAATATAAGACTTTTTCAAAATTTTATGATTTTTCCGTTTGATGTGAGGTGTTCAGCTATAAGTATGCAGAATTTCAAGTCTCCAACACATATAGTTTCTGAGAACGGGCTCTGTGACGAACAGACAGACAGATACAGGCGCGAGACGAATAGGGTTTCGTCAGATGAATTAAACCCCAAAAATGGTGGTAAAAAAAGGCAAAAGTTGGCAGCTATGCTACTGTGAGATAATATTTTTGCTGAGTCATGCGAAGAATGACGCCCTTCACTTTTTACAACCAGCTGAGATGTACCACTGCTTACTCGAAGTTTGGACAGGATTTAGATATTGACCCTTAAACTGATTCCTGAAATGACGAAATTTTCTTATTTTTAATAATTTGCTTGATTTTTTTAGTACATATAGACACACACATATTTACACTATATATTTAACACTTTTGAAATAATTGTCTTCGCAAAGTTCATTATTACTATCGTCATTATTGAAACAAATTTCTTTTAACGAAAAGATATTGTTTAGATAAAATTGTTCAGACAAATTAGTATCAAGAATACACTTATATGCGATACGACAATGTCTAATTTTTGTTGATGTTGCTGTTGATGCTTTTGTTGTTGTTGTTGTTGCTGCTGCTGTTGTTGTTGTTCTTGAAAAAGATGATAAAAAGCGGGCTCCCATGTCAAGCACACAAGTCGTATGTTTGTTATTCAATAAAATAAAATAAAGGTAATAATTTTCTTCCTGCGATAAATAGGTATAAGGCAAAGCGCATGTTTTTTAAAGTAGTGCTAAATAAATATCTCACGTTATTATAACCATGTAATTGTGCTACAGCGTGAAAATTGGGTTACATGCATTGAAATTATAACGTAATGATTTTTTAAGCTAAAAAAATTTGTCATTTCAAGACCTCACCTTATATACCCCACCCCCTTTAAAAATTAATAGATCTTCAAATATTTTGTTGTTACATATAATATAAAGCTTTTAAGAAATTAATATCATAAATTTATACATATTACAGCATTTCGTAAACAGCACGAGAAATATGTATCAATTCTATATGAAATTGGTATAAAATATAAAAAAGAAAGAAGGTTTTAGTATAACATAAAACCTCGTTAAAATTAGTATTCGATCGGGAGACCTTTGGTTACTTTTATACGACAAAATTTTATATGTGAATGAAACGCTAAAACTCATCTTTATTTGTACTTTTTAATAATATAATTACTTTCCAAATAAAAATATTTTTCTCTTTTTAATTCACAAGTATAATTATTTTATACAAAATGTTTTAACGAAAAAAAAAAAAAAAAAAAAACTGTTGATAAAAAGCTGCATCTTTAATCTTTTAAGTTCAGGCTTATTATTCTAAATTTCTAGGAATGCAATAAAAGAAAACGGAAATGTATGTATCGTTATTTATATTAGGCTCTTCTCAAAAGAAAAAAAAAAAAAAAAAACAAGAAAGAAAGTCTAAAAATGAACTTTATGATTACTGCTGAATGAAAATGCTATTGTATAAACTAAAATCTTCTACATCTGATTTTTTAAAAAGGGGGGGGGGGAGGGTGGAAAGTAGGTGTATGAAGGGGAAACTTTCAAAGGTATAGTATAAAAATTAGACCATTAAATGCAGCTGGCTCTTTAGTCGATAGTTAATTCCATGCAGTAAATGCTATCCGGGGGAATTTTACAGAAACGAATGCATTTTTTTATGTCGAAAACTCCCCTACCTCCTTAATAAGAATTGCCTCAGAACATTATTAAGGTGTATTTCATTCCGAAAATACTTTTAATTTATAAGCATTATTAAGGCGTATTTCATTTCGAAAATACTTTTAATTTATAAGCAATTCCTTGCTCATTGATTTCGCTCACTTCAAGAGGTTGGGGGTAATTTATATCCTTCTTTTCAATTTTCATAGAAGAGAAACAGTTCCCCTTAGCATGACCTGTCGTTACCAAGGCGATATGAAGAATCATGTGACGTCTGGTGTGGCCATAACAGGTGGCAATCGGGCGTACGAAGATCAAATTAAAGTTCCACAGAAATAGAAGATTTCAAAAGCAGGGAGTGGGAAAGTCATCTATGAAACGAATAATAAGTTTTTAGTAACCCTACTGAAAAGAAACAGTTATGGGATCTGTTACGTAAACAATAGGAAAATTGTAAAAGGGTGGTTAGATTATGCATTGAAACAAAACGGTGCCCATTGTTGCCGGTAACCTTTGATCTGAGATTATATTTTATCCTTTTTTTTTTTTTTTTTTCTGCGCTGCCTTAGCGTCTTATATACTTATATAGCCCTGTTTCTTTTATTATATACTGTTATATAACTCTATTTTTTCTTATATTTTTCGTTTAACAAAATGCACTAAATCAGCAATTTATATACAGTCGTGGAAAAAAAGGTATACTCTCACGCTAATCTATCGTGAGTACTACACTAAACTTGACTGGGGAAAAAAATGCATAATTTATTTTTTCTCATTAAACATTGCATTATCGATTTGTATCCATAAAACATATTCATATTTGCTGGTCGGCGATCAAAAAATTATCGTACTGTTTTCCTTTGCATTATTAAACATTTAAATGAACATCAACTCATAAGGATCCTTCATTTTTTAATAAAGTCTATACTTTATACTTTAACACTAGTGCGGTTACTAGATTTCCTCAATTATTGCATAAACCTAAGACAGTATGCCAAAATTTCCCATAATATGTTAAATCTACATAGTCGTGTAACATCTGACTCAAAAGAAAAAAAAATACACTGATAATTTATACATTTAATCAGCTTTTGCTTAACCAGTACTTGTTGTTCTTGGATGCCTTAACACTGAAAATAAAATGTCAATACCAATAGAACATTAACCATTGAAGTAATCTACATCCTTTATGTCGTTGCAAAACTTCAGTCTTCTTTTTTTATCATATAAATGTGAGTCTCCTTTGTTTACATAAAATTATAATTTTCGCCTTTCACATAAACAGTCGAAAAACACAAATCATTCAATATTTATGATTCATGAAAGCGCTTTAAAATATATATTAAAATGTTGATTTTGTTTAAATACAATTATTTATTATAATTATATAAGCATTAATTTCTAATACCTTTTGAAATTCTTTTTGATTGCACTTTAGATTTAAAATGGGGAAAATAATCCACGATATATAAATAATATTTGTGTAAAATGATATTTAATAGTAATTAAGTAGCTACTGCGAGATTAATTATGAATTTTATAAAATTTCAATAGCTTTTAAATAATGCAAATATTCAAAAGAAAATTTAATAAAGACTATTTATTTATGAAATAAGCATAGTTTATTAAAAGCATTGTTTTCGTTCAATTAAATTTTATGATAACAGATATTTAATCACATCATTTAAGTTTAGACAAACTTTTAATGGTTATTCGTTGTTGTTGCTTCTGTTGTTTGCGTAAGACAGTAAGTGACTTTGTTAAACAAACTTATTATTATTTTTTTAATAGTTATTTATCAGATTGTTAAAAATATATTAATCCTATGTTTTGACGCTTCATTTAATTAAACTGTTGATATTAATAAACAATACCATATTTTAGATTAATTGTGCATGTTCTTTGTTTATTAGAGATTTCACAGATATTAATTTTGTATATTTTAATTTTATATTCATTTAACGCGCCATTATGCTGACAAAATTTATTCATTATGTGCTCCGGAAAGAATGTTATTTATTTTTAAATTAACCTCTCTCCTTTCTGAAAAATACTATGATAATATAATTTATCAGCCATGATAATACATATCATGGCTGATAAACATGTAATTCATGAAAATAAAAATGTGATTAGTATTGGGATGACTTTAATATATAATATAAGTTGCAATAAATTTAATAGGTGGAATTTTAATCATTTTATTATGTGTTTTATCTTTTTAATATTATTGGATGATTGCAAAAGTTCGTCCCCATTTCATAGACGGCATAAACTTGCGATTTTGACTATGCTGGTGTTTAGTTTATAACTAAATTATTAACTGACAGTTACGTACATGTGTCGTCAGAGAACATAACGTTAAAAAAATTTCAAATTAATTTGTGTGCAAGGTTAATATTCGAAATGGAAAATGAAATGTTACATTTTCGTCGTGTTATGTTATATACGTTTTTTTTAAGCGAGTGTTGGTCGTGCTACAAAAAATATTCAAGACGATTGGATCGTGCTCCCGCTCTTAGGACAGTTAAAAAATGGTTTGGTCGATTTTGAAATGGTGATTTCAATCTAAACGATAAAACGCTCTGGGCGACATTCTCGCTTTGATAATGACTCAATCCCTGAGATAGTGAATAATAATCCACCGATTACTACTGAAGACTACTGAAGACTACTGAAGAGATTACTGAGAGACTAATGTTGATAAATTGATTGCATTCGCCATTTAAAACTACTTCGGTACGTACACTTCGAAACTCGGTGCATCGGAAATCGGGCACAAGCTTTTGCAACCGCCCAATAATTGCTTTTTCATAGAGAGAGAAAGACTGGGAGCTTTGTAATGAATTTTAACTACACTGTAAAAAATTGCTGCAATAATTTTACTGCAGCAGAGATTCCACACTGTTAAAATTATCGTGAAAAATTACCTCTGTTTTTAAAGGCTATCTATTTTCTGACCAATGAGAACGCTCCATAGGCGTTTATGAAGCATTCTCATTCGTCAGAAAATAGATAGCCTTTAAAAACAGAGGTAATTTTTCACGATATTTTTAACAGTGCAGGGAAAGGCACATAAAAAAGCGGGCTTTGCTCGTGGATAAACGGGCTTTGCCTTTAGATAAACGGGTTATGTCCGTAAAACATAAAACTTACGTAATTTGACCGTTTATTTGGAAAAAGTGGCATTTTCCGTAAATTTACGTGAGCAATTTGCGGTAAAATACACGTAAATTTACAATTTTTTTTGACAGTTTAAAGATTTTGACAAGAAATTCTGATGCATTTCAGCTTAGAACTATGTGTCTGTATTTATGGGACCACGAGAAAACTCTGACTCGACATTTCTATGTTCTTATAAAGATATTTTTTAAATTCTGCAATGAGCAGCTGCTACATAACAATTATTCACGGAGACGGTATTTTTGGATTATTTTGCAGAATGTATCTGCGGCTCTGTACATGACCTATTCCAAAGATTGTTATTTTCTGTCTTCATGTTTGATGATTAAAACTGGAAAAAAAAATCTCTGTACATAAAAAAGCACTGTATTAATTTATTATATTTTTGACATCTAATCTTGCAGATCAGGAACCTCAAAATCTCTTTATTATTTTAAACTGATTTTATTTAATATTTTAAATTCTCAACCAGCCTTTTTTTATTTCTTTCATATTAATATGACTAACTAATTTCATTGAATTTAACTCTTACGAAATGTTACGTAAAATACAAATTGATACACTGATGCTTCAGTACATTTTGCTTTAATTAAAGCATTTGATTCATTTTGTTGAATTCGGAACCTCCGAGCCTTTTGTTGACCTATTCATTTGATAATCGTAACTCTCTAGAACTCCGTATCTTAAATATTCCATCAAAAATATAAAAATATTGATTTTTTGATAATAGCATAAATAGTTTGATTGAACGATTTGTTATCCCCTATAGATCTTTTATTAAATGACTAGCTGGCCCGTACGGTGTTGTCTGGGCTCGTGATAATATTCTTAAATGAACCTCAAATTTGTATGATTTTATATCTTTATTTCCATTTTATCTGATTTCATATTTTTAAATGAAAAAAATTGCGAAAAAATATTGAATTGAATGTATATGCTATTTTGTATTTCAACCGCAACGAAACACTCAGGTTTTTAATGATTTCGTCGAAATTTTCAAACATTTTATTTTGCAAAAAAAGCTTTCTACCAGTCCGAACGTTTCCAAATTTTAGTAGGTGATGTAAATCTAGTGTATAGTGATACTCTTAAAAATATTGTGTTAAAAGACGGACTTTTTGTTAATTTTAGCGTAGAAAAAATATCTTCTCCGTGAGGCTCGAAGTGACCTGCGTTCGCCGGTGTATTTGAAAGGATTAAAATTCGTATTCATTAAAACTGACTGCACCATCGATTAAAAAAGGTTTCTTCTATAACCCTTTAAGACCTGACCTACACAGTTGTGTAGGCGATCCTAAAGAAAAAGAAATAATATTTTGCTTTACCGAGCGGTTTGGTGAAATTAGCTTAAAATAGTACTATAAAAAAACGCACACAAATAAAACTGAAAGATCAGTTCTTTGCTACTCTCGATACGTAATTGAGGTTCTAGGCATGCGAGAGCGCTTTTCCTTCTCGAATGGACAGAGAAGAGTTTTTAATAAGAGCTCTTTGTGATTTTTAGTTAATAACTCAAATAATCATTAGAAATTTTAATTTCTGAGGTGCATCAGGACTAACCTCACACAAATTTTCATCCTTAAACTTGCGGTAAATTTTTTTAGCCATCACAGACAGACGTGCACATAGAGAACGAAACTTTCTTTCATTAGTATAGATAATCATAAATGTTCTATTTATTTTTAAATGACGAGCAGCACTCACAGTTTTTGTATGGTTTCACACTGAGAAAAAAAAATACCGTCTTCATCTAGAATGAAAAGATAGTCATTTTCTGAATTCCTTAACTAGAAATATAGATTTCCGAGCTATGCGAATAGAGTAAACAACTAAACTGAATAGACGGAATGATCTAGAATTTCTAGTCTCTTGTTTTCTAGGTGATGAAACGATAATGAATCATTTCAGTAGCGAGAAATTATCTCTTGATTTCTGGAATGGCTTCATAAACTAGAATTATAATTACTAAAACTAACCTCTTGTGTTCGCATCTATTTTTAGAGATTTTTAAATATGTTTGAGCACGAGAATATAGTAAAACTCTCTTGAATTCTAATAGGAACTCTCTAGCTAAGAGAACTAGAATTTATAGGGATGACATGGAACTATTTTTTCTAAAGCCACAATTTAGATTCTACACTGTAAAAAAAAATCTGTAGTTCTACAGATGTAAAAATACATGCTTACTAAACTTTCACCTGTAACTGTACGAAAAAAGCTGAAAATCTACAAAACTAGTTTTTGTAAAGCTACAAAAATCTGTAACTTTACAAATGAATCTGCTAAAATTTCAGTAATCTTACTAAACTTTTATTTGTAACCCTGGCTGCAGTTGCATGAAAAGTTCTCGGAATCCCAGTTTCCAAAAAAATTCTTAGTAACCTTACAGATTTTTTGATTTTCGGCGCAAAAGTGTGTCTGTTACATGAAATTTTTTTGTTGACGTTACATGAAAAGTTCTAGGAATCCCAGTTTCCTAGAAAAACTTTAGTAACTTCACAGATTATTTTTTACAGTGTAGATGCCAGAATCATATTTTTTTCTCAGTGCACTATTGAGCTGAAGGAATAGTTTTTAACATCAGTCATTATTATTATTTTTTTTTTTTTTTGTGAGAGTGTGTATTCAAACAATAAAAGTCTGACACTAAAAAAGAATTCAATACATTTACATACTTACACACGTACACAGACATCAACAAACCTCATAAAAAAAAATTCTATTTGTAAACCCGCCCAATCGTTTTCAAATCTTTTGTGATTTAAGCATTGACAACTGGAACCTCGCGTGCACAAGCGGACACAACAAATAAATAAAACTATAAAAGCATATACAATGTCGTATTATGGAACCGCTACCGCCCTAAAACACAAAAACCAGGAAAGTAAATCACCGGTCTTGTTTTAGAATTTGCATTCAGATGCCGCAGTGTATACTTTTTCCGCGTTGCCTGTTTCTAGGTGCAGTTATTAAATGTTATGTAGTTTCATCGATTTGCAATTTTATTCCAGCATTCCGTGATGTCAGTGCTGGTACATTACTCTTGAATAGACTTTTTCTCTCTTTAAATTATAATCCACGAATCTGTAATGAATTATTGACAATGCAAATTTAATCAGGAAGAAAAATAAATACAAGTAGGAAGAGGAATTCTATTTTTTTCATAATTTAGTGTCGCCCCCGATGAAATATATATATATATATACATAAATATAGATAGTACAAACCATATTTCAGTTTTAAGTCTTAAAACACACGCTTTTATTTTATATAAAATTAAGTCATTTGCACAAACTGAAGAATTCCGCCTTTACAATCCAATCTTAAAAGACATCTATAAAAAAGTACGCATACGACGTCGCTATCGCGAAATAATACACAAACACAGCAAAAAGCAATGTTGTCATTCAAGAAATTCGACGCAAAAATTATGAATCTTCATTTGGTTGTAACGTTAGTATGGTTACTGAAAAATAAATATTATTTATAATAGCTCCATGTTTTATCAGAAATCATTCATTCATATTTTTTCAAAATTCGAAAAAGTTAATTATTAATCCGTGTGGGATTAATAAAATTACCTTCTTTCATCTTTTTGATAAGAATGAGGTAAATGTGGAGAAAATAAGACACAAAAATATTCTTTAAAATATATTTTTATAGCAGACGATATTTTTTGTATGGCACGTTTTTAATTACTTTCTTTTTCTTCTGTTGTGATGAGAATATGGGAACAAAAAGATATAGTAATCTACTATTTCTCCTTTACTTGCTACAGAAATACTACCATTACAGAAATGGCATTAGAAACTTAAAAAAAAAAAAAAAAAAAAAAAAAAAAAATAATGACTAAAAAAAAATTTTGAGATGCAGTTTTCAAACAAATTGCATTTAAAAGTACTTTTTTCCCCCTATAAGACGGTGAAAAAATTGAAAATGTGCGATGTTTAGAAGTTTATAAAATTGCAGTAGATTATCAGTATTTAACCGTACAATGATACACCTGCTTCGTATTACGGGTGGCTTATGGTTAGGTGTAACTTTATTTTTTAGTGACGACACTTTAATTGTTGCCTGAAAGAAATAATAATTTAAAAATGTATGTGGAGTTTTCTTGCAGCAAAATGGAGTTCAGGTCGATTACAAACTGCGCCTGTCAAAAGAAAAGTTTATTCAATGTCGCGCAGATGACAAAGCATTTTTCGCGAATAGAAAAAGGAAAGCGAATCTAGACAAAACTATGAATCCCGTGTTGATGCATTGTCATATAACTTCAATTCAGGCTAATTTTAAGGAATATTTTAAAGAATTTGTTTAAGATATTTAAAACAATAAATTGAATTTGCTCACATATGCCTATATATTCATTGTTTATTTTGTTAATGTACTACTATTAAATTAGCTGTCAAATTAGTAAGAAAAATCAGACACGAAATTAGAAGTCAGTTTCTGTCTCAGCGATGAAAAATATGTGAAAAGTAACGCAAAACAAATAAAGCTAATCGGATGTGCCAATCCCAAAACTTTCTTCTATCTTATGTCGAAATTGTCGAGCTGCAATACGCCTCCCCAAGGCATCCCATGCATTTTCAATGGGATTCAGGTCAGGGGGAACGTGCTGGCCAGTCTATGCGATGGTTGGTTGGTTGTATTTATGACGGCCATTTATCTGCACGAGGGATATAGGCCCAGGGGGGAGTGCCCTTCGTGGGGGTCTTTCTAAGGGAACCTAACCCGTATTAACGCTTGGGAATCCAAGGTTCGAAGAAAACCACGAAAACTCCGAACGATTAGGCCGACGGGCGCGATTGGGATTGAACCCAGCACCTCCCGTCTACCAGATTCGAGAGCAGAACCTCTCAGCCACTGGTGGGGCCATCTATGCGATGGATATATTCGGCCTCAAGACAATCTTGTACAGACTGTGTGCGATGATAAGGTGCGTTATCGTCCATAAACCAAAACTTTTCGCCGACAGCACCTCGAAAACTCGAACATGTGGAAGCAGGACGTCTTCAATGTAGTCGTTAATACTTGCTCAAGCTCATAGAGATCCGTGCGGTCATTGAACAGGGATGACAGGGATGACCGTCCCGGGTACCCAGCTTTCGCTTTAGAGTATAAGTTCAATCCCAAGGGGAGACATGATGCCTGCCCACACCATGATACTTGAAGTCGCCTATCGATCTCTTTCTAGAATATCTTCGGGACAGTAAGCAGTACCAACGCCGCGCCATATCAGTTTACGTCTATCATCAGATGATAGACTGAATCTATTCTCATCTGAGAAGAGCACGGTAGATCAATCGTCATCAGTCCAATTGCGATGCATTCGGCACCACTGTAAACGGGCGCTACGTTGGCCTCTAGAGAGTGGGATACACACAACAGGTCTTAGGGCGTATAGTCCACCCTTTTTCAAACGTCTTGCAACAGTTTTTCGAGATATTTTAGTTCCTATAGCAGCACAAAGTTGATTTGCTAATTCACCAGCTGTACTGCGTCGGTTTCTTTTTGCCGAAATAACAATATAGCGATCTTCTTGGGACGTCGTACTGCTAGGATGACCTCCTCCCATGTGCCTAGTACATATTCCACACTTTTGCAATGCCGCCCATAGCCTAGAAACAATACTGCGCGCGATGTTAAATTCACGGGCAACATCTCTCATTTGGCGTCCTTCTTTTAACTTACCAATTATTCTACCACGAGTCATCATCATCATCAACAACAACCGTTTTCAATCCACTGCTGGATGTAGGTCTCCCCCAGATTTTTCCAATGTTTCCTGTCTAGTGCTTTAACATTCAATTTACACCGGCTACTTTTCTGATTTCATCACTCCACCTTACTTGAGGTCGTCTTCTTGGCCGTTTTACATTTCTGGGATACCACTGTAGAGTGTTTGTGCTCCATCTATTGTCTTGTCTTCTTGTAATGTGCCCAGCCCATTTCCATTTTAGCCGTTTAATTCTTTCTATGATGTCAAAAACTTTCGTCTGGCTTCTTATCCAGGTTATTCTTTTTCTGTCTCTTCTAGTTATACCTAGCATACATCTTTCCATACTTCTCTGTGTTATTTGTAATCTTTGTACCATCCGTTTCGTTAGCGTCCATGTTTCTGCTCCATAAGTTAGCACAGGCAAAACGCATTGGTTAAATACCTTTCTTTTCAAACAAAGAGGCATGTTACTCTTCAGAATAATATTGCTCTTCCCAAAAGCACTCCATCCATTTCTTATTCTTCTATTGATTTCATTCATGATACTATTATCCGTAGGTGATCCGTAGGTTCATGATACTATTATCCAAGGTATACATAACTTTGCACTTCTTAAATTTCAGTGTTGTTGTAGACGATTTTCTTTTTTGATTCAAATGAATGGAACATCATCTTAGTCTTTTTCAAGTTTATTTTTAATCCCACATTAATGCTTATGCTAAATATTTTAGCATATTTTCCTATTCTTTGGGATTGTTACTGAAAATTAAAATGTTGTCAGCGAATCGGAGATGATTTAAATATTCCCATTTATTCCAATCCCTTTGTTTTCCCAATCCAGCTTCTTGAAAATATTTTCTAAGACAGCAGTAAAAAGCTTAGGCGAAAGGGTGTCTCCTTGTCTTACCCTCCTTCCCCTTCCAAGCTTGATCTTAACTTTTCCTTTGTTCAAGCGGATCGTTGCTGTTGCTTTCTTGTAAATCTTCTTTATGATATTGATGTAAGGTTTGTCTATACTAATGTCCTCCAGAGATTCTACTACTGCTGATGTGTAGACCGAATCAAATGCTTTTTCATAATCAATAAAGGCAAGGCAGAGAGGTAAATTATATTCCTCATGTTTTTTCTATGAGTTCCCTTAACGTTTGGATATAATCCATCGTACTAAATCCACTTCGGAATCCTGCTTATTCTCTAGGTTGAGCTGAGTCCAGAGCTGATTCAAGTCTTGTCGTTAAAACTTTGGTGAAAATTTTATAAATCACTGATAGTAAGCTGATCGGACGGTAGTTTTTAATGTTTTCCTTCACTCCTTTCTTGCAAAGTAGCACCATCACAGCATTATTCCAATCTTCTGGTACATCTGACTTCTTGAGACATTTGGAAAACAATAAGGATAGCATTTTAGCAAATTCTTCTCCTGCTTCTTTGATAAAGTCGATTGTAATTCCATCTTCGCCAGGGCATTTACCTTTTTTCATAAATCTAATGGCTTGTAAAACTTCGTCTGTCATCACTGGGATTATCGCTTCGGTTTCTGTTAAGTTTTCTCGTGGATCACGTAGGTTGATTTCCCTTTGATCTTCACATTTATATAGATCGTTATAGAATTTTTCGACAATGTGTACTATTTCTTTATTTAATTTAGTGATTGCTCCATCTGCCCTCTTTAGTGCAAAAATACCTTTTCTTCCAACACATAGTTTGCGCCTAGCTGATTTTAAACTTTTGTTATCTTCTAGAACTTTCTTGACAAGATCAAAGTTAAATTTTCTGATATCTTCTGTAACACTTTTTCTTACCGTTTTACATAATTCAGAATATTCAACTCTTGCTTTAGAATTGTTTTTGTTCATTTTAAATTCTGTGCGTTTCTTCATCAATCTTCTTGTTTCTTCTGTTATTTTCTTTGTCTGCTTTACTTGTGCATCACCGGCTATCTTTTTTGCAATATTTTGTAGAGTGCTGGTTAGTTTCTTGTTCACTACTGTAACATCTTGCTCTTCTTCTAAAGTTGATTGAAGTACTTGGAAACGATTTTTAAGTTCCAAATGGAATTCTTCTTTATGTTTCTGGAGATTTATTATATCGATTGATTTCTTTTAGTGTTGCAAAAACTTCATTCTTTCCACTTTACTATTTAACGGCAGTTTGCATCTAACCAATCTGTGATCGCTTCTTGTATTGAAGTTATTGAGAACGCTGTAATCCCGAATAAGATGCCACGGAGTAATATCATCTAAATGATGCCTCGAAGAATTGTTCAAAATTTCAATGTTAAAGCTCACTCCATTTCCTGCAATTTTTACATCTAATGACAACACACAGCACCTGCCGATTGCCTAAAATCTCTTATTTCTGCTGTCACATGATCGACAAAAGCGGAAGTACAAAATTTGCACAAGTTTCACAAAACAGAGTACATCCCGCATTCATGCAAATTTCCACGTGTTGCTGCGGATATATTTCTAACTGTAATCGTTGAAAATAACAGTGGTCCTTAAGTTTTGTCCACCAATGTACTTTAAATCTGTTTTTCTATATTTCATCGTTTTTAGATTTTTAAAATACTCCATGCGTCACAATGTTTTGTCAAAATTCATGAAATTGATAAGGAAGAATCCTGATCATTTAAAAATTAGACTTCATTGAGATAATTAAATTTGATTTGTAACTTATTAAAAGGCAAAATTATGATAATAATCGATATCGAATTCAGAAAAAAAATCTCTAAAAAATTAACTATTCCAGGGATTGAAAAATCGATGCTCAGATTTACTTGTGATAGAGTTTTAAGTGAATAAAATAAAAAATCGGGGAAATATTAAAAAAATTACGACGCATGGATTATTTTAAAATTTTGTTTTAAAATTTTAATTTTTTTAATGTGAAAATTATAATAATATCGGAAATTTGTGTTAAAGTGTTCTATTTACTTATGGTGAAAGTTATAATTGCACAAAATTTCATATCTTTATGATGAGAATGAAAAAAAAACAAAAATTTACCATTCACTGTCCCCTTACAAAACATCAAAAATAAAATTATATATAGTTTCTTATATTACATACTGGTTTCATATGTTCATTTCTAAATCATCTTTAGAACTTTATCAATTTCTTCATATATTTGTGATTTCAAATTTATTATATATATATATATATATATATATATATATATATATATATATAAATCAGAACATCTCATAACAGCATAAACGAAATATTCTACAGATAATCATAGAAACGACGATATGAAAGTAATATTGTTACCACGATAAACGGATGAATAAATCCAGAATAAGATTTTGACTTCGCATTTCTATCTAAAGGAATCGAAATACCTTTCTTTTTTTCTTTCATTTTTTATTTTGTCCAAGAGGCAAAACCGAGCACTGTTTCAACATTTTTTCTACAATAAAGTCTCCTGTCTAAGCACACGTAAAAATCGACCTATGCAGATATTCTGTGATATTTGCCGAAGAGAATCTTGTGAGCCTAAGGCATATATCATAATATTGTAGGATTAGAAGAGTACAAGCTACATTTTTTTCATACTTGAAAAACATTTTTAGGGTATTTGCTTTGCTTAGAGTACAAAGGAAAGATTTTTTTGTTCAGTATGTAAAGATAACATTTTTCCTTATAGTATTACAAAAGTAAAATTTTGTTTTAAAAAAATGTGAATAAAAGGGTATTCTATCAACACGTTATGATTGGTTTTTTCAATCCCAACTTTAGTAGACATGAAATTAATTTATAGTGATTAAAATGAAATAATGATTTGTTTGAAGACTAATTCAAAGAATGTTCAAAGAATATTAATTAAATATTCCATTCTTCCAAAAACATAAAAAAAAAAATCTAGGTATTGTTTTATTCTGGAGTTGAATGTATGAAGGGGATGGTGAAATTTTTTTTCCATCACAGTGAAACAAAGCACGAAATGAAGGTAAATTAATAATTCAATCATATAAGTGATATTTCTGTTTTATAGTTTTAACTCCTGCAGTATAGTTATTATTGGGAAAGTTTACAAATTTTTCGTGGAAATAGTGGAACAACCAGGGACTCGGCAACGCTGTTTAACGAATAGTGAAAATGCTTCCCCCATTTTTAGTTGCTGGAATGATAGTTCAATGTATATGAATTTATGGGTTTTTTCAGTAGCCAAATCGTACATTTAAAAAAAAACGTATTTCACATTTGATGATTGTGTTTTTTAATTTTTGATAATTGATTTTTATGCTTTTTTTTGCGCTGTATCCAAAAATGACATTCTTTTTTCACCATCATGTCTGGATTTTTTCGAAAATCGTACATTTCAAAGATAAAAAGTGGAAAATCAGAGAAAAGCTGATACTATAAAATATGAGATAGTTTCGTTTTTTAACTTTTTGAAATTGGATTTTTGTATTTTTTATCGCTGAATCCAAAAATGACCTTTATTTTTAGCCATCACGCCAGGATTTTTTGCAAATCGCAAATTTCGAAGTTAAAAAGTTAAAAAAATAGTAACGATCTGTCAAAACCTTACCAAAAGAATACAGATTTTTTAAATACATCTGCGACAAATTTCCAGCCTTATAAACCGCCAAAATAAAAGAGGACACCGAGATAGAGATTATAAAAGGAAAAGAACGAGGCAGAGCATGAGCCGTTCAAAGAAATTTCCACACATGGATCAAATCTGTAAGGAAATTAAATACACAATATTTTGCATATTTACAGATAAAAATGCATACTATAGGTCAAAAGATGAATACATTATTATTAAAAAAATCTTTTACGTCTATTTTATAGTATATATTTTCGCAATATTTCGACTTTTTGAAAAGTTAAAATTTTTTTACGATTTGCGACAATTCTGACTTGATGTTAAACAAGTGGATAAGTATGATCACAGATCGCACAGAGCGTTTCGTTTAATATTCCTTTCAAAAAACTTTATCCTTTTGCAAAATCTGTTAGTTCTACATTTCGCAACCAGGAAGTGCACTCTATTCTACGCAAATCTCTATCCGAACGAAACTCCGTTTAACAACCTATCCGTAGATATATTAGTCGAGGGGATCGGTCCCATAGCCCCCGAGATAGGTAGGCGCCCCTGGCAGTAAAAAGTGGAACTGAAAGGTGTAAGGCTAAGTGCATAATATGAAAGAGTGGTTAAGTGGTGTCGGCAAAAGTTAGAAAAACACCCACCGGGTGTAATGGGGGGGGGGGGGGGGGGGAGTTAGAAAAATTGCTTAAAATACACAAGTTAGAGACCGGAGGGGTAAATATAAGACTTTTTGAAATTTTTATGATTTGTCGTGTGATCGCAAGTATTCAGCTATAATTATGCAAAATTTCAAATCTTCAACTTAATTAGGAGCTCAGTTAGAAAAAAAAGTTTAAAATACACAAGTTAGAGCCCAGAGGGTTAAATATGAGACTGTTTCAAAGTTTTCTGATTTGTCGTTTGATGTGAGGTGTTCAGCTATAAATATGCAAAATTTCAAGTCATCAACTTAATTAATGGATCAGTTAGGAAAAAAGCTTAAAATACACAAGTTAGAGCCCAGAGGGTTAAATATAAGACTTTTTCAAAATTTACGATTCATCGTTTGATGGGTGGTGTTCATCTATAAGTATGCAAAATTTCAAGTATTCAACTTAATTAGGGTCTCAGTTAGAAAAAAAAAAAAGCTTAAAATACACAAGTTAGAGCCCAGAGGGTTAAATATAAGACTTTTTCAAATTTTTATGATTTGTCGTTTGATGTGAGGTGTTCAGCTATAAGTATGGAAAATTTCAAGTCTCCAACATATATACTTTCTGAGAACGGGCTCTGTAACGGACAGACAGACAGACAGACATAGGAGCGAGACTAATAGGGTTTCGTCAGATGAACGAAACCCTAAAAATGAAGTTTATTTTCAGATTCAGCCCTACAATCAATTATCAAAAGCTAAAAAACACAACGATCACATCTATTTTATAGTATCAGATTTTTTCTATTATTTGACTTTTAACTTTTGAAATTTACGATATGCAAAAAAACCTGACTTGATGGTTAAATGTGAAGGTCATTTTCGGATTCAGCGCTACAAAATACATAAGAATCAGTTATCATAAGCTAAACTACGTGACGCAACCCAAATTTTGCAGACTAGTGTCATTTATATGTCTTATCTTTTCGCTTTGTAATTTCGTCGTTTCGAAAGAAAAAAAACTAAAAATTAAAGATATGAAAATGACTGGCTTTTGGATAAAAAAACAATCATAGACCCAAAAGCAGATGCAGAAATTTTGCTTATATGTGGACTAGGAGATGTCTTCTGATTTAATTAGCTTTTCTGTGTTAATTCCGCGAACTATACTTATAGCTCAATATCGGTTCCACCAAACTAGAAGTTGGACAATCAAATTCATTTTTTGAGAAGGAACGTAGGGGAGACCGAGGGAATGGCGCCAGTCGGGGTTATGCCGCCACCCCGCCTCGTTTAAAAACTAACAGCAGTTTGAGATGGTGAATACGCCTGCACTATAGTGGCCAACAATAGAAACAGTGCGTAGAGTGAGAGTGATTTTGTTGTATGTTGTTCGTTTGTTCTAGTGAAAAATTTAGTTTTCATCTAGTTGCTTCTTATTTGTGAGCTTCAAATGAGTAGTGGTAAACACATTTTATTGTAACATTAGGTACTTAAGATAATATTACCCGTAATCTACATGCATTCGCCGACATTTTGATGCAATTTGTTGAACAAGTTCTGTTCTTCTTTCGGCTTTGCTGTGGGATTTTTGCTATATTGTCTGCTCCAGGTAATGCCGTCATCATGGTAAAAGGTGACTTTTCAAATTTGAGATAAATTGTAAGCTTAGCACATTAATAAATCTCGCTTAAGGAACATTGTAATTATTCATTATTCTGCTAAATTGCTGTCTGAATATTTTCAGTAGGTAATGCGTTTCCTAGTGCCCATTTTATCTATTTACTAGGTCATTAAAGAGTGGCGTCATTACCCCGATACAGTGGCGGAATTACCCAGTATCTTGGATAATTCCGTCACTGTACAGAGTTTGAAAGAATTTTTTTTTTATTTGTGCTTACTTTGCTGTTATGATTATGGTTAAATTTATATAGATACTAAAAATCATGATTCAGCTTTAGAATTTTTACTATTAAAAAATAAACATTTCTCATTCCCCCGGTCTCCCCTATTTGTTGGTTTGTTGCATTTATTTATGAACTATAACAAAAATAATTATAAAACAATTTTTATTAAAAATTCTTTAGAATAAAACTTAAAGCTATCCAAAACTTAAGGGTCTTGGATATCATACGATTTTTTAATAAGTTGCAGTTTTTTATGCTTAAAAATCAAGTGTCCAAAACTTAAGGGGTTTCACCTAGTCATAAATTTAAATATATATATACAATTTTTTATAATTTGCAGTTTTATATGATATATTAACTGAAGAGGGACTGATTTATGTTGCTGGAATAGATGATTCTTTGTAAGTGAAAAAATAAGCATCGTAATTGTAACACAAAACATAAAACTCGTTTTTTTTTTTCAAAAGGGCACTTTTCAAATTGGTGAACAAGCTTACTCAAAAACTACTGAATATGATTCTTTTTTAATTTCGGCAACTTCTTCCTCATATAATTAGGTAGAAACTGGGCGAAAAAAAAATATAAAAACTCTTTTTTTTTTTTTTTTTTAAACTGCAGCTTCTGAAGAGAAATTAAAAATTTTATATTAAAAAAAACGACTATTTTTTATGATAGAATATTTTTTAATTAAAAATTCCCTTGTTCAGTCTCTACAGAATTATATAAGCGAAGAGCTGAAAAAATTAGAAGTTAATCGATTCTGTAGTTTTGAATAATCGTGGTCACCGTTTTAAAAAATGCCTCTTTGAGAAAAACGAGTTTTGTGCTATAATTACATTATAATACTTATTATTTTATCTATTTACATTGAATTATTTATTAAAGCAACAAAACGTAGTTCCTCTTCAGTTGGTAAATCCTCAAAACTGCAATTTGCAAAAAATGGATTTTTCGAAATTTATGACTAGGTGTAATCCCTTAAGAATAAAGTACCTATCTGGGTATGGTGGGTAGAAAAAAAATACGAACAAAACTGACATAATTTTATTAAAACACTAATCAATCATGCAGTGATTAAAAATGTGAAGTTGCTATAGAACTGTACGAAAAAACACATGATGGACACCATACTGATTCTTAGGAAGAGAAGAAGAAAGTCGAAGATTTTGAAAGAATACCATTCGTGCCAAATCAGGCAGCATTTCTAGACGAAAAAAAATATATCAAGCTGAGAATTTCACGTGAGAAAGTATCATTGGTAAATTGGAACAAAGACATGCCAACTTAGAGTGCATAATAGTACACAGCGAGGAATTTGGCAAATTTTAAAAACACTGTACTTCAACCAAAACAATTCGAAAAAGGTTGGATCCTGCGAGCAACAATTTAACATAGGTAGTAAGGGACGCAAAAGGAACTGTCGAGGAACGTCTGGTAAAATTGAAATTTATCTTAAAGTCAGCAAAGAGACTCAAAATTTTTCTTCAAGTTATGGCTCGATAGTTTCTATAAATAGGCTTTGCTATATGGATGAAAATTTACTTTTTTATTCCTGTCCTTATATACTTCAAAGATCTTCTTCGAGGATTTTTTTTTTTTTTTTTTGAAAATGCATCAGATAGGGTCAATACAACAAATTCATATTACATTGAACTTTTTTAGTAATACCAAATTATCATTTTGAAAACCTGAGGATTTTTAGCAACCCAAATTTTCGATTCTGTATAGAGTCATGAAAATTTACAGTTTGGGTAGATGACACTTGAAAAATAAAAATACAGTAAACTCTGTTTAAGGCGGAGTCGATCGCGACCGAGGAAATTTTCCGTAGTAGACAATATTCCGCCTTAGACAATTTTTACTCTATGTCTATGGATTCGCAGGGACTTGAAAATCTTTCCGAGTTAGACAGATTTCCGTCTTACACAGAGTACGCCTTACAGAGAGTTTACTGTATAAACAAAAATGTGGGTATTTTTCATAAAAAAATTCAAGGTTTAAACACAAGTAAATATATGAACGACCTCTCAAACAAATTTCCGTATAAAACATTGTTCATCCATTTTATCCACCTTTGAGGCATTAAAAAGTGAAAGTCTTAAAACGTTTCACCTTTGTAGTTATGCTTAAACATACTCAAAAAATTGCTTTACCTTCTATTAAATCTCTTATCCCGATGTCCATAAATCTGGCGTTTATAATATTCCTTATAATAATTGTAATTTATCTTATATCACTCAAACTAAGCTTCCTTTAATTAAAAGAATATCCGAGCATAAAAATTATGTTAAGAACTGAGAATTATTTTAATCTGCCATTGCAAGGCATTCATGGCATGACAACCTTGTTTTTAATTTCTCCGTTGCTAAAATTATCCACAACCCACGTAATGTAAACGAATTGGTTTTTTTGAAAGCCTATTTACTTATTTAAATTCACATAAAATTGTCAACGAAAAATTTTAACAAATTCTCTGTCAACTGATTGAAAAAACATGTTCGAAAAAACCGTTATTCATTAGGCTTATTGTATTCCTGCCAATTATAAACATTTGTACTCTTTATTCTATATTTAAATTTGGGTCTATACCTAGAAGATTTTTCGGTATCTCTTCTGCGTCCTTTATGTGTTTAAGTGTGTTTTGTGGCTATGATTGTCCCTCGCGCATGTCTTCTCAATTTATTTTCTATTGATATATTTTCTACTCTTTGTATTCACGGCCCCTTCCCTCATTTGCACTATTAGCTCACAGAATTAAAAATATCTTAGCAGAACCTGTTTTTCCGTTGTCAAGTAAACTCTTTGTTTAACTGCGCAACAACCACAATAGTCTGTGTTACTTATACAGCGATGTTTAAAGAACAATTTTATTTATTTCTGCTACTATCTCCAAATACAGCTGTTAATATGAATTGTTCATAGAATTATCAAAAGACGACGATACTGAGTTAATTTCTCATGTCAAAGTTTCATTTATCAATTGAGCAGTTCGCATCGTTATTATTAAAATGAACTTCGAAAATTTTCGAAAATTAAAAGACTTGTAGACGCCAAAAATAGACACTTTACAAAAGGAAGTTCGCATAATTTACAATTTTGCATTGTAAAATTGACAATATTTATGAGATGTATGTAGTTTTCTTTTTATTGTAGATGTGGAAAAAGTATCTTTTAGACAATATTTTGTTTATGTTCTATTTTTTTTTCTCATGCTTCAAATGATGTATGGACATCTAAGAAAATATTTTTCAAATTGGAGTTGTTGAATCACAAAGGGTTAACTAACTACTGCTATTAATTGACTGTCGAAGAGAGACAATCATAAGTTAATTGCTCTCGAAACTACAGTTGTGATCTCTACTCATTATATGGAGAGAAAAAAAAGATCTTGTTGTGTAGATTTTTATTGTTTGCAACTTCATTACAACCAAAGATTAACACGAAAATAAATCTTGATTTATTCATTTTAAAATTTATTTTTCTTATGATCAAAAAGAAATAGCAAACAACCACAAAGAATACAGCATTCTGCAAGAAAAATAAAACATTTCCAAGGAAAATTCAATAAAGGAAAAAGAATATATAAAATCTAATCTAAATATCTCTTCCTATTCTATTTCGCTACCTTCCTTCACAAAAAAAAACCAGCAGACAAAAACAGAAAAATTTCCGATATATGTATTGACGTAAGTTGCAATAACTGCCCATAGAAACAGTTGCGAGAAAAATAATAAGTGTCACCACTACAAACGGATACAACCCTCGATGCAATTCTCTCCCCTCCCTCCCTGCAAACATTTTTTTATCTTATGATATTGCTGGGATTTTTTTCCACTCCAGACATATTATTTTGAGCAAGAGGTAATAATAGCTGTTACTATTTTCACAATTCTTTTGAAAATAAGGCTTTTCTTCTCAAAGTATACACTGAATTCCACCCAAGCACACATACATTTCTCTGTGTTATTTGTCAGGGTGGATCTTTAAGCCTTAAAGGCATATATAGCAGCCGTTTCGTATAAGCTTAAGAGAATTTTTACATGGTGCATTTATTTTACAAGAAAAAACTTTCTTTCTTATTTACTTTGTTTAATACGCTATGAGTATTAAGATTTTTTGTGTCTTTTTTTTATATAGGGGTAAAGGAAAATGATGTATGGGGAAACAATGCAAGAATAGTTTTATGTATCCTAAGAAAGTTGATTTGTTTATAATAATTATAGCATTTTCTTTAATAAAGCAGAATATTTTAGAAAGCATGCTGATATCCCATGGAGACTTGAAAAGTCAAAAATTGAGAATTGCAAATAATTAAAAATTTTTTTCAAAATAATATATTCCAATAGAATCGTGACTTACACTTCCAGTACGACCTTATGGTATTACTTCACAGCTTATATTGAATTTACGGGAAAAATATGACAATATATTAAGCACTTTTTACTGCGGTAATTAATATATTTATGTACAATAAATAACACTTGCGTGTCGACATATACACAATCATATACGCTCTTGCTTACGAATTTTTACCACTACAAACAGTTACAACCTCGTACGCGACTCCTTTCACTTCTCGCCTCCTAACATTTTTTTTTCTTTTTTTTTAATCTTATGATATTACTTGTGTTTTTTTTTTTCACTTCTGATATATTACACTGCAAATAAAGGGGTCTTAAATTCAGACATATATGTGACTGAAAAGGTAATTTAGACACTTAAGTGTCTGAATATGAAATTTTAGCCATCATAGGTGTCTGAATTTAAGACACTTAAGTGTCTTACTGTGTTTTACTATGAGAAACACTGTAAACTGAAATGTCTGAAATTCAGACATATAAGTGTCTTAAAATGGAGTGTTCAATTTTCAGACATTTTAAAGTGTCTTAATTTTTAAGACACGTGTATGTGTCTTAATTTAAGACATTTCAAACGTCTGAATCGCACCCATCTTTGATCAACCTGCATGTTCGGTAATAGGCAACCGTTTTTACTTTTTTTGTTAGCTTTATACGCAGTAAAAAAATATTCGTTTAAATAAGGAAAGTGTACTGCCAATTGAGACACCAATTTCCGTATTTTAATGAAAAATTTTTTCCCGTAAATTCCAGAAAAATTTCCATTTTTTTTGCGTATTTCTGTATTTAAAAAGTTCTATTTAAAGGAAAAAATATAATCTTTCAAGGATAAACCTATATATTTCATTTCCCACTTTCTAACTCACGTATATTAGACATGATTTATTTATTTTTATTCAAGCCAGTGGCGTATCTAAGGAGTGGGCAGACGAGGCTACAGCCCTTCCGTAATTTATAGAAAATGTCAAGTTTGATTACAAAAATTTAGCAAAAGGCATGTTTTAATCTTAGAAAGTGGTGTTAATTCGCAGAAACCATGAAATTTTTCAATTCAGCCAAGTTTCCGTTATACAGAGGTTTACTTCGGTTTTATTTACTGTTTATTGAAATTCATTCAGCTGATAATTTTCAGTAGACCTCTTAAAAAAATGTGGTATAACCATAAAATTAAAATTGTTAAGACACAAAACTTGCAAAAAACGAAATTTTGCCCAGTCCCATAGGATTAAACAGTTTGATTGCATAATATATGCGTTACCTACATCTATAAAACCCTTTTAAAGAGGAATTTTTTTTGTTTCCTGTGCACTATTTTAGTAATTTTTACTTATCTCAGCGTTCCTTTCCGAAATGAGATGTTTAGATACGCCGCTAATTCAAACTTTTGTTTGATCGCTTATAATTTGATAGGTAATTTATTCATTTAAAAAAAATAGAAAATTCATTTCGATCTCATAGTTTCTGAATAACATCACCTACCACTTTCATGCGTTTAAGAACAAAAATGAATTAAAATTTCTGCATTTTCCAAACAGCAAACATCTTTCGGAATATTTTTTCAAGAATAAGTAGTGGCACCATCTGGTGTTAGTCCAAGTAATCGAACTGTTTTGAGAATTACAGACATCCCCCAACTTATATAAGTAATGCGTTCCGAAAACTTATACGTAACTTGAATTTTACGTAGGTCGAATTTGTAAATTGATTAGGCAAAATTTCGTAAGAACAATATTTGTTATATATATATATATATATATATATATATATATATTAACGATAAGAATGATGATAATTTTTTACAACTTACAATTTAGTGCAGCACCTTATTTGTGAATATAATATATATATATATATTACTTACACAGTATTATTTTATAAATAAAACATCATGCAGCTTTATTTACTCGGATATAAACTATAAACTGTACTGATGATATTATAAGAATACTGATGAGGGCTATGAAAATAGCCGAAACGTTTATATATATTTTGAATTATATTTTAATTGTTTTTAATAAAATTTTAATGTGTGTATGTCTGTAGTTTTGCAAATTGTGTTAATTATTAAGTAATCCAGACATACTTATGTATGGATCTTTAAACTATAAAAGTATGAAAAAACATAAAAATAAACTGAAAGAACACTTTTCAAATAAAAAATCTCTTACGGAATGTGGGATTTATAAATTTAACATTGATAAATTAATTTAAACAGTTTTTAATTTACATCAAGCAAACAGGTGAAGCTAGAAGAAAAAATACACCCGTTTCTCTTCATCGAAACTTAAAAATTAGCTTTCGTTCTGGTTCGAATTCTGCTAACATAATTGTTACGGTTGAATCCCAGACATTTTGTCCTCATTTGTCAAAAGAAATCTGAAATTAAAATGTCACATATTCAAATTTCTAAAAAAAAAATTATGTAAAATGTTTAAAATTATACTAGATTGGAAAAAAGCTACTGCTACTTAAAATACATTGTTTGTGCTTGATAAATAACATTATTTCAAAACTCAGCTGATGAAACAGTGGATGAATGGATAGGACGCCTTTCTGGTGACCAGCAGTACTTTAGTTCGATCCCCGTCTCGGGTAAGTGTTAAAAGTTTACAGTAATTTGAATTGAATATGAAAATCAGATCGAATATGTACCTTAAAAAAAGTGGTTGTTGAAATATGGTTCATTGAAGAATTGTAAATTTTTTATCTTTTAAATGGAAATTTTTAAATACAGAAATATGCTAAATAAATTGAATTTTTTCTGGAATTTACATCAGAAAATTTCCATTAAAATATGTAAATAGTACTGGAGTCTGGAGTCGTAGTACAATTTCTATATTTTAAGGGATATATATATTTTTTTACAGTGTATAATGCTTACAAAAGAAAAAAGAAAAGGTGAAAAAATGTCTGCCGAAGTGGTCAAACATGAATACAATTCAGACGTTTGAAATGTCTTAAATTCAGACAGATATAGTGCCTTAAAAATTAAAACACTTTAAAATGTCTGAAAATTGAATACTCTGCTTCAGACATTTAAGTGTCTGAATTTAAGACATTTCATTTTAGAGTGTATTTTGAGAAAGGGGTAATAATAGCTGTTACTACATTGGTGGAAATCGATTTATGAAAACACGGTTTTTTAACAAAAACGTCTATAATATTCATTAAAAATGAATGAAATTTCATACATTATACATACTATGTACAACAAAAAATTTAGAAAAATAAAATTTCATACATATTAATAAACTAAAACATAAGATCAAAAATTAGATTTTAGTAACATAAAAACATGGAAACTGATTTATGAAATATCACATTTAATTGAAATTAATATTTAGTAAAGCCGCCTTTACTCATCAGAGTTTCTTTTATTCTAGATGGCATTGATAAAACAAGTTTTTGAATGTATTTCTTATTAATTAATTTTCAGTTATGAGAGATAGAAGCTTTCAATTCTACAAGTGATGTGTACTGCATCCCATTTGCATAAACCATTCGAACAAGCTTTCCCCAAACGTTTTCGATGGGGTTCAGATCAGGACTAATAGGAGTATGATCTAAAACAACAATATTATGTTCGTTAAACCAATCTTTCATTGCATTTGAAATGTGAATACTTGCATTGTCATGCATTACTATGTAATCTAAACCATAATATTGCCATGCAAATGGAAGAAGGAAAATTTCTAAAACTGGACTTTAATCAAGGGACTTCCGGCTACCGTTTAAAAATACAATTTCACTTTTGCCATTATAAGCGATCGCTGCCCGAATCATCAAACTTCCGCCACCAAAATTTCTGCTGAATAATGATTTTCATTCTTTTGGATATCCCTCCAATAATACTTCAAATCATCCGGGCCTTCCAAATTCTTCTTTTCATCGGAGAAAATAACTTTCTTCCCATTGTCACCCATTACCGTGTACTTCTTGCAATACTGCAAACGCATCTGCTTGTGACGCAGAAATAATTTGGACCAGACTTCATTTTCGACCACTTTTTCTCTGTGAAGAATGTAGAATTTCCCTAACTCTTCTAGAAGTAACAGGAAGCGATAGATTTGCACAAATTTGCTTTGTACTGTGACTGGCTTTCGATGTAACTTGAAGAATCCCCCTTTTCTCTCTTTTACTTGAAAGTGAATTACCTTTTTTGTTAAAATTTTGCCCATAATTTGCTGGATGTTTTCTATAGTTATATATCACACCAACTGATCTTTCAATTAATTTACAAATTTCCGGAACAGACTTTCCACATTCTAGATATGCATCGATTTTAGCTCTTTCTTCCTCAGACAACATCTTTCGCTTACAAATCGTAAGAAGTATGACTGAAACGTATTGGTTCCAATATATAAGGCTTTTTATGTATACTGTGCATGTCACGTTATACTTGTTGTATGCAATTTTTTGTCACATTACTTCGAAATAGCCAATGAAATGTGATATTTCGTAAATCAATTTCCATGTTTGCATATTACGAAAATCAAATTTTTGACTTTTTGTTTATGTTTAATACTATGTATTAAATTTTATTTTTGCAATTCATTTGTTATACATGCTATGTATATCCCATGAAATTTCATTCATTTTTAATAAATATTATAGAAGTTTTTGCTAAAAAAAACCGTGTTTCCATAAATTAATTTCCACCAGCGTACTTTCACAAGTCTTTTGAAAGTAAGTTTTTTTTAAAGTATACACTGAATTAAACCTAAACACCAGGGTGGATCGTGAAGTCCCAATGGTATATGGTAGCCGTTTCGTATAAGGTTAGGAGAATTTTTACATTATGCATTTATTTTACATGAAACAAACAGAAAAAAAAATCTTTCTTGCATACTTTATTTAATACGCAACTAATATTAAGGATTTTCGTCTTTTTTAGATAGATGAACATGATATTTTTGGAAATCAATATAAGAATATTTTGAAATCTCGAAACAAATTTGTTTTGTTTCGTAATAATAACATATATTTTTTAAAAAATAAAGCAGCATTTTTTAGTATGCATGTTATGTATCACATGGATGTGTGAAATGTGAAAAGGACAATATTCTGGTAACATCGGTGATCGGGTTTCTATTCATTTAACATTGCAAAGAGTGTGCGATGTTTTTAATGGTATTATTCCCAGCTGACTGATAGTTTTGTTTTTTGCAGTATCTAGTCTGTCATATACAAGGTGTCCGGTCTCAACGGTGTCCAATGGCTAATTCCTAAATCGTTAGTCATAGACATATAGTTCCAATTACAAAAATGTTTTAAATCAGGTATAGAAATGATATAAAAGCGATTTGGGTCAATAAAAACATTTTTAAAAAAATTACAAAATTTAAATTTTTATACGGTCCCCCGGTCTTATAAGTTATATGTAGTAAAATTTTTAATATTACACTGACAAGTAAGACAAAAAAAGTCCCATTCATATAACACTAAAATTGAGCGAGTTGTGAAACTTTAAAAATGCATGACTTATGCCACTTTTCTGCCCTGAAAACAAATGGGTTCGGCTTGACTTTGAGGGATCACATACCAAGTGCTTAAAGTATTCGAAGATCTTATTTCATGTGTATCTGCGCTTTGAAAAAAATCGCACAAGTATTACGATTAAGCTAACACTTATTAAGTTGCAGATTGGCTAAAATAACATATGTTTTATTTTTTCGGGATTTGAGACTGTTTCTTTTATAATTTCCTTTAACAAAAATTATGTTATTTTTATAAGTCTTTATGTTACTTCAACGATCGTATGTATGTTTTTCCAGTTCAAAATTTGTACTCGAACTTTAATGCACTTTTAAATATCCGATCGAGATTACATTTTACATACTGGCGCAAATCCAATAACAATCTAATATTATTATGATTTTCGGTGGTTTCCATTTATACTTATTTTACAGGATAACACAAAAAATTTCGGATAGATTACCTCCAAGAAGTTTAAGAAAAAGTTTTAGATTAGATAATACAAGACTGCGATTGTTTTTTTTTTGTTTTTTTTTTTACTTTTATGTATTTTTTAGCACTGAATCCGAAAATTACATTAATTTTTAACCATCATGTCAGGATATTTCGCAAATCATAAATTGTCAAATTTAAAGAATAACAAAAATCGGATACTATAAAGTAGAGGAGATGGTTGTGTTTTTTTAACTTTTGATAATTGATTTTTAAGTACTTTTTCGCACTGATCCTGAAAATTACCTTTATTTTTAACCATCACGTTAGAATTTTTTTGCAAATCGTAAGTGTGTAAGTTAAAATATAGCGAAAATCTCATGCTATAAAACATGTGAAAAACTTTTTTTATTTTATTTTATTTTATTTTATTTTATTTTATTTTATTCAATTATTTATTCGATATTTTTGCTTATCCTGGGATTCTTACAGCTAAATAGCTGAGTGGTGATGAGGGAAGAGATTCAATTTAACTTTGAACATTTTAACTTTGAAATTTGCGAAAACCCCTGACGTGGTGGTTAAAAATGAAGGTCAATTTCAGATTCAGCGGTACAGAATACATAAGAATCAATTATCAAAAGCAAAAAAAACATGACATAACCCAACTTTTGCAGGCTAGCGTAATCTAATAATATTTTAAAATACGTATCATTTTGTAAAGAATTGAGGCTGTTAATTTAGCATCATTTTATTTAACAAAAATTTTTTCTTTCTTTCTTCTTAAATGTTTATTACAAATTGTATATTTTGCATTAATATGTCAGAATGATTAAAGATTTCAAATTTATATTGCAATATTAATTTTACTCTCAACCATTTTTTAATATATCTGACGAAAACATATTTCGACTAAATTTGTGAATGACCCCTAGTTTGCAGCAAAAAAAATGTGCTCCAACTTTAAACAGCTATTACTCGGTCAATTTTAATCGTAGAATAACGGGAATTTTTGTGTATTACAGTGTAAAAGGAGAAGTTTACTAAACATAACTTATAGGACCGAGGGACCGTATAAAAATTTAAATTTCGTAATTTTTTAAGAAATGTTTTTATTGACCCAAATCGCTTTTAAAATATTTCTTTACCTGATTTTAAACATTTTTGTAATTGGAACTATATGTCTATAGATATGTTTAGAAATTACCCATTGGACACCGTTGAGACTGGACACCCTGTATACCAGAACGATCGATGCTAAAATTGGTTTTAAAAATGTGACGCTGCACCCCGGACTATATGGATATTATGCAAATTTGCGTTACATATCGTTATGGGTCTTATGCACATTTGCGTGCTGTAAACGATTATATTTTAACCCTATTTACGCACTGATTTTCTACATGGCAAATAGGTTAATCGGGCGAACTCCTATTTGAAAGGATGCGGTCTTAATTACTGAACTACCTAAATAAATTTTTTATTATAATGTACATGTTTAAAATTTAATTTAGAATACCAACGATTCCTTTATAGGAAAAATTTTTGGTGTTATTTAATTTGTGGCTCATCCACATTTAGATGAGTTGGTTGGAGTTTGGAGTTCAAATTGTTTTGCTGGTTGTCTAACAGTTAATAAATTTGGATATTTTTCATTAATGTAAACATAAATACAATCTGAAGCTCATTTAGAAATACCTTTGCTCTGTGCGTACATCTATTGGCATCAAGCTTATGTTCAACTTCTGGCACCAGAATTTTCAACTCCACAAGTCTCGATGGATTAAATAAAAAAATATATAATAATGATTTGAGAAAACAAGCTACACATTTTCTGAAAGTGTAAGCGATTGTAAGTAACAGAGATGTAATATGCAGATACCCGAGGTAGATTCTTTAATAGCCTTCTACCAAAATTTTCTTTGACAAAGTTATTTTCATAAATTGGAGATAATTTCAATAAATATTTTTGCCCTGAGCCTCCATCTCGGTAAGTCGGTCCCTGGCCACATTTGTACTAACAAATGACACACATTAGACGTTTAGACGTCATTATATAAAAAACAAATGTGCAGTGAGGTTTGACATTATTTGGAATTTATGAAATAAATTTCTGTAAATGAAAAATTAAATAAAATAGGATGATTTAGGACACTTTAGCAAAGCGAAAATATATTAATCAATAATAAACTTGATTAGTCTTTGATTTAATACATTTTTTACCGTCAATATTGCATAATTAGAGCGTTTTTTACCCAAAACATCTACCAGAAATTTTCAACAGAAATTTTAGCTTTATTTATTGTCAGACATTCCGTGAATAACAAATATTACTGCTGAAATATACTTATAGATATGTTTCGAATCTAAAAAACGCGCTAAATTAGTAACGAGTTTAGTCGTCGCTAATTATTTTAGATGCATATTTAACACTATATCCGTATGCAAGCCTAAGTATCTACATTCATCTAAATTATGTCGAAAATAAGTACTGTATTACAATAATTAACACATTCGTTAACGCTTATTTGTACTTTTTTAAAACTAATTTAACTAAAACCACCTTTCCATGCATTAGGCAACAGCTGGAAAAGAAAGATAAAACCCTATAATACTATAGGATTCAAATTAAATATATATATATGTATGAGACAAAAAAATCTTAAAGTATTCATTTCATCAACTAATTTGTTTAACAATAGATTTGCAAAAGATTTTTAATTTATCAATTCTTTTAAAAGAAACTAATTATTTTATTTTGGTTAAACCGACATACAACTATTTCAGACTCCCATTTCCTAATTCTTTTGTTTTTAGAAAATTAAAGAGCTTATCGTTTATTCTTATTAATTCGTAAATCTTCAAAAACAATCAACCAATTCAAAGCTTTGTCACTAATCAACAAAGTAGTAATACTAAACATTTTAATCGATCTGAATCTGTTTGTTTCAACATTTTTCCAAATTCTCCTTTTATTATACAATTGAAATATACTGTATTCAAAACTATATTTATATGCAAGCCTGAATATCTACATTCATCTAAACTATGTTGAAAATACGTACTGTATTACTATAATTAACAAACAGAACCTTTCGTTAATGCATATTTGAACTTTTTTAACTATCTAATTTAAAACCTTCCTTTCCATGCATTAGGCAACAATTGGTAAAAAAACAAACAAAAACCCTACAATACTGTAGCATTCGAATTAAAAATATATACATGTATGAGACAAAAAACCCTTAATGTATTCATTTCATCAACTAATTTGTTTAACAATAGATTTGCAAAAGGGTTTTAATTTATCAATTCTTTTAAAAGGAACTATTATTTTAATTTGGTTAAACCGGCAAACAACTATTACAGACTCCCATTTCCTAATTCTTTTGTTTTTAGAAAATTAAAGAGCTTATCGTTTATTTCTATTAATTCGTAAAGCTTCAAAACAGATTTCTAATTCTACAGAAGGTAGGCAACACTTAAATGAAATTTATAATTACCTTAGGAGACAAAATTACTTCTGAAAGACAATTTAAAACTGTTTTAACTGAGTAATGCAATACATTAATTCCGCTAATCATTTTGTATTCAGATTTTGTGAAACCTTAATTAGTGCTTGTAATTTTAAATGTGTTTTTGAGCTACTAAATAAAAATTCCGGCTCATCTTTCTCTAATTAAATATTTTATCATCTACTTTTAATAGCCAAAAACATTCTACATGACAATACGCTCGGAAAGTATAATTTGCCGGTTTAATTGGCCATGATCGTTCATTTTCTAGATGGAAAACTTAATTCTATTAATTAGAGAGTATTGTTTCGTTGTAAAAAAAAAAAACTAGAAATATTTTTTTCACGTCTAATACTTAATTTCTATATCTCATTTTTAACTACTAGGATTATATTCGCTTGAAAAATAGAGATGCTATGCAGTTTTAAAAATGCATTGAATTTTTGGGTGTTTTAATGTGCCTGCTGTTATTCTAAGTACTGGAGTTTTTATTTTATTTGTCATGGTTTATTTTCATCATGGTCTTGATGTTACTAATATTTGGTTGTCACGTAATTCGTTTTTTAGAAAGAAGTTTTCGAAATTGTTTCCATGTAGTTTTCAAGAGTTTTAATTAATTTTGTCTAAATGTACTTTGCAGTTTAAAAAACTTGTTTTCAAATGGAGTTGCGAAATGCTTTTTGTTAAAAAATAATTACAATAAAGAATGTAAAATTCTGTTTAGTTTTAAAATAATTAATACCAAGAATCCAAACTCGTGTTTAGTTAATCTACAGCTGAAATTTAATCAAGTAAAACAAATAAAATAATTCTAATGTTGTTGAATTTCAATTTTTTGTTACGTTAATTCTTTCAGTTGCACAAACCGAACATAAATCTTATTTTGACAATAAAAATGAAATTCATCCAGAATATCCTATAAAAATTGTCTTATAGAAGTTTATTCTTGTTATGTTCAAGACAATTTTCCCCTTTTTACTTATTTAATTACATGCTAATTTTGAATACAAATGCATTTCATATACGAAATGGAATCCAGTTAGAGGTGTGTGTGTGTGTGTAGGGGGGGGGGGGTCCTAAGGGCGTAGTCATTTTTTCATAACCCTCCTTATAAACAATTTTTTTTTCGATGCAGATTAATGTTGAACAATTCTTTATTAACCCACACATAATTTACCAAAACAAACATCTTTTTAATACTTTCCAACAAAGTTGAAAAGTGTTTATGCATTCGGTTTGTCTGTCCACGCTCTAACTCCCGCAAATATACCCGGATTCTCATGAAATTGATAGAAGCTATTTAAGCCCACCTAGGCAAGTTTGGTATTGTATATGAAGTATGTGGCATTAATAGTTCATTTACAGAAGCACCCCAAAAAATTACATTACATTATGTTATATGGGGAAGAATCTTTTGCAGAGAATTTAATGATATTACGCTATTTCAAATGTATTGAAACTGAAACAAATCACTGAATTTTACTGCAAGATGATCATGAAAGAATAGGGCATTCATAGCATTTGTCGTTCATTTACAGGGACACACAAAATAAATCGGTTACAGTACTGTCTTTGAGTAACAATTGCTGAAAGTGCGTTTTCAATTTCGGCAAGCGCTTTTAAATTTAACTATTTTTTGCATATTACTCGTTGCATATAAATTCTATACCTCGTATAGAGGGCTACACAAAAGAATTCGCGTGCCATCCTCCTTATTAGCAGAAAGGGAATTTTCAACTAAAGTACATATATATGTATTTCTTAACTGAACTAAATTTTTGCATGCATGTAGTTAACACATAAAAAGTTATATATCACATACAGGGCTGTTCAAAGAATTCTGATAATTTTACGATTGTAGATGGGAATAGCTGAAATTGGGTTTTCGAATGTGTTATGCGTACCCATATGGTTGAATTAGAGATAATATTTTAACTTATTAAACGGTGCAGTTTTGTTATATTATCTTTGAATGTGTTGGAAAGTGTTTCAAAATCTATGCTTGATGCATAATTTGTTTCCTTTTTTTTTATTGTTTTTACTTATTTAGAATCTAAATAAGACAAATGAATGCAATTTTAATATTGTTCTTGTTATTATTTAGTTTTTATAGTTCATACATTGTTGTGTACATTGGTGCTTGGAACAATGATTCCTTTACAATTTTCACGCACACGACATCTGAAACTATTATACAAACGATAAAAATTGGAAGAAATGTCGATATTCACGGTTTACAAGTCACTATAAACGCAAAACTTACGCAAAGTCAGAGTGTCGCGAGTGAGAGGGTACGAAAATTTTGCAAGTTATAAAATGTATCTTATAATTGCAAGCGGTTGATTAGATATCAGCACCTTCATTAGTTCCCCAAAAAGCAAATAAATGGTCCTGAACTTATCTACGGTGATTTGTTTTCAAGAATTACGGAGGAAAATAGTGGCTTGTTGTTGAGAATGCATTGTGAACTGGACAATATGATCAGTTCTCGAAAAAGGATACGTTTCTAAACCAAAAAAATTAAGGCTCTGGTTACAATGTTCTTATATTCTTTAGGAGAACATAAAAGAATGCAAATGACAAAAATGTGACTGCGAAATAAAATTATTTACAAAATGATGTAAGCGAAAATATTAGTGCCATACAGGGCGTCCCAAAAACATTGCCTTCGGCATTCATTCCTTAAATATTGATCATAGAAATATATTATAAATTACAAAGTTACGTAAAAAAAGATACAGAATTTTATTAAATCGATTAAAATTTTCTGGGGATTAAATTTGAGGAAATACAAAATTTAAATTTTTATGCGGCCCCCTACAAAAAAATTTCCCAGTGAGTAAAATGTGTCCCATACACTAGTAAGGCCGTGTACAAAATTTCAGCATTTTATCATAAAAAAGTTGCAGAGATATGTTTAAACAAAGTTGGGGAGGGGTTAATCATAAATTTTCACTCTAGAAAACAATACAATCACTATTTTCTTACGTAATTTGTGTACAACTCTTGAAACGCGATCATCTGACATGATTTTTCCCTTTGCAAACTCATAGCCATGCATCAAAAAGTAGTTTAAATCAACATTTATGTATTTTCCCTTCTCTACGACTTTTTATGATAAAATACTGAAATTTTGTACATGACCTTATTAGTGTATGGCGCACATTTTACTCATAGGGAAATTTTTTGTACCGGGGCCGAATAAAGATTTTTATTTTGCTTTTCTTCAAATTAAATCTCCTGCAAATTTTAATCGATTTTATAAGATTCTGTAACTTTTTTTGCATAATTTTGTAATTTATAATACATGTCTATGATCAATATTTAAGGAATAAAAACCGAGGTAATGTTTTTTGGGACATCCTGTGGAGTACTGAAGCAACTAGTCTATATATATATTATAAAGGACAGACATATCTGTGTGTAACGCATACGTCATTTTGCGAATGGCAACACTTTCAAGTTTAAAACGAAAATTCAGTTTTGCAATTTTCGCTACTGCAAATTTCTAAACTTTTAAACATCGCACATTTTTTTTTTTTTTTTTTTTTTTTTTTTTTTTTTTTTTTTACACCGTCGTACAGGGGAAAAAATGGGCTTTTAAATGCAATCTGTTTGAAAGCTGTATCTTAATTTATTTTTGAGATATTAATTTTTTTGTAGTTTTTAATACTTTTTTTCCAATTGTGGCAACTAGAGTACGCCATTTCTATTGAAAAAAAAGGGAAATAGTAGATTACTGTATCTTTTTGTTGCCATTTTCTCATAAAAACTGAAAAACAATTGAAATTAAAACACGTGCGATGTCAAGAATATCAACTGTTATCAAATCCGATGAATTTTGGTTTTATTTCATTTTTATTTATCAATTATATGATTTTTAGTTTATTGCAAACTTACTTTACAAACTATGCAACACTTTCTCTTTATAAAAACCAGGGGGCTCGCCCCCCTACGAGCTACGCTCGCCAACCCCCGTTCAAACACTGCAGTCTCTAAAAGCACGCTAATTTGATGGCTTTAAAAAGATTTTGGAAGATTGAATTATAATTAAAAAAACAAAGACGATCTCCCTATAAACGGGTTTCTATTCATTTCTCTTTGATTGGGGAATTTTACGGAAAAATCTGTTAAAAGATACAATGGCATTTCAAAATCATCTAATATAAAATGAATTAAGTAAACAGAGTCTTTTCTCCCGGTATTTTTTAACAAAGCGAAAAGAAAGTTCTTTTAAATAAGACATTTTAAATATATAGTTTTTAATCTGACGTAATTTTCACCAAACTTTTCTTTCCCTTTTTAATATTCACGTGAAAATACTTTTATTAGAAATGAAATATTATTTGCGCTGCCCTCCCAATAAATAGTTGAAAAGTTCATCTCAAAATATCTAGTAAATGTCTCGCGCTATTTTTAAATTTAAACAGTTTTGCAATATTATTTTTTGTTCATTTTACGTAATAAGTGTAATGTGACGTAAATGTGATGTAATTTCTCCTATTTAAGACTTCTAACGCATGTTAATGAATTTCACGTGTAATTATAGATGAAGTAATTTTCAATAAGTTCCTGCTTTATATACGTAATTATTTAATTCTAATTTGAAAGTTTTTTTTTCTGTTTACAATAGTCACGTGTAAATAAATTTTTTATTTGAAGCAAACATTATTTTTTCCGTTGTTTATACAGTTGGCAACAGGTTAAATTAGTACAATTTTCTGAAATAAGTAAAAAATATCTCTCGAAATGCTGAAAATTTGAATTTAAAATAGAAATGAAACCTCGAAAAATGAGTCAAATTAAAAAAAAAATAAATTAATTCTGCACACCGGGAAATTATAACGTATAAAATGATCTAAAAATTATTAAATTCGGATGTATAGTTTTTGCTCCTATAAAACTTTTTTAGTGGAACGATTTTGTCCAACTTTAGCATTAAATATCTCTTAAAATAATTCTTCGATTTGAAAACTGTCTGCATCAGCGTGTTTATCAGACATCTCTGTATAATACTGCCGATTTTCATACTTTTTGTATGCATTATTTTTCTTAATATTAACTAAGAAAGACCTCCAGTCACAAAAAATTCGAAACCGGCGGCGGCGGTGACAGCACTGACAGCGGTAGTTACTTTTTTTTAGAATAGAGAGATGTATTTTAAGGGAAATTTGTGTAACTTATTTTCTATTATTTATGGTTTTCACCTATATTCTGTAACCCGGGAAGACCGGGTGCGATTTCCTTGTTTTAGGAAAGTATATAGTACTTCTCTTAAGAAAAATATCAGTAAATTTAAAAAATGATTTAATTGTCTACTGGATGAAATTTACATACTTTGACTTTTTAACTTACTCACAATCCTATTTCCTGCCGAAGAAGTGATAAAAACTAACTTCCTGGCTAAAACGTGTAGTTATCACCAACCCAAGGAAGTTTCATTTGATAATTGATAGTTGTGAAAATTAATGTTATTGCAATAAAATGAACAGAACTACGTCTTAAGAGGGTACTTCAGTCAAGTGTAAAGACTCGTTCGCTAATGTTAATCCCATGGCAGAAATTTATAAAGATATCTCGGTTGCTTTTCAATATTTTTAAATGTTTTTTTTTTTTTTCATTGGATAGCTGAGATCGATCTATACAAAGGCCGTTCTTTAATTTTTGGATTTCGACTGCAGATTTTTTTTTTTCCGTATGAGGATGCTTTCAGTTTCGAAACCGGTTCCGAAAATGAAAGTGTCCTCATTACAGAATCGAAAAAGTAAAAAACGACTGTTGTACAGATCGATCTCAGTTATCCAATGCAAAAAAGAAAAAAAAAAATCATTTAAAAATAATAAAATAGCGAACGAGTCTTTTCACTTTGACTGAAGTAGCCTCTTAAGGTCAAACTCGTTATCATTATTATAAACCACTTTTTTGCAACAACATAATGAATAAAGTTCACTGTCAATGTGAGTAAAGTCAAGCAAGTGGAAAACATCCGGCGCATTGGAAATTGCCTCCAACAAATACTACCGGACGTTTGTTAATATTGGTGCTCTCGCTTTTAAAATGTTTGTAGGGAAAATACTGTAAATATTTATTTGGGAAACAAAGAAGTAAATGAACGATTTCAAAATTGTATTCTGCAGAAAATAATTTATGTGAAATTATAAATAATACGTATATAAAACACTAAACAGTTATTATTAAATTCAAATTACTTCTTTTTTTATGTAAAGTGACCTGAAAAATTCTGAAATTCGGTAGCTTAAAAAATCCGGCTAAAATTAAAAAATAAATTTAATTAAAAAACAAAGTCATCTCCCCCCAGACTTTTTCTTTTACATTTTCAACTTACGGGAGAGAGGAAAATAGCAATTGTTTACGAATTAAAAACTTTCAGATCGAAAGCGTTGGATTAGCGCACAGTGAGATCACTGACTCTGTGTTAAATAGAACAGACGATAACGCTTTGAGGAACAAGGACTAGGAGCCCTCAGAAGAAAAGGTGTCACTGGAAAAATGCATAAATTTGACTGAAAAATTAATGTATATTTTTTACAAAAAGAAGACTGATTTCGAAATTGGTATTCTTCACTTGTGTAAAATCCAAGAAAAACTTTTTAAAGAAAAGCCGAAAATATCGAAACAACAGAAATTACACGAGAAGAAATGATCTCGCTGTTCATAAAAAAAAAAAAAATGTAATAGAAAATATTAATTAAAGTAGTTTTTTTTAAATATTTCATTTCTCCTTTTTCTCACATAAATATCACTTTGCTATGAATTAAAATATGAACAAAGGCACCATTAAGAATTTCGGAAGTACTTTTGGTATTCTTTCGGAAATAAGGAATTTTCAAAAGTCCGATTTTGTCTCAGTCCCGGCGACCGGATTTTCCATGTTATACTGCATATATCTCTTAAGTTTACAGTGTTCGTACGCTTCAAGGATTTTCAAGCACTTTTTATCAGAATTTTTGTAAAGTAATATTTACCTTATTTAATGGGGAAAAATTCTATCTGCATATATAGCGTCCAGTACTTTTCGAAATTTCTGGTACTAAAACATCTAAAATTCTCTAAACCCAGTGGCGTGGCGTGAAAATTTTCGGTGGTCATCGCAATTATTTAAGTTTGTGGTGAAAAATTATTAACTCTAAAATTCAATGGTTGAATGTTCAAAAAAGAAACTTTAAATCATACCTTCACTTATACATGAACTCCAAATGTTCTGCTAAAACTGGATCGTAGAGTTTTAAAAGCTTATTAAGAGTTTTAAAATATTGCTTGGTCATCGCCGCATCCAGCGATGACCGGACGCCACGCCACTGTCTAAATCCCTTGATGTGTACGAACCCTTGGTTTAGTCGTTAATTTGAAATGCTTTAGAAAACTAAATGTCCATCTTTACACCTATTACAAAACTTAGAGTAGAAAAGTTAATTTACCTTATTATTTTACATAAAATAAAGCCATACTAATCCGTACTGCATGATTAAAATGCACCTTTTCTCACCATGTACTTTTTGTTCTGTATTTCTATTTAAACATGCACCCACATGCATTGCTATAAAGATGTATAGGTTTCCTAAATTCCGTGTGTGCGTTGAAACTTCACTCACCCATTCCAGCAAATACTTCATACAATGATTAGAATAATAAAAATATTTGTACGTAAGTTTGGGGATTTTTTTTTTCTTTTTTGAGTAATTTTGGACCTTTTCGTTACTGGGTTAAACTAATATTTCAATTATAATACAGATAAACAATGATTATATATACAGGGTGTCCCAAAACGACCGCATAAACTCTGCACAGCTAGATTCCTCGTTGAAAGCACATAAAAACTGCCCAAACAAGCGTTCCTGTACGATCCATCGTTTACGAGAAAAATACGAAAAACAAAGTATGACGTCACAGCCGGCGCAAGGAAAAAACATTGTATTGGACACATCAACAGCAGTATTTGCATATCGTTCCAGACGATAACGGCGGACACTTTGAACATCTGCCTTTATAATTTGCAAATACTGCTGTTGATGTATCAAAAAAAGTGTTTTTTTCTTGCATCGGCTGTGACGTCATACTTTGTTTTTCGTATTTTTCTCGTAAACTATGGATCGTACAGGAACGCTCCTTTGGGCAGTTTTTATGTACTCCCAACGTGGAATCTAGCTGTGCAGAGTTTATGCGGTCGTTTTGGGACGCCCAGTATATAAAAATTCTTCCAAATATATACCCAACGTAATTTAAGAAATAAGTCGTAAAAATTAATTTAAAATTTCTGGATGCTCTCAAATTAATTTTTAAAAAAGCATTTAAAACATAATTTACTTCTAACATAGACTTTTTTAAAAAAATTTATTGCCCGATAGCAGTCATCTTAAAAATACGTATTGTTTTTAAAATAATTTCAATTCAATAATAATTGCTTAAGTTGTTTTGTATTTATAAGCATCTATTATAATTTTAAAGCCGGGGCCATTACTCTCAAGTTTAGACGCTAATTAATGAAATGTTTTAGAAAACTGACAGCCCATCTTTACATTAATTACTGCACCACTTAGAGTAGAAAATTAATTTATCTTATCATTTTATATGAAACACAAACATAATAAATTCGTGTTTCATGCTCAAAATGTGCTTTTTTAAGATATTTTGTTTTGCGTGAGTGTCATTATTTTCGAATAAAATCCGCTGTATTTTAATTACTTAAAAACAATCTATATCATAAATACTTCAACCATAAAAGTTAGAATCATAGAATGCATAAGTGAAAATTTATTCAAATGTGATTTTATTTTGTCTTTTTCTTTCTTTCTTTTGCATATACTTAAAAAATCTGTTAACTGTAATTTCTGTTAATGACGATTATGTAGGATTTGGTATCAGAGAATTATGAAATGTGCGGTTAAAATGTTCAAAATAATTACCTCATTTTTTGAAACAGTTAATTTTAGTTTATGGTAATTTTGTTTGAAAGCAGAGAGCGGTTCAAAAATCAGTTACAATACAAAAAAGATAGAAAACAAAAGAAAAATGCGTAAAATACGTGCTTAAATTTATGAATAATGTAATTTAATGAGTGGCATCTAAAATTTAATTTTTTTTATACTCTTTCAAATGAAACAAAAAAATAAATTGGCGATAGCAACTGTATATGAAACGTTAATAAACACTAGAAAAATGTATAATCAAGCCTTGTAAAATAAAATTTACTTTACTGGAAAATCTAAAATATTTTATTTACAAACAAGTTAGAGATTGTATGCCAGACATGAAAAATGAAGTACGTTCCCAGTATAACTAGTTTTATAAATATTCAGATCTTGGTGCAATAGTTGTTGCACTCTTATGCAAAAACGCATGACAAAATTTATTACGATATATATTAAATTCAGTAATACGGAAATAATATGACTCCATCTTAACTAGGATGTAATCACCATGGCAACCTATAATGGGATACCATTGAATCAATTACATACGATAGGATTTAATAGAATGGAGAAAACTTTTATTAATATCTTTTAGGTTTAGATTCGATTTTCATAAAAATGGAAATTACTCAACAAAATTCTGCAACGATTATGTACATTAAATTTCAAACTATTCGGTTGGGTAGATTTTGAGCTGTTTTATGTGGACAGATAGACAGACGAACGGACTAGATGACGACTATAGGTGCTGCGTATTTATATAATTACGAACGCACCTAAAAAAGTTGCAGTTAAATAAATAATCGAAGATCATAGAATATCGGAGTTAAATCAAGGAACTCTATAAAAATAACATATTTTTTTTAACCTCAGAAAAATAGTGAAAATAGAAATAAAATTTCGCGAAAGATTAATAAATTTCCTTCGTCCGATAAAATAGGATATGTGTGCTCAGTCATATATTTTAAAGTTTATTCTCAAAATTGAATTTTTCGCAATTCGCAACATGAGTATTTCTGACACAATCATGAAATCTCAATTCGATACTTCTATTATTTCTAATTATTCTCATCCAGGCACCAAAGAATTGACCAGTAGTTTTATTTTCCTATAAATGACAATCAGGCTTCGTACGGGCCACTGAAATTTCCGGAAGAAATATCCGTATATTTTTAAAGAAAAATAAATCTGGGTTAACGCCTTAACAGTGACATTTGTTTTCTTACAAAAAAATTAAAAATGGGGCTGGACACCACTTTTTCCATACTGAAATATTTACCTTACTTAATCGAAAAATATCTGACAATCAATAAAGATAAATTTACAGTTACAAATTAGTGGTATCAAAATGCTTTTAATAACGAAGCAAGCAAAGTGTTCTTGCCCGAATCCAGTTCGGGCTACACTAATAAAAGGTTAAACGCCTGATAATTCGCCTTATTTAAGGGTAGATTTTCTCTGAGAAAATACTGGTACAGATGAAATTCCTGGTCTGGAAATTCCAGGATTCGTAACTAACCCTGTCAATGTTACATTATTATTAAATATGATGCTTTTAAGAACGGAACAGAAATATTTGAATAGTTGGGGAGTATGGCAATATTATTTAAGGGAGGATTAGCTTTTTTTCTGTTGAAAAAAAATCGATTTTTTTCTACGTTTTTCCATTTTCTGTAATCTACAAATAATCCCTGTAAAACGAGTGGGCCGAATTTGAAATTCTTTCGCAGTTATTTAGCGCAACGCATACGTAGGCTTATACATTCTGTTTTCGAGCAATATTAAAACACATTTACCGCAAAATAACTGTTTGCAAACAGGCAGAGATCAGAACATAAAAACTATTCAAACTATCTTGCTATTTTTTTTATGAAAGGCAATATAATTTACTAGAGCTTGGACCACTCTCAGCCATTGTTAGGTGCGCCACACACCAGGGAGACATGCGGCAGAAAAGCGTGAGGCATGCGACAATTTCACCCTCTTAACAAAGAAAAAACCGGTTTGAACAGCAGAATTTGCCTCATGTCTCACGATTATTGTCGCATGTCTCTCTGGTGTGTGGTGCGCCTTATAAAAAATAAACATTTTTAGAAGCACGCGAAAGTACGAAAAAGGGGATCAGAAATAGAGCTTTCTTCAAATGGCTATCACTTTTTTATTTTCAACCTTCTGAGTTTAAAGCGATTGTAGCTCCAGACTACACTGGTGTCCAAAATTAAGGACCAATCACAAAATATTAATTTTCAAGTACGCGAATACTCAAAAGGAAATAATATAATTCGAATAATTACTATCTCACAGCACAGCTAGTCCATATAACATCTCATTCATGTCACACATGGTCACAAGTGTCACAGTCACTACGGTGAAGAAAAAAAATAGGAAATTCCATACATATCATTAAGAGTCTCAAACCATCACATATGTGATTCCACTGAGACGTCACTGTGACTGCTGCTTTGTGACAAGTCACCATGTGACTCTCATGTGACTGTCATCTGTAGACTGAATTTCAAAGTCACCGCAAACGCTACATTGTGATAATTTACCAAATAATGTTACATTAAAGTCACATGATGACTTTCAGGTGACAGAGTGACTACTGTGAAGTCACCATTGTGCTCTTTTGTGAAAAGTCACCATGTGACTATAATGTGGTATTATTTGGTTACTTATCATAATGCAACGTTCATGATGACTTTGAAATTCAGTCTAAAAATGACAGTCACATGAGAGTCACAATGTAAATACATTGTAAAGTCACCTGGTGACTAATCACAAAGCAGAAGTCACATTGGCATCTCAGTGGAGTCACGTATAGTGATCATTTGAGACGTGTGGGATTTCCTATTTTTTGTTTCACCGCAGTGACTGTGACACTTGTGACCATGTGTGACATGAATGAGATGCTATATGGGCTAGCTGGGCTCTAGGGATAGTAATTATTTGAATTATATTATTCCCTTTTGATTATTCTCTTACTTAAAAATTAGCATTTTGTGATTGGTCCTTAATTTTGGACACCAGTGTATTATCTACTTTCATAATCCTTAAAGAAAATTAATTGCAAGCGATTCTGACAATCTATCGGATCACGCCTGATTGGAAGGGCAATGCGCGCACGCTTAGACATCCACCCTTGCAACCCAAGTCACATCGCCAGTTTTTTATTAACAAAATTTTTAAACATTCTTCAGATGATAATAAATAACATGCATAAAATCCGGAGCTAAAACCTTTAGAGAACGTAAGTAGAAGCATTACGAAATTTTCAAACACAAAAATAAGTAGTATTTAAAAGTAAATAACGTATTAATTTTAAATACTGTGTTCAACTTTGTTGGTTGCTGAACTGTCATAACTACAATAATTACAAACCTCTTGATTTAAAAGAACATATTATCAGTAACATTGACTGCCGACTTATATTTTACTACGCAGGGCCGAAAATCAGGTGGAGAATTTTTTATGTACCATTTTTCCACGTAAAAAGATAAAAAATAGAAAATGAAGAAAGATACCAAGTTAATTAAAGTAGGTGATTTTTTTTCTTTTGTATTGTTTATCGTATTTTACAAATAACATGTTCAATGATTAATTATTTTTTTCTGTCTATTTTTTTAATCTTCTGACAAAGCTTTTATTATTATTATTGAAACATAGTATGTCATATAGCGTACATCTCTTTTAGAATTAAATAAATTTTCTTCACATCTGTATTATCACAAAATTTAAAAATCTATTTTTATGGATATTTTCTAAAAGGAAACATTTTTCTGCACTTTTGATAAGCAAAATTCCCGTGACCAAAACTATCATTAAAAGCATTTAAAGAATTACGCTCTTTTCATCAGTGTATTCCATTAAAACGTTTAATAATTATCATTGTTAACTTCATTTCTTCAGTTTGAAAAGAGATATTTCTAACTTTCTGGACATTTCTATTATTTACCAAACATCAAAATGTTTCCAAAAATATGAAACTTTCTTTTCAACAAGTATCTGAAATTATTTACATAGGACAATTTAAGTGACACAACATGGAGCTATAAATCTAGAAGTCCAAAATACTGAGTAAGCATAATTTGTCAAAGTAGTGCTTGACAAATTTTAAAAGAGGAGAAAATGTGTGTGAATAAGCATTGGTAGGACTATTTATCTCAGTAAAAAGTTTTAAGCTTAAAATAACCTCTGAAAGGGAAGATGATTTGTTGACTGGTAAAAATTGTTTCACTCTTTGAAAGAAGCATTGGTTTTGTAATGTCCATTAAGGATTCTTTGTACGATTTTTCATATTTTTACACTTTATTAAACATTGTATAAATCACAATAATAAGATTTTATGTTATTGCTAAGCGGTATTTCAAGTTCGTCAATTTGATTGGTCAAAAAAAGTTTTTTTCCTTTTCGCAATTTGATGTTATTATTTAGATTACATTTTTATTTTCTATGGATGTGATAAACATGCTTTTATGAAATAAATTAAATCATTCAGTGGGTAATTCTTAAAAAACTGCTATTCTAATAACGAAAATGGCTATTAAGAGGCTACTTCACTCACGCAAAAAATATACCAAGCACTTAAAATATTGTTGTCATTTATACACTGTTTTTGTCATTTATCCTGGTTATTGTCATTTTATCTGTTTATTGTCATTTATTCATTAGTGAATAAAATTTAAAAGTTTGAAAAATCTCACAAAGAATTCTTCAGGGGACTGGCCATTCAACTTCCGATTTCCCCTCACTAATATAAAGTCTATGGGCATTTGATGCATTCGTATATTTAAAATATTTACTCGGGAAATTAATATTTTGATTTCTATTTTTTGTGTACACTTCCTAAAAGGTGTCTTTTTCTTCTTAGTTCTCAAAATATTTCTAAAGAATAGACTTAATTTTATATGAAGTGTTAGAATCTTACTCACAGTTCCCCCGCTTTTAACACATAAAATATTAAAGTCAGCACAGATTATAGAAATATTAAGAAAACTAAGAAAAAAAGAGACATCCTTAAAGAAGAGTACACAGAAAAAAGATGTTAAAAATACGAATTTCCCGAGAAGATATTTTAAATATACGAATGCATCAAAAGTTCATAGACTTAACATTACGGAAGAGAATTCCGAAGCTGAGTGACCAGTCCCCTTAAGGGGCTACTACCCTCACGGGAAAACACCCATTCGCTAAAGTTAATCCTATGGAAGAAATACTTTAAGATATTCTGTTTGCACTTCAATATATTTAAACGATTTTTTCTTTCATTGGCTAGCTGAGATCGATCTATACAAAGACTGTTTTTTACATTTTCGATTCTGTTTACAGGTTTACTTTTACTTTCGGAACCGGTTTCGGAAGTGAAAGTATCTCATTTAAAAAGGAAAAAATTCGAAAAAGTAAAAAATGACCTTTGTACAGATCGTATCAAATAAATCTTCTTCACATCTTCACATCTGTATAATCACAAGTCTTAAAAATCTACTTTTATTGATACTTTCTAAAAGAAAGCTTTTTTTCTGCACTGGCAACATTCACGCGGCCAAAAGTATCATTAAAAGCATTTAAAGAATCACATTCTTTTCATCAGTGTATTCCATAAAAATGATTACCTAATCAATATTATCATTTACTTCATCTCTTCAATCTCGAAAGAGCTATTTCTATCTTTCTGGACATTTCTATAATTTACCAAATATCAAAATGTTTCCAAGAATATGAAACTTTCTTTTCAACAAGTATCTGAAATTATTTGCATAAAACAATTTAAGTGACAAAACATGGAGCTATAAATCTAGAAGTCCAAAATACTGTGTAAGCATAATTTGTCAAAGTAGTGCTTGACAAATTTTAAAAGAGGAGAAAATGTGTGTGAATAAGCATTAGTAGAACTATTTATCTCTGTGAAAAGTTTTAAGCTTAAAAATAGCCTCTGAAAGGGAAGATGATTTGTTGACTGATAAAAATTATTTCACGCTTTGAAAGAAACATTGGTTTTGTAATGGCCATTAAGGATTCCTTCTAAGTTTTTTCACATTTTTACGTTTTATTAAACAGTGTATAAATCACAATAACCGGATTTTCTGTTATTTCTATGGTATATTTTAAGTTTGTCACAACATGATTTTGAGAAACAAATTAAGTTATTCTTCGGGTAACTCTTAACAATTTGTTATTCTAATATTGTCATTTATACATTTTTGAATAAAATGTAAAAGTTTGAAAGAATCTCATAAATAATTCTTAAGAGGCTACTGCAATCATCATGTGAAAGCACAACCTCAAGTAAAGAGTGAGAACGTTTACCTGAAAACGGAAAGTAGCAGACGCGATATCAAATTTGGGAATATATCTATTAAAAATCTATCGCGCATTAAAATATTTTTTAAATAGTGAATATGAATATGAAATGTATACATGTAAATTTTACGACTGTGAAAAAGGCGTTATTTTTAGATTTCGTTGAAAACAAAAATTACAATTATGGTATAGTAGCGCAATTTTCGTTGATGTATGATTACATAATACCAAAGATAGAAGTCTCAATTAATAACTTCATAATTTCATTTTCTTAATTGCATGTTACTGATTACGTACTGATTTTTGTTACTTTTTTTATAAATTCAGTCAATCAGTTCTTTTAAACTTTTTCATTCGTCGAATTGGACTGGTTTCGACGCGTAATAATAATAATAGAGGCATTTTGTAATACTCTAGTCCTTTTATAGTTATTGTACAATACAATAAACATTTCTAATTAATTAAAGATACAAGTTTAACTAGCCTCGAAATAAGAAGTCTAAAGTTAACCTTATACTTTATGCTGACTGCAGAGATTTTTATATTGAAGAATGATGAGAATAATGGCTATTTTAAGGGGGCCGTGAACCTTTGTTTGAGCAAAAATGGACTCAAAAATCGAAAATTATTTGTGTTCATATTATTTTTCTCCAGTTTGTTCTGAGACATTTGCGAAAAAAAAAAAAAACCGCATGCAGATGCGATAATTTTTCGCAAAGTTACAACAGTTTGAATTTTGTATACACCAACTGTTTTCCTGTCCTTTAATACAGAATTTGTCAGGGGACAAAGGCTGTAAAACTATTAAATTCTATTTGGTGGAGTAAGGAGATCTCTAGGAAAAGAAAGTATAATATATACAACTCTATTGTAAAGAGCATATTGTTATATGGAGCAGAAGGATGGAGAATTATGGAGACAGAACGAAAGAAATTAGCGGCAGTAGAAATGGACGCCCTAAGAAGATCATGCAGGATATCAAGAATAGAAAAAAATAAGAAATGACAGAATCAAGGAAATGGTGAAAATAAAGGGAGCCATATTAGATGATATTAAAAAAAAGCAATTAATCTGGTATGGTCATGTCAAAAGAATGAATGAGTAAAGATTACCCAAAATAACATTCAATTATGAAAAAAAAAAAAAAAATGAAACGGAGAAGAACACGAAAGAACTGGATGGATGATATTTCAAAGGAAATGAGGGATAGAGGTCTGGAAGAGGAATGGACCCTTGACCGGAAGAAATGGAAAAAGACTCTTGTAGATTCTTCGGATAGTGGCATCTGACGCCATAAACCGAGTTTATATACATATAATATACTTTAAATCTGTTTTTCTCAAAACTGATTTTTCACCGTTTTTAGATTTTTGAAATGATCTATGCGTCTTAATTTTGGATCAAAATTCTTAAAACTGATAAGTAAGAATTATCATATGGCTTATTAGAAAGCTATGTGTGCATTTTAAAATTAGACTTCATTAAGATAATTAAATTTGATTTTTAACTTATTAAAAGGGAAAATTTTGATAAAAATCGATATGGAATTCAGAAAAAAAATCTCTAAAAAATTAACTATTCAGGAGATTAAAAAATCGATACACAGATTTGTTAGTAATAGAGTTTTAAGTGATTAAAATGCAAAATCAAGGAAATATCTCAAAAATTAAGACACATCGAGCATTTTAAAATTTCGTTTTAAAATTTAATTTTTTTTGAAAGAATCTTAAAATTATAAGCAAATTGAAAGTTTCTTTTAAAGTGTTCTATATATTTATAGTGAAGTGTACCTTTCCACAAAATTTCATGTCTCTAGGATGAAAATTAAAAGAAAAAAGTTTTAACGACCACCGTGCCTTTAAACCTCTATCTGCATAATGAAACTTCTCTCTCTAAACAGCTTTTCTCTTCTAAGTCGTTATCAACTGACCTCTGATTGTATGTTGATTTTAATTTTAAGAATGTGCAAGTCAGATTGGATATTTATATACAGTGTATGACGTCCCTATCAGAAGCATAATAATTTGACTATGCAATAATTAGTCTAAAATTACTCATTCCTATTAAAAATTAAGTTGTCCATCGTGCGCTCCTTGTTGGTTACTACGGTTATAAAATATTTTTAACATTTTTCATAAAGGATTAACCTAATAACTAATTATTTTCATCTTAAATACTATTATTTTCTCTAGTATTCTGTTTATTTAATTTTATTTCGTAACGTAACAATTTTCTGTTTCTTAATCTTTAATGGCTTTATTGTTTTTTGTTTTACATCTCATATTTCAGCACGTATTTTGGGGGAATTTGTTCGTAAATGAAAGGAATTCGTCAAGATGTATACATGCCAAACTTTGAAGCTCTATAAATCTATAACTATTGAGGGAAAGTTATTCACTAAGCAATTATTATTATTATTTTTTTTTTCTGTTAAGTTTTAGTGTGCTGCTAACAAATAAATTTTTTAATGAAAAAATGATAATTATTATGTGAAAGTAAGAAGCTAAAAAACATAATGAAAATCATATCAAATTCCTTTATATTTGCTAAAAGTGTTAAAAAAATTAAAAGGTGAAAAAATATTTAAAAATAAAAACTTATTCACATTCGGCATGTTTCATTGCATATATCTCATCCATTGCATACATTACATTCATGGCTCTAAAGGTGTTTCACACATCTTCAAAGAAGCTTACCAAGCACGCGAAGGTGTTCTTTAACTTTCATGTGATCTAATATGCTGCTTCAGATTGTCCTTTCTAGTAAAAACTTGTTCACGCTTGTCACACTTGAATGTAGATTGTTCATCAGTATCATGGTTTTTTAAATGTCTTCGCAAGTCAGATCTTCTATTGAAGGACTTATGGCATACTACACAAGTGTAAAACTTTCCACCGGAATGTATCTTCAAATGCATACAAAATCAGTCTTCTACTAAATTTTTCTTCTGCTAATAATAATTTGCTAATAATAATAATAATTCTGCTTCTTCTGATAATAAGTCTTTGTTATCTGTCAAAAAGTAATTCGCGTTTTTTTTTTTTATTAGGAAAAAAATTGTTAAAAAACAATGCAACATAAATTATTCTTTTTTAGTTAAATATATATAAAAACTAGAAAACAGGAATTCTGCTTTTTCAGAATTTAGTGTCGCCCCGGATGAAAAAAAAAATATGTATATATAAATAGTACAAAACATATTTTAATTTTAAGACTTAAAGAACACACTTTTATTTTATGTAAAATGACGTCATTCGCATCCGTTTAAGAATTCCACATTTACGATCCACTCTTAAAAATCTACAGTAAAGCATGCATAGTATGTCACTATAACAAAATAATACACAAATGCAACAAAAAGATGCCGTCATTAAAGAAACTCGTCAAAAAAACGGCTATCTAATGATTCATAGGCATTCATTTCGTTGTAACATTAATATAGACGATTTCAGTCGTGACGTCAGTCATGACGTTTTGGTTGGAAACAGACTCCAAACAAACGGTTGCTTGTATTTTCTATTTTGTTTGTGTGTTACAGCTATATCTTATATCCATACCTCATATCTAAGTGTTTTAATACTTGATATGTACTGGTAACATTTTCCACGATTTATATTTAAAAAGAAATGACCCATAGCAACCGTGTGTTTGGAGTCATTTTCCAACCAAAACGTCATGACTGACGTCACACTAAAAGCGTCTACAGATACTTAAAATTAAATATAGTTTATAATAGCTCCATGTTTTAACAGAAATTATTCGTTTATACTTTTTCAAAATAGCACGTATTTTAATTACATTTCCTTTCGGTTTTTATGAGAAAATGGCAACAAAAAGATATAATTGCTATTTTTTAACTATTTTCCCTTTACTTTCTATATAAATAGAGTACCTGAGTTGCCAAAATTAAACAAATGGTGCTAAAAACTACAAAAATAATTAATATTTCAAAAATAAATGGAGATAACAGTTTTCAAACAAATTGCATTTAAAAGTACTTTTTTTCCCAATACGACGGTATAAAATTTGAAAATGTGCGATGCTTTGAAATTTAAACAAATTGCTATGGAGCATTTAATCGTACAATGATACACCTGCTTTGTTTATTGCTGGCTTCTGTAAGGTAACGTTATTTTTTGGAGACAAAATAAGCTGTGAGAAAGAAATAGCATACCGTACCGGGGGCTAAAAAATGAGATATGTGAGAAACAAAATCCTAATCTAGTAATGTATTTTGTCTTCAGTTCGAATCAAAGACAAAAACTTTTCTAAGAAAAAAACTTTTCAACGTCTATGATTAGGAAACAAATTGTTAGGTTAGTTCTAAAATTAAAACTTAACTTTGTAAACTGAGTTTATGTTTTATCTAGTTGACTTCATTGGTATTTGTTAAACTATATTGCTATTAATCTTTTTTTGGTTTAAGATTCAAACTATTGCTCATAAACTAAAACTCAATTACTCTCTGCTCCCTGCTCCTGGCTCCTGCTGAATATGAACTGTCATTTTCCTTCTACTGACAAATCTATTTGCGGAATAAAACGCAAAATGAAATTTTGCGAGATATGTCAGCGAGTTGCATTTGAGCGATATGATCAATGAAAACATCCAAATTGGCGAAAATTAGCAAATATGATTGCCGTGAAAATAATATTGTGCAACATTGTAAGCAAAAAACTGGACAACATAATATAATTGGAAGTTTTCGAGTATGGAAATAATTCTCCATTTGACTGCATTTATGCCAGGATTTAAAGGACACAATTAACAGGAAAATAAAATTGTACTGCATTACACGTTTAGTAAAATTTTAAGACAAGAATTATAATGAAAGTCTATTGATTTTACAAATGGCTGAAATATTTTTAAATTCCCGAACTAAATAAATGCTTCGTTGCCATTATATTAAGAAGTTTCATTAAAATACAAATGCATTTGCTTAGAAATAATATGGAGTTTGAATCTGATGCTTCTCATGTACATTTTAATCTGTGTCTCAAGTAGGCAGACATTTTTCTTCTATTTCACCATTAAACCACGCTCTCTTTTCACCCTGTTAATTGAATTCACGGAACTTCTTCCGCTTTTCTGACAATTATTTTTCGTAGAATTAATACTTCCTCCTAAAAATATCATATAAAGCCACTTTGCAATTATGCTTGAATTTGTAATTAAACGTATACACGAATCTTTCAAAATAATGTTAAAAAATTACTTTTAAGCCCCGCACACATATACAAATACTCATTAATGTCTCATCTTCACGGGCTAAATATTAATTCATAAGTTCTGAGCGTGTGGATAAGGGCCAAGATTGCTTTTGTGAACGATACACGAATTAGGCGACTTTATGGGCGTGTCTCAATGACGTCATATCAATTTTGTTTTCTGTATTTTATACGATTTGAAAATATACATAAATAAGGGGTTCTCAAACATTTAGAAAGACCGCTCTCTTTATTAACCCCTTCAAGGGCGGTGGTTCCTTTTTGGACCAGCTAATTTTAATTCCTAAATGCCACATTGGCACCAGAATATTGGAATGAAAAATTTCCTTTTATTAAGTATGTGAATAAAAGCTTTTGCTTATTTTGAAATAAATTTCCGTGTAAATTCTGGTGCCATTCTCTCATTTCAGTATTTTGTGAATAGAAGTACCTTGCCCCTGAAAGGGCGATAATAATAATCAATAAGTTTTCACAGGGCCTGAAATAGAAATATTATCAGTAAATATGTACGTATGTAACCACACTGAGTAGTAGTTTTGAGGGAAGTACTTAACCCTTGAATGCATAGTGTAACTTAGGAGTTAGATGATCCTTTTTTGCCATTTGGCGCTTTCTATTGATCTGTTAGTGAACTATTATGCGTTACTTACGGGTGAGAACGTGCATTTAAGGTCGTGAAGTCTGTTTTTGTTATGATTTGTTATCACGGGGAAGTTATAACATCTTTTGTTGATACTGCTTTCAATGTGCTCGACTGGCGTTTGTTCTCTATCTTTATAAGGTAGTAATACTTAATTTTGCAAGCTATTAAAATAATTATAAAAACTGTTATATCGATGAATAGTTATTGTGCAGTGTAAACACTTTAAAGTGTGTATATAATTAAAAATTATCGTTTTTGAGCAATTTTTGTTATGTAACACAGGAGTGACATTATGACATTATGTCCAACAGGAACGCAAATAAATTTTTACACTATTTTACTAGTGGTTAATTAACAAAAATAGCCTCAAATATAATGTTTTCCGAACAAAACAAAAAATCATTCATTAAAGGGTTGAAATAACGGTCATTTTATCAGGATAAGTGGATAATATTTTTGATAATTAATAAAAAGGGAAAGAGAAAAACATTGTAGTAACATCGTAAAGCTATAACAGTACATAACAAATGATTCGGACAAAAAAATTTAAATGATCTCCTTGGAATTTCCAAGGAGTACGGCACATCAATTTCGTGTTAGAAAATTTCTATTTAATACTAGGTTGAGCAAAAAGTTCTGAGAAATTTGTGAAAGTTGCGATGTTATGCGCAAATTAACAACAAAAGCTACAAGGACTATTCTTCAAAGTAGAGACCATCATAGTCCACGACTTTCTGCCATCGTTCTGCCAGATTCCGGATTTGCTGGTAGTAACATGGCGGCTCCTTGGAATCGAAAAACTCTTGACATGCTTCTTCAACTTCATTAAAGCATTCAAATCTACGGCCCTTAAAAAAAAAAAAAATTGCATTGATCGAAAGAGGCCATAATCGGATTCAGCCACGTCTGGACTATCGGCGGGGTGTGGAAGAATTTCGATGCCGTCCAACTGTACAAACTTGTCCTTGGTCCTCTGAGCCACGTACGGTTTGGCATTGTCCTGCTGAAACAAAGCGCGCTTTCGGCGGACCAATCTTGGATACTTCTGCACCAATTTGTCGTAGACGCGATCAAACTGCTGGCAATAGAACTCGGCATTGATGGCACGACCACCATATACGATACAAATTCTGGTAACTATTAGATTAAAAATTTCCCAGATCTTTTTGCTCATCCTAATATTTAAATCGCAGAACTTGTAATCATCCTATTTAATCATGGAATTTGTAATATTTTCCTGCTATTAAATAACGTGAAAAAATTTATTTAAAAATTGTAGTAGAACTGTATGCTCACAGTGGTTGTATACCCTAGCTGCTCTTATTCACATCTAAAATAAATTTCATTTTATACAGCTGTTAAAAACACTTTTGTTTTTCAAAATTATTTCAATCGTACTGCAATATAGTAAAAGGATTGTTGTAATTTATGCTTATAACTTCTCGCTAATTATTATTAAAATTTTTAATGTATTATCTTCTAACTTTAAACGTTCATAATTCTTACACTGTGTGACCGAATAACTTCTCATTTGGTATCTTAAAGTAAAAGTTAGCAAAAAAGCCAAATACGTATATGATTTCATAATTAGATGTCTGTATCAATATTTTCTGAATTTGTTAGAATATCAACATGAAGACCATCCTAGCTCATTTTTTAAACATAAATGAAAATATGTCAAAATTTCCTGTCAAATGGATATTACCGTTTTAATGTTCTCCCCCCCCCCCTTTTTTTTGGCCGACTGTACACATAAACACACGCACATATTGCACAGAAAGAAACAGAGACGTTACTCATTACTGTTATAGTTGTTATTACCAATATAATGGACAATTTTTAAATTAGCTTTTGAGAAAGCTGAAAAATCGCGTGAGAATCATGTAATACAATGCACTCTTTTATAGCCTTTCTAAATACATCAGACGCGAACCGCACATATGGTTTTTTCCTTTCCATATTTTGGATATGCCACAAAGTTGCACTTTTATTCTCCTTTCTTGAATTATTGCGCTCACGTTGGTTTGCGTTCACAAAAGCCTACGAAACAGTGACCGGTCACGCCGCCCTTTTTTTTTTGATTATTCGTAGATTAGGTGCAGTCTTTCGTGCATGCTCAATGCAGCCCAGCTGCGTAACTTTTCTACAGCACCATAAAACTCTGATCTCCGGATTACCGAAGACATAATGGAGCTGTCTTTGAAGCCTATAGTGTAGCTAGGCTGTAAAATCTATTCAACACTTCGATCCTCGCCCAGAATAGTGTTAAATGTTCCCTTACAATTTTTATTTCACTTGCATTGAATTTACTGTTAATGAATGAAACGAGGAAATATTTTTTCTTTCGGATTAGCTTTATAAAGTTATCTTTTTATTCTCTTTATTCGAAATCATTCACTGAAAAGCATATTAATGTGTTAAGAGTACCAAATAAAGGAACAAGTCGATATATTATACTTTGGTATTATATTCATTAGGTATTACGTTTTGAGATTTTCTCTTTTCATGAACATGCAAATACAGCATTGTGAGCTATACTGTATTCTAATAAGGAAGATGAATAGATTTTGGAATATTAGGTTTGCATTTCATATGATTTTTGATAAATTCAGTTTCGTTCGACTATATGTGAACTCATGCTACAATAAAGTCACTGATAATGGAAAGTAATTGAGATGAAAAACTATACAGGGTGCCTTCTTTTTCCTTCACGACCAGTTATAGTTATCTTAAAATTTCTTCCAAATCTTGTGATAAGGGGAGGAAATGCTTCCTGAAAACTACAATCGTGAATTTACTAATTCTCTGGAGTAAAAAAAACAAAACAAAACAAAAAAAAAACTTTTCTATATGATCCTAACGGCATAGCCAGTCGATGTGCGTCAGAAATGATCACAAATGTCACAGTCATCGCTCACCAAAATGTGATCTTTTACTTCGTCGCATTATGACTCTCATGTGACCGTCAAGACTCCACCGTGGCCATTATGAAACCATCGCAACATATTTCTGATTCATTTGCTCCAGTAATAGTCGGAAAAAGCGGCATATCGACCTCACAGTGATGCCACAGAGATTCCTTTTCTACGTTACGTAACGGCAAAGGGGACATTAAAAATTAAATTTTAAATGTTTTGAGATAGAGAGTCATGGTGCTTTCACATTTTGGACGAACTCTGGTCATGGTACTATAAGAAAGATTACAGTTATTTCTACACTTAACATTAACTGATATGAAAAAGAATATTTCTAAAGGAGAGATTGACCATAGGTACCAGCAAAATCTTTTTTGTGTATGAACTATTATAACGATTTATACATAAACACTTCTATTACTTTTATACAAGCGTAAAACTTTTATACATACGTACAATTACTGTACTAAATTCAACTTACCAATATATATATATATATATCCAGTGGCGGCTCCTGACTGCATTTTTGGGGTACACTAAATACATAGCTGCGAAATTTATTCTTCTGTTACCACTATTTCTTTAAAAGAAATCTTTGCCTTATTTATTATTATTATTATTATCTTTTTTTTTTTTTGACAAAAAAGTTCTATCATTAAACAAGGTAACGATTTCTTTTAAAAAATTATGGTAAAAAATAAAATTATCAGCAATGCACTTAGTGACCCAAAATATGACAGTCACGAACCTCCACTGTATATATCCATAAAGAAGAACAACTGTGAACGACGTTATTACTTCTCGTCGGCCTAACATGATGAACAACTGAAGAAGTGGGAGATTTGTTGACCGTGATATACAAGAATTCAGAGAAAAAAAAATTAAGTCACCCTCTCTAAATTCTCTCATAATCATAAAATTTTCGCAGATTATGACGCAGTTGAGAGGATGGGGGCGGAAAGGTATATAGATGAAATACATTCATTACATGCATGCAATCTTTAAACTTTTATAAGCAAAACGTTCTATATACCTGAAAACATAAATTCACAAAGAAAATTTTTAGCGTAATGTAGTAATGTAAATACATTAAATCCTACTCTAATTATTTTCATGCAATGATACTTAGGAGTAATTGCTATCTGTTCAATATTTTCTACTTTCAAAACTAATGAATTGAAAAAAAAAGAAAAAAAAGAGAGAGAGAGAGAAAGAAAGAGATTATTTTTTATTAGTATATTTTACACATAAAATGTTTGAATGCTATTTGATTCATTAATTCGTATCATTAAAAAATCGCATTACCTTCAAAGTTTTATTAAATAGAATACGGGTTCAAGAAACAGAATACAACTGATACATTTTAAAGATTTGTGACGACTAAGCGAAACCTTAATTTTATAAATACTCAGATTAAATCCGAATATAAGATCAATGACCTCCATTCTAAATTCACTTTATCAGAAGTTGCAATCTAACTCCGAGACAGAATTATATCGACTTAATTATGTAAACAACAAGTAATATAAAAATTTTGTTTTTAAAGTCAATTCCTACTTAGGTCATCAAAGAAAAATTTAATATAATCCCTTAAGCTAATATTAGTTTTTGTTGCATTAAAATATCTCAATTTGTTGATTTTCTATAAGCAAGTAGGTTTACAATGGAAGTCTATGGGAATTTGGCGAAATATTAGAGATATCGCCAAGTTGGCGACTCATTTTGGTCGCTAAATTTGGCGATATATCAACAAGTTGGCGACAAACTTGACGGTATTTGGCGACAGAACAAGGTCCCCCATTATGTAACGCCCCTTATAGATATGAAGATGCATTAAATGCTTCAATAATCAATAACCGCCATTTTGTCCCCCATGTAAAACTAAAATTAATTAATTATTTAATTAATGAATTAATATTTGAAAAAACTGTATTAACATCAATTGTCACCCAGTACAAGTTTAAAAAAAATTATTTCATCTTGATAGGATGAATAATAAGTATTTAATTAACGATTGAAAATTTGAACAAGATATATATCCTTCTATATATAAAAAAAAGTTTTGATTTGGAAATGGACCAATGAAAATCTGCGTACATATTCCCGGCAGATCGGCATTCATTTTGAATGCTTAAGCATGGCCTTTCTTCGTTAATATTAAAAAAAAAAAAAAAAAAAAAAAACTGTTGCATACAAAAATATGAAAATCCGTAGTATTATAGATAAATGTTTGATAAACACACAAAATCGTTCCATTAAAAAAGTTTTATAGGAGCAAAAACTGTACATAGGAATTTAATCATTTTTAGATCATTTTATGCGTCAGAATTTCTCGGTGCATTTAGTTTTTTTAATTTGACTCACTTTTTGAGGTTTTATTTCTATTTTAAATTCAAATTTTCAGCATTTCGAGAGACATTTTTTACATATTTTAGAAAATTGTATTAATTTAAACTGTTGCCAACTGTATAAGCAGCGCAAACAATAATGTTTGCTTCAAATTAAAAATTTATTTTACTTGTGACTATTATAAACAGAAAATATAAAAAGCAGGAACTCATTGCAAATTACGCCATAAAAACTATATTTACACGTGAATTTTAAAAGAGAAAGAATATTGTAAAATAATAAATTCATTAACATGCGTTAAAAGTCTTAAATAGGAGAATTTACGTCACATTTACGTCAGATTACACTTATTACGTAAAATGAACAAAAAATAATATTGCAAAACAGTTTAAAATTAAAAATTGCGCGAGACATTTATTTGATATTTTAAGATGATCATAATATTTCATTTCTAACAAAAGTATTTTCACGTGAATATTAAAAAGAGAAAGAAAAGTTTGGCGAAAATTACGTCAGATTATAATTGCCAGATTCAAATTATAATTCATTCTTCCGAAATCTTTTTAAAGCCTATCATATTAGCGTGCTGTTAGAGTCTGCGGTGTCTGAACGGGGGTTGACGAGCGTAGCTCGTAGGGGGCAGAGCCCCCTAGTAAAAATAAATAAATAAATAAATATAGGGAGAGTGTGAACTAATAGTAGGAATTGAGAAAACAGACTTGGATGTGTTATGATTGAAAATGCTTTTACTTTATAATGCACGAGATCTATTTGACATATGCGTTACTTAAACACATAGCTATCTAGCTTTATTTAAGCGCACAACTTCAGCATTTTGAAGTCCTCCAACTTGTTTATTCTTCCGGCTTCTATCAAGGATTTCGGTTAAACCGCTCTCCATCGCATATCGTATTATCGCTTGTCATCGGTATGACGCGATGGTCAGCAGCAGAAGAGGGAGCTTTGTGTCCGTGACACGTGGGAGTTAGAGAAACAAATTGAGTGACCCTCTCCATCTCGCTCATAATCAGCGGCAGGGCGTTGTCCGAGTTTGAGAGGGAGCGGGTTCACCCACATTACACCCCCGCACTCATTTCTATTGTTAGATATCGGAATACGGCGGGAGGTCACCGGGTACTTAAATAATCAGATATCATTGACATTCTCATGCCTGTGTTCCGGGAGAGATGTGCCAGATAAATTCTTTATATGGATGAGTTCCTGTTTAAATTGAATTGTTCCTGGAATCAAATGAAAAGGGTCTTTGAAGTGACAGTCCGAGCGAAAATTAATTTAGCACTAACAAACTTTAAAAGGCTCAGGAATATTTTCTTACAGTGTTATAACCGTAGATAATAGTCTCATCTGACTGCATTGCGTTTTGAATTATAATTGTTCATCTCGTTCGACTCATGGCCTAGAATACTTATGCATAGAAATAAATGTATCATTTATAAGTAATTGTACATAAATACATATCGATAAGTGTGCATCTACTTATATAAAATCTACCCGTAGGAAAGCGTATGTAACCACTCCGGGGTGAGCCGTGCAATGTAAAACAAAAGGCTTTTTTTTTTTTTTTTTTTAGTTTGACATTAGCTTCCTATTGAACCAATTTTGCTAATTATTATTATTATTATTATTATTATTATTATTATTTTATGAAAGTTGTTCATTTACAGATGTGAATGTGGCGGCTGTAGCTATTTTTAAACATTTTCGCATTTTCACATTTTAATTTTAATTTAAAAAGTTTTTATGTATTTTCTTCAAAATCGTGGCAATAGAATTTCTTCCATTGTTGCGATAAAAGAGAAATAATTGAAAACATTCAGACACGTGGCTTTTTGGACGTATTTTTTCATTTCCAAGTTATGATCGGTAAAAAAAAATATATATATATGCACGTGTACTTTATTTTTATAAGCTAATACAAATTCCTATTTACTGCGATATTACGAGAATACTGTCTACTGTGTATATTTTATCTTTGTGCATTATGACTTTATTAGTTTTTTTCATTACATTTAAAAAGAAAATATAATTTTCTTTGAATATACTGTGATTAAGCATAAAAGTAGGTATATAAAGTAGGTTTGAAAAGTTTGCGCCTGTGATGTTATGCTTAGCGTGAAATGTATTTTTACATTAACAAAACTTAGGAGAAAACTTGATATAATTGTATCACCGGACGTAATTCTCACTGATTTTTCATTTCTTAATTCTAACTATTAGAATAGGAACCTATATTGATCGTTGAACTATTTCAGAAATTTAACATTGAGTAAAAAAGTAATCCACAATATTTGTATTTGTAGAAATCATTTGTCATTTTTTAAAATGAACTTTTCTATAACGCAAACCGTTCAATAATAAGATCTCTATGCTGTTTCTTTGTATGAAGTCCTATGAAAATGAAACGCAGTTCAACATTCCGTAGTGTTTGACGGGGTGATAAAATAGTATATAAATAAATAGAAAGGGAATGAATTAAAATAAAACCACGTTTGATGGCTTTCACTTTTAAATGTCAAAAAATATCTTCAAATGGCAGAATAATTTTTTTTATATGAATAATATAACAACAAAAAAAAAAATATTTTAGAGATAAATAAAATTGTGAGACATGGTTAAAATCAAATAGACTTAAAGCACCTAGAAATACGTAGAGAACTTTAAACACTTAAGAGGTCTCATTGGTCTCAGGACTCTTAAAGCTTCAAAATTTTAGATTTTTTTTTTTTTTTTAGATGTTAAACTTTTATCTTTTCTGAACATTTTGATACAATTGTCTCTTTGAAATTCCTATTAGAACAGAAGTTATGGCTTTTAGGATTATACCCGCTCAATAGCTGAAGTGGCGCTGCGTTTCCGAAATTTTGAAGTGATTTTTTTATAAATAACTTTTTGGGGCAATACGCACACGATATCTCAAAAACGTCTGAATATTTTTTCACGAAATTTTCAAAACATAATGTTTCATGTTAGTCTGTATAAACGGAACCTAAAATTTCCTTTTTATTGTTCAAAAAAATATATTTTTTTAGGTGATTATAGTGTTGAAATTTTCAAAATTTTACATTAACTAAATGCAACTTTGTATTAAAAATATAAAAATGCTTTAGATACAAATTTATTTAGGTTCAGGGTAATTATTATAATCTGAAGTATAAGTAGGCACCAAAATTTTCCTTCTAGTTGCATTTTTTTTTAAATTTATTTATTTTATTATTATTATTATTATTATTGTTATTTTTTGTAATCCTGCGCGTAAGCTGTTATACCAATATTCTGCTCTCAATTGTCTGACAGTTTAGAGCCATCTGTAAATGCTAATTCCGCATTTTGCATTTTTTTAAATAAATAAAATGAAGGAACATACTTATATCTTTCACCCCAATAAAAATTTTGTTTTAAAATCATATACATTTTAAGATATTAAACATTTAAAATTGTCCTTTTTTTTTCTTTTTTTCCAATTTCAAGAGTCCTGAGACCCTTTAAAGGGAGGTAGTATATTATATATACTAATTAATTTTAATCATAATTTGTTCATGAATATTTGAATGAAATTTTACTTATAAAACTTTCGATCTTCGATTATACTGATTCAACTAAAATTTGGTAAATATACAGAGTGTTGCCAAATTCGACCGATAAATTCAGAAGGGTATAATAGAAGGCATCAAGAGGATGAAAAATTACAATAGAATATGGGGTCACGCCACAAACCAGGTATTCCAAAGGTAAACCAGGTAAACCAAAAATATGAGATATTCTACATTAGGCTCAATTTGGGTTGAAGGTAATAACTTTCAGACAACGGAAGCATATTATAATAAAAATTTTAACACGTTGAATGCCACGTCAGTCACTAGTGACCGACAGTGATCTTTCGTTTAGGCCGCGTCAGACATCGGCGATTGACACTTATAGATTCTGTAATGGAAGTCTTATTTCGTGGCCTAAGCCGAGAGATAAGCAAAATAGACTTGGCATTCAACGTGTTAATAGACTTTCTCACCTTTGTTGTAAATGTGATAACATGAAAAAATGTGGTAGAAGTTCTCATTATACGCACCAGCAGTGTGCACTTTACTCTCCACATTTTGGTCTGCGATCACCAGTTTATACGGTATCACCGATTTCATAAGCACCCCTTTTTCCCAGAACTTTTCTTGATGTTGTCACATTTTATACAAAACAAGGTACATATACTTACATTTTCGAAGCAATATTTTTATTTTTCACAAGATAATTACCGCCAACCAGAGTTCAGTTAGGCTGTATTTGTGACTAAATAAGTGGTTTGCGATCCCATGTTCTGTGACAATTTTTCATCTTCTTGATGTCTACAAATGTCCTATGAATTTGTCGGTCGAGTTTGGCAACAGCGTATTTATTTAAATTGAAGAAACTTCCATAACTGAAGCACTCTTTCTATATATTTTTACTTTCTTCTATCTTTACAAGAAGAAAGTATTCGTGAAAATTTTCAACTTTCGGTTTTTGACGGATTTACTTGATTTAGGGGTCAGAGATCCCGAAAAACATGTTTTTACAAAATGTCTGTCTGTCAGTCAGTGACTCTGTCTGTCTGTATGTATGTGACACAAATGTTGTGGGCGCTCTATCTCAAGAACTAATGCACGGAATTTAATAAAAATTTATATTCAGTTAGTTCCTGATATAAATTGGTGCTGATTAGTTTTTGGTCTAAATTGCTCTACATCGCGCTGCTGTGCTGCATTTTTTAAAATTTTCGCAATAGCTGTATCTCAAGAACTAATGCACGGACTTTCATCAAACTTTAGATTCAGTTAGTTCTTGATATGAACTGGTGGGTGTAAATCGCCTAACAGGTGGCACTATTATTCTGCATTTTTAACGATTTCCGCAGTAGCTCTATCTCAGGAACTAATTCACTAATTTTCCTCTAACTTCAGCTTCAGTTAAACGTTGACACAAATTGTTGCTGATTAGATTTTGGTATTAATCGCTCAATAGGTGGCACTGCTATCTGAATTTTTCACGATTTTCACAATAGTTATATCTAAAAAACTATCTCAAAAAACTAACGGACGGATTTTTATCAAACTTCAGATTCAGTTAGACATTGACATAAGTTGTTGTTGATTAGGTTTTGGTGTACATAACCCAACGGGTGTCGCTACTATGCTGCATTTTGCAGAATTTTCACGATTTTAGCTATAGTCATATCTCAAGAGCTAATGTCCGGGATTTCATATCTTTAGAATCCTCATGATGGGCATATATTACCATTTAATTTTGGCACTGTGATAGCGAATTTTGAAGAATTAGCATGTGTGAGTTTTGGGATTAGCACATCCGACTAATTTTTTTATTGTAATGTTTTTTGAAAAAGCGCACATAGTAACTACTCTGGAGAAAAGAAAAAGGTCAGTAGTAATTTATTTTTTTATTGGATGCATAGAATATAAATTCAGAGATCTCATCAAAATTCTCAGGGTATGTACATTTAATCAATGACGGAATATAACATAATAAAAAATAATTTGGGGATCTGCTCTTCCAAAAAAGAAAAGAAAAATGTGTATTTAGTTTTATATGGCCTGTCTATTTCCGTGTTCCAAACAACGTGATCACTGGCGTATCAAATAATCACCCGGCTGTACTTCATAAAAGGTCAAGTCCAGTAGAAATAAGTGAATGAGAATCATTGTGTTTTTGACACGTGGGAGGCCAAGAACAATTGAAATGACCCCTCTTCATCCGAACTCGCTCTCAACGACTGGGCGTTGTCCGAAATAAGAAAGATAAAAAGGACATTTTGAGAATGTGTGTAGTGTGTTCTTATGTAAACTCTCATTCGAATTTCAAATTGAAGGATTAAAAAGAAAAAATAAATCTAGGCACAAAAAAATTACTCTTACTCAAACAATTTAATGTTCTCCAAACGGGTTTTTTTTTTCTAACAACGAAATGTCACTGTGAATAACAGTATTTTAAGCGAAAAAAAATTACTAATGTTGTTTCAACATATTTTAATTAAAAAAAAAATAAAAATAACAAAATATAAAAGAAAAAAGAAAAGAAAACACACTATAAAAATCTTCTCAAAATTAAAAAAATTAAAAATTAATGTAAAAGTAATTTTATGTTCAACATAAAATAAGCATCTGTCTTTTCAATAACAGAAAGCTATAATTATAGTGATAAATTTATCTCGAGAAAGTAATTAAAATTCATATAAAAAACACAAATAAATGTACTAAAATTACTTGCAGGTGCATAACATGTAATATAAGATTATTTAAAATACATTAGAAATATCTTAAAAATGCATGAAAATTCATTAAAAATTCAAAACGTTTGCAGCCATCACATTGCCGTCATCAGTGGGTATTAAAATATTGTTATTACTTTCCTTTACTCTTATTCAAGAATCATCTAAGAAGAGGTCATTGTAATTTAAGGGCTGTACGGCAGATACGATATCAGATAAAGGTATTCAAATTTCCAGCAAAACAAGATTTCATCTATTATGCAGCAATTCTTTCCAAACTCCATGGATATCGTATAATAGTAGAGTGCATCGTTACAAGCTACATCTTTATTAGCAATTATTTCAATAAATTCTCTTATAATGGCTTCCTGGTAATTATTTGTACGAAGCATAACTTTGGATTTATTAAAATTTACTTTTATAGGTTGAGTTTGAGCTAATCTTGATAACGCAGTACGGGTCAGTTTAATCTGACACCTGTTTCATGTTCTTTAATTCTATCGCGAAATTTTCTCATCGCCATATCTACATAAAGGATATCTTCACTATGTTTTTTTAAAAGGTATGATGTACATTCTTGATCAATTGATTGCTTGGGCAGGGTCAATTTTCGTATTTAAATGATCTTTTAACTTTAGGGGAGGGGCTGCGATTAATTTTAGATCATATTTAAAAGGGCATGCCTCATATTTTCAAAAATCCTTGGATCCTAACTTTACAAAATTTAAATCTTTTGTTAGGAACTGCGCTTCGTTTTCTATAATCTTCTACTTCTAACTTGTTTATGATTTTTTCGATAAAACGGGATGGAATTGCATTTTTTATTGCTATTTTTAAATAATTTTACATTATACTAGGGGGCTCTGCCCCCTGCAAGCTACGCTCGCCAAACCCCGTTCAGACACCACAAAATCTAAAAACATGCTAATCTGACGGGTTTTAAAAACATTAGAGAAGATTGAATTATACTGAAAAACGCTGTGCAGATCTCCCTGTAAATGGGTTTCCATTCAATTCCCTTTGATTGCAAAATTTAAGGGCGAATCAGTTGCTGTTAAGACATCCAATGGTTGTTTTCGTTTTTGATTAAAGAGATCAGTTAAACATTGAAAAGAAGCTAAAATAAAATAAATTAAGTATACAGAGTATTTGTCTCCCGGTATTTTAAAACAATCTCTATAACAATAGCCTAAGTCATGTAACTATCATCAACAGTTCCAGGCGGACCACTTCGCTTTTTATACTCTAGGTTCCATTTTGGTACTTTAATGTTATCCAGGCACAGGTGATAAGTCGCCAAATATTATGGCCATCATTTCATCTATATTATAATAGTTCAAGTCATCAACTGCCATAAACAAATACGGTCTGATCCCTTCGCCGTTCATATGACTCTAAAGCATTTGCTGGGTTTCCCTGGGTGGCCATCCTCGCCGTTCATATGAAAGTTTGGCACAGATGTCATATACGTCCCATATTGGCGCGATTTTTTAACGACGCCAATTTGGGGAACGCATCAACAGCATAAACAACAACATCCGGCTTAATATATCAAGCAAAATAACGATACTTTAGCGCCAGTTAAGTGCCCGTTCCGTAGATGACATTGGCGTTAGAAAAAAATCGCGCCAATATGGGACCGCAAGTTTTCCATTTTTATTAAAAAATCATTTTTTTAAAAAAATAAAACTACATAAAATTTACCATGGTTGCAAAGATTTCTTGGTACTGTTACGCTAGCCGGATGCAAATCTCGCCAATAGCTTTTTTTCAACTCGCCAATTAGCATTTTTTTTTCGAGGGGTAATATTTAGCCAGTGTCATATACGCACAGCATGTTTGGCGTGATTTTTTTTTTTTTTTTTTTTTTTTTTTTTTTTTTTTTTTTTTTTTAACGAAAATTTGGCGAAAACCTCGTTTTCAAATACCAGTTACATATGCATTTTTGGTATTACTTAGTTATCCCGTCGACCAAAAATCTATCGTCAAATTATAAGATTAAAGGCCAATAATGGTTGATCGTAAATGTCACATTCACTTGACTTTAAGCAAGTTACACGTGTTTACGTCATCAAGTGATTTTTATTTCGACTTTTTATTTGTATATTTATTAATGTTATACTAATTTATTTGTTCTTTCGTTATTTAAAATAAAAATTACGTCAATTTGTATAATTTGGCGAGTGTTTTGGCGATTTATATAATTTGGCAAAATTGTGCGACGGAATAACTAAGTAGTACCGTATTTTTTAATTATTTTCGATTATTTTCTAAAGGAAATATAAAAAAAATAATAATAATTATAGAACAAAATAATTTATATGATTTAGAAAAAGAAATAAAAGTAAATAAACCTTTATTACTATCAAATAAACAACAATAGCCGGGTTACCATGTCAACCTTTTCTGAAATATGAAAAAAAAAAAAAAATATCTGTTTGATTAAAATTTCAGTTGCCATCATTAGAAAAATGTATATAAAACTAAAAAAAAAAAATTAATATTTCGAAAACTGATTCGAATTTAAAAATTCTAATACCAGTTTTGAGATGTGCGGATCAATGTTGATAATTGGTGTTAAATTCATCGCAAAGTATTCCATATTTTAGAAGGAATCGCTTGAAACATAATCAGTTGTTTAATCAGTCGATTCATATATCCGTTTCATAAATTCGTTTCATTAGGATTTTATATATACTAGGGGATCGTACCCGGGCTTCCCGGGTTAAAGAATATAGGTGAAAATATTTTTTTAATTAAAAACTAATAATTTTTTATATGCAATAATTATTTAGATTGCCCACTTACGTTAAAAAAGAATTCTCATATGGGAAATAATAATTATACAATCAAATAAATTTTTGAAAATTATCAAAAGCGATATTTTCTTATTAGCCGCATGCAAAGAGTTATTTGACCAAGATTTTGCTACTTATGGCATACTTTTATATTCTGATATAGTCAAAGCTTATACATATTTGTTAAATTTGCGTTTTATTTATATTATTTTATTTATTTATTCATAGGTAAGTTTCTTTTTAATGGATATTAGCCGTAAGAAAATTATGAACTCTTTATTTTGTTTTAAGGGCAAACGGAAAATTTTTTCGTAATCGAGCTCCGCGTGATATAGATAAATAAAAAAAAATATCTCATGTTTTAAAATTGTTTTTAAAACCATAGAGAATCAGTAAACTGAGATGAACTTTGCAAACAAATTCCATTTGAAAAAAAAATCCTATTTGGTGATCTAAAAATTTAAATTCTACGATTACAAATATGTTAGATTTGTGTTTTTTAAATATCATTCTTTTATTTGTGGATAAAAGAAGTATTAATTTCGTTAATTTGTCTTTCACAAATATGTTAGATTGGTGGTTTTTTAAATATTATTCTTTTATTTGTGGATAAAAGAAGTATTAATTTCGTTAATTTGTCTTTCACAAATATGTTAGATTGGTGGTTTTTTAAATATTATTCTTTTATTTGTTTATAAAGTAAGTATTAATTTCGTTATGCAAAAATAGTCAGAAACAAATGCTGAAAAATGTTTGTTGCTTTATGTGTAAATGTTTATTATTATTATGTATTGAAATGGGCACGTGATAAGATAAAATTAAAAAAATCATGCTTAAAAATTATTTTAGAAAATATAATACATCAGTCAATTAAGATACAGTTTTTAAACAAATTGCATTTGAAAGTAAATTTGTTTCCCTATGCGACAAAAACTGAAAATGCACGATGGTCAGAAGATTAAAAAATTCCAGTAGCGAAAATTTCAAGACCGAAATTTGATCGTGAAGTGTTGCCATTCTCAAAATGATGTCAGCATTACGCACAGATACGTTTTTTCTTTATAATATAGATACTTAATCAGTAAAATATAATAAAGGTCAGTTATTAGGATGTGGTTATCAATTGAGGCTCTTATGCTCGGTATTCCGGAATGATAAACAGCAATTTTCACCATCTCAAAATTTGCATACGCACTTCTCAGATCCATATTCATCATTTAAAAAAAAATTGTATTTTGGTTGATCATTTAAAAATCATTTTAACTCAAAACTTGAAGTCACGATTGTCAGCAACATCTTTTATGTGAACAGACGCACTCTTTGCTTGAGATTCTAATCTCAATTCCGGAGAGTAAACATTTCCGTAATTTATTGTTCTTAGACGCATTTGTGTTAAAATGTTTAGTTTTATCTAAGAAAATGATCGTTTTCTTTTAAATATATGACTTTATTTTTACTTAAATAAGCATTTCACCTAGTGTCTGAAACTTAGTATCAGTACACATGCAGAAGAAAAAGCAATATAGAAAATTTAGGTGGAAAAATGCGCGTTTTCAAAAGCAGTATGTCATTTTCCGTTATTATGACCCTAATATAATATTCTGCTCCTAATGGGATTTTGCGACACTAAACCCTATACCACAATTTTTATCAACAATTTTGATTTTTTCTCAGAAAATAGCATGAATAAAGATAAAAATACCTCATTATTTCTCTCTTGTCTGCAATAATGAAAGCTATCTAATTTTCACCATTTTGAAGAAATTTAATAAAATGATTTAAAATTAAAATATAATAGCGCGGATATTTAAAAAAAAAAAAACAGATAATGCGATCACATCTACAAATGAAGAGTTTTCAGTTAATATATATATATATATATATATATATATATATATTAATAAAATTGGTTCAGTGAAAGATCAGGGCAGATGACTAAAAAACACACTTCTGTTATAAATGTATAGATTATATAAAATTAGGAAAAATAAAATTAAGCAGATTATGTTATTTTGATAAAATTATATTAGAATGTCCTAAAGAATAGCATTAAAATTTTATTATTCAAGAGAACTTTTGGACAAAAAATTCAGGAACATGATATTATTTTAAACCACGAATTATTTGTTTGCTTGTCTAACTCGGCGAAGCAAATCCATCCAGGCGAGAATCCTCAATTTCTGTAATATAAATCGCTATTATTTGCATGTCACCTCTCTTTTATAAAGACACTCTAAATTTTTGTAAAACATTGCATTTTATCAATGTGTTATTTCGATTATATTATTTTTAAAAGTGATGCATTTTCACATGTGAAGAATTTCAAAGCAAGTGAGTTGTGAAAATGACGCACCTCTACAAAACATAATTCAGATTTAAGAATTAAAATACACGCTTTTTTATAAAATGACGTCATTTGCATCCGCTGAAGCAGTCCACTTTTACAATACATTCTTCAATTTCGTTTATAAAAAAGTATGCATATGACGTCATTGTCACGGAATAACAGACAATTTTCTTGACATAGCCCATATTTTAATTTCAACTTTTTTTTCAGGTTTTATGAGAAAATGGCAACAAAAGATACAGTATCTCCTATTTTCGACTATTTTTCATTTACTTTCAATGACTTTCAATAGAAATGGGGTACTTTTGTTGCCAATATAAGAAAAATTGTATTAAAAACTACAAAAAAAAAATAATATCTCAAAAATAAATTGAGATACAGCTTTCAAACAAATTGCATTTAAAAGAGCATTTTTTCCCTTATACGACGGTGTACAAATTTAAAATGTGCGATGTTTAGAAGTTTAAAAATTTGCAGTAGAGGAAATTGCAAAACCAAAATTTTATTTGAAATTTCAAAGTGTTGCCATTCGCAAAAAGACGTATGCGTTACGCACAGATATGTTTGTCCTTTATAATATAGATTTACAATACAGTCTTAAACTTCGTCTATAAAAAAGTATGCATATGACGTCATTGTCACGGAATAACAGACAATATTCTTGACATAGCCCATATTTTAATTTCAACTTTTTTTTCAGGTTTTATGAGAAAATGGCAACAAAAGATACAGTATCTCTTATTTTCGACTATTTTTCATTTGCTTTCAATGACTTTCAATAGAAATGGGGTACTTTTGTTGCCAAGATAAGAAAAATGGTATTAAAAACTACAAAAAAATTAATATCTCAAAAATGAATTGAGATACAGCTTTCAAACAAATTGCATTTAAAAGAGCATTTTTTCCCTTATACGACGGTGTACAAATTTAAAATGTGCGATGTTTAGAAGTTTAAAAATTTGCAGTAGAGGAAATTGCAAAACCAAAATTTTATTTCAAATTGCAAAGTGTTGCCATTCGCAAAATGACGTATGTGTTACGCACAGATATGTTTGTCCTTTATAATATAGATAGGGTAGATGTATGTACCTGAAAGTCATTTTAGTACATTTATTTGGGCTTTTTAATATGAATTTTAATTATCTTTCTTTTCTTTGACGGATTTGAAATTAGCCTCAAAGTACGTTTCCAATATATGTTGGAATACATGCAGTTCGAATAAATAATAAAAAAAAATTAAGAGTTTAGATTATAAGGGTGGTATGTGACAAAAAAATTGTTAATCATAATGATTGAAGATAATTAAAATGGTCTTCTACTATAAATTTAAATTACTGTTTGAAAAAATCTAATACTCACATAGATTTTAATTGATAATGGAGGCATTTCCCAATCACGCAAATAAAGGTTTGGAATTGTACAGCATATTTTCTTAAAATGACGATTTTTTTCACTTTTCACCTTTATTATCTGAGTTCTTCAAATGAAAATAAAAATGAAGACGGTATCTTATGGATAATCTTCCGCATTGAAGGTCATAAGCTAAATGAGGTAGCTATTTGGTCAAATGTGATTTTACACAATAGTATTTTTTAAACATTAAACAGTATTTTTATAACATTTTAACATTAATTTTATGTTCAACATAAAATGAAAATTATCTTTTCTTTGACCAATTTTAAGTTAGCTCCAAAGTATGCTTCCAATACATGTTGGAACTGAAATACATGCAGTTGGAATAAATAGAAAAAATATAAATAAAAATTAAGGCAGGATATTATAGATAATCTTCTGCATTCACAGTCCATAGCTAAATGAGATATTTGAGCAAATGTGATTTTACACAGCAGTAATTTTAAAACGTTTCATGGGATTCGCATTCGCTTTACAGGATATTGTAGCCATGATAGCAACACTTGGAAGTGAACGACTCAATTACACATGATTAACTAATAACATTTTAAAACGACAAAAAGAAAAAGAAAGAACGAAAGAAAATTCTTTTTCTTTCTTTTTATTTACTCTCAGCAGGCATGGGCAATCAAATATCAATTGGGGTAATTGCATAATCGTAGTAATGTGGTAATCGGCTTTCGCCTTAGTTTCTTTATTGTCAAATATTTATTATTGAGATAGGTCTTTTTTTCAATATCCCACTTGAAAATTATTTAACAAGTTATAAAAAAAACAACTACAGTTTAAATTGCTACAGTCTTCGGAGAAATTTTATTTAAAAGTGATTTTTTCCCCTATTCGATGATTTAAAAATAGAAAAAAAAACAGCTAAAGTCCGGAAATTGTACTGGCAATCGAGACGCCAATACTATTTCCGTATTTTAACGGAATTTTTTCCCCCGTAAACTCCAGAAAAAATTCCGTTAAAATACGGAAATAGTACTGCGTCTCTATAGTCAGAGCAATTTCCGTTTTTTAAAGGATTTTTTTTTCTTTTACAGTGTACGTTTTAGAATACGTATCCAACATCAGGAAGCTCTGAGATTTCTAATAATGACACTTCTGGTGCGTGCAAAACAATTTTTTTTTTAAAGACAACGTTAACTGTTTATGCAATGAACATCAACCTTTCGCATCTTAGAACACATATGAATCTATTTTCTTTAGTTCTCAAATTCATTATAAAGGATATTCATACTCATAATTATTTGTACTTAGTGTATATCTGTATATAATGTATATCTGTATTTACAAAATTATCTGTTTTTTTAATCGTTTTATTTTTAGTCGTTGCTTTTGTAATATGGATGATCCACAAAAATGCCTTTTCTGTTATTGAAAGCATCTTTATTTCTTTTAACAATTTCCTATAGCAAAAGCGGAGTTTATTTTGCATTTCATTGAAATACAATAACATTAGAGCAATAGTTCAATGTAGCACTCAACTGTTTAACAGTCTTATATAAAGACCGAGTTAAAAAAAAAAAAAAAAAAACTATTATCTTCTATAATGTGCTCTTGAAGGAAAAAAAATATATAAATATTCTGTTTTATTATTTTAACAAATCGTTAAGTACCTCATAAAACTTCAAAAACATTAAAAAGATAAATATATCTAAGTTTCAAATATATCAATATTTGTTTAACTGTAACGTTTTACTCATTTGAAAAAAGTAACATTTCCTTCTTCACTTTCCTGTAAAACTTCTAAACCAACATTGTTAATACTAAACTATGCAAAATTTCTGTATACATTAAACAAAAGTATAGATGAAAATTGCTGAAACCTTGATTTTGAAATATGGATGAACCACAGAAATGCCAAAATTCACAATATGAATTTTAAAAAGCTCCCCATTTTAGTTAAGTTTTTATGTTACAAGTTATTCATAGTTATTTATTCATAGAAATGCCATTCCTGTTATTGAAAGTGCTGGGCAGATCTGGGCTCATTAAAACACACCACCTAATCGACTTAGACATATAAATGATTTGCATTTCATTAAAATATAACAATACTAGCAAACCCCGCGGCTTTGCTCGCGTAATATTTGAAATATGCCAACTGATATTTATATGTCCAATTTTTATTAAAAGGTACTAAATAATTTTTTATTTTATTAAAAGGTAATATTTTATTTTATTAAAAGGTTTTTTTTATTAAAAGGTAGTTATTACTTTTAGGAATAATTCAAAAATTACTATTTAAAACACAGTTTGATTAAACATCATTATTACACTGGATTAGGCAGAAATGAGACTTAAATTAATAAAATGAAATAAAACTAAATAAATGATAATTTAGAAAATATTTTGAAACTTTTGTGCTCAATTAATACGCTCATTTCAGTATTCATTTGAAGTTTTGAATTTTTTATAAATCATCTTCTTACATCTTAAAATTAACCATCATGTCAAATTCCAAGTCCTACCCCCTCTCTCAGCGTAAAGGGCTATGTTGAAACAGGAACTGTCACCATTAATTTGCCAACATTAATTTTGAAATCGGTTTGTTATTTCCTAATATTCCACAGAAACGTAATTTAAAAAGCTTTTAAAGCCCTTTTTTAGAACGTTTGTTGTTCTTGTGAATCCCAGGTGGTAGAATCGCCGGCATAAAATATAGCCTGTGTAGGATAAGAGACTGTTACCATTGATTCGCAACTATTACTTTCATAATCGGTTTATATTCCCTTAAATTGCATAGAATCGTATTTTAGAACTTTTTTAGAATGCTTTTCGCACCTCCCCTTCGCTTCACCCCTTTTTAATTCGAATTTATTTTCGACGTTCCTTCGAAGGCATTTATATTTTATAAGTAACTACCATGTCATTTTTAAAGTTTCTAGCCTTTTCAGTATCACAGAAATCGCAATTTAGAAAGTTTTTAGCTCCTGCAACCCTCTGGTGGTAGTGGAACAGACATAAAATATAGCTTATGTTTGAGCAGGTTCTAACACCAAAATTTGTCATCATTATTTTTTTATCGGTTTTGTAATTTATAACGCTTTTCACTCACTTCATTTTTTTTAAATTTGGAATTTTCTTTCGACTGTTCTTAGAAAGCAGTTGCATCTCGTAAGTAAATACCATGCCATACTTCAAAGTGTTAGACCCCTCAGTTGTGCAAAAAACGCAAATTAGAACATGTTTTGCTTTTGCAACCCTCAGATGGTAGTGACAGCAACATAAAGTATAACCTATGTTATAGCAGGGACTGTCACCATCGATTTGCAGCCATTACTTTTGAAATAGCTTTGGTATTTCCTTAGATTGAGTTGAAATCGCAATTTAGAACGTTTTAAGGACGATTTTCACGCATTTTCACCCCTTTTTAAATTTCCAATTTTTTCGAAATTGTTCTTAAAGATAATTTATATCTAATAAATATGTACCTTGCCTAATTTTAAGTTGCTAGGCCCTACCGATCACAAAATCATAATTTAGAACGCTTTTTTGCTCCTGCAACGTCTTGGTGATAATGATACCGACATAAAATACCGTCTATGTTAAAGCGGAGGCTGTCAGCATCAATTTCCTACATTATGTTTGAAATCAGATTCATTCTTCCTGAGATATTGCCGACAAATCAGCTTTTAGAACGTTTTTAGAACGCTTTTCGCGCATGTTGCTCCTGCATCTCCTCTGGGGTAGTGGAAACAGGCATAAAATATAGCCTATCTTGGAGAAAGAGCTGTCACCATCATTTTTACACCATTATATTTGAAATCGGTTCAGTACTTCCTGAGATTGCACAGAAATTGAAATTTAGAACGTTTTTTTACAATGCTTTTTGCTCATTTTGACCCCCTTTTAAATTTTGATTTGTTTAGGAAATGTCCTTAGAGATAATTGATATCTTATAACTAACTACCATTCCAAATTTCACTATTCTAGGTCCTTCCGTAACGCAAAAGCCGCAATTTAGAACGTTATTCTCCTGCACCCCCTTTGAGGTAGTTGTACCGACATAAAACATCGCCTATGTTGGAGCAAGGGTTGTCACCATCATTTTGACGCCATTATTTTTTAGATCGGTTTGGTATTTCCTGAGATTGTGTAGAAACCACCATTAGAACGTTTTTTAGAACGCTTTTCGCGCATTTTCACCCCTTTCAAATTTTGAATTGTTTAAGAACTGTTCTTAGAAATCCTTTATATCTAATAAGTAGATAATATTTCAAATTTCATATTTCTAGGCCCTTCAGTAACACATAAATCGCATTTTTAGAATGTTTTTTGCTCCTGCATCCCCTTTGGGGTAGTGACACCGACATAAAACATAGCCTATGTTGGAGCAAGGGTTGTCACCATCATTTTGACACCAATATTTCGACATCATTATTTTTTAAATCGGTTTGGTATTTCCTGAGATTGTGTAGAAACCACCATTAGAACGTTTTTTAGAACGCTTTTCGCGCATTTTCACCCCTTTCAAATTTCGAATTGTTTAAGAACTGTTCTTAGAAATCCTTTATATCTAATAAGTAGATAATATTTCAAATTTCATATTTCTAGGCCCTTCAGTAACACATAAATCGCATTTTTAGAATGTTTTTTGCTCCTGCATCCCCTTTGGGGTAGTGACACCGACATAAAACATAGCCTATGTTGGAGCAAGGGTTGTCACCGTCATTTTGACACCAATATTTCGACATCATTATTTTTTAAATCGGTTTGGTATTTCCTGAGATTGTGTAGAAACCACCAGTTAGAACGTTTTTTAGAACGAATTTCGCGCGTTTTCACCCCTTTCAAATTTCGAATTGTTTAAAAACTGTTCTTAGAAATCCTTTATATCTAATAAGTAGATAATATTTCAAATTTCATATTTCTATGCCCTTCAGTAACCCATAAATCGCATTTTTAGAACATTTTTTGCTCCTGCATCCCATTTGGGGTAGTGACACCGACATAAAACATAACCTATCTTGGAGCAAGCGGTGTCACCATCATTTTGACACCAATATTTTTGAAATCGGTTTGGTATTTCCTGAGATTGTGTAGAAACCACCATTAGAACGTTTTTTAGAACGCTTTTTGTGCATTTTCACACCTTTTAAATCTCGAATTGTTTAGGAACTGTTCTTAGACATCATTTATATCTTATAAGTAACTAATATTAAAAATTTCATATTTCTAGGCCTTTCAGTAACACTGAAATCGCATTTTTAGAACGTTTTTTGCTCCTACACCCCCTTTGGGTTAGTGACACCGACATAAAACATAGCCTATCTTGGAGCAAGCGGTGTCACCATCATTTTGACTCCAATATTTTTAAAATCGGTTTGGTATTTCCTGAGATTGTGTAGAAACTACCATTTAGAACGTTTTTTAGAACGCTTTTTGTGCATTTTCACACCTTTTAAATTTCGAATTGTTTAAGAACTGTTCTTAGACATCATTTATATCTTATAAGTAACTAATATTAAAAATTTCATATTTCTAGGCCCTTCAGTAACACTGAAATCGCATTTTTTGAACGTTTTTTGCTCCTACACCCCCTTTGGGGTAGTGACACCGACATAAAACATAGCCTATCTTGGAGCAAGCGTTGTCACCATCATTTTGACACCAATATTTTTTAAATCAGTTTGGTATTTCCTGAGATTGTGTAGAAACTACCATTTAGAACGTTTTTTAGAACGCTTTTTGTGCATTTTCACCCCTTTTAAATTTCGAATTGTTTAAGAACTGTTCTTAGACATCATTTATATCTTATAAGTAACTAATATTCAAAATTTCATATTTCTAGGCCTTTCAGTAACGCTAAAATCGCATTTTTAGAACGTTTTTTGCTCCTACACCCCCTTTGGTGTAGTGGCACCGACATAAGATATAGCCTATGTTCTAAGTTGGACTAACACCATCATTTTGATACCATTACTTTTGGAATCGGTTCGGTAGTTCCAGAGTTTACTTCCTACAAATAAACAATTTTTTCCTCTTTATAATAGGAGTATAGATTAAAGCATCCATGTTTTTTTTTTTATCAATGTTGCACTCAATTTTTTAACAGTCTCATATAATGGCAAAGTTAAATAATTCTTACCTTCTATAACTTACACTTGATGACGAAAAAACATATAAATATTCTATTTTATAATTTTAACTAATCGTCGAATACCTCATAAAACTTGAAAAACGCTAAAAATATAAATACTATATCTAAGTTTTAAATATATCAATATTTGTATAATTGTAACCTTTTTACTTATTTGGAAAAAGTAGCATTTCCTTCTTCATTTTTCTATAAAACACCATCTAAACCAACATTGTTAATACTACACTATTCTAAATTTCATTATACATTAAACAAAAGTTAAGATAAAAATTGCTGCAACCTTGATTTTGTAATATGAATGAACCACAGAAATGTTTTTTCTATTATTGAAAACATCTTTATTTCTTTTAACAATTTACTGTACCAAGAGTTGAGTTTATTTTGCATTTCACTGAAATACAAAAACATTAGAGCAATAGTTCAATGTAGCACTCAACTGGTTTTACAGTCTCATATAAGGACCGTGTTAAATAAAAAAAAAAAAAAATAAAAATAAACTCTTATCTTCTATAATTTGCTCTTGAAGAAAAAAAAACATATAAATATTCTGTTTCATTATTTTAACAAATCGTTAAGTACTAATAAAACTTCAAAAACATTAAAAAGATAAATATATCTAAGTTTTAAATATATCAATATTTGTTTAACTATAACGTTTTACTTATTTGGAAAAAGTAACATTTTCTTCTTCACTACACTGCAAATAGAGGCGTCTTAAATTAAGACACATATGTGACTGAAAAGGTATTTCAGACACTTAAGTATCTGAATCTGAAAATTCAGTCATGATAGATGTCTTAATTTAAAACATATAAGTGTCTTACTATGATCATGGTGTAAACGAACTGAGAAAGGTGTCTTAAAAATCTGCAAGTGTCTACTTTTAAGACACTTTGTAACTCCGTTCCGCATTAACCACCAGGCGGCACTCTAGTTGCGCATGCGTTTTAGATGCCTTTCGTTCGAATTGGATGTTCGTTTGTAATTCAAACTGAGCGTTTGTTTTATCTACGCGTACATTTTAACTAATAATTTATTTTGACTTGATTCGGTTTTTTCGGAATGTGAAGTTCCAGGATTTAATCCGTATCGACATAGTGATATTCCATATTAATGAAAGGTGTCAAGCAATAACAATAATATAGTGTTCTTCGTCTCGTCAAAGCAGGTAAAGAGAACTGTTGTCTGGCGGGCTATGTTTTTAGGATGGAAATATTCCATTCTTTTAACAGAGCTAGCCGGATGTGCAAAGGGATTTTTTTTTTAATATCAAAGTGTGCTTAACTCACGGATACTAACGTAGCCTCCAATCCGGACGTCGCCTGGGTGGATGTGATTTTGGAATAATCACACCTTTTTCCAGGTAAGTGGACCCTTCACTATGTATTGAAAACTCTCTGCGAATGTTTTCTCTTTAAGTAGAGACCTCGCACGAGTCTATAGCTTTATTAGTTCCTGAGTTATGCCAAAATTTGTTTAAAGCATTTTGCCTATGGGATTTCCATGTTAAAATTTTATCTTGCTAATATTTAAATTTCTACTATTCAAATCATCTGCAATCATGTTTCTGTATTATTTTACATCCGATGTTATCCTTAAAATAAGTTTTGGCAAGTCTGCATGGTGTATTAGTTGTTACTGAATCTATTGAGATACACCATCCTAAGCCTTCTTTCTCTGTCTACTCGCACGCCATTACTTTAAAAATAGCAGTGACAGCACCTGTTGATCGGCTCATAATTTCTTAATTACCATCAAGGCTATCTTAACAGCGTTTTCTTAGAGTAATTATTACACAAGAGTACCTTTTATATGGGTTTTATTTATGTATACAATATTTTTATAAGCATTTAATGCGACAGCATTTGTAACGTTCACATCGGTTTTACATTTCCCATATGTTTAATATGTGATATGTACTGAAATTCCCAACTCTTTATAGTAAACATCCTTATTTAATTTTTATTTATTATGTATGCTTTTCATGTCTGATGACGTTTTCTTGCGTCTCAGATTTTATACACCGTGATAAATTTTAAGTTATTTAAAAGAATATAGTTCGAAAATCCTTCCATTTACCCATATCATTAATTCCCCCATACATACAGCGAATTACTTGTCTTCATTTATTAGATTAAACTGTTTTGACTGATAAAACTCAAATCCGGTCATGAAATCTATTTTCCCTTTCTGCTATATACTTTTGTTGTTTCCGAGCATTTTAGAAATATTCTATTTCCTATACTGAAAGTAGTCAACTTCAGATGTTTTCATTTTCAAGCCCGGTGATTCACACCACAATTTGAAGACTCATCAGAAATCGTCTGAAATCTGTAGACGTAAAGCGGAGAAAATTTTGTTGGCGTTTTCAATAAATCTTCTTATTTAACGATGTAGAAAATGTTCTCGCCTTATCTCTGTATTAGTCATAATGATTATTTGTAAATTCTTAAATTCATGTAATTATGTGCTGTTAACATAATTGTAAAAATACGGTAAATATATACAGCTATATTTCATTTGAAATCAATTATAATATTGATTTTTTGATTATTTTTAGTAAAAAAGAAATCTGAAATTTAAAATGAATAACAGTAAAAAAATAGAATTTTATACTATATGTACTTAAGCATAACTGGATTTTGTGCTTAAAGCTGAATTATTCTATATTTACTGAATCACAATGCAGAGTTGGAATTTTTCTAGAAGGACTTGATTAAAGCAAGGGTAAACTTTGACATGTCCCCCCCCGCCCCCCACCACCTACGATTTTTGTTGCCCCAACTTCGATATGCAATTTTTTTAAAGCTTATACGTTAAATGTGTTTCGACATTGTATATTGGTTATAATCAGTATTTTGAACTAAAAAGTAGAATAAGATTAAAAGTTAAGTACAAAAAATTTTAAATACAGTAAAAACTCTTAATCGCGGGCACCTTCAGAACGCTGAATCTGTCTGCTATTCGATTGTGTTAGCTTTTATGCGGTAAATATACATACAGTGAAACCTCCCTGTGCGACCACCTCCATTAAGCGACCACCCCCTGAACGACCATTTTTTCATGGTACGAAATATATTCCCATAGGCTCAATACTAATTTTACCTCCATTCAGAGACCACCCCAGTTGAACTCCCTCCATAAGGGACCCATTTCTTTGAAGAAAATGAAACAAATTCCGTTTTTTCCGGGTCGCTTGAAAAAGGTTTTATTAGAATAATAATTCCGGAGAGCGCATTATTTATCAAACTTCTAAACTAAGTTTAGAATTTTTATTTATTCCGGTAACTTTTAAGTGTTTAAACCCCTTTGTTCCTTTTTAGGCAATGAATTTAACTCTGATGACACATTAAGGATGACGGTCCATAAACTCCCCTGCCCTATTCTGTCAGGAAACTCTCAAAGGAATAGATAAAGTAATGAAATCGTCAAAATTCGTTCCAGACAAAAAAAAAAAAAAAAAATTGCATTTATTTATTGAATTTTGAAAGGACTTGGGAATAAAATTTATAGTAGATAAACCATAAAAGCAAAGCAAACCTCAATGTATTCATTTTTTAAACTCTGCAGTAATTAACTTATGTAATTAATTTTTGTTTTGATACTTAAATTTTCATATGTTTTCTTAATTTGAAAAATATAATTTTAGTAACATTAATTGTTACATTTTTTCAACAATTAAATTCTAGATTTTAACATGACCTCCATTAAGAGACCACCTTTCGGAGCGACCAATTTTTATTGGAACGGAAGTGGTCGCTTTAGGGAGGTTTTACTGTATATTGATAAAGGTGAGTGCTCGCTAAAGATAACTGTTCGTATGAAGGCTTTGCAGTAAAATTTCCATAACGCACAATCCTAAATAAAGGACACCACTATGTAGGAAACACATTTTTTTATTGAAAATATGCAAAATTTTTATACACTTATACCTCAGAAAAGCAGACACCTCCGAACGTCGGACAAATTCCACGGTTCCGAGGTGCCCGCTATTGAGAGGTTTTACTGTATGAAGAAAAATATATTTTGTTTTTAACCTTATTCTACTCTAGAAATTCATAATATTGGTTAATAATAAATATTGATTAATAAATATTACAATATAATACTCATATACTGTAAATTTGGGGGAATCCAGTGTTAGATTTTATTTAACACAGAAATAAAAATGCTTAAACTAATTTACTGGGAGTATCTTATTTAAATGGGAAAAAATTGCACAACATAGCAGGGATGGGATTCTTTCTGAAGGAGTGAATCTTTTTTTATATTTGGGAGTAATTTGTTACCATAAAGCAGAGCTGATTGCAGCATGGGCAAACTGGGCTGTTTCTATGGGCCTTTAGTTTTACGGGCCCCTAAATTTGGTACGAAATTTCCATAAAGCTGATATTTTAAAATTCGTTTTGATCTTACACTTATTTTAATAAATATTTTGCACTTTTAGAACATGATTAGGCTAAAGAAAATGATATATTTATCCAAATATGTATTTGACGGCATCGAATAGGCTTTTTTTTTTTTTTTTTTTTTTTTTTTTTTTTGTAACAATATATGAAGGCAATGGGGGGAGGGGGTGAATGAATACTAGGTCTTTGGACTAGAAGCAATTTGCAGTTCTCACTAAAAGTAATAAACATTTTTGATGCCGTAGGGCATATATGATAACACATAAATACATATTTAGGTGAAAAAAAATATATATATTATCCTATTCTAAAACTACAAAATACTGATTACAATCCTCATAAGGTCAAAACTGATTTAAAATATCAGCTTTATGAAAATTTCATACCCAATTTGGGGTACCCTAAAATCAGAGGGCAGAGAAGCATCCCAGTTTTCCCACGCTGCAATCAACTCTGCTGTATGGCAACAAATTATTCCCATTTATAAAAAAAAATATTCAATGTGGTCAAACATGGCTGCATATATGGTTTAGAAAGAAAATGGTCAAAGATGGCTTCATATTGGCTAAAAAAAAAAAGGCTCAAAGATGGCCGCAATTAAGACATTTGAAATGTCTGAAATTCAGACGTAAGAAGTGTCTGAAAAATTTAAGACACTTTAAAATGTCTTAAAATTGAACACTCGTGTTTCAGACACTTAAGTGTCTGAAAATTTTAAGACATTTTAAAACGTCTGAAAATTGAACACTGCGTTTCAGACACTTAAATGTCTGAATTTCAGACATTTAAGTTTACAGTGTATCCTGTAAAAATTCTAAAACAACATTGTTAATACTAAACAATGCAAAATTTCTTAATGCATTAAACAAAAGTATAGATGAAAATTGCTGCAACCTTGATTTTGAAATATGGATGAATCGCAGAAATGCCAGAACACACAATGTGAATTTAAAAAATCTCCCCGTTTTACTTAAAAGACGGAAAAAATAATAATAATATGGATGTTACAAGTTATCCATAGTTATTTATTTATAGACATGCCATTTCTGTTATTGAAAGCATCATTATTTTTTCTTAACAAATTACTATACCAATGGTTGAGTTTAATTTGAATTTATTTAAAATATAACAAGATTAAAGCATCAATGTTTTTCATCAATGTTGAGCTCAAATTTTTAATAGTCTCATATAAGGGCCAAGTTAAATAACTCTTACCTTTTATAATTTACACTTGTTGAAGCAAAAACATATAAATATTCTATTTTATTATTTTAGCAAATCGTTGAATACCTCATAAACTTGAAAAACATTATAAATATAAATACTATATCTAAGTTTCAGATATATCAACATTTGTATAACTATAACCTTTTTACTTATTTCGTAAACGTAACGTCTCTTTCTTCATTTTCCTGTAAACCATTATCTCAACTATCTATTGATGAACCACAGAAATGTCTTTTCTGTTACTGAAAGTATCTTTATTTCCTTTAATAATTTACTATACCAAGAGTTCAATTTCTTTGCATTTCATTAAAATACAACATGATTAAAGCATCCATTATTTTTTTCAATGTAGCACTCAAAATTTTAACAGTCTCATATATAAGGACCAAGTTAAATAATTCTTATCTTCTATCATCTGCGCTTGAAAAAGAAAAAGCATATAAATATTCTGTTTTATTATTTTAAAAAATCGTTAAGTACGTCATAAAACTTGAAAGGCATTAAAAATAACCATTATTTTGTTTTTATACAGTTTTTCCTTAAACATTATTTATAAAAAAGGTTTTTTATAGAAACCAAAATTCGAAATTTTGTGAAACTGAAGTAAAATAATTCAGATCCAAAAAAAAAAAAAAAAAAAAAAAAAAAACTGTAATAGAGAAAAAAAAATTGAAGCAAAGAAAAAGAAAGAAAGAAATTATAGTAATTACAAATTTTGATAGTTTCGCTTACAAATTTTGATAGTTTCGCAAAAAAAACAAAAAATCGCTTTTTCATTAAAAAAAACAAACAACAACAGACAATTACGGAACGATTAGAAAATCATTATGAAAGCTATTTAGGAAAAATATTTTAGAGCTGCAAATTTAAGGTTTTTTTCTTTCATTTATTTTATCGAGGAAATCTAAATTTGAGAATTGATTGCTCAAAATTTATTAGAGATGAATGGGGAGGTTTTGAAAACTTGATCCATCTCCGATTATTATGATCTTGTTATGTTAAAAATATTCTTACAATGAACATTAAAGAAAATTAATGTAAGCTACTGTGTTTTTTAGATTGGTAGTTATGCATTTATGTAATGGTAGTTATTCCTATTAGAGCAAAGTTTGTGTTTTTATAGAAAAAAGTAAAAAGTAATTTAAAAATGATTAATTTTATAAAAAAAATATTAATAAATTTTACAGCGATTTGAATTACTTGGTAGAAAAGCTACAGGATTTGTTTACCGTTTTTTGAACATTACTGATATTTTCAATTAAGAGGTCTCAAGATTCTTAAAGTTTCAAAATTTTTGAAATTTTATTTTTTTTATATGTTAAACTCCTGTGTTTTCTGAACATTTTGTTACAATTTTTTCCTTTCAAAATGATGTTTTGGGGGATACCGCGCAAGATCTCTCAGAAACTTCTCAATATTTTTTCATGAAATTTACAAAATATACCTATATTTCACGTTAGTCTATATAAAATGAACCTAAAATTTCCATTTTATTGTTGAAAAAAAAATTTTTTTAGATGATTATACTGTTGAAATTTTCAAAAATTGTATTAGCTAAATACAACTTTGTATTAAAAATATAAAAATGCTTTAAATACAAATTTATTTACATTCAGGGTAATTATTAGAATATGAAATGTAGTTAGGCACCCAAATTTTTATTCTACTTTAAAAATATTTTTTGTAGTCCTGCGCTTAAGTTGTCATACCAATTTCCCGCTCGACAAATGTCTGCCAGTTTGAAACCCCCTATAAATATTAATTCTGCATTTTATAATTTTTTAAAGATATGAAATGAAAGAACATACTGATATCTTCCAGCCCTCTAAAAATTGTGTTTTAAAATCATATATTATTTTAAGATATTCAATGCTGAAAATGGTCATTCCCTCCCCCCCCCCTTTTTTTTCTAATTTTAAGAGTCATGAGACCCCTTAATCGGAAGTATTAATCTAATTTGAGCTAAATATGAATGTTACAGTAACTCATTTGTCACGTTTGACTAGCAAAATTAATCGAATGTACTAAAAATACTGCAAATGAAAATGAGTGTATTCTCATTCAAAGAACATTGTTTTAATTATTCCAATAATACTAGAAAATTTGAAAAGGGAAAGGGAAATGATATTGTTCAAGAAATTCTATTCAAGTTGAACTAGATTCCTATTATATAACATAGAAAAGACTACTCTGTCTTGGAGTTTTGCCTCGGGACATGTCACCCGATTTTACTAGAACACAACCGGTCCCGCGGTTCGGGTTAGGCTGGATTTAAGCTCAATTTTTTCGTTGCAGGTCGGGTTCTGGTTAGGGTTTGATTATGTATTCCAAATGAAAACAACTGTATATTTGTGCGTTCATTTCCAATGTGTTCATGAGTGTATATGTGTTAATTTTTATACAAAAATTTAAAATTGATATACATTACATTATAGCCTATTTTTCCATGATTGTATTAAAACATGGATTAATTTCTTTCATTTCGGATTCGCCTTTGAATATTTCGGGTTCGTGTCGGGTTCGTGTCGGGTTTCTTGTTTACGAATTTTTTTTTTTGTTGTTGCTGTTGGGTTCGGGTCATATTTAGGGTTCAAAAAGGAATTTCTAGTTCGGATCGGGTATAACCCGACGCGTACAATACCCTACCATATGTGTAAAGTGGAGAAATTCTGTGTCAATTTAACAGAATACGAGAATTTCCAGTGACATCTGCAGGATTTTTTTTCTTGTGTAGAAATTAGTTGCTTTAGATAATTGTACTGAAGAAAGCTTTACTGAATCCGGTAGAGATACTTTGATCATACTTTTTTTTTTTTATGTGAAATTGTTATGCGTTTTTATATTTCATTCAGAACTGTTTATTAAAATTTTACTAACAAACGACGCTTATCTTCGAGCTTTATAACCATGCCTTAATTGGCCTCTGCGGTTTAAATTGGAATTTTTAAAGTTTGTATGCCTTTGAATATGGAGACAGCTTCTTAAACTACTTTTTGAAAAAAAAAAAATAAAACGATGCAATTTTCCCTCAAATAGTATCTTATATGTCTCTTTTGTAATTAAATAAATTCTAAGTAAAAAAACTTTTTTAAAGTAAAACTTTAAATGTAATTTACTAAAAAGCGAAATAAATGTTGAAGGACAACGGATTGAAATAAATATCTTTTTTAAAAGAAACAAATTAAATTGTGAGTGGTCAATCCATTTCAAGTGGTCCAGAAAATAATTTATTCGTTGCTTGACCATTTTTAAAAAATCTGAAATTTTTTGTACAACAACCCTAACTAGCCTGGTAATAGAGTAGTTTCCGAAAATAAATCATTATTGGTGAAATTTCAGCATAAAGTTTTAGCTTTTTCCCAAAATTTGTCCGTTTACAAAAGGAAATTTTTCTAGCAAGGAAAACTGTAAACATGACATATTTTTTTTTTTTTTTTTTTTTTTTTTTTTTTTTACAAATAGGCCGAAAGTACTTGTACTCACATGCCAAGTTCCATATCTGGGACTTGCTTTCTCTTCGCTAAAAAAAATCCCAAATTTTTCAAAAATGTCAAAAATTGCACCTTTGAGGCTTTGATATCTGTGGTGGGGCACGAGATAAAAATTTGAAGTTCTGTTTTCTGACAGTACTGTATGGTAGTGTTATGTACAAGAAATTTCAGGATGGAGATTTGACTGCAAGCTGAGCTATGGCATGGGCAACATGTCAAAACAATACTGCCAAACTATTGCTTTGTTGTAGTCACAGCTAAGTATTTATCTCGGAGTGTCACTTAAATTTATGTTTTTAATTATCTTTAAATAATAGTAACAGAAAATAAAGCCTATTGCAAAGCTTAGCAATTAATTAAAAAAATAATTATGGCTAAGGCCATACATTTTGTATGGTTTCAGTAATTTTTGTTGTAAGTAATTTTAGTAACTAAAAGAAACCTCAGCATTCTTACATAAAGAAAAAAAAATATTTTTATGCAAGACCTGAGACAAAAACAGAATAGGGAGAGAGAAAAGCTGTTAATGTTGTCATACGTGTTGAGACATGATCAAACGTGTCAAAACACATTCTTGCTTGTTGGTTTAAAAACCACAATTTTGATCTTCCTCAAAATTTTATTTGTAGGAACCAAGTCTTGTCATCTCTTGAAAACTTGATTGAAGATCTTGGCCCTGCTGGCTCATTGAAACAAACTTTGAAATCACTATGTGCAGGTATCACTTCATTAATTCCTAGCTTATTTCTTATGCAAAAATATAATTTTTCTGCAGTATAAATTTTGAAAGGGCTTTGGATATATTTACTTCCTAAAAATTACTTGAGGCTGATGCATGGTAACATTGTATAATGTTTCATTTACAGGAACATACTTATGGCAGGAACAAGTTTCAGGGACTGGCAAGCAGCATTAAAATAGTGGTTTTTAAACCAACAAGCAGGAATGTGTTTTTACACGTTTGATCATGTTTCAACAGGTATGCCAACATTAACAGTTTTTCTCTTTCCCTGTTCTGTCTTTGTCTCAGGTCTTGTATAAAAATATTTTTTTCTTTATGCAGAAGTGCTGAGGTTTCTTTTAGTTACTAAAATTAAAACAAAAATTACTGAACCATACAAAATGTATGGCCTTAGGCATAATTATTTTTTAAATTAATTGCTAAGCTTTAAAAAAGGCTTTGTTTTCTGTTAGTATTATTTAAAAATAATAAAAAAATATAAATTTAAATGACACTCTGAAATAAATACTTACCTGTGACTACAACAAAATAATAGTTTAGCAGCATTGTTTTGACATGTTGCCCTTGCCATATCTCAGCTGTAGTCAAATCCCCATCCTGAAATTTCTTGTGCATAACACTACCATACAATACTTTCAGAAACCAGAACTTTCAATTTTTATCTCGTGCCCCACCAGAAATATCAAAGCCTCAAAAGTGCGATTTTTGACATTTTTGAAAAATTTGGGATTTTTTTAGCGAAGAGAAAGCAAGTCCCAGATCTGGAACTTGGCGTGTGAATACAAGTACTTTTGGCCTATTTGTAAAAAAAATTATGTCATGTTGGCAGTTATCCTTGCTAGAAAAATTTCCTCTTGTAAACGGGCAAATTTTGGAAAAAAACTGAAATTTTATGCTTAAATTTCACCAATAAGCATTTAGTTTCGGAAACTACTCTATTACCAAATTTTTAGCCTAATGTATTCTGTACAAATTGCTTTAATCCGCACTTGATTTGGAGAAATAAACGATGAATTATTTACAATTCCGTAAACCCTTCATATGAGAAAATTGCTGCAGACGATGAAACAAAGATGGCCGCCACGCACAAACAAAAATTAATAAAATTAAAATAATAGTCATTTTGAACTTCCATCATGTTAGGGTTGTTGTACAAAAAATTTCAGATTTTTTAAAAATAGTCGAGCAACCAGTGCTGGACCACTTGAAATGGATTGACCCGAGTGATTCTTTTATCAGTTTTTTTTTTTTTTTAATAAAATGTATATACATGTTTTAATCTAGCATTCAGGCAAGAAAACAGTCAGTCAACATCTTCCTGACGTTCGAACCCACATCCATTCGCCCTCTGAGCGGAACTGAAAATTTACCAGAATGGGCCAGTTTCCAGCGTGGTTGGCACAATTACCAACCACGGTTCAAACGCAGAATATCAGATAATTTCTGAAGCAATCAATGACATTAACACATCATATACGTCGTGACATACACTTATCCTTATTGGACAAAAGTTTTCCCTCTGAGGGGGGGCGAACGCTGTATAGTCACCGCCAATACTTCAAACTGCCTAAAATTGAATCCATTGTGGAAAATATTGTGCATTAACCCTTTCGAGACGGCACCCTATACACAAATTTTATTTGGGTGGCACCGCTTTTTTTAAACATTTCCCTTTACTTGTAAAATACCAAAGAATGCTTTCATTAAAAAAGACAAATATTACTTTTATTTATTAATGGTTCCAAAAACAAATTCCACATGCACCTTTTGACGATGCATATATGCATCACCCGTCCCGAAAGGGTTAAAATTGGATTGCAAGATTTTAGTCGATCGGACAAACAGACACGGCAAGTTAAATAAAAGCTTGTAAAAAGTAGAATTATCTTATTCGCCCTGATAAAACTCGACCGAACAAAAAACAATTTTTTTTTTTTTTTTTTTTTTTTTTTAAATACCAAATGTCCCGCTCTTCAAAATTTAATTAAATTGTAATTAAAATGTGCAATATTCAAGCTTATTAACTTTATACGATGGAATTTTATGCTATCATATTTTAAAATCAACTTGTCCCTTATTTTGTGTTACCATACTCCTAACGTATTTCTTTAAGATAAAAGCGTTTTAATTTAAATTTTGTTTTTAAATAAAATTTAGGTATATCTTATTTAAAAACAAAGCTAAAAAGAAGGAATTGCCTCGGCTAAGATCTTAGTAAAATTGAACAAGCTAAAAGAAATTGCACAAAATAAATTAATATATTAAGTTTGTGATTGACATGCGAGAGGTATTATGAAGTACTCAGAATAGTGCTTGTTAATTATGAATTCTCAGAAAGTTCAGAACATAAATAACTAAAAGTACAAAATTCAAAGAAGATGAAAGCATAATTATAAAAAAAAAAATATATTTTCTTAGCTGAATTTTCAGTAAATAGATTACAAAATTTTAGTAAAAATATTAATAAATTATGCATAGGAACTTTGGGTAAATGTATGGGGATAAAAACTTCAATATATAGTCAGTTAAAAAAATAAATAATCCTATAGTTTAATTAATTTATTTTTTATAATGCATTTAATTTTTCAGCTGTTAACTAACAAGATAATTAATATTATACGAGTGAAAAATTCAAACAAACACATGGTACAAAAGCAAATCAGTAGAGATGTTTCGTGAATTTCTAAAAAGCATATGAAAGTCGGGGGCATGCTAAAGAAATGTCCAATGTGAAAATTAAAAGGATAATGATCATGATTTGGTGGCAGCAAGTCTGTTGGCGAATTCCGAAGCTAGAGAAAAATGTGGACTTCCTTAAATAAAACTTAAATTTATTAGCTGTTTTATAAATCCTCCCTTCTCAGGATATTAAATAACATCTATTTACCAAGTAACCCTCACCCCCATTCTTTATCCTTAAGTTTCAGAAAATAGCATGGCATTTTATTGTGAAAATGTTGTTTGAAATATTTATATTTATCATTGTTTTTATTATTTTGCTGCAGCACCAAAAGTTTCTACAGTGAAATGCGACATCGTTTGTTAGAATAAATAATAAAATTTTACGTTATACTTTCTGAAGCTAAATCGCAATACTATACGAATACTCAACGAAAATGTACTCATTATATAAAAATATTACAAAGAAAAAAGTTAAATATAAAGAAATAAAATTAGCAGATATAGAAGTGAATACATATGACGAAAGCAGTACTCGAAATTACTTCTAACAAAAGAAAAAGAACGATCTCTTTTTCAGCAACAATAAAAACATTTTTTTTTTTTTTTTTTTTTTTTTTTTTTTTTTTGTGCAAAAAATAAAATGCAAAGAACAAAAAATATATTTATATATGTATAATTTTTGTAGTTATGAATTAAGTCCGAAATTTTGAATATTTTAATTGTATGAAATTTTTCATTGTTAACTAAGCGTTTAGCCAGAAAAAGTCAGGACTCAAACACAGGTCATTGGTACAGTGCACCAACGTTTTACCAACTGAACCACTCTGACAATACCCATCCCGGCACCCCTCACTCTTATATATTGGCAAGGCTGCACCCGCAGCAGAAGGTTGCAGCTCCCGGGTTCGAATTCCGGCTTGGACACTTTTTCACTCTGTTGGCTAAACACCTATTTTAGCAATGAAAAATTGCATGCAATTAATATATTCAATATTTCGGGCGTAATTCATAACTACAAAAAATTATATATGCATATCTTTTCGCCGATGCTGGGTTTAATTTTCATCTCAAGTTTGTCACAGATTCGTGGCTCATGAAGGTATTCCACCTTGTGCTGCGGGTGTACCCTTGCCAGCATATAAGAGTGCGGGATGCCAAGCAATGTATCGTTCGAGTAGTTCAGTTGGTAGAACATTGGTGCGCTATACCGGTGACCCGGATTCGAGTCCCGGCTTCGACACTTATTCACTCTGTTCGCTAAACACTTAGTTAAAAATGAAAAATTTTATGCAACAAAAGTATTCAAATAAATACAAGTAATATAAAAATTTAGTTTTTAAAGTCAATTCCTACTTAGGTCATCAAAGAAAAATTTAATATAATCCCTTAAGCTAATAATAGTTTTTGTTGCATTAAAATATCTCAATTTATTGATTTTCTATAAGCAAGTAGGTTTACAATGGAACTCTATGGAAATTTGGCGAAATATTAGAGATATCGCCAAGTTGGCGTCACTTTTGGCGACTCATTTTGGCCGCCAAATTTGGCGATATATCGCCAAGTTGGCGACAGAACAGGGTCCCCCTATGGTAACCTCTTATTGAAAATACTTTCATTGATCTTCAATAACCAATGGCCGCCATTTTGTTTCCCATGCAAAACTAAAATTAATTAATTAAAATTTTATTAATTAATTAATATTTGAAAAAAACTGTATTAACATCAATTGTCACCCAGTACAAGTTTAAAAAAAATTATTTCAACTTGATAGGATGAATAATGAGTATTTAATTAACGATTGAAAATTTGAACAAGATATATAAATATTAAAAAATATATATAAATAAATAAATATAGGGAGAGTGTGAACTAATAGTAGGAATTGAATAAATAAATAGGGGAGAGTATCTCACTTTGGGACACGGTACACCTCGAGACAACTTTATTTTTTGCCTTAGATTTTAAATTAACTCTTAACTCTTGCAGATGCAGATAGATAGCAGCACAATCTAACTTTCAGACATCTTTTCATTCCATTGATGAAGCAGGAAAGAATTTATTAAGATTTTTATTTTGCAAATATGTCTAGTAACTTCCATGTAAAAGTTTGATAAGTTGCAAAGTGGAATTTCATTGAAAATATTTTGAAATAAAAGGTTCTATAAAACTGATGTTTAATAGCAGTTCTAGGGCTAAGCTTAACATCATGAAATTCTAAAATTTCGTAGTGGGTATTGGGTGCACCTTGGGATAGGTGAAGGTGAGGCACCTTGTGACACAAGATATGCCTATCTAACTTTTATTCGAAATATTTTAACAAAAAGATATTGTGTTTAAAATATTTTTTATCTAATCTACATAGCATGTATTTATTAAATAGTTATTATTTCTCCTTTTAAGAAGTCATTAGGTTTATCAATGGCAAAGATTAGAAGTTCAAAATAGAAAAAAAAAAAAAAAAAAAAAAAAAAAAAAAAAAAAAAAAGAAAAAATCCAGCAATTTATGATGACAATATTCAGAAAGCAGCTGAAAAAATTGTATCAGCTTAATGTATTTTCAGTTTAAATAAATTTCTTTTCCTGAACAAACAATTTCATTTATATTGTAATTAAATTATTGAACTTTTCACATTCTATTTTTAACTGTCCCAAAGTACCCCACCAGGTGGTGAACCTTGGGACAAAACTCAAGTTTAATGAATATATATTTTTAAAATTTTTTTATAATAGATATAAGATCAAAAGCTATTTAATAATGTAGGCAAAGGTCAAAAGAATAAATACCACGTAAAATTTTGACAATTGATCAATATAAAAAAAAAGAAAAAAAAAAAGGTGAAAAAAAGTGCCCCAAGGTGGCTACTCTCCCCTATTATTACCAGAGCATCGATACTCTTAGATGATACTGCTGCTAATTCTTAAAGCCTCCTTTTTTTTTTTTTTTTTTTTTTTTTTTTTTTTTTTTAACGAAAGTAATTTTACTAAGGTAACTTTACTAAGTATATTTTAATAAGGCACTGCACACTATAAATAAAAATCTAATTTAAAAAATCAAAAAAACCCGACTGCGTAAAAAGCGAACTAATTACTTATTTCTCATCAATGTGAAACTATTTTTTTATATTACATGCCTATTTTATTTTATTTACTTGATGACTTTTAAGTTGCGTTTAATTGTTAGTTCCTATCTATAAACACTGTTTTGATGAGTCCTATAGATGTCTATGATGGTTAGAGTTGCAATAAAGCTAGAGATCCTACCTATACAACTTGCAGGTTGTGTAATATTTAAACGGAGCTTCTGACTATAAAATAGTCAATGAAACACCGTCTTCATTTTGAAAGACCTATCCAATGATATGCCACTCAACAGGGTGCGTAAAATTTTATTTTTCGTATCTACCGCCATTTTGAATTTATAAAAACAAAACCTAGCCTGCAACCACCGGACGGTTAAGACGAATCGATAGAGACCTCGTTCATTAAAATCCATCGAGCCGTTGGGATGTTTCGAGGGTATAAAGAAATCCACATACCCAGATACGCGTGAAACACATAACCCTTCTTTTCAGTCGAGTAAAAAAAAAAAGACAAATGTTTCTTTTCCTAATCTAGGGAAATATAATATAACCACAAACTAAAATATACAATAACCTCTTCCGAATTACCCATGATTCCGAAAAAGCGTTCTTTATCTTTAGAAACTTCAAAAACCAGAAGAATTTATCAATTCTCAGAAAAAGATTTTTATGTTCAAACAAGTAATATAAAAATTTTGTTTTTAAAGTCAATTCCTATTTAGGTCATCAAAGAAAAATTTAATATAATCCCTTAAGCTAATATTAGTTTTGTTGCATTAAAATATCTCAATTTGTTGATTTTCTATAAGCAAGTAGGTTTACAATGGAGCTCTATGGGAATTTGGCGGAATATTAGAGATATCGCCAAGTTGGCGTCACTTTTGGCGACCCATTTTGGCAGCCAAATTTGGCGATATATCGCCAAGTTGGCGACAAACTTGGCGGTTTTTGGCGACAGAACAGGATCCCCTATGGCAACCCCTTATTGAAAATACTTTCATTGATCTTCAATAACCAATAGCCGCCATTTTGTTTCCCATGCAAAACTAATATTAATTAATTAAAATTTCATTAATTAATTAATATTTGAAAAAACTGTATTTACATCAATTGTCATCCAGTACAAGTTTAAAAAAAAATATTTCAACTTGATAGGATGAATAATGAGTATTTTATTAACGATTGAAAATTTGAACAAGATATATAAATATATAAATATATAAATAATTAAATATAGGGAGAGTGTGAACTAATAGTGGGAATTAAAAAAAACATTTTTACAGACAGGCATGAGAAATTAACAGCATTAACATTAAAATTAATATTATTTTGTTAATCTTGAATAAATTCTGCCAAGATGAAAATGTTTTATTGAGAATAGATAGCATCTCACGAGGCTACTTCAGTTAGCAGAAAACACCCTTTCGCTAATGTTATACCAACAGGAGAATCTTTTTAAGATAGCTCACTTGCATTTCAGTATTTTTAAATGCATTTTTTTGCATTGAATAGCTGAGATCTATCTCTGCATCGGCCGTTTTTTACTCTTTCGATTTCGTTTGCAAATTTTTTTATGAGAATGCTGTCACTTTCGAAACCGATTCCGAAAGTGAAAGCGTCATAATTAAAAATATCTGAAAACAAAACTGAAAAAGTTAATAACGGCCTTTATACAGATCGACCTCAGCTATCCAATGAAAAAAAATCATTTAAGAATATTGAGGTACAAATGAGCTATCTTAAAATATTTCGTGCCGGTCTTTTCGCGTGACTGAAATAGCCCCTTAAACATCGAGATACAGTAAACTCCCTCAAATCCGCATAGCTTGGGACCAGAGATAGTGCATATTTTTGAATTTTGCGTATTTCTGGACACTACATTGTTTACAATTTTTAAACAAATATTTGAATGTAACAAAGCATTTGGAATTATATGAACGCTTACAATACAGTAAAATGTTAAAATAATTAAGTAAAAATCTAATGTAAATTTATAAGAATTAAAAAAAATAATAAAAATTATGAAAATATTAAAGTAAATATCAAATAACTGATTAATAATGCATTATAATGATGAGATTAATTTTTCTAATATTATTCAATGAAACTCCGGCCATAAAAGTGCACAAATAATTTGAATTAAAATTGTAAAATAATGAACTTTTATTTCATTTTTAGACAGACTTATTAACCAAAAAATATTGATGAATACATAAATGTATTTGGTAAAAAGATTGTGATCGTCACTGGTATTAGCAGTATCTTAAATTTTTCTGGAAATAAATATATACTTCCTTCATGATAAAGCATGAGTTCTGTCATATTAACCATGATTACATATTAAAATCTGTACAAAATGATTTAAAACTAAATAAATCTGCACAAAATGATATAAAACTAAATAAATCTTGAATTGTTCTCCTACATTTTAACTGAAAGTTTCCCTATGTTTATGTCTGCGGTGATGTGCTGATTTCAGGCATTTGCAGATTTTAGGGTTGCGGATTTGAAGAAGTCTATGGACCATATTCTTCCTTTCGGTTCGAGGCTATAAAAACCGACATTTTACCGTCACACGAATACTGTTCATTGTTCTTACCGCTTGCAGACTATTACAGAAAGGTATTCTTTTGACGTCAAAATTGGTAAAATGGCGATTTTTATAGCCTCGAACAGAAAAGATGAATAGGGTTCATTTCTTCGTGGATTATTAGCTGGAAACAACAGCTAAACTAGTGATATTCTTTTAAATGTATACGAAATTTTCTGTAATCGTCTGCAAGCGGTAAGTACAATGAACAGTATTCGTGTGACGTCACAACTGGGAAAATGTCGATTTTTATAGCCTCAACCAAAAGGAAGAATATGTCCAGTTTAAGGAAAAATGATCAATATGCTATTTAAAAAAAAAAAAAAAAAAAAAAAAAAAAAACTATTCGAAAGCGCTTCTGGAAATCAGTGGCAGCAAAAGAAACTTTGTTTTTATAAGTCCTTCTTTAAATCTCGAAAATATATTGGTTTCTGAGTTTTCTAAAGATGAAGAACACTTTTTGGAATAATGGGCAACTCGGAATTGGTTATTGTACAGTTTTGTACGTGGTTATATTCTATTTTGTAGATTTGTCTCTTTTTACAGAGCATGCTAATATTCCCGATAATTTAGACTGTTCTTTACACTGTTCTTTGCAAATTTGTTTTAGTTTGGATTAAATATACATTAAATACTTAACATTTATTATTACTTATATGCGATAACTTTTATTTATTTATTTGTATTATCTGTGTTGCACCAATGGGAAATAATTACAAGCAAAGTTTTAAATGTTACTTGACGTAAATTACTTAACCCATTTATGCCTAGCGTCCCATTTTTGGGACGCTTCGAATTTTAGGAAATTTTTATAATTTTCTTCTTCTTGATAACATACAAATTGTCTAAAATAATTAACTATAAATGTCTTTATCTGTTACCAAAAGATGACAGCGTAAGATGAATATTTATTTGCTTAAATGAAGTCTTTTTTCGGAATTTATGGATGTTTAATTTTTCAAGGTGGCGAAATGTAAAAAGTAAGTCCATTTGTGTTTTTTCTACCAAGGATGCAAATAGATAAGCTTGTAGACTTCCTTGAAATACGTACTTTTAAAACTGTGAAATTATGTGTTCAAGCCTCTTTTCTATGCATTTTGTAACGTACAAAACAACAACAACAAAAAAAAAAAAAAAAAAGAAGGCGCTAAAGGCACAAATGAGTACATATTTTTATTAGCCATTTAGGGGATAGTTATTTATATAAAAGTCCTTTTCAAGATGATAATGAAACAAATTGTTTTTAAGCCTCGAATACGATTATTCCTAGGTTATTATTACTAATACTTAAAAGGTTATTAGTCTCTGTAAAGAAATAAATATATTTTTTAGTAGTTCATGAAAATATTAATTATAGTATATAATATGTAATTTAAAAGCTTATTTTATATAAATTTAGACAAAAAATATAATTATGCGTATTATGTTATTACACATATTATGCATATTCCCATATTTAATACGTTTACCTTTTATCAAATAAATGCAAAAAAAAAATTAGCGTAATTTTTTTTAGTATTTTTCAAGTTCATTTAACAACATTTTAAAGTCATTTTATCAACAAATTTCAGAAAACATAAATTCAGGCACAAATGGGTTAAACGGACCAAAGTTAAATCCATCTTACTTTAATGAGAAACATATTTATTAAATATCAGGAAAGAAATAAAAAAAAAACGATTTTTAATTGTAACTAAAATGCGTTAATATTAATAAAAACCACAGATAAGCATAGAAAGTTATGTAACAAATTATTCAGGAAAACGAGTAGTTTCTTCCCATACGTACAAAGCTTTTATCTTGTATTACACTGATAACCAGAAGAAAAAAAAATGCCGAGCAAACAACGGTTCATTACCGGAAATTAAGAGTCAAAATTTGCTTTGACAACTCTGTTTCCGGGAATTCCTCTTGTTTGCATACTCCATACAAGTTCTCTCTCTCCATCCACCCTCCATGGAAAACGTACGACTTCCTGAAGTTCCGATATAACATCCACCTCCATCCATCAGCAAAACGCTCTAATGAAGTGCAGTTCCCGCATCGGTTTTAAAAGACGAACGGAAAGATGATTAAAGAAACAGGGGGGTTTGGAGGGAGGCCGATTCATTAATCAAATCCCAGGAATCGACAGTTTCGATTAGGCACAAATGGAAATCGGAAACTTGAAAATTTTAGCGCGATAATAAATTGCTCGAAATGGTCCTCGATGCTAAATTCGCAATTTCATTTAGAAATAGTTGAGGACTGTTGCTACATAATATCTGTCAAAAGAATAAATTTACTTCGCATTGATCGTCCGTCGTGGTGAAGAATTATAAAATTTTCGACGCTTAGGAGTGAAAATACGCATGTATGAATTCGTTAGAAAAATATTTTCTCGGTTGGATGCTCTAAGTGAAATACTAATGGATGCAGTTATAAATTATGAAATTTCTGTGCTCGCTCATAGGTATAAATCCAGAGAAAGAAGATTTATCGTTCCCGGTAAAAATTTGTCTATAAAAGCCCGGTGAAAGAGGAAATATGCTCGCGATTTTTCTTAATTGAATAATGCGTCATATGTTATCGATGTGTTTATTGAATTAAAAAGCAGGAGAACTTAGAAAATGGAAGTATGAAAAAAAAAAAAAAACACAGACGCTTAAGAATGATAGATATCTGCGATTTGGTTAAGTTAAAAGAAGTAGACGGCGGGTACGATTTTTTTTTTATATATGTATAAAAGAAGGCATTTTTAAAGATGAATGTGTATATATGAGTTCGTATGGTGTAAAAGGTTAGGCGCGATGGGCAAATAATGCGGATGTCAATTTAGTAAGCGAGGGACTCAGTTCGATACCCGGCCAATGAAATACTGCCACGTGCATGACATACATGTGAACGTAAAAGCCAAGGAATGGAAAGTCCATTCGCTGGTTGGTTTCTATTGGGAAAGGCTATGATGCTGAGTATCTTTCCAATTGCGATAAAAATTGAGAGGGATATCTTGGTTATTGCGGCCATAAACTTGTCGGGTCAATCCTGTGTTAAAGAGTAGGCAATTTATACAGAAACTTTTGTTTAATCTGTAAAATACATAATGAAGTAACTACTAAATTCAAGACTACGATTTACCTCGGGATTTTTTAAAAATACATTCTTATTTTATTTTATATTCGCAAAGTTCATCAGTGTGCTGACAAAAGTAAAACGAATCTCAATTCAAATAAACGTCACATTTAGCTCATTCTGGATTATTAAAAGCGTTGAGAACATACAAACTTAAAAAATAATAAAAACTTTTTATCCCCCCCCCCCCCCCCCGCCCACTCATTTTTTTTTCTAGGGTGGTTAATTTAGATGTTTGAATATATATTTATTGTTGTTACAAAGTAGCAAATTGAGCAGTCTTTTTTTTTTTTTTTTTTTTTTTTAAATCGAGTTTTAAATGTTTTAAACTTTGTGAACTAGGAGAGGACAAAAGGGGAAAGCATAACTTTAGAGAAAGGTGAATTCAGATAATTATTTACTTATTGTTACAACGAAGTAAAAAAATGGAGCAGAAAACTTATCAAAAGTAAAAAGTTTTAAAGATTTTTAACTTTGCGACCTTGGGGTGGAGAGTAAAGAGGGAGAAGCAGAATTTTCCAGTGGAGAAATAATTAGATGACTGATTATTTTCATTTTCAGCGACTCTGTAAAGCTAGAAATGGAACAAGAACTAAATTAAGAAATTTTATAGAATTAAATTTTGTGTTTGGTACTATCTGAAGGAGAAAAAGGTGAAGCAGTAATTTGGGATGGGAATGTAGATGATTGATTATTTATTCTCACAATAAAGTAACAATCAAATAAAAAAAAATGTTGAAAAATTATTTTAAGGAATTTTAACAGTTCCATGCTAGTAGGCAATGGAGATGGGGAAGCAATTTTTTTGGTAAGAGAGAGGGATTAGATGAAATTCTTTAAAAAGACGGAAATCAGCGATTTTTACTTCAGAAGTTAGTGGTGTTGGTATATTCAGTTTTTATTTTTGAGGAATATCGCGTTTGAAAATGTTAGCACCATAGAAAGAAAGGACGGTGAGGAATAGCTGTCATAATGCAGCGCGTGATCTATCACTTACTAAGCGCATGGCCGATTCATTGTCCCTCTGTTAATTCGGAGCCCATCAGTCACCCTAATGCATCCTGACCATTCGGAGCGATATATCGTATCTCTCTTCTCCTGGCTTCGTCCAAGGAAACCCGAGAGCCAAATGCTTCCTCTTTTAATTGTTTAATTGAGGTCGTTTATGGCGAAATTCGAGTCAATAATGATTTTCGGCCTTGATGCATGGAAGTCGGGTAATTAGGAAACAAAGCGACACCGAGAAATCGAGAGTGATTAATAAGGGAGAAATGTCGGCACATACACACAATTTATTATGTTTCTGTTGAAATGCACGTGATACGGTCTTTTAATCATCCACAAATGAACGCGTGCTGCTTCGAAACCGAAAGATACTAAGAATAGACTTCTGAATCGAAAGCCGACGTAATTTCTTTTGATGTTTTTTTTTTTTCTTTATATAACATAAAAGTGCGATCTAACAACATTATCGTTCATGTTTTTTAATAAAAGAAATTTTATAGTTAACTAGCACGGTTCAAATTTAATGAACAAATCTCATATATGACGATATGTACAAGGAACATTATGCGTCAGTTTATTTGTCATTTGGCTATTCATACTAAAAGAGCAAATTTTTAAAGAATGAAAAGTTTCCGAAACAAATTTTATACATATAAAATATTTTTAGTAATTACCTAATCGTAAAATTATTCTAAATGTGTCTTACTTCATTTTACTAAGTTTCGCCTTTAAAAATATTTATCACGTTTCCTTTTTCAAAAAATTCTAAGTATTTTCAACGCGTCATATTTTTTTTCTAATTTTTCTTTCCCTTTGCAAAATTTCCCTTTTTGGTGACCGTAATTTTTTCCTCTTACAATGCTTCAATATATTCGATTACAAACGTTCTATTTGGACCAATCCTTCTGGATATTTCCAAAAGTTTTATTCTCGTGTTTTGGTACCCTCATTACACCATTTATTTAATCAGTGTCTTTTCCAGCGAATGAGGATTTTTAATTGATAGGAACTCAACTTTTTATAATAATTTTAACAGTTTTGAGAATAATTAATACCTTATAAAGATAGAGAAAAAAACGTTAGTCGAGCACATTGCAAGCAGTGTCAATAAAGTGTTGTAGCCTTCTCGTGATAACAAATTGGAACAAAAACAGACTTCTCCACCTTTAAATATATGTTATCACATGTAAGTAACACATAATAGTTCACCGAAAGACCAATAGAAAGCCCTAATGGCAAAAAAAGATCATGTAACTACTCAGTTACACTATACCATGTAAGGGTTAAGAAAAACAAATTCTGTGTTAGAAATACATTATATAATGTTCTTGTGTTCTTGATAATATATTATAGAAATTCCGGTACTTCTTAGTTATCCCGTCGGCCAATTTCGCCAAATTATATAAATCGCCAAACCACTCGCCAAATTATACACATTGACATAATTTTTTATTTTAAATAACGAAAGAACAAATAAATTAGTAAAACATTAATAAAAATACAAATAAAATGTCGAATTAATGGTTTTATTGGCCATTATTGGCATTTAATCCTACAATTAATTAATTAATGGCAAACATTATTGGCAATTAATCTTACAATTTGGCGACAGTAATTTGGTCGACGGGATAACTAAGAAGTACCGAAATTCCTTACGTGTATCTGAAACTTTTAGGTAATTAAGTGCTGTATAATAGAGATAAATTCGTGTATTGTTTTTCAGAATCCGAGTCCGATGATTTAAAATCCGATCCCGAATCCGATGATTTGAAATCCGATCCCGAATCCGATGACTTGAAATCCCATTCCAAAATTAGGCAGTAAAAAATTTACATTTAAAATTTTTTTAAATTGTTTCAAGAATAATTTTCCCATTTTAAGAAATTTCGGCTTAGATGTTATATATTCCCTCGTCCGCCATCTTGGATTTCTTGGCGAATTTTTGTTGGCGTTTATCGATAATTCGACCCCGACGAGTGACGGTTCTGGCAACTCCTTGAAGCCTAACATGGGCATAAATCGCTGCTTGGCGATATTTACTGTTTGGCGCAAAAGGGGTTTTCACGCCAAGAAAAAATCCAAGATGGCGGCCGCGGGAATGTATAACATCTGTTCCGAAATTTCTTCCTTCATAGAAATAAAAAAATAATTTTAAACTAGTATATAACACCCATAAAAAATGGCGGCATATGTTGATCTGCGCTTATTTTCACAAGACCTCGTACAAGCAAATAGCAAAGATTTTATTATTGAAAGGTTGGTACTGTAGAAAAGTACATTTTAAAAAATGAGAAATGATTTCTGCAAATACAAATGATGAGGATCTATTTTTTTTTAACTCAATATTCATTTCTGAAATACAGTCGAGCCCCGATTTAACGAATTTCTCGATTTAGCGAATTTTTTATGGTCCCGACGAAAATGGAACAAAAATATTTCGATTTAACGAATTTATAATCCCAATTTAAAGAATAATTTTCGATATAAAAAAAATGAAAAATTGAAGAAATTTTCTTATACTTATTATAAATTTTGAATGTCCCTGATTTTTAATTTTCTGAATATGTACCTTGTGATGTAGAAATATCTGCATGCGAAAAATGCACGTTACACAGAGGTTATTAAATCAGTAGTAGTGTGGATCGGATGAAGAAGATGAAATAGAGATGAAGCATGTAACTTTCAAAAAAGCAGTTAGTAGTTTTAATACTTTGAAACGGTAGTTGATAGCTCATGATGTTGAATGACACTGTTTTCACAGCTTCAGAGAAAAATCGATAAAGAAGTTCGGAATACAAAATCAAAACAAAGCAAAGAAACAAGATGCTTATAATTTATGGATAAAATTTGAATAAATGAAATTTTTCTTAATTACAATGCTTTTGATTTATAGTAGTACGTAAAAAAAAGAATAAATTTTTAAACAGAGTTTTTCTTAAAACAACAAATGTTTAACATCAAGTGAGCATTGTTCTTCTTATTTATTGCCATTTTTTAAAACTTTTTCTGTTGTACAAAAATATTCCTTTGATTATCCCAATTTAACGAATATTCTGGATTCAATGAACAAAGTTGATAGTCCCGAACCATTCGTTAAATTGGTGTTCGACTGTAGTTCAACGATCAATAAAGGCTCAGATTCTAATCTTTAGAATTAAGAAAGGAAAAATCAGTGCAAATTACATCATGTTGACACAATATCAATTTTTCTCTTCAGTTTTATTAATTACTCGACTGAAAAGAAGGGTTATGTGTTTCACGCGTATCTGTGTATGTGGATTTCTGTATACCCTCGAAACATCCCAACGGCTAGATGGATTTTAATGAATGAGGTCTCTATAAATTCGTCTTAACAAGCCGATGGTTATAGGCAAGGTTTTGTTTTTATAAATTCAAAATAGCGGCTGTAAAATACAAAATGGCGGTAGAGACGAACAAAAAAATTACGCACCCTATTGAGTGGCATATCATTGGATAGGTCTTTCAAAATGAAGACGATGTTTTATTGACTATTTTACAGTCAGAAGCTCCGTTAAAATATTATACAACCTGGAAGTTGTGTAGATAGGATCACTAGCTTTACTGCAGCTCTAACCATCATAGACATCTATAGACCTCACCAAAACGGCGTTTATAGATAGGAACTAACAATTAAACCCAACTTAAAAGTCATCAATACAAGTAGATAAAAAAATAGGTAAGTAATATAAACAATTAATATAAAAAAATATTTTAAGTCAATTCCTACTTAGGTCAATAAGAGAATTTTTCTTTCTCCCATTCTTTTGAATTCTTTAGTGGCGCTTAAAATGCCTTGATCAAGAAGAGGGCTCTCTCGATTATTGAAAACTAATTAATTTAATTTAATTAATGAATTAATATTTGAAAAAACTGAATTAACATCAAGTGTCATCCACTACAAGTTAAAAAAAATGTATTTGAGCTTGATTGGATGAATAATAAGTATTTTATTAACGATTGAAAATTTGAACAAGATATACATAGCGAGAGTGTAAGCTAATAGTAGGAATTGAAAAAAAAATAGTTTCACATTGATAAGAAATAATTAATTAGTTCGCTTTTTACGCAGTCGGGTTTTTTGATTTTTTAAATTTAATTCTTTATTTAAAAATACATTTCATGCTAAGCTTAACGACAATGGTACGAACTTTTCAAACATAAGTTGTATAAATACTTTTATTCTTAACCACTGTATATTCAAATAAAAATATATTCCCTATTTAATTGTAATGAAAAAAAATAAAGTCATAATGCATAAATATCAAATAAACCCAATTGGCAATATTCTCATGATGTCGCTATAAATATGAATTTTTATTCGCTTATAAAAATAAAGTACACATGCACGAAAATTTTTACTGAAAATAACTTGCAAATAAAAAATGCGCCCAAAAAACCACGCCGGAATATTTTTCATTATTTCTCTTTTATCTCAAACAATGGAAATAATCCTATTGATATCATTTTGAAGAAATTTCATTAAAAACATTTAAAAATTAAATTAAAATATAAAACTGGGAATGTTTTTAAATATAGCCAGTTGCAAGCGCATCTACAAATGAAGAACTTTCATTTAAAAAAATAATTGGCAAAATCGGTTGATTTGAAAGCTCAGGGCGGATGGCTAAAAAGACTGCCTTACGGGTTTTTGTATGAATGACATGGTTCGCTCCGGAATGGTTACTTTCCTACACTTTCCTACTTTTGGATTTTATATAAGTAGATGAGGAGCAAACATTCAAACCGTGTTTTCTCACAAAAAAATAAAAAAATGTGTTATTGTTAGTTTCATGAATTCCGTGCTAAATTGTACAGAAATAAATGGTATTTTTAACCCCCAAAAAATTTTCTTCGATTATAAACCAATTTTAAAACTTAACGTTTCAATCAAAGAGTGTTTCCTCCAAAGCCTGCTTTCAGTCAAACAGTGATTTATTTCTCCACTCTGCCAATCACAGTTGTCACTTAATGTGTACTTTCGAAACCTACCATACATATCACAATTGAAACGGATTGTTTTAGAGAAAAACAAGAGAACTGTGGAGGTTAAAGGCTTCCAGAATTATAGATTTCAAGATCTAAGTGAAGAATCTGGTCTAAATCTTCTTAAAAAGTGAGTTACTGTTGCCCGTGTTCAAAGGGTTGTTTCAGAATCTCTTTCTCTTAGCCACGCCATATCAGCGAAACAGCACCGAAAACTGGCGATATGAAGCAATTAAAATAATAAAACTTTGTAAAAAATCACCATAAAATTAAAACAAAACACAGGACGCGTTTCGAGCTAAAAACATAACAGCTCGTCATCAGCTAAGCATACACGTGTCCGTAAACGAACAAGTTCAAAAATGAACTGAAGATAAAGAATGTTGCGAAGAATGCGACAGATGGCGCTACCTGATAGAGGGATATGCAAAAGGGAAATGTGTTGAAAAAAGATAGAAAAGAAAATGAAATGGAAAAAATGGAAATAAAAGAAAAAATAAAAATAAAAATATAAATAAAAATAATAAATAAAGAACTATAAAAGAACAAGAAAAAAATCCAAATTATTATTATTATTATTATTATTATTATTATTTTTTTACAAAATAAAAAGAAAAGAAACAAGAGAAAAGGGAAAAGAATTACAAAATTAATTTCCACGCTGGAGATAGGAAAGGAGATGATGGGAGATCATTGACAAGATTAGCAGAATTTTTAGAAATAAAATATGCTTCATGAAAATCCATGATAACACTAAACGTTTGGTCACCCCTACTATCGCTAATTGTGCTCGTTTCTATGCTCTTCCTAAGGTCCATAAACCTACTCTTTCCTTTCGCCCTATCGTTTCCAATATTGGTACTGCTTCTTATAAACTTGCCAAGTTCCTTTCTAAGTTACTCGCTCCTTTATCTTCCACTAACTTTCATACCGTGAAAAACTCTTTTGACTTTGTTGATAAAATTAAACGCCTTTCTCCTTGCAATTATATAATGGTTTCCTTAGATGTTAAATCCCTTTTCACTAACGTGCCTGTTCAAGGGGCAATTGATTGTTTGGTAAAAAGGTTGCACGAATTTCATTACTCTTCCATTGAGATTGATGAAATCCTGCATTTAGTTAGTATTTGTGTCAGGCAAACTGCTTTTCAGTTTAACAATTCTTTCTATTCTCAAACTGAGGGTCTGGCCATGGGTAATCCATTGTCTCCTCTTTTATGTGATATTTATATGCATTTTGTTGAAGAAAAACTCTTCAGTTTATATAAATTTCCTTTCTGGTTTAGGTATGTTGATGACACTTTCATTTTAATTCCATCTGACCTTGATCTTTCTAATCTCCTTTCTCTTGTTAATTCTGTTGATCCTTGTATTCAATTTACTCTCGAAGTCGAAGAGAACAATTCTCTTCCTTTCCTTGACGTCTTGGTTTCAAAACTCCCAGATCGGTTCTCTACCTCCGTTTATAGAAAACCTTTCGCTGTCTCCCTTCCTCCTCATGCCCTTTCAAATCATCCTCCTCAACAAAAAGTGGCGTCCTTTTATACTTTTGTTTTTAGGGCGTTACGCATTTGTTCTGACTCTTCTGCTCTGAATAATGAAATTAATTATCTGAAATCTCTTGCCCTCGCTCGTGGTTATAATCCCTCTTTAATTGATAAAGCTTTGTATAAATTTAATAAGCCTAAACGTCCTTTTTCTGATTCAAATAATCCTCCTAATTTTAATTCTATAATAGTTCTGCCCTTTTATTCTCTTCTGTGTTTCAAAATTGCTAAAATACTTTCTCGTTTTAACTTTAAAGTTATCTTCAAACCTATGAATAAAATTAAATTCTCTTCTCTAAAAGATCCTGTTCCTACTGAGAACCGGTGGGGTGTTTATTTCATACCTTGCTCTTGCAATTTAGGTTATATTGGTCAAACAAAGAGAGCTTTAAAATTCAGATTAGGCGAGCATCAGGGATATATTGCAAATCAAGATATCTCTAAATCTTCGATTGCTTCTCACTGTTGGTCTTCCAGTCATTGTTTCAATTTCTCCATGGCCAAAATTATTTCTTCCCCTGCCTCTCCCTCTCACTTGGATTTTCATGAAGCATATTTTATTTCTAAAAATTCTGCTAATCTTGTCAATGATCTCCCATCATCTCCTTTCCTATCTCCAGCGTGGAAATTAATTTTGTAATTCTTTTCCCTTTTCTCTTGTTTCTTTTCTTTTTATTTTGTAAAAAAAATAAATAATAATAATAATAATAATAATAATAATAATTTGGATTTTTTTCTTGTTCTTTTATAGTTCTTTATTTATTATTTATATTTATATTTATATTTTTATTTTTTCTTTTATTTCCATTTTTTCCATTTCATTTTCTTTTCTATCTTTTTTCAACACATTTCCCTTTTGCATATCCCTCTATCAGGTAGCGCCATCTGTCGCATTCTTCGCAACATTCTTTATCTTCAGTTCATTTTTGAACTTGTTCGTTTACGGACACGTGTATGCTTAGCTGATGGCGAGCTGTTATGTTTTTAGCTCGAAACGCGTCCTGTGTTTTGTTTTAATTTTATGGTGATTTTTTACAAAGTTTTATTATTTTAATTACGCCATATCAGTTGAAAAGAAAAAAGACCTTGAGAAACTTTTGAAGGTAATGTAGGTGAACAGTAGCAAAATCACCCTGATGATGTCTTCAAATGGTACAACCACATTATCCATGATTTACCAGCCTGCAATGAATAACAGGGGGAAGTGCGTGACTGTCTAGATGAAGATATTGGTTTTAATATTTGAAGTGGATTTTTGGCAAATGAATATTTATTAAATATTTAATGAATACTACTAGGTACCATATTCTGTCATTTTATTTTATCAATAATCAACTGAAGTTTGGTATTTTCTGAAATAAAATAATGCTTTTGTATTATTTGTGAGTTAGAACTTATTTCATTCAAAAAGCGTTTTATCCACATGTCAAACAATCAAAACATATTTCCTCCTATGAATTCGGTCAAAACGTGATTTCTCCAAATATTAAATGCATTTTATTAATTTGTTTTAGGTTTAATATCTTATGCATGCTTACAATTTGTTTCTAATAAACAGTAATAAAAATACACAATAAATATTAGAATTAAATACAAATTATTTTCTAATTTATCAGTTTTTTGTGTTTTTTGAAAATTTGTATCTAAAGAAGAAAGCATGGTTTGAATGTTTGCTCCACAGATACTCCTTCGTGACAACGTATCATGATTTTCACATCCCTAAAAATATGTTTAAAATAGCATTTTTTTTTTTTTACTTTACTGAATCACTGGCATAAATCTGCCAAAATTCGCAATTCCTATTCTTTTAAAATGTCATTGTACAACTATAGTAGTAAGACATGAGTTATGCTTCCCAGTAGTGCTGGAAAAGGACTTCAAATAAAAAGAGAGCCCAGACAATGTATATACCACTATTTCCTTATGTCATTAAATGAATTGAATTTACACGTAGAAATCTGGTATATGGGGAATTCTCACAATCTTTTGAATTTTAGGTACCTGAATAATAATTTTTATTTTATTAAATATTCTTGTTTTTATTATTATTATTATTATTTATTTATTTATTTCCTCTACCGGGGAACATCCCATTCCATGATTGCATAACAATATTCACGAGAAAAAGTAAGTTTTGGACGATGTTGGGGGATCAAATACCAGGAAAACTCCTATACCGTCCCGTGTCCTGATGCTGAATTTTAAGTTTGTAGTTGTCTGTATAAAATTGTTTCAATATAAACAATTAAATTTAAAAAATAAAAAAACCCAACTGCGTAAAATGCGAACTAATTAATTATTTCTCATCAATGTGAAACAATTTTTTTTTTTTCAATTCCTACTATTAGCTCACACTCTCGCTATGTATATCTTGTTCAAATTTTCAATCGTTAATAAAATGCATATTATTCATCCAATCAAGCTCAAATAAATTATTTTAAACTTGTAGTGGATGACACTTGATGTTAATCCAGGTTTTCAAATATTAATTAATTAATTAAATTAAATTAATTAATTTACAATAATCGAGAGAGACCTCTTCTTGATCAAGGTATTTTAAGACCGAGAGAGCCCTCTTCTTGATTAAGGCATTTTAAGCGCCACTCAAGAGGAAAGAAGAATGGGAGAAGTTGGAATTGACTTCAAATACTTAAAATATTTTTTTTTATATTACTTGTTTATATTACTTACCTATTTTTTAACACTTTCCAAAGATTTCGGTTTGTCTGGCCGTCTGTCCGTCTGTCCGCGCTCGAACTCTCGTAAATATGCTCGGATCGTTCTGAAATTCTTGGATGTTAGTCACCTGTACCATAGCACGTTCCCTATTGCAAATGAAGTTTGTAGCATGTTTAGTTCATTTACAGAGACAGTCAAAAGTTTTCCGTTACATTACGGCCAATGGGAAAAAATCGTTTCAAATGATTTTTAATGGTGTTACACTCTTTCAAACATAGTAAAATTGATATTCATTTATGAAGCCCACTAAAATATGCATTCTGTAGAATATGCGGTGCAAAGAATAGTTATTGTTTATTTACAGGGCTACACAAAAGAATTCCGTTCATAATGGTATAGGGGAAATTGTTTGCGGTGTATTTGAAAAGATTTCAGATACTATATTGTATCCGAATTACTGTATATTAGTAATGATTACTCGAAATGCATTTTTAATTATGATATGCGCTTTTTTAGGGTTTCGTTCATCTGACGAAACCCTATTCGTCTCGCACCTCTGTCTGTCTGTCCGTCTGTCCGTCTGTCACAGATCCCGTTCTCAGAAACTATACATGTTGGAGACTTGAAATTTTGCTTACTTATAGCTGAACACCCCACATCATACGACAAATCCTAAAATTTTGAAAAAGTCATAAATTTAACCCTTTGGGCTCCCACATGTGTATTTTAAACAATTCTTTCTAAATGAGCCCCTAATTAGGTTGGAGGCGCGAAATTTTGCATACTTATAGCTGAACACCACGCATCATACGACAAATCATAAAATTTTGAAAAATTCGTACATTTAACCCTTTAGGCTCCCACATGTGTATTTTAACCAATTCTTTCTAAGTGAGCTCCTAATTAGGTTGAAGGCGTAAAATTTCGCATACTTATAGCTGAACACCACGCATCATACGACAAATCATAAAATTTTGAAAAAGTCGCACATTTAATCCTTTGGGCTCCCACATGTGTATTTTAAACAATTCTTTCTAAGTGAGACCTTAATTAGGTTGGAGGCGTGAAATTTTACATACTTATACCTGAACACCTCACATCAAACGACAAATTATAAAGGTTTGAAAAAGTCGTACATTTAAACCTTTGGGCTCCCACATGTGTATTTTAAACAATTATTTCTAAATGAGCCCCTAATTAGGTTGGAGGCGTGAAATTTGGCATACTTATAGCTGAACACATCACATCAAATGACAAATCATAAAATTTTGAAAAAATCTCACATTTAATCCTTTGGGCTGCAACATGTGTATTTTAAACAATTCTTTATAAGTGAGACCCTATTTAGGTTGGAGGCGTGAAATTTTGCATACTTATAGCTGAACACCTCGCATCAAATGACAAACCATAAAATTTTGAAGAAGCCATACATTTATCCCTTTGAGCTCAACATGTGTATTTTAAACAATTCTTTCTATGTGAGCCCCTATTTAGGTTGGAGGCGTGAAATTTTGCATACTTATAGCTGAACACCACATATCATACGACAAATAATAAAATTTTGAAAAAATCGTACATTTAACCCTTTGGGCTCCATCATGCGTATTTTAATCAATTCTTTCTAACTGAGCCCCTTATTAAATTGGAGATTTGAAATTTTGGATACTTATAGCAGAACCTCTGAGGCCAGGCGACAAATCAGAAAATCTTGAAAAAGTCTTACGTTTAAGCCTTTGAGCTACCACATATGTATTTTAAGCACTCCTTTCTAAGAGAGCCCCTAATTAAGTGGGAGACATGAATTTTTGCATACGTATAGCTGAATACCCCAGATCACACGGCAAATCATAAAAATTTCAAAAAGTCTTATATTATTTACTCCTCCGGTTTCTAAATTGTGTATTTTAAGCAGTTTTTGTAACCTCCGCCATTTTCACCCGGGGGGCACTTTTCCAACTTTTGCCGACGCCCCTTTGACCATTCTTTCATATTATGCACCACAGCCTTACATATTTTAGTTCCACTTTTTACCGCCAGGGGTGCCTACTTATCTCGGGTGCTATCGGCCCAATCCCCTCGACTAATATATCTACGGATAGTATATATAAAACGGAGTTTTGTGCGGACAGAGGTTTGTTTAGAATGGAGTGCGACCCTGGTTGCGAAATGTGGGACTAACTGATTTTTCAAAAGGATAAAGTTTTTTGAAAGGAATATTAAACGAAGCCTTCTGTTCGATCTGTGATCACACTTACATACTTGTTCACTATATTTATGCATACAATAAAGTGCGTACAAATGCTATAGTTCATATGCAGAGCTACAGAAATGAATTCGTAAAGGTTACTGAGTATGAGCATAAATTGCTTAAAGGTAGGTTTTAAAGGAGTTATGCATTTTTACGCTGAACTGAATTTAGTGTTATAAGAAATATTTGTAGAATATAGATAAAATGATATACATGGCCACGCAAAGAATTGGATACATGGCCGTCTATGGTTGATAATTTTTGGAAATGTAATTTCAGTAGTTTTAAGCGTGTTTTAGTTTGAATTAAATTTTAGCTAAATAGTGGCATGTAATAAAGGTACTAGGTTAACTACAGGGTTGTACAAAAGTATACAAATATGATTTCATCTATTAGTATAAATTTCTGAAAGAGAAATTTCAGCCTGTTGTGTGTTTTCTTGATAAACTTAATTTCCCCATTATATAGTATATATATATATATATCAACCTACAGATCGAATACAGGACTGTTCAAAAGAATTGGAATACATATTTGGCTATGGGCGGTAACTACTGAAATTAGATTTTTAAATGTTTACTTAGTTATCTTATTTACCTTATTTCCTTAAGTAACGAAGTTTCGTTCAAGCTTTCAGGGAGTGCTGGAAAGTGTTTCATAATCTATGCTGTGCGCATGATTTTTCTTACTGGTTTTATTTACTCGTGTTGATGACTTTTAAGTTGTGTTAATAAGTAAGAATAAATACCAGGTAAAATTTTGACAATTGATCAATATAAAAAAAAAAAAAAAAAAAAAAAAAAAAGAAAAAAAAGTGCCTCAAGGTGAGTCACTCTCCCCTAATATTACTAGAGCATCGATATTCTTAGATGATACTGCTTCTGATTCTTAAATCCTCTTTTAATTTATTTATTTATTTTTTTTTTTTAATTTTAAAACGAACGCAATTTTATGCTGTTTTGAAGGCACTGCACACTGTAAATAAAAATTAAAATAAACTAGTATGTTGAGGCCATCACAAAACTTTCTTCTATATAAATCACAGCAATTAAATCATTTAAATAGTACAAGAAATAACAACGATTTAGCACCAATTCATATCAAAGTATATCTGTATTTGAAGTTGGATGAAAATTCGTGCATTAGTTCTTGAGATAGAGCTATAGCGGAAATTCTGAAAAAATGTAGCATAGCAGCGCCACCTGTTGTGCGATTTACACCAAAAGTAACCAGCACTAAACGATATCAAGCTATACCTGAATCTGAATTTTTTTGTAAATCCAAGCATTAGTTCTTGAGATAAAGCTATTGCGGAAATCGCAGAAAACACAGCATAGCAGCGCCACTTGTTGAGCGATTTAACCAAAAATTAAACAGCACTAATTTATACGTCAATTCATGTCAAGGACTAACTAAATCTGAAGTTTGATGAAAATCCGTGCAATAGTTCTTGAGATACAGCTCTTGTGGAAATCGTGAAAAATGCAGCACAGCAGCGCCACCTGTTGGGCGATTTACACCAAAAATTAAACTGCACTAACTTATATCAGGGACTAACTGAATCTGAAGATTGATGAAAATTCGTGCATTTTTTCTTGAGTTAGAGCTATTGCGATAATTATGAACAATGCAGCATACCAGCGCCACCTGTTGGGCGATTTTTACAAAAAAGTAATCAGCACCAAACTATATCTTGGACTAATTGAATCTAAAGTTTTATGAAAATTCGTGTAGTAGTTCTTGAGATATAGCTATTGCTGAAATCGTGAAAAATGCCGCATAGCAGCGCCACCTGTTGGGCGATTTTCACCAAAAACTAATCAGATCCAGTTTATATCAAGGTCTAACTAAATATGAAGTTTTGTGAAATTCCGTGCATTAGTTCTTGAGATAGAGCGCCCACAAAATTTTTGTCACATACAGTCTCACAGACAGAGTGGCAGAGTGACAGAATGACAGACAGACTCACAGACAGACATTTTCTAAAAACCATCAAATCGTGTTCTGGGCATTCTAAAATCTATAAATCCGTCGAAAACCGAAAGTCGAAATTTTTCACGAATCCAATACTTTCTTCTTGTAAAGATAGAAGAAAGTAAAAATAACAAAACCCGACTGCGTAAAAAGCGAACTAATTAATTATTTCTCATCAATGTGAAACTATTTTTCTTATATTACATGCCAATTTTTACTTTCTTCTATATTTACAAGAAGAAAGTATTGGATTCGAGAAAAATTTCGACTTCCGGTTTTCCACGGATTTATACGTTTTAGAATGTCCTGAACACGATTTGATGGTTTTTAGAAAATGTCTGTCTGTGAGTCTGTCTGTCACTCTGTCACTCTGTCTGTGAGTCTGTATGTGATAAAAATTTTGTGGGCGTTCTATCTCAAGAACTAATGCACAGAATTTCACAAAACTTCATATTTAGTTAGACCTTGATATAATCTGGACCTGATTAGTTTTTGGTTAAAATCGCCCAACAGGTGGCGCTGCTATGCGGAATTTTTCACGATTTCTGCAATAGCTATATCTCAAGAACTACTACACGGATTTTCATAAAACTTCAGATTCGATTAGTTCAGGATATAGTTTGTTGCTGATTATTTTTTTCTGAAAATCGCCCAACAGGTGGCGCTGCTATGCTGCATTATTCATGATTATCGCAATAGCTGTAACTCAAGAAAAAATGCACGAATTTTCATCAAACTTCAGATTTAGTTAGTCCCAGATATAAATGAGTGCTGTTTACTTTTTGGTGTAAATCGCCCAACAGGTGGCACTGCTGTGCTGCATTTTAACGATTTTCGCAAGAGCTGTATCTCAAGAACTATTGCACGGATTTTCATCAAACTTCAGATTTAGTTAGTACTTGACATAAATTGACGTATAAATTAGTGCTGTTTAATTTTTTGGTGTAAATCACTCAACAGGTGGCGCTGCTATGCTGTATTTTTTTGCAATTTCCGCAATAGCTTTATCTCAAGAACTAACGCTTAGATTTTCAACAAACTTCAGATTCAGGTATACCTTGATATCATTTAGTGCTGTTTATTTTTGGTGTAAATCGCTCAACAGGTGGCGCTGCTATGCTACATTTTTCAGAATTTCCGAGAATTCTCAAGATCTAATACACGAATTTTCATCATAGCATCATAGCATCATTTTCAAATCATAGCAAACGCGGCAGCGTTAAGCTATAATATGATTAAGAAATAGAAAATGCAAACGACTTTCTTAAATTTCTGGCGAACCAGTTGACATACGACAATGATTTTCCTTTTGAAAGATAGAACTCGACGAGACGAATAAACTGATAGCATTTAAAAAATTACTGTAGCTTTCAGTAGTTTTTTATTTAATCTTAAACGAAAAAATGAAGACACAAAATTCAACAAAGTGTAGCTAACGTTCCAGTGAGTTGATTAACTTCGTTTTTGTTTTATTTTGATCCTCTAGTTAAAACTTAAAATAAGTTTTTTTTTCATCTTTGTATGTTTGACGGTCGCTGAGAAAATCGAATTTGTCTTTTATAATGTCTCCATAAAATTATAAAAATCTCTCCCTTTCATTTTCTAATTTTCTAATTCAATAATTTCTTTCGTGATGCCACTCCCTAAAAAGCAGTACAATAATTAAAAAAAAAAAGGATAACACGTGTACTTTTGTTTTTATTAGTCAATAAAAATTGAAATTCAACTGACAGATTTTTGTACTTTTGAAACTGACGTCAACCTAAGCAGATAACGCATAATTTTCATAAATATATATATAAACTTTCTTGATTAATATTTTGTACTGCAGTAATAGACATAATGGAGCACAAATGAATTAATAGGAAAAAAACAGGGTAAATCCAAAGCTTCTGTTCAGGAGGTAAATGTAAGTTTTTTTTAATTATCATAAATACTTCACATACTAAGCATACCTTAAAAAACAAGTTGGAAATTGCTCGTCAAACGTGGCAAATGAGGTGCGTTCGTACTATAACTAGTTTTATAATTATTTTTTGCACCCCATATTGTACTGAATGTATATTTTTTTGCGCTTCATAAGTGCATAGTCTGTAACATCATTAAAATGCACTTACAATAATTTTTTCCCCATTCCCCGTAATGTAACGGAAAACTTTTGACTGTCCCTGTAATTAAACTATACATTCGATTTTAATAAAATTTGAAATGGCTCGACAAAATTTTGCAGCAATTATACATTTAAAATTTCAGACCATTCGGAAGGCTGTAAAATCATTAAAATGCATTTGCAATAATTTTTTCCCATTGGCCATAATGTAACAGAAAATTTTTGGGTGTCCCTGTCATTAAACTATACATCCGATTTTCATAAAATTGGAAATGGCTCAACAAAATTTTGCAGCAATTATATATTAAAAATTTCAGACCATTCGGAAGGCTGTAAAATCATTAAAATGCATTTTCTATAATTTTTTCCCATTGGCCGTAATGTAACGGAAAACTTTTGGGTGTCCCTGTAATTAAACTATACATCTGATTTTCATAAAATTGGAAATGGCTCGACAAAATTTTGCAGCAATTATATATTAAAAACTTAAGACCATTCGGAAGTCTGTAACATCATTAAAATTCACTTGCAATAATTTTTCCCATTGGCCGTAATGTAAAGAAAAACTTTTGACTGTCCCTGTAATTAAACTATACATCCGATTTTCATAAAATTGGAAATGGCTCGACAAAATTTTGCAGCAATTATATATTAAAAATTTCAGATCATTCGGTCGGGTAGTTTTTGCTCTGTTATATGCGGACGGACAGACAGACGGACGGACAGACGGACGGACAGATGGACAGACAGACGGACTGAACGACGACTATAGGTGCTACGTATTTATATAATTACGAACGCACCTAAAAAGCATCCCATCTATTTTAAATAAGGAAGAGATGTCGTATACGCACCAGTGTGCATAACTGGCGCGATAATGGCGTTATTTTGCCATACGGAAACTGAGCTATTGTTGTTTATTTATCAATTATTTTTTTATTTACTTTTATTTTATTTTTTAAAATTATATAAATTGTTTTGTTCTATAGTTATTAATTACATTTTTCTTTATGTATTGTTATTTCCTTTTTAAAATAATAGAAAGTAATTTAAAAATATATCTGTAACTGCTATTCGAAAACGCGGTTTTCGTTAAATTGGTGTCAGAAAAAAACCCCGCGCCAAACCCGTTGTGTATACGACATCTGTGCCTTAAATAATTAGGGTTTCGTTTAACTCTAGGTACTTTTGCTTGAGATATTGTTGAAAAGTACAGCAAAAATATACAGTACTACTTGATTATCCCGTCGACAAATTCGCCAAACTATTCGCCAAATGATACAAACTGACGTAATTTTTATTTTATATAACGGAAGAATAAATAAATAAGTAAAACATTAATAAAAATACTAATAAAAACTGGTCATATATGCTCCATATTGACGCGATTTTTTCTGACGCCAATTTGACAAAAACATCGTTAATATATCATCTATATCCGGGTTACCATATCAAGTAAAATAACGACACTTTGGCGCCAGTTAAGTACCCGGTGCGTATATGACATTGGCGGCGTCAAAAAAATCGTGCCAATATGCGTATATGACATCTGTGCCAAAACTTGAATTAAAAATCACTTGATGACGTAACAAAAACGTGTATCGTGTTTAATGTCAAGTGAATGTAACATTTACAATGATCCGTTATTGTCATTTAATCTTATAGTTTGGCGATAATTTTTTGGTCGACAGGATAATCAAGTTGTACCAAGTATGGTACAGATGTCATATACGCACCACGCTCGCGCGATATTTTTTCTGACGCCAATTTGGCGAAAACCTCGTTTTCGAATACCAGTTACATATATATTTTTAAAAAGGGATTAACAATAAATTTATAAAAGTTTAATTAATAACAATAGAACAAAACAATTTATATAATTTTAAAAAATAAAATAAAAGTAAATAAACATTTTATTAATAAATAAACAACAACATTCGGGTTACCATATCAAGCAAAATAACAAAACTTTGGCGCCAGTTAAGTACCCCGGTGCGGTGCGTATATGACATTGGCGTCAGAAAAAAATCGCGTCAACGTGATGTTCATATGACATCTGTGGCGGTTCAAGTACACTTCGGAACGTTACTTTGAAATCGGTGAGTTTCATCGCCAAAATCGCCAAGATGCTTAATGATCATCGCCACTGAATATATAAATGATGCCATATTTACAAACTTATAGGTCAAAATATAAGTGGAACCTCGGTTCACGACCACCTCTGTTTACGACCAGTTCGGTTTATGTCCAACTTCGATGATCAAAATTTGACTCGGTTGGCGTGCAATATCTCGGTTCACGACCAAAGCTGCCGAATAGTTCAGTTGGCAACCTTCACATAACTGTTGTTATTAGTCAAGTTTGGAGTAAGGTGTGCATATCAGAGTGCTTTGTGTACCTTTATTACTGTCAAAAAATTAACTTTTTGTTTTACTTTTACTCAGGTTTGCGCTAATATTAGCTCTCATTATGACTTCTAAGAATGAAAAAGTGCTTAGTGATAGCAGTAGTAAGAAGCTTAAGCGAATTACTGTTCAATAAAAGAAATTGTAGCAAAACATGAGAACGACGTTAGTATAACCGGTCTAGCTAAGCAATACGATGTGGCCTAAATCTTCGATTTTCACGCTAATCTATATATGTATTACGCTATCGTATGTGTCACAGAAATCACGATTATTTGTTAATTGTTTAATGGCAACGCTCCAATGAAACGTGTCTCATTGTTTATAGAACAGCATTTAATGCATCTCCATACCTATAAGTGGGGTTACCATAGGCTGGCCCCTGTTCTGTCGCCAAATAACGGCAAGTTTATCGCCAACTTGGCGATATATCACCAATTACCTATAGACTCCCATTGTAAACCAATAGGGTTTACTTGTTTAGAGAGAATCAACAAATTGAGATATTTTAATGCACCAAAAACTAATATCAGTTTAAGGAATTATATTAATTATATTTAAGGGAGCCCAAGTAAATTAAATTATGAATAAAAATAACTTGAATTTGATTTAAAAACTTTGAACCTCTTAAAACAGTGTGCATTACTTGGTTAACTAGTGCGTTATTGTGCGAAATAAGATAAAAGTATTGGGAATATTTAAAAGAACTCAGGTTTATTTATATTCAATATATAATTATCAAAAAATTTAAAAGACTAGTATTAAAAAATGCTCTGACGAGCACCAAAAAAAGGCTAATATGTTTTTAAGTATGAAAAAGGGTTTGACAAGTGCTTCTAATTGAGCATGAAAAAGGACAAGGGGTACCTTCTTGGCTGCAGCTCACTGTCAATGCCAACTTTGAAAAAATCATATTTGCGCTTATTCCATATAAAAAATAATCAGCCACAGTGACGATAAAAATGTGTAGTGTTAAGACACGGACAGTAAAGACGCAGCCTGATTAAATATGAATGTAAGGCGACACAGTACCAAAAATCTTAGTTCCTGCAGCGTATCACACTCATGCAGTGCCACCAAGCACTCCCGCAGTGTAGAACTGTACAGAAAACTGATTTGTAGTGCATTGTAGACTGATGCAGCACTCTGCATAGGAACAATTCCACATGGGCATGCATTACAATATAATGCATTCATTGATTGTTGAAATTATATCCAAGTGGATATGGCTGTAAGATGTACTATGCAGTACAACAGTGCATATGTAAATTATAAACGAACATTAGACGCATACACCTTTAATAAGGAAGTACAAAAGCACAATGTGAGTGTGCACTGAGGTTCAAATGCATAATAGGAATGTACAGTGTAGTATAATTTGTAGAGAAATAATGGTACACAGTGCACTGTACTAAGTTGCATTGCAGACGTATGTGCAGTACAATAGTGGAACAGTGCAGTTAACATGTAAAGCACGACGGAAAATTTTACTAAAGTACCGCGAATTTTTTTTTTTTGTATGGAATAAGCACAAATATGATTTTTTCAAAGTTGGCATTGACAGTGAGCTGCAGCCAAGAAGGTACCCCTTCTCCTTTTTCATGCTCAATTAGAAGCACTTGTCAAACCCTTTTTCATACTTAAAAACATATTAGCCTTTTTTGGTGCTCGTCAGAGCATTTTTTAATACTAGTTTAGATATACTTTGATATGAATTGGTGCTAAATTCATGTAATTTCTTGTACTATTTAAATGATTTAATTGATGTGATTTATATAGAAAAAAGTTTTGTGATGGCCACAGCATACTAGTTTTTATTTACTTGTATTGATGACTTTTAAGTTGCGTTTAATTGTTAGTTCCTATCTATAAACACTGTTTTGATGAGGTCTATAGATGTCTATAATGGTTAGAGTTGCAGTAAAGCTAGAGATCCTACATACACAACTTCTATGTTGTATAATATTTTAACAAGCTTCTGACTGTAAAATAGTCAATGAAACATCGTCTTCATTTTGAAACACCTATCCAATGATATATCCACTCAATAGGGTACGTAATTTTTTTTGTCTCCACTGCGATTTTGTATTTTACGGTCGCTAATTTGAATTTATGGAAACAAAACCTAGCCTATAACGATCGGACGATTATGACGAATTGATAGCGACCTCATTCATTAAAATCCATCCAGCCGTTGGGATATTTCGAGTGTATAAAGGAATCCACATATACAGATACGCGCGAAACACACAACCCTTCTTTTCAGTCGTGTAAAAAATAATTCGATGTAATTTTTTTCCGAAACTAGGACAGTTGTTTTATATAAATATGTAGCAAAAAATTAAAATTTTTACGGTTGATATTATTTTTTAAACTCTGTCCCTGGGTTGATTCCTTTCCGTCTTGTTAAATTATACAGAAAATCAGTTCAGATGCAGTCACAGAATTTTTGTAAACTTTTTTCTCATACAGAAGTATGATAGAGAAAGAATGGCTAAAATTCTTTGACAGGAAGTTTACTGCAGAATTTAAATTAGCATTTAAATATCAATTTCAAATATCATGGCTTTATTGGTAGTCTTACCGTCTACAAAGTTTATTCCTGCACTTTTCGAGGTAAATTATTATTATTTTTTTTAATCCAGTGTAAATAACTGTTTTTAAAAATCAATGAACATTGTGTCTATTACTTAGTCTTAACATGATTTGCCTAAAAATAGTGGTAATTTTCCTTACCGTCCCATCCTTACCATTCCTTTTTTTTCCATTACCGTTCCATTTTTCCTATACCATCACCTTCACCCCCCCCCCTTTTCCATCCTTCTTTAACACCCCTTTAAGACAATGTTATACCAAAATTTTGTACTAAAAATACTACATTGTTATTATTTCTTATTTGAATGTAGGTACTATGCAAATTCATTATAAGTAAAAATTTAGAAGAAAATAAAAAGTTATAGTGGTAAAATAATAAGGAAAATTAAACTCGCAAGTTTAACTTAAAACTCAGTTAAATAAAAAAAAATTTTCGCTGCTGACCATTTTTTCTTTTTTTTGAATCATTGTGGCATTCGTCTATCAGATTAAAATGTCATTTAGCAAGTTTAATTTCAACGGATTTTTATTCCCGAAAGAGAATGCCCTATATCTGTTTCTGAATACCACTAAATATTTAATTTTAGTTGATGAAATTACTGGCACTTAGTTTATATATTTAATTTGCACTTAGAGATCTGATTTATATATTTCTGGATGGTATTAAATATTTAGATTCGCTTCATGAAATTGCTTGCACTATCTTATATAGAATATGCAATTGGAAATTTGAAATATACGTTTCTGTATGCTACTAAATATTTATATTCACAGATGAATTTTCTCGCGCTATCTTATTATATAGAATTTGCTCTTGGAAATTTGCTACATCTAGTTCTAGATTCCACTAAATATTTATGCTCAACCGATTAAATTTCCGCCTTTATCGTTGTACATAAATTTGCAGTTACAAATAGTATAAACATTTTTGCTTGCCTTTAAATATTTAAAATGTCATGATGAAATTTGCTGCTTTGCCGTTATGTGTGAAAATTTCATTTAAATTTCAGAAATATCTATTTCTGAAGGACATTAAGAATTTAAATAAATTTTATGAAATTTCTGGTACAATATTTATATATAGTATATGCGCTTAAAAATCTGATATATTTATCCTGCGTGTCATTAAATAATTAAATCACAAGATGAAATTTACAGCCCTATCTTTACATATAAAATTTGTTCATAAAATTTTAATTTAATTATTTTCAGTTGCTCTTAAATGCTTAAGTTCCTTTACCCACAAAGTTATAAGTAGGACAATTATCACATGATGCTTCGTAAATTACAAATAAAATTTCCCTAACAACAAACAACATAACAGCATTATCTCTGGTTAATTTTAGCAGTAATTTTCATTAATAGTAATAAAGATGAAATATGACGATGAAGTAAATGATTTTGAAAACGTAATTGTTTTCGCATTAAACGCAATTTAAATTTATGTACAGTAGAAAAACAGAAATTTATTTGTGTTAAAAATTGTAAATAAAAGAAACTGTTGTAGATTGAACAAATACAAACTGCGTGTTTTCTTTCCCTTATCCTTAAATCTGAAAAATTTCAAAATTAAAATTCTCTCATTGTAAACAAATGAATGCGTAAAAATGTGCTTTTATTTATATTTGTAATTTATATGTATTTGTTTATTATATATAGGGGAGACTAGGGAGGGTTGACCCACTTTTTACAAAATTATTTTTTATTTTTAAAATATTGAACGTAGAATAAAGTTTTATATATCATTTTATTCGATATACAATCAGTTATCAAAAGAAAATTACGACATAAGTGTAGCATATAAGAAATTTGAAAAATGATTGATTTTAATCATGAAAAAATAATGGGTCAAGGCTCCCCACGTATGGGGCGGTTGACTCACTATATGGGAGGTTTGACCCGCTTTGTTTTATATTGCAATATTTGTGAAAAAAAAATAAAATCAGTTTAAAAAATGCAAAATAACTTTATACTACATGCTTTAATTATTATAAAAAAAAAAAAATATTTTTTTAAATATGATACCTAAACAAACGTGTTGAGACGCCATCGCAAATCAGAGGAGAAAAATTTTGTTCTAAACAGGATTTTGTCTGAGCAGGTATAATTGTATAGCAGGGAAAATGAAATTTTAACATTTAAGGCAGTATTCTGTTAGAGAAACTTTCCGTTTTCATAGTGTTTCATTTCATTATGTACTGATTTAGGAGCCCCTGTCCCGCTTTTTTTTCTCCTTGTCCTATTTTCTTGACGCTCGACATGACAATGTCAACTATGTGACAACTCTAGATGTCACATAGCTTGGCTTCACCTCACTGTAGTCACCCTGGTGAAATTTGTCTACATACCTTCCTAAAGTTTTTCGATCGATGCAATGTTCTTTTGCAGCCGTATGAGTACTTAACTTATCATTAACATGATTTAAACCTTTAAAGGGCAAAGTAATTTCAGTACTAAAATGTTCAAATAAATAACTGGCACCGAAATGTATGTACAAATTTATTTGGAAATACGGAAAAGGCTATATTTCACATACATATTAAATGGAAAAGATTTTTCAAAATTCTAGTGCCATTGTGACGTTTTGGAATTAAAATTAAGTGGTTTTATAAGCATACCTCTACCACTGAAAGGGTTAAGACTGTTGCTTTCATCCTTTCTAGTCTTTCCCACTGTTTCTATTTACCTATTGTAAGTAATATTTAAATGGAAAAAAGTTCCTATCAACTTTCCCATTTTCTAGCATTTTTTCACAGCTATCTTTAGTCAGTTTTAAACATTTTCTTTTCCATGACACCATTTTACTGTAGCTTTATCGAATAAATTTACATTATTTTATATATATAACCATTAATTTTTCATTATGCACGGTCCAAATAAAAATATTACCAAAACCGCTCAATTAATGGAGCCTTTAGCATCTGGTCAACCCTCCCTCACATTGACTGAGTCAAGCGTCCCTACATAGACATTTTCTAAAGAAGAGCACATTGTTATGTTAAGCCTAACTTACTGTACAATCTTTATGCCTGGAATGAAAGCTCGATATTTCTGCATTACTTTAAACCTACTTACTTAAATTAATATGAAATAATTTACCTGAAAAAAGCTTACAAAATATTTCTAAAAAACACAACTTTGAGGTTGGAAACACCTCCCCATTGATTTTTTACACACCTATTTCAATTATTTCTATGAAACGAAGACTGTCGTTTAAGCATTCCAGTAGCTTTGGTTGACACCTATTGATAAAACTCTGAAATCCTTTTAAATATGAAAAATTATGGGTGGGTCAAGCCTCCCGTATGGTCAACCGTCCCTAGTCTCCCATATTTGATCTATCTATCAGTTTTAAAGTTCCATTTACCGAATGCTTTTCGGTTTTAAAATATTTTTTTTTCCGGTTTATATAAAAATTGGCTTTCGGCGGACCTTAAAAACCTTTCCGTTCCCGCGTTAGGCAGATTTCGGCTTATGGAGCACGTATTAATATTATTTTCAATGGATTCGCCGGGGCTTGAAAGCCTTTCCGCGGTAAGCAGATTTCCGGCTTATACAGAGTCCACCTTAGACAGATTTTACAGTATTTTTATTGTCTGAAAAATTGTCACGAAATAGCGATATGGGAAACTCTTAAACAAAAAATCAAAATAAATAAATACATTTTTACAGAAACATAAAATCAAATTTACCTTGATAAAAAAAAAAAAAAAAAAAAAAATGCTTACTGCTTCAAAGAGTTTACTGCTTCAAAGAACTTACTGCTTCGTCTTAATAGATTTATTCTGTCTAATGTATAGATATAATACATATAACTGAGTTATGCATGTAATTATTTCTATAAATATTACACACTGCCCTGAGTTTTGATTTTAAAGAAAAGGAAACAAAAAAAAAAAAAAAAAAAAAAGGATTTTGTAATCATAGCACTTTTTTTTCCAAAGAGATATTGATTAACAAAGAGAATGTCAAACTTTTTAAACATATTCCCCGATGGAAAAATAATATTTACTCTTTTTTTTTATAGTTCCTGATGAAAGTTTGATGAATATTAAGTGAAAAACAATACTAAAAGAAAAATATGTATTCAAACAAACTTTTCCAAGCCTTTCTTAAAAAAGATATATTGATTTTGCATTATGAAACACGTTTATTATTGTGGAACGTTCTTCTAGTACTTTAATTTCTAAAAACAATTTTAATACACATGAAATAGTCTTACAAGAAGGAAAAACCATGCGTTAAGCACATATTACGAAACACTTTCCAACACTTCCAGACAACTTTAAGAAAACTCACAGATCATTAATATAAAGATGATGTCTAAGCAAACAATCGGGAAAACATATAACACATTTGAAAATACAGTTTCAGGAATTACCATCCATAGTCGAAAAAATATAAAAATTATTTTGTGAAGACCTGTATATGATGTATAGATTTGTACATATACTACATAGTATGCTAAACTAGTTCAGTTAGGAAACGCATAGCACAGTTGAAAATTTATCTTCAGAAATTTCCGTCAATGACGGAAATGTAATCGAGATCTTTTGTGTTGTCTTGTATATGATTTATAGAACTTATACGTGCAAAGTAATAGGCAAAAAATTAGTTAAATTTAAAAACGCGTACCATAACCGAAAATGCACTTCCAACTATTATTGTTAATAGACAGTAATGTAACCGAAATATTTTGTGTTTCCCTGTAAATGAACGATAAACGAAATGAACGAATCTACTCACACCTTATTCTGCAGTAAGCCTCTTGCAGTACACCTCAAAGATTAATATCAATTTCAATATGTTTGAAATAGTGTAAAACCATTAAAATACACCGCAAATGATTTTTCCGCATAGACCGTAATGTAACTTAATTCTTTTGAGTGCCCCTGTAAATAAACAATGAATGATATGCACACCTTATTCTATTATAAGTCTCTTGTAGTATTCCTCAGTGATTCATACGAATTTCAATATGTTTGAAGTACCGTAATATCATTAGAATACACCGAAAACTATTTTCTCCATATACCGTTATGTAACGGAATTATTTAAATGTCGCTGTAAAGGAACTATAAATGCTGCACACTCCATTCTCAATACTGAACATGCCATAGTAAATCTCGATAGCATATATATCAATTGCATGGAAATCCGAGTATATTTACGTAAGCTAGAGCTCGGACAAACGGCAGACAGACAGACAGACAAACCGAATTCATAAACAGTTTTCAACGTAACTGAAAAGTTTTAATAATGCTAAAATATAACATAAATAAACAAGAACGAAAAATTATGCGCCCACCATGATTTTTCGATGATTTCTCGTCCATTATGAAACACTTTTCAACACATTTAGAATACTGTAACAAGACTTTTACAGCTTATTAAGGTGAAAGGTGATGTCTAAATATACAAGGTTCAACTAGGTGAGGAGGTCTACCCAAGGCCTAAAGCTCTATTATACAATTCAGACCACGTATAACGCATGTGAAAACCCAATATCTGCAATTACCATTAATAGTAAGAAACATATCAGATGTCTTTTGTGAAGCCCCGTATATGATTTATAGATTTATATGTATACTACATAGTATGCTTAAAGTCAGTACAGTTAAGCGCATAGCACAGCCGAAAATCTCTATTGAGCAATTTCCGCCCATAAACGAAAATGAACTGCAGATCTTTTGTGCTGCCCTGTATATGACCTATAGAATTTATACACACCAAGTAATATGCAAAAAATTGTTAAATTGTAAAACGCGTACCACAACTGAAAACGTACTTCCGGAGTTATTGTTCATAGGCAGCGCTGTAGCCAAATTCTGTTGTGTGTTCCTGTAAATGAACGATAAGTTATATGCACACCAGATTCTGCATTAAGTGCATTGCATCACACATCCGTGATATATACAAATTTCAATATGTTTAATATAGCGTAATATCATTGAAATACACCAATAACAATTTCCCCCATAGGACATAGACCATAATATAACGTAATTCTTTTGATTGTACCTGTAAAGGAACCGTAAAGGCTACACACTTCATTTTCAATGGATGTGATGTTGCGATTTTTATCGATATGGCAACCCCGACGAGTAACGTGTTCTGGCAACTTCGTTTTTCAGCGAGATTGTGTTTTGAAATAACTTCAACCACGGATTTAGATGGTTTGACACTGTTTTTATGTTGTGATTTTGATTGAATTTGAGTTTGATCAATTTATATATTTGAATATGGCTTCTGTAATTGTTCATCTGTTTACTGTTGTTTTTCATATAATTAAAAAATATCGTGAAATTTTGAAGAAAAAAGGAGGTTTGTTTTGAGTGTGTAGTCTTAGGCCTATTTTGTGAAATGAAGGTGATGGTAGCAGGTATTTTGTCCTTGAGCTTTCAAGAAAGGAGATGTCTGTTAAGGTATGTTTATAATTTTATGCATATTGTGTTGTAATGTTTTATATTAGCCGTTTATTGTATATTTCTGATGCATTTTGTGCATTTTTGAGATTGCTGCACAGCAACATACGTGCATTTACTAATTGTCGCTTTAACGAGTTTCGTGCATTTTTCAGATTGCTGCAGAAGTAGTTTGCTGAATCCAGTGATTTTTTTTCGGTTTGTGAACACGTAGCGTTCATACTTACATTTACTAATTGTCGCTTTAAGGAGTTCCTGCATTTTTCAGGTTTATATTTTCTTATTTACGTTTTATTTTTGTTAAGCCTAACATGCCCAAAAATCGGTGCTTGGGGACATTTACTACTTGGCGGAAAAAGGGTTTTCACGCCAAGAAAAAATCCAAGATGGCAGCCGAGGGAATATATGACATGTGTTCCAACTTCAATATGAGCTTCTCCTGTTGTCCTGCAAACATCTAAGCGGTAGTGTCGATCTCTTTCCAAGTGTGCTTTAAACTGGTTAAACCAATGAACAGTGGTTTTGTTTGTAAGTGGATCGCCTCCATACGTACACTCTAAAAACGACATTTTCAAAACTGAGCAAAAAATACTCAAATCTGAGTATGCCGCATAGTCAAAATGTCTCCAAATCAAAATCACTCAAGTTTGAAACATAGACATACTCAAATATGAGCACATGACTCGTTATTTATGATATTTATTCATGATTATAGATTATGTTTGTATTTATATATTGTTGATGGTTGTCAAATTCCACCTGCGAAGTCTTTCTCTTACGAATTTATCCATTCTTCGGTTCAAACTCTACGCTTCTGCGATTACATTACGACAGTTTTTAAGTGTTTTTCTGCGAACACGATAAAAATATAGCTCGCAACAATGCATATTATAAAATATTTTCTGAAAGGAGCATCTCGTTTGAAATCGTAACAAATCAAATAATAGGAATAAATTCAACTACCCTGGTGAAGTTTACTACATTTAACGAATAAAAAGTAATTTTGATTGAAACTGAGTATTTCGGGTACTTCAGAATTGAAAGCATTGAATCGTCATATTTGAACCAAAAAGTTTCATAGCAAGATGAAAACATCGATTTACTCAGATTTGAAAGTGTCATTTTTCTCAGTGTACGGCAAAATGATGTTGTACCACAATAATAGATTTAAACTCGGAAAAACCACGACACGAGTGAGCTTTCTGCTGTACACTAGAGGTCTGCACGGCCCGAGCTTGGCCCGGGGCCCGTGCCCGGCCGGTTCGGCGAAATGAAGGCGAATTTTCAAACGGGCCGGTCCGGCAGAATTAGGACAATTTTTTCAACGGGCCGGGCCGACAGACAAAATACACGGCCGGGCCAGGCTGGCAAAAAAATTGAACGGACCTGCAGGGCCTGGCCGATAAAAAAATTAATCGGGCCTATCGGTCCGATATAATAATTTAAGCAAAACAGATAAAATACGAACCATTTTTAATGAATATGACTTTCTCGGGAAGTAAAAATGTGCGTCATGAGCCGATGCGAGTTTAACAACATCAATACAGAAATGTAATATGTCCATCGTAGAGATTGGCACCGTACAGTTACATGATGTCTGATCTCGGGTTTAATTTTTTAAGCCGACTCGTGTCGGGACGGAACTGGTCCTAATCGTTCTCAGGATGTGCACGGCAGGCATTATGTTTTGTGAAAGTATTAATTGCGATAATGGACTTCTGTTAACAGTATCTTTGAAATATACCTTAAGGGTGTATTCGAAAAAATATTTTTCCACCCTCAATAGCTCGAATTTTTCTGAGACATTTTCAGACTCATTTTTAAAACTAAAAGCATGAAACTTGCTGAGGTGATTTTTGAAGATATAGAGGAGACTAGGGAGGGTTGACCCACTTTTTACAAAATGATTTTTTATTTTTTAAATATTGAATGTAAAAGAAAGTTTTATATATCATTTTATTCCTTATACAATCAGTTATCAAAATAAAATTGCTTCATAAGTGTAATATGTAATAAATTTGAAAAATGATTGATTTTAAACATGAGAAAATATTGGGTCAACGCTCCCCACATATGGGAGGGTTGATCCACTATATGGGAGGCTTGACCCACTTTGTTTTATATTGAAATATTTGTGAAAAGAAATAAAATCAGTTTAAAAAAAAGCAAAGTAAATTTATGCTACATGCTTTAATTTTTATTGAAAAAATATTTTCGAAAATATGATGCTTAAACAAACCTCTTTAAACGCAATCGCAAGTCAGAGGAGAAAAATTTTGTTTTAAACAGGATTTTTTCTCAGTAGATATAATTGTACAGCAGGGAAAATGAAATTTTAATAGTTAAGACAGTATTCCGTTAGCGACAGTTTCCGTTTTCATAGGGTTTCATGTATTATTATGTCCGGATTTAGGAGCCATTTTCCAGCTTTTTTCGTCTCATTGTCCTACTTTTTGTGACACTAGACCTGACAACTCTAGTTGTCACATAGCTTGGCTTCATCTCACTGTATTCATCCTGATGAAATTTGTCTAGATAACTTCCTTAAAGTTTTTCAATCAAGACTATGTTCTTTTGCAGTCGCATGAGCACTAAATTTATCATGAACTTTTTTTAACCCTTTTAGGGGTTAATTAGTACTAAAATGTAGAAACAAATGACTAGCACCGGAATTTATGAACAAATTTATTTGAAAAAAGGAAAAGGCTATATTTCACATACATATTAAATGGAAAAGATTTTAGCAAAATTCTGGTGCTACTTTGGCGGTTGGGAATTAAAATTAAGTGGTTTGATAAACATACCACTGCCCCTGAAAGGGGATAAAACTGCTGCTTTCACACTTTCTAGTCTTTTTTAGTATTTTCACTGTTTCTATTTACCAATTGTCAGTGATATTTAAATGGAAAAAAGTTTCTATCAACTTTCCCATTTATATTTCATTAAATTTTTTCTTGCAGTGGATACTGTAGAAAATTTTCACATCTTTCTTTAAACAGTTTTATACATTTTCTTTTCCATCACCTCATTTAACTGCAGCTTTACAGAATAAATTTACATTATTTTTTATATATAACCATTAACCTTTCATTATACCCATGTATAATAAAAGGATTTCCAAAACCACCTGATTAAGGGAGCTTTGACCATCTGGTCAACGCTCCCTCACATTGATTGGGTCAAGCCTCCCCACATAGTCCTTTTCTAAAGAATGAGGAATTTGCACACATGGGGGATTTGATCATTTATATATTTTTCTGATAGTTGCACATCCACTGTTTTCAAAAATGTTTTCAAAAACGTGAAAAAAATATCTATACTATTAAATAATTTGTCCTAAAAGTAAGCTAAAATCACGTCGCTCCAAATCGGGGCGTGACTTACTATGACGTCACAGTTCACGACAGGCAAGCGGAACGGATAGGAAAGAGATACTAGGTTTTGGAAATAAAGGTTCGAAATTTTTAAACTACTGATTTTACAAATTTGGTTCTTTCGCATCTGGATGTTATTTTGTACGTTGATTTATAAAATGTCAATTTGAAAAAAAAAAAGGAACGCTAAGTTTATGAAAAAATCGATTTTTAAACTCATTAAAAGTCTTTTCACATAGAGAGAGTTGACGGGATATTGTTAAAATTAGGAAAAATAAAGAACTGATCGCTTTTAAACTTTGACGTTGTTTTTAACGCATAATAAAGATTTTATAAATTTAAGATGAGTTGATTTTTGGTGGTGGTGGTGGGGGGGGGGGTCTCTTTTTTCTTCAGATTAACTGTTTATTGCGTTTTAAATGCGATTTTTCATTTAACACTCAAATAAATATTATTTTTTAACATTAGATATTTGAAAGAGTGGGAAATGCAGAGGGAGGGGAGGGGAGGGTCATCCGGGGAGGAGCTATTTTCTAAATTTTGAGTACACGCCTCATGTGACATATCGTTAGAAAGGTGTATGAAAACTTATTCATATTATGCACATCCGGTGCCCCCCCCCCCCACTTCGCCCTCTGGGGGCACTTTTGTAAATTTTTAGGTTTTTTACAAGAATTTTCAGTGCGTGCGCAGCACGTGGTGCTATACGATGCCGCAGGCAGCGGGGATGTGGTTCGCGTTTTTTTTTTCCTGTTGATTTTTTTTTTTAAAGGTTATGCAGTATTGTCGAAGCACGCCTGCTACACGGTGTCATAGGCAGCGGGACCTAAAGTATTTTTATGTTGAAAAGTAAAAATTGAATATTAAAATTTTTTTGAGTAGTTTCAGTATTTTTACGTTTTATAATCTCTATTAAGACACGACAAAATATTGTTTCGAAATAAATCCTTTATTTTTTAAACCTAGTCCCTAACTTAATAAAAATGTACACTTACGCAATAAATTTTTTTTTACTTCCTGTCCTGAAATAAAAACTAACATATTTGTGTGTGTCATATCTTTGACGTTTCTTCGTTTTACCTATTTAATCATCAATAAAACAGGGTTATTGCTTATTAATCTTTACAGATACAATATACGTATGAAATCTACTACAGAGTGTTTTTGTTTGTTTTTAAATACGAATGAGTACATTATAAATATGAATGCTTTTTTTTTCTCTTGAGTAACTATTTATCCAATCAATTAATGTTCTAAAATAGTAATATTTAAACAAAATCAAACATAAAGTTACTGAAAAATGATCTTCACAAGATCAAAGAGATGATGTATTAGATAAATTAGGATTTTTCTTGTCATCTCTCTTCATAGCTTTAGTCCATGATTTTCTAATGGCAGGGTCTTTTGGCACACTGAAAAACAACTTTTCGCTAGAAGTTACTGGTTGTATTAGTGCAGAGTGGTACAATATAGTACAGTAAAACCTCCTTAAAGCGACCACGTTTCATTCTAATAAAAATTGAATTCGTTTCGAGAGGTGACCTCTTAATGGAGGTCATGTTTAAATCTAGATTTTAATTGTTGAAGAAAAATAGAAATAATGTTACTAGAATTTATTTTTCACATTAGGAAAAAATATAAAAATTTAAGTATCAAAATAAAAGTTAATTATATAAGTTAATTACTGCAGTGTTTAAAAATGAATGTATTGACGTTTGCTTTGGTTTTACAGTTTTATCTTTCATAACTTTTATTTCCAAGTCCTTTCAAAGTTCAGTAAATAAATGCATTTTTTTTTTTTTTTTTTTTTTTTTTTTTGGACGGGAACAAATAATGATATTTTCATTAATTTATCTATTTCTTTGAGAGTTTCCTAACAGAATGGGGTAGGGGAGTTTATTGATCGTTATTCTTAATTCGCCATCAGAGTTAACTTCATTGTCTAGAAAGGCATAAAGGGGTTTAAACACTTAAAAGTTACCGGAATAATAATAAAAAAAAAATCTAAACTTAGTTTAGAAGTTTAAAGCCCCTCGGAATTATTTTTCTAATAAAACCTTCTTCAAGTGACAGGAAAAAACGGAATTTGTTTCCTTTTCTCCAAAGAAATTGGTCGCTCATGGAGAGAGGTCAGCTGGGATGGTCTCTGAATGGAAGTAAAATTAGTATTGAGCCTATGGGAATAAATTTCGTTCAATGAAAAAATGATCGTTCAGGAGGTGGTCGCTTAATGGAGGTGATCGCTTAATGGAGGTGGTCGCACAGAGAGGTTTCAAAGTATTTATAATATGACTTTGTGTTCTCAGTCATAATAATTTTAGAAACAGCAATATTTAAAATGAGCAAGTTGAAAAGCGACACACGTAAAGAATAACAGTCGTTTGTTGTCATGAACTGTGACGTCAGATGTATTACGGGAGCGTTTTCGGGATACGGTAAATAGTGCGATATTAAAACAATCATAAGTCAGTAATAAAAGCTCAAAATAAAAAAAATATGCAGGGTATCCTTCTTATTTTTTCATGTACTATTGTTTCGTGATAAAGTTAGAAAACGTGCAAATTCTCCATTGCACATTGTTATGTTAAGCCTAACTTACTGTACAATCTTTATGCCTGTAATGAAAGCTAGATATTTCTGCATTACTTAAAACCTATTTACTTAAATCTATTATCTATTTTATCTGAAAAAAGCTTACAAAATAGTTTTTAAAAACACAACTTTGAGGTTGAAAACGCATCACATTTGATTTTTTCTACACTTATTTCGATCATCTGTATGAAACAAAAAGACTGTTGTTTGAGCGTTTCAGTAGCATTCGTTGACTCCTATTCATAAAACTCTGAAATTATTTTAAATATGAAAACTAATGGGTGGGTCAAGTCTCCCGTATGGTCAACCCTCCCTAGTCTCCCCTATATAAGAGGCCGTGTGATTTAATTTTAGGCTCACTTAATTAGAATTTGATTTTTAAACAATTATTTTCTCAGTATGACCCTTTTTTTCATCCCCAGATCTCCCGCTTTGGAAAATTCGGCTCAAAACGCCAACTTTGACAGCATTTTTTGCAATATTTTCTGCGTTTATCGAAAAATCGAGAAGCACGGCACATTATGTAGTTTCTAAATAACATAATTTCCGAGTTTGATGCGTTTGAGAGCAAAAATGGATTTAAAAATAAATCAGAAAATAAGCAGTTTGGATTGGAATACACCCTTAAGATGGTTCTCATATTCACTGCTCAACAATGCAAAACTTTTAGGCACATTTTCTGACTCATTTTTAGCTATAAAGGCATACAATTTACAGGCTTGACTATTGAAGGCCTGAAATCGAATAGCTTTTTCCATTTTTAATAAATTACTTACAAAAATGAGAGATTCTTGTCACGTGACTGTACGTTTTTTTCCTTTCTTATGCTATCGCTTCCGGAAATTCGATTCAAAACGCTAACTTTGGCAGTATTTTCTGGAAGATATATTGCTTTTATCTAAGAAAAAAAAACGGCATTTACGTAGTTTCTGAATAAGATTACCTGCGACTCTTACGTGTTTTCGAAAAGAAATTAACTCATAAACGCGTCGAAATATACCTCTTTTGGATTTGAGAAAAACCTTAAAAATCAGAGAAATATCTTCACAAATCTACTTTTTATTATACAGCTTCAAAAGTTATCATGTTTTTAACCCTTTATTCTAAACTACATTAATTTTTTAATGAATCCTTATTTAAATTTTTAAACGTCTGTAGAGACGATGACTAAAATACTGTAAGTATTCGTTAATGTTTATCATTGTGTGTTTTCTGGTTTGCAAACACATAATAATCTAAAATATACAGTAAAATGTTCCCATAAATATGTATGTAGTATTCATTAAAATAATCTTAATTGTATGTCGAGAAAAAACGGAATTTTTTGTAGAAATTGAGCAGGGCCGGGCCTGTTTTCACTGATTTTTGTACGGGCCAGGCCGGGCCGGGTCCGGGACTGGAAATTCCGGCTCGTGCAGACCTCTACTGTACACTCTCCATGATTGCTGTGAACTGAGTGATAAGTGATAAGTGAAATGGCATTGCGTCTCGACGTGGCATCAGCGCATGCGCGCAGTCACGTCAAGGTCAACGCAATCTAAAGCCCTTCAGATGTTCTAGAATTTGACGTTGGTTTCGTACCGATTGATTGCACATTTCTCGTGCAATTTAATTTTTAAATCAGGAATACCTTTTTCGATGACCCTGTATATACAGTCATTCAAAAATTATCCGTGAACATTCGAAAAATAAAATTAAGAAATACATGCGGAGGAAATGGTATATCGTGTTTATTTTAAGGTCTGAAAAAAATGTAGCCTTTAAAATGTATTGTTATGGTTTTCATTCATCTCTTTTTCATACTATTCTTCAAGCCATAATTTATTAAACTGAGAACCCTTTTCACCTCATTTCTTTATACTCGTTGAAACACCCACTCTTTGTTTGGTACCAAAAGCAATAACATAGCACATGTGTCATTCTGTATTCATTAGTATTGAGAATGGAGCAGCCAGGGAAATTTAGATGTCTTTTGTGCCCGGTATGAAATAATGTAGGGAATGCAGATAACAAAGTCAGAATCCAAACAGAGCAAAAGCGAGAAATCGAAGTCATAGTTAATAATGTTTCTGAGTCCATGAACGATTACGACTGGAGAAAATTCTGCAAAAATTGTTGTAATAGTTACAGATAATCGAAGATCACCATTATATTTAGATAGATGGAAAATAATGGTCATCAATTTCAGCTTCGGCAAAGAAAAAAGAAAGGAAGTTATATGAATGATTTTTATCCCAATTCATTTATTAGAAATATCGATTACCAGAAAAGAGAGAGCTTTTGCGTGCGAAGGAGCTACTAACTGGTTCTTTTACTTTTCTGTATCGAATAAACTAGAAAAGACAGAGAGTAGATATCGGGAAAGTTTAACAGACAAAAAGAGAATATGAATATAGCTTCATTACCAGAAAAGTCATTTATAATGGTTTAAGCAAAATGAAGAGAAGCTTTTATTGTTATATTTTCCTGATTATATATTGTACAATGTATATTTATGTGATTTGGAAATGCTATTTTGTGTGATAAAGCATTTTAAAAATATAATTCTAGTGATTAGCATAAAGCAAAAGTTTTTTTCTTGAAGAACGCAAGAAACTTTCTCTTCAAGGTCTTCCAGCTGGCACATTAATGAAAAGATGAATTCTAGCCAATTTTTGTTTTCTAAGAGTTAAGTTGGAATTCAAAATCTTCCTTGATTTCTTTTAAAGAAAATTGAACAAAGTCAAGATCCCATTAAAAAGTTTTTCCCGAAAAAATTTTTGAGTCTTTAAGAGAATCTTGAACAAATATCAAAATGAACTAAAAAATGAAATAAATTTACAAATTATCATTTAATTTGTAATAAAAACGTGCAATTTCTTTTTTTGAGTGTCATTATTTTGTTAATAACATAATGGTTTATGCGTATTTTGGAAAGGCTGAAGAAGCCACCTATTATTAAAAAAAAATACATATCGATAATTATAGTAATTCTAATAAATTATTGCAGTATAACATATCTTAAAAATCTGAAAATTCACACATACTATTTTTAAATGTGCATATTTTTTGTTGATTTTCTATAAAATATATAGTTACAATGAATATACAAAAAAAAAATGACAACAGATTCCAAGTCTGCAGGCAAGAAAAAAATCTAACTTTATTCTCCTAATTTTGATTATTTACATTGATGCCTCACAACATGAGACATGCAATAGCAACATTACTAAAAAAATGGGATAGAATTTAAAGCAATATGACTGCAGAACAATCTAATAAAATTTGGGAACAAATATTCTTAAAATCTTTCAAACTCTCTATAAATCTTTTTTATGTTGTAAATGCTATTGTAGATAAGAATGTAAAAAAGTATTTATCCTTCCACTTTTTTCAAACCCTTTGATTCCTGATCAATATTGGAAACTATTTTTATATATAATCGTGCCAAAATTTGCAAAAACAATTCTTTGTGGTAGTGTTCTTTTGTAAATATCTTAGTATAAGTGTATGGTATGGCATAAGGTATTTTTCAAAGAGTGCTACGAATGGAATAAAAAAATATTCCACTGGAACGTAGATATCTTAATCCGAAATCAAAGGGTTAATGGTAGCTTCGAATGTCTCGAGAGAAATTTTATCGTATCATGACACAATATCCTAGTATAAATGTAGTGGCATCCCAACCCGAAATCAAAGGGTTAATGGTAGCTTCGAATGTTTAGAGAGAAATTTGATCCTATCATGACACAATATCCTAGTATAAATGTAGTGGTATCCCAAACCGAAATCAAAGGGTGAATGGTAGCTTCGAATGTCTCGAGAGAAATTTGATTCTATCATGATACAATATCCTAGTATAAATGTAGTGGTATTCCAACCCGAAACCAAAGGGTTAATGGTAGCTTCGAATGTTTAGAGAGAAATTTGATCCTATCATGACACAATATCCTAGTATAAATGTAGTGGTATCCCAAACCGAAATCAAAGGGTGAATGGTAGCTTCGAATGTCTCGAGAGAAATTTGATTCTATCATGATACAATATCCTAGTATAAATGTAGTGGTATTCCAACCCGAAATCAAAGGGTTAATGGTAGCTTCGAATGTTTAGAGAGAAATTTGATCCTATCATGACACAATATCCTAGTATAAATGTAGTGGTATCCCAAACCGAAATCAAAGGGTGAATGGTAGCTTCGAATGTCTCGAGAGAAATTTGATTCTATCATGATACAATATCCTAGTATAAATGTAGTGGTATTCCAACCCGAAATCAAAGGGTTAATGGTAGCTTCGAATGTTTAGAGAGAAATTTGATCCTATCATGACACAATATCCTAGTATAAATGTAGTGGTATCCCAAACCGAAATCAAAGGGTGAATGGTAGCTTCGAATGTCTCGAGAGAAATTTGATTCTATCATGATACAATATCCTAGTATAAATGTAGTGGTATTCCAACCCGAAACCAAAGGGTTAATGGTAGCTTCGAATGTTTAGAGAGAAATTTGATCCTATCATGACACAATATCCTAGTATAAATGTAGTGGTATCCCAAACCGAAATCAAAGGGTGAATGGTAGTTTCGAATGTCTCGAGAGAAATTTGATTCTATCATGATACAATATCCTAGTATAAATGTAGTGGTATTCCAACCCGAAATCAAAGGGTTAATGGTAGCTTCGAATGTTTAGAGAGAAATTTGATCCTATCATGACACAATATCCTAGTATAAATGTAGTGGTATCCCAAACCGAAATCAAAGGGTGAATGGTAGCTTCGAATGTCTCGAGAGAAATTTGATTCTATCATGATACAATATCCTAGTATAAATGTAGTGGTATTCCAACCCGAAACCAAAGGGTTAATGGTAGCTTCGAATGTCTCGAGAGAAATTTGATCCTATCATGACACAATATCCTAATATAAATGTAGTGGTTTGAATAGATTTAACAAAAAGTCCACGTGGATGTATATGTCGAAGGGTAATTGAGAAATCCGGCTCTTTGCAAACAGCCTAGGCTGTTTGCAAAGAGCCGGGCTAACTGGAGAATCCATCTTCCTTTTACCAATTAGCCTGATATTGTTCAGGCTTATTGCAAAGATCCTAGAAAGCGTTAGGCTAATTGAAAAATGACCACTTATCATCCGATCAGGGTGAGGCTATCAAAGCCTGAGAAGCTTATGTGCCCGCCGATTTTGTATGTACGTGTGTAAGTACGTACGTGCGAACGTAGGTACGTAACGCAATAACTCTTGATAGAAAAATCCGATTTGCTTCAATTTTTTTTTCTAGGTTCATTCAGATAAGGTTCTTCCCTGATTAGTTTTTGGAGTTCATTGATTAAGGATAAAGGGGGAAAGGGGGGCTAGTCCCCCCCCCTTAATTTATATAAATGGGTTTTCATGCAGAAATATTCGATTTGCTCCAAATTTGGTATACCGGTTTATTAAGTTAAGGAGCTGCCCTGATTACATTTGGAAGATCATTATATGTATAAAGGGGGGAATGGGGAACGATTGCCTCTGCCCTTAATTTAGATAAATGCGTCTTTCATGTAGAATTATTCGATTAGCTCAAATTTGGTATACTGGTTTACTATGTTAAGGAGATGGCTTGATTAGATTTGGAGGTTCATTAGTTAAGTATAAAGAGAGGAAAGGGGAGGGGGTAGCCCCCTTTTTAATTTAGGTAAATGCGTTTTTAATGCAAAATTATTCGATTTCCTCCAAATTTGGTATACAGGTTTATTATGTTAAGGAGCTTCCTTGATTAGATTTGGAGGTTCATTAGTTAAGTATAAAGAAAGAAAAGAGGGGCTAGACCCCCCCCCCCCTCCCCTTAATTTAGATAAATGGGTTTTTCATGCAGAGTTATTCGATTTGCTCCAAATTTCGTATACCGGTTTATTATGTTAAGGAGCTTCCCTGATTAGATTTGGAGGTTCATTAGTTAAGTATAAAGGGAGGAAAGGGGGATTAGAACCCCCACTTAATTTAGATAAATGGGTTTTTCCTGCAGAGTTATTCGATTTGCTCCAAATTTCGTATACCGGTTTATTATCTTAAGGAGCTGCCTTGATTAGATTTGGAGATTTATTGGGTAAGTATAAAGGAGGGACAGGGGCTAGTGGCCCCTCAATTTAGATAAATGGGTTTTTCATAGAGAATTATTCGATTTGCTTCAAATTTGATATACCAGTTTATTACGATATGGCTTCCTTCACCTGATTTGGAGGTTCATTGGTTAAGTATAAAAGAGGGGAAAGGGGGGCAATTGCACCTCCCCTTAATTTAGATAAATGAGTTTTCATGCAGAATTATCTTATTTAGTTTAATTTTTTTTTTTGTAGGTTCATTCTAATAAGGAACTTTTCTGATTAGATTTGAAAGTTCATTGTTTCAGCATAAAGTGAGCGATGGGGGAGCTAATACTCCCCCTTAATTTAGTGAAATGGTTTTTTCATGCAGAATTATCTGATTTGCTTCAAATTTGGTATACCAGTTTATTATGTTAAGTAGCTTCCCTGATTAGATTTGGAAGTTCTTTGGTTAAGTAGAAAGGGGCGCAACGGGGACTAATCCCTTCATTTATTTTTCGAGGGGCATTATTCTTTGAAATAAGAGTATAATATACAATTAGTGTGAATAGCCTGTGAGCTCAATGCCATCAGTTTAACTGGGCAATTTTCTTTTTATTAGGTTTATTAACGCATAAACCCTACCCAAACCCGAAAAATAAATTACCACAGACCGTACTCCGATCCGAGCAAGACAAAATAATTTCAGTCTACATGCAACCCGACCCGAACCTGAGAATTCCATTTGAAAAAACCCGGAATCCCGAACCAAATCTGATAACCAACAAAAATTTTCCAAAAATCCATAACCGGATCCGAACAAGACAAATTAGTTTCCGTGGACACGCAAAGCTACCAAACCTAAAAATTCCATTCGAAGTCAACCTGAAACCCGTCCCGAACCAAATCTTGACCGACAAAAATATTCCAAAGAACTATAACCCGATGCAAGCCAGACAAAATAATCTCCGTCCGCCGACAAAACCATCCGAACCTGAAAGTTCTAATTGAAATCAATCCGAAACCTGGTTATGGTCGGTTTTCGGGTTGACTTCAAATGGAACCTTCAAGTTCGGATCCGGTTGAAAAAAAATTAAACTAAATCAGATAATTCTGCATGAAAACCCATTTATCTAAATTAAGGGGAGGGGCAATTGCCCCCCTTTCCCCCCTTTTATACTTAACCAATGAACCTCCAAATCAAATGAAGGAAGCTATATCGTAATAAACTGGTATATCAAATTTGAAGCAAATCGAATAAGTCTGTATGAAAAACCCATTTATCTAAATTAAGGGGACACTAGCCTCTGTCCCTCCTTTATACTTAACCAATAAACCTCCAAATCTAATCAAGGCAGCTGCTTAACATAAAAAACCGGTATACGAAATTTGGAGCAAATCGAATAACTCTGCATGAAAAACCCATTTATCTAAATTAAGGGGGGGTCTATCCCCCTTTCTTCCCTTTATACTTAACTAATGAGCCTCTAAATCTAATCAGGGAAGCTCCTTAACATAATAAACCGGTATACGAAATTTGGAGCAAATCAAATAACTCTGCATGAAAAGCCCATTTATCTAAATTAAGGGGGGGTCTAGCCCCCCTTTCCTCCCTTTATACTTAACTAATGAGCCTCCAAATCTAATCAGGGAAGCTCCTTAACATAATAAACCGGTATACGAAATATGGAGCAAATCGAATAACTCTGCATGAAAAACTGATTTATCTAAATTAAGGGGGGGGGGGGTCTATCCCCCTTTCCTCCCTTTATACTTAACTAATGAGCCTCCAAATCTAATCAGGGAAGCTCCTTAACATAATAAACCGGTATACGAAATATGGAGCAAATCGAATAACTCTGCATGAAAAACCCATTTATCTAAATTAAGGGGGGTAGCCCCCTTCCCCCCCTTTATAATTAAATAATGAGCTTCCAAATCTAATGAGGGAAGCTCCTTAACACAATAAACCGGTATACCAAATTTGAAGCAAATCGAATATTTCTGCATGAAAAACCCATTTATATAAATTTAGGGGGGGGGGGACTAGCCCCCTTTCCCCCCTTTATCCTTAACCAATGAACCCCAAAAACTAATGAGGGGAGCACCTCATCAGAATGAACCTAGAAAATTTTTTTTTTATATCAAGAGTTATCGCGTTACGTACATACGTACGTACGTACGTACGTACACACGTACATACAGAATCAGCGGGAACATAAGCTCTCAGGCTTTGATAGACTGTGAGCTAAAAATATCACCCTGATCGGATAATAAGTGGTCATTTTTCAATTAGCCTAACGCTTTCTAGGCTCTTTGCAATAAGCCTGAAAAATATCAGGCTAATTGGAAAAAGGGAGATGGATTCTCCAATTAGTCCAGCTGTTTGCAAAGAGCCTAGGCTGTTTGCAAAGAACCGGATTTCTCAATTAGCCTACGACATATATATCATAACCCGTAGTCAAAGGGTTAAGTGAAGATTCGTATGTCTCGAGAGTCCTAAGAGAAGTTTTATCCTGTCATGACACAACAGCCTAGTATAATTGTATGGCAGAGATTAGTTTCTAAAATATTGGTACGATAAACTAAAAACGATAAAAAAAGTACGATAAAAAAAACCAAAACATATTGGTACGAACAAAAAAAAATAGTCCACTGTGACGTTTATATCTCATGCTGTAGTCAAAGGTTTAAGAAAAGTTTCGGACGTCCCGAAAATCCAAAGAGAAGTGTTATTTCACTCAATGGCTTATTCAAATGCATTTAAAGCAGCCATATTCAACCTTTTTTTTTTTTTTTTTTTTCTCGCGGACGCTTTTTCACCAATTTGATTTTACTTGGGCTCTTTTCAACTAGAAACTTTCTGGCTATCACTTTCTGAGAATCGTATATACGTATCACTATTTTTATTATTACTAGGGGATCGAACCCGAGCTCCTCGGGTTACAGAGTATAGGTAAAAAACATACTTTTTTTAAAAATTATTGTCATTATTTTTTTACATGTAATATATATATTAGACTGCCCACTAACATCAAAAAGAATTTTTGTCTGAAAAATATCAATTATGCAATCAAATAAAGTTTAAAAATTTATTAAAGAAATACTTTCACATATCACCGCATGCCAGGAGTTATTAGCCCAAGATTTTGCGACTTACGGCAGTCTTTCTGATCATTTTAGTGCTTTAAGCCCGTGGTTCAATCACATGCCTGTTAAATTTGTTTCTTATTTACATTATTTTATTTATTTTTCTATAGAGGAAGTTTTTATTTTGTTATGGAACATTAGACGGAAACAAATGCTGAACTTTTTACATTGTTTTAAGGGCAAGCGGATAAATCTTTCGTAATCGAGCTACACGTGATAGATAAATTTAAAAATAATTCATACTTGAAAATCTATATATATATTATGCTATCGTATGTGGCACAGAAATCGCGATTATTTGTTAATTGTTTAATGGCAATACCTGAATGAAACGCATCTCATTTGTTATTGTGTAATATTTTTAAAAAGGGAATAACAATAAATAATAAAAAAGTTTAATAACTATAGAACAAAACAATTTATATAATACAAAAAAAAGGAAATAAACAATTTATTAATAAATAAACAACAACATCCGGGTTACCATATCAAGAAAAATAACGACACTTTGGCGCCAGTTAAGCACCCCGGTGCGTATATAACATTGGCGTCAGAAAAAAATCGCGCCAACGTGGTGCGTATATGACATCTGTGCCGTCTTTTATTCATCTCATTTAAAATACAATAAATAAATATATAAAGGTCTTTTTCCAGTATAAGTACTTGGCGAAATAGAGAAAAGATTCCATGGCAAGAAAAGAAATTTGGAAATGTATTTTCTGGCAACCTATTTCATCAAAATATTTTTTTCGAATAAAACTACATGAAAGTTGCTATGATCGCAAAAAATTTGTAATTTCATGTTAGCTGGGCGCAGTTCTCGCCAATAGCATTTTTTAACTCGCCAGCAGCATTTTTTATTTTTCGAGGAGTAAATTAAAACAATGCTTTGTTGTTGAAATTAAATGGTTTTTTCTTTTTTTTAAAGAATTTTTTAAAAGTAAATTCATGAATTTGAAATGTTTAAGTTTTAAATTAAAGTTATCCATTTTAAACTGAGTGAAAGGATTATATTTTAATCTAAATTAATGAAATATGAAAAAATGCAACGGGTACAATATTTGGCGATTTATCACCAGTGCACGACTAACATAAAAATACCGAGTTCTTGATTTCTCCATCAGAATCTTCCGATTTGGCGAAGGACTGAGCAAGTAAATTAAATTATGAATAAAAGTAACATGATACAATGCCTAGCATACATTTAAGGGAGACCAAACTGGTCGCCACGGGCGTCTAGTTATTTTTAAAACCGTAATAAATCAGTCAATTAAGATACAATTTTCAAACAAATTGCATTTGAAAGTAGATTTTTTTTCTCTATTTGACGGTGTAAAAATTGAAAATGTGGAATATTTGGAAACTTAAAAAATCGCTGACATAGCACGCATCATAATTTCAGTTTTTTTTTCCAGTTTTTATGAGAAAATGGCAACAAAAGGTACAGTGATATATTATTTTCTCTCCTCCGTGATTATTTGCCCTCTACTTTCAACCTTCCATGACTTTCAACAGAAATGGAGTACTTCAGTTGCCACAATTATAAAAAATATATTAAAAACTACAAAAAAATTAATATCTCAAAATTAAATTGAGATACAGCTTTCAAACAAATTACATTAAAAAGTACATTTTTTTCCTTATACGACGGTGTAAAAATTTAAAATGTGCGATGTTTATGAGTTTAAAATTTTGCACTATAGAAAATTGCAAAACCTAAATTTCATTTCAATTTTCAAAGTGTTTCTATTCGCAAAATGACATATGCGTTACGCACAGATATGTTTGCCCTTTATAATATAGATAGGGGATCGAACCCGGGCTCCTCGGGTTACAGAGTATAGGTAAAAAACATACTTTTTTTAAAAATTATTGTCATTATTTTTTTACACGTAATATATATATTAGACTGCCCACTAACATCAAAAAGAATTTTTGTCTGAAAAATATCAATTATGCAATCAAATAAAGTTTAAAAATTTATTAAAAGAAATACTTTCACATATCACCGCATGCCAGGAGTTATTAGCCCAAGATTTTGCGACTTACGGCAGTCTTTCTGATCATTTTAGTGCTTTAAGCGCGTGGTTCAATCACATGCCTGTTAAATTTGTTTCTTATTTACATTATTTTATTTATTTTTCTATAGAGGAAGTTTTTATTTTGTTATGGAACATTAGACGGAAACAAATGCTGAACTTTTTACATTGTTTTAAGGGCAAGCGGATAAATCTTTCGTAATCAAGCTACACGTGATAGATAAATTTAAAAATAATTCATACATGAAAATCTATATATATATTATGTTATCGTATGTGGCACAGAAATCGCGATTATTTGTTAATTGTTTAATGGCAATACCTGAATGAAACGCATCTCATTTGTTATTGTGTAATATTTTTTAAAAGGGAATAACAATAAATAAAAAAAAAGTTTAATAACTATAGAACAAAACAATTTATATAATTAAAAAAATAAAATAAAAGTAAATAAACAATTTATTAATAAATAAACAACAACATCCGGGTTACCATATCAAGAAAAATAACGACACTTTGGCGCCAGTTAAGTACCCCGGTGCGTATATGAGATTGGCGTCAGAAAAAAATCGCGCCAACGTGGTGCGTATATGACATCTGTGCCGTCTTTTATTCATCTCATTTAAAATACAATAAATAAATATATAAAGGTCTTTTTCCAGTATAAGTACTTGGCGAAATAGAGAAAAGATTCCATGGCAAGAAAAGAAATTTGGAAATGTATTTTCTGGCAACCTATTTCATCAAAATATTTTTTTCGAATAAAACTACATGAAAGTTGCTATGATCGCAAAAAATTTGTAATTTCATGTTAGCTGGGCGCAGTTCTCGTCAATAGCATTTTTTAACTCGCCAGCAGCATTTTTTTATTTTTCGAGGAGTAAATTAAAACAATGCTTTGTTGTTGAAATTAAATGGTTTTTTCTTTTTTTTAAGAATTTTTTAAAAGTAAATTCATGAATTTGAAATGTTTAAGTTTTAAATTAAAGTTATCCATTTTAAACTGAGTGAAAGGATTATATTTTAATCTAAATTAATGAAATATGAAAAAATGCAACGGGTACAATATTTGGCGATTTATCACCTGTGCACGACTAACATAAAAATACCGAGTTCTTGATTTCTCCATCAGAATCTTCCGATTTGGCGAAGGACTGAGCAAGTAAATTAAATTATGAATAAAAGTAACATGATACAATGCCTAGCATACATTTAAGGGAGACCAAACTGGTCGCCACGGGCGTCTAGTTATTTTTAAAACCGTAATAAATCAGTCAATTAAGATACAATTTTCAAACAAATTGCATTTGAAAGTAGATTTTTTTTCTCTATTTGACGGTGTAAAAATTGAAAATGTGGAATATTTGGAAACTTAAAAAATCGCTGACATAGCACGCATCATAATTTCAGTTTTTTTTTCCAGTTTTTATGAGAAAATGGCAACAAAAGGTACAGTAATATATTATTTTCTCTCCTCCGTGATTATTTGCCCTCTACTTTCAACCTTCCATGACTTTCAACAGAAATGGAGTACTTCAGTTGCCACAATTATAAAAAATGTATTAAAAACTACAAAAAAATTAATATCTCAAAATTAAATTGAGATACAGCTTTCAAACAAATTACATTAAAAAGTACATTTTTTCCCTTATACGACGGTGTAAAAATTTAAAATGTGCGATGTTTATAAGTTTAAAATTTTGCACTATAGAAAATTGCAAAACCTAAATTTCATTTCAATTTTCAAAGTGTTGCCATTCGCAAAATGACGTATGCGTTACGCACAGATATGTTTGTCCTTTATAATATAGACTAGTGTATCGTACCCGGGCTTCCCGGGTTAAAGAATATAGGTGAAAACATTTCTTTTTTTTATTGAAAACTAACAATTCTTTTATAAGCAATACATTTTTTAGATTGACCACTTACATTAAAAAAGCATTTTTCATATGGAAAATACGAATTACACAATCAAATACATTTTTAAAATTTAACAAAAGCGATATTTTCTTATTAGCCGCATGCTAAGAGTTATTTGCCAAGATTTTACTACTTATGGCATCCTTTTATATTCTGATAATTTCAGAGCTTATACATGTCTGGTAAATTTGTGTTTTATTTATGTTATTTTATTTATTTATTCAAAGGGAAGTTTTTTTTTTTAATGGTAATTAGCCGTAAGAAAATGATGAACTCTTTATTTTGTTTTAAGGACAAACGGATTAATCTTTCGTAATCGAGCTCCGCGCGATATAGATAAATAAAAAAATATTTAATGCTTTAAAATTGTTTTTAAAACCATAGACAATCAGTAAGCTGAGATGAACTTTGCAAACAAATTCATTTTAAAAAAAAAATCCTGTTTGGTGATCTAAAAATTTAAATTGTACGATTACAAATATGTTAGATTTGTGTTTTTTCAGTATTATTCTTTTACTTGTTTATAAAAGAAGTATTAATTTCGTTAATATGTCTTTCACAAATATGTTAGTTTGATGGGGTTTTTTAATATTATTCTTTTATTTGCTTATAAAGGAAGTATTAATTTCATTATGCAAAAATAGTCAGAAACAAATGCTGAAGAATGTTTGTTGCTTTATGTGCAAAATGTTTATTGTTTTATGTATTGAAACCGGCACGTGATAAGATAAACTTTTAAAAAAATCATGCTTAAAAATTATTTTAGAAAATATAATACATCAGTCAATGAATACAGTTTTTAAACAAATTGCATTTGAAAGTGCATTTATTTCCCTATGCGACAAAAATTGAAAATGTATGATGGTCAGAAGATTGAAAAAATGCAGTAGCGAAAATTTCAAGACCAAAATTTGATCGTGAAGTATTGCCATTCGCAAAATGACGTCATCGTTACGCACAGATACGTTTGTTCTTTATAATATAGATACATAATCAATAAAATATAATAAAGATCAGTTATTAGGATGTGGTTATCAATTGAGGCTCTTATGCTTGGATTTCCGGAATGAAAACAGCAATTTTCACCTTCTCAAAATTTGTATACTCACTTCTCATATCCACATTCATCATTATTTTAAAAAAATGTATTTTGTTTGATCATTTAAAAATCATTTTAACTCAAAACTTGAAGTCAAGATTGCCAGCAACATCTTTTATGTGAACAGACGCACTCTTTATTTGAGATTCTAATCTCAATTTTAGAGAGTAAAAATTTCCATAATTTATGGTTTTTAGACGCATTTGTGTTAAAAGGCTTAGTTTTATTTAAGAAAATGATCGTTTTCTTTTAAATATGACTTCATTTTCACTTAAATAAGCATTTCGCCTAGTGTCTGAAACTTAGTATTAGTACACAAGCAGAAGGAAAATCACTATACAAAATTTATGAGGAAAAATGCGTGTTTTCAAAAGCAGTATGTCATTTTCCGTTATTATGCCCCTAATATAATATTCTGCTCCTAATGAGATTTTGCGCCACTAAACCCTATACAACAATTTTTATCAACAATTTTGAATTTTTATCAGGAAATAGCATGAATAAAGTTTAAAATACCTCATTATTTCTCTCTTGTCTGCAGCAATGAAAGCTATCTAATTTTCATCATTTTGAAGAAATTTTATAAAATGCTTTTAAAATTAATATGTAAAAGTGGGGATATTTAAAAAAAAAACAGATAGTGCGACCACATGTACAAAGGAAGAGCTTTCAGTTTAAAAATATATATATTAGTGAAATTGGTTCTGCAGAAAGATAAGGGCAGATGACTAAAAAACAGACTCGTGTTTTAAATATATAGATTATATAAAATTAGAAAAAATTAAATTAAGCAAATTATGTTATTTTGATAAAATTATAGTAGAATGTCCTAAAGAATAGCATTAAAATTTTATTATTCGAGAGAATTTTTGACAAAAACTTCAGGAACACGATATTATTTAAAACCACGAATTATTTGTTTGCTTGTCTAACTCGGCGAAGCAAATCCATCCAGGCGAGAATCCTCAATTTCTGTAATATAAATTGCTATTATTTGCATGTCACCTCTCTTTTATAAAGATACTCTACGTTTTTGTAAAATATTGCGTTTATCAGTGTGTGCTTTCGATTACATTATTTTCAAAAGTGAAGCATTTTCACCTCTGAAGAGTTTCAAAGCAGCTGGGCTGTGAAAATGACGCACTTCAACAAAACATAATTCAGGTTTAAGAATTAAAATACACGCTTTTTTATAAAATGACGTCATTTGCATGCGCTAAAGCAATCTACTTTTACAGCCCAGTCTTAAACTTCGTCTAAAGAAAAGTGTGCAAATGACGTCATTATCACGGAATAACTGACAATATTCTTGACATAGCCCATATTTTATATTCAACTATTTTTTCAGGTTTTATGAGAAATGGCAACAAACAGATACAGTATCTCCTATTTTCAACTATTTTCCGTTTACTTTCAATGACTTTCAATAGAAATGAGGTACTTTTGTTGCCACAATAAGAAAAATGGCATTAAAAACTGCAAAAAAATTAATATCTCAAAAATTAATTGAGATACAGCTTTCTAACAAATTGCATTTAAAAGAGCATTTTTTTCCTTATACGACGGTGTAAAAATTTAAAATGTGCGATGTTTAGAAGTTTAAAAATTTGCAGTAGAGAAAATTGCAAAACCAAAATTTCATTTCAAATTTCAAAGTGTTGCCATTCGCAAAATGACGTATGCGTTACGCACAGATATGTTTGTCCTTTATAATATAGATAGTGAGGTAATATTATTTTTAATCATATGAATAGCAGCGTCCTTCATTGTTTGCCACCTACTGAAGAGTGCTTCAACTTTCTGATACACTGTTAAAAATTTGCAGCAATCTTAGTCATTCGACCGTTTTTTGAAAAAAAAAAACGGTTTCATAACCGTAATTTAACGCTTTTCTGACCATAAAATAAGCAATAATATGGTCAGAATAGTGTTAAATTAAGTTTGTGTAACCGTTTTCGATAAAAACGGTCAAATGACTGGACAGAATGCTGCAAATTTTTAACAGTGTAGGCTGAACAGGTTTGTTCTGTAGCATTATAAGGTGAATATCACTTTTTTACAGAAACTTCTTGATAAGCTGAACGAAATGTTGCTTCACGTCACACATAAGATTTAATGTCCTTTTCAATATTTCCAATGTCTGAATATACAATTATGCCATATTAAATGTATGAAATCGTATTTTTAAAAATGTTTGCAAACAACTCTCCAGAAAAGTCGCACATAAGATTTAATGTACTTTTCAAAATTTACAATATCTGGATATACCATTACACCATATTAAATGTTTGAAACTAAATTAAAAAAAAAAAAAAAAAAAAAAAAAAAAAAAAAAAAAAAAAAAAAATTTGGCCGCCAGCAGTTATCTAGAAAAACCACGCAGAATATTTAATGTATTCTTCAATATTTCCAATATCTGGATAAATCATTCCGTTTTATGAAATGTATAAAATAGAAATCAAATAAATTTTTTCTGTAATTTTTGTTTTTATATTTTTATAGAGTGAATTAATCCATCATCAGATGAATTTATGAACAAAATGCATGTAACAAAATTTAATTATTATTATTTTTTTATTAATTAGAGAAAAAATGCTTGTATTGCATGTCCAAGCGTTAAACATAAACGAGTAATACCTTTTTCTAAATCTTTAAGACAGTTTTGCTACTCAACTGCCAAATTGTTTTGTTTTGTCTCAAAAAAATTAGAAATTTTACGGCTTCTAACGTTATATTAGTTTTATTTTTAAATTTTGGTTTTAGTGATGAAATTATTTTTAAACAAATATTTATTTTAAAAAACATAATTTCATTCACAAGTAAATTCGTGTTTTTAAAATTACTTTATCTGTAAGGCATTAATTAATACATATTTCTTTTTACAAAAATACACCGTATGATCAAAACATTAAAAGTATTTCTAGTTATTTTTAGCTACCTAACCTTATTTATCTCCCGACTAAATTTGTTGTGATCGTCAGAAATGTATAGGACACTTTGGACTTCTACGAAAAAAACGAATTTTTATTTCTATCTCGCGTACATCACTTCTAAATTTTGCTTAATTTTACGCCACCGAACAAGGAAAAAAATGTGTTTTCGAATCAAATTTATTTAAAAACTGTAGCTCTAATGATATTTATCGACTTTTTAAATATCTTTCACGCACAATTTTTAAAAATCTATCTGAATAACGAACATACCACACTATAAATTAATTAGTGGCAGAATTACCATAATTGGAAATTGATTGCCCAGAGCAAATAATAGAAAAAGTAGATTAACTATAAAATCAGATTAATTATAAGATACTGTATTTTTGCGCTAAACTGAAATCTGCCAACAAAAAAGATGTTCGTTTTATGTTGAACTTAATATCAAATTTATTTCAAATGGCGAAAAAATACGTTGCATCAGAATAGGGTTGAAATTGTATTTTAAATTTAAATTTAAATTTAAATTTTAATTGTAGTGCATTCTATTCATAATTTAAAACTACATTTCAAAGGCTATTTTCTCAAGAGATATTTACAGATTCATGCTTTTGAAGTGGGCAATAATGTGTGGTAAAAATACTTTTGAGCAGTATGCTAATTGTTAACCTTCTAGTAAGTTCAGAGAGCATTTTACTTCCATGCCTATTGGTAAATAAAGAATCATCATAGAGAACGTTAAGCCTGAAATGGACTTCAATCACTGATCTCTAAAGATACAATTCTATTTCCAGATGCTCTGCGAATAATTTTCATGGCTGGCATTATCTAACAGTGTCTCATATATGTGAAGCCATTAATGAAACGGGAATGTTAATGGGTCAACATTTAGTAAGTTTGCTGATATGGAGAAAAGGAAATTTTTAAATTAGTCTATATGAATTTGTCTGTAGCAGAGATACAGCAGTGAATAAGAATTAAATGCCATTTGCTATATTTATGCAAAATTGGAGAATGTATAGCATGCGAATAACAGTCGGAAATTAAATAAAATGATAATGACAAAAGATTTCATAACATAATTATAACATGTAATTTAATAAATGGCAAGTATTTGTTGTTTCAAATGTGCTACAGAGTAAATTGAATTTTTAAAGAAATGATTTTTAGGGAAATGTTCTCCGCCCGAAATTAATTTCAGGATGTGTTTTCCTTTGCATAAAAGTTACATGACTTGCATGGGAGTAAAGTATTTTAAGTCTTACTTTATTATTTGTTAAATTGTGATCAGCATTAGAAAATTATATTTAAAAAATCCCGTCAATACAGTTAACTTTCAAATTAAAACTTGGATAATTTGAAATATTGGTTATTATTATTAATAATTAGTGAAATATTAAATATTGGCTTACAATGCTTGTTCCCATAGAAGATACTAATAAAACAGTCAAAACGTCATCAAAAAGCATCATTAAATGCTTACAATTTTACGTTACAAAAAATAAATAATTCTTGAACATTTATTTATTTAACATCATTTAAAGATAGCGATTTGAAAATACAATATAAAATGTAAATATTTCTCTAAATTTAAAAAAGCAGGGAGGCGAATTTTTTTTAGCAATGTTAAATAGTTTTTTAGATCAGTTGCAACAAATTTTAAATTGAATAATCTGGTATCTTAAATCTACCTTAATTATTAAATCGCAAGATATAAAATTTATTAACATGTCACACTTTGACAGTGAAAATATCCTGCAGCGATCACAATCAATTCTTGGGCTATTTAGAATATGTCAACACCTTTATATTCCCAGCTCCCTTATTATCGTTAATAATTTCATTTCTGATACTGTCATTCTTCAATATAATTGTCGTGAAAAAGAAAAGTACTACCACCAGTTAATGAGATTTAATTTTAACATCATGTTGTGAGAAATCATATAATTACGACTGTCACTATTTTACGGCCACGTCTATTGGCAGCTGTCACTAATATTCAACTTGTCTTCGTAACAAACATTAAACAAAGAGTTGTACCTGTATGTAAAATATCATTTTCATTGTGCTTTTTTATTGACTTACTTTTTTTATCATGTAATTCTCGATGACAGTAATGGTGTATAATCCTTCAAAACAGAATGAGGGAAAGTTATGCGACGTTAGCAAAGTTGAGTCAACTATGACGGATTGTTCACATAATCATTCATACTTGACTCAACTTTTGAGAAAATTTGGCAGTTTTTGATGGCACCTCGGTGTTTTACTTTTAAAGTAAATACACTTGGATGGGGATGCTTTATGTTTGAAAATATCGATTGAAAATGAGCTCAGGCGTTAAAAATAGTGGCTAAAACTTTTTCCGGGCAAACACTACATGCTCGGTACATTAATCGGCGTCAGATTTCTTGTTATATCATGTAAAGTGGAACGAAAAAAAATGTTCTTAAAAAAGCAAAAGCAGTATTTTGAGGCTGCTCGATATTATGTCAGACAGTACTGTCATCTATGAATAGGAAATTTCCCTATCTTTATTATTATTATTATTATTTTGGTTTTTTTTTTGTAAAAAGAATACTGAACTTATCTACGAAGTGCAGGATTTAGAAACGCAAATATTACATTGTCGCGATTCTTTTAGAATTAGAAAAATAGGAAAGTTTAAAAATAGAGATGTTTGAACATAGGGAAGGTTTGGTCCACTGCCTTTTTATCGTTTTTACTGATAAGCACAAGATAGAAGCACCTTATACGCCTTTAAAAAAAAAATAATTTATATAATTGTAAAAAAGGAAATAAAAGTAAATAAACGATTTATTATTAAATAGGCAACAATAGCCATGTTAGTTACCATGTCAGGCAAAATAACGCCATTTTGGAGCCGATTAGGTACCCTGGAGCGTATATGAATTCCGTGCCAATAATAATAATAATAATAATAATAATAATAATAATAATAATGCAATTTAATAAATTACAACGACCATTTGGAAAATGATTTATTCAAAGGCTAAAATTTAAGACAAAAAATCGCACGGAGTTGATCATACATTACGTACGCCATGGATTACATTTTTCGGTACTGTACATTTTTAAACTTCTACGGAGTTGGTCATTCATTACGTACGCCATGAATTAAACATTAATTTTCCTGGACCGATTTTAAATGAAATTTCATTCTTAAACTTCTGAACATCCCACAATATTACTTTTTACACCGTCGTATAGAGAAAAAAATGTACTTTTAAATGCAATTTGTTTTAAAGCTGTATCTCAATTTGTTTTCGAGTTATTAATTTTTTTTGTAGTTTTTATTACTTTTTTGTCATAGTGGCAACAGAAGTATCCACCTCTATTGAAAGTAAAGCGAAAATACAGATTACTGTATAGACCAATCATAAAACGAATAAAATGCGGATTCAACCAATAAAACGCTTCGGATGTTTTTGATTTCCTACCCTGAGAGAGGACAATAACCATTTTTCCAAATGGTTAAAAATAATGTACTCCACTTTTCTTTCACACTTTTTAAAATAAGAGTTTAAGGACCGCTATGATATAAGCAACAGCTTCATATTTTAATTCAGTCAATTACTTCCGATGCACTTTGAACTCAATTTAATCCAAATATAAATTTTGTCACTAGTATCCCTTGGCTTTTGGGGTCCTCATTTTCAATAGTATACAGCGACTCGAGGATCCAACAAAACTCCAGTTCGTGCAGAGCAATGGGGAGCTGCCCCGTTTGCCCGATGGCGATTGAGACGACCCTGAAGATTCCGAACCCATTATTCAGAATACAGACAACTATGTATATCTTAAATACCTATATGTATGCCACGAAAAATAGATTTTGTGATGAAGTATTCTACATTAGATGAGTGAGCTTATCAGCTAATACACTGTAAAAAAAAAAAAAAAAAAAAAAAAAAAAACACTGTAGTTTTGCCAGCATAAACTGCTGGCGTCCGAAATGCCAGCACAATGTGCTGTTAATTTTACGCAACTGCTGTTATTTTTCATGTTTATATAGTCAAGAAACCAAAGAAAGTTACAACACATTCGACTGTGATCGAGTTTGAGCGCGAGTACTTTGTTCAGTACTTTGTGCTGTAAGAATGTCATTTTTTTTACAGTGTAATGTAACTCTGGAAATGAAGTAACTAAATGTAGGCAGCCGACATTTACCAGGTGGTTATGCAAGTCATTGAATCAGAAAACCAGTAGAGGTTCTCCAAGAAAAAAAATCATTTGCAGCAAAAGTCTTTATTTAAGTAAATAAATGATAACAATAGGTAAATGAGAGAGTTCTTTTCGATGTACAGTCAGTTTTAAAGAACTGAAATTATTCTATATAATCGCGCAGAAGGTTAGGTACAAGTATGCCACCACACAATTAGCGAAAAATCAGAATTTATACTAAGCAGCTACACTACGGCATTGACATTCCACTTAAACTCTAGCCGCAGATTTTGAGACAAAAGAAACGAGAAAAAGTTCTATTTCACCCGGTGCAACGCAGTTTATTGGCTTGAGCGTAGGAACACAAAAATACGCAATACACAAGGTTGTAGCCAATAGCAGAACCCAATTTGGCGGACGGAGAAAAGAAGCAAAAGTCCCCCAAAAGCGCGCGAATATATCGAAGCTTCCGTCGAAAAAAGCTTATGATCAAGAAAAAGAATATTCTGAAATCGAAAGATTTCAGGGTGAAATAAAATACTGGCATACGTCCAAGACAAATTTTGAATAGGGAAATCTGATAAAGAATAAAAGATGCGCATTGTATTAAAAGGAAATAAATTTAATTAAATGGGAGAAAGAATTTAGAATAGATTTAAGATACGTTTAAAATTTTAAATATATTACATATCTATGAAATATCTCAGCTTGTGCGAAAGATATTGCATTAATTTCCTCTGAGGAACAGAAGCTAAGCTGACACATCCAATCGTCAGTTGTAGTTTAAAAATTATATTTGACTTACCTGGTTGCGATAATATTCACTAATTTGTAAAATTCTGAATAAAAGATATTAACTTATTGAGAATCATTAACTTTGCCCTGTGTCCAGACCAAATAAATATCTTTTGTATCGCAAAAAAATTACTTAATAAAAGAAATTTAATAAATACTTCACTCAGTTATATTAAATAAATGCAACACGAACATATACACATTTTACCTTACATTAAATAAAATTTCTGGTGAGAATATACTGTTTTTGATTTAGTGGGTCAAACCTCCCTGAAATTGAATGATAAGACCCATCTTATGGCGCTGTGGGAAATACGTTTTGACTTTTAAATATTTTGACCGTAGAAAAAAATAGAATAAATAAAAAGCTATTTACATGTGGAAATCTGAGATACTGTTGCATGTAAATCGCAAAATACAAACATTTTAACGAAAATTGGGTCAAATATCCCCAGTCTCCTCTATATGTGTGTTATGGAACTTAAATTCTTATTATTATGACTGAATGTGAGATTAAGCTTCTCGGAATTCATTTCTGTTTTTAAATAATCATCGTCACATTTTATGAAGGATGTCCCAAAATTCACCCAAGAAGTAATTTTGATAGAAAACACAGGTTTATAATTAAAAATTGTAATTTTTTATTGATTCACAAAGTATACAGTATAGGGCTATGTACGAAATAGCATAACGGGTAAATGACCTACACGGCTTTGCTGAGTGTCCCAAAATTCACGCAAGATTTGAATTTTGCATCATTTGTGCCTAAGTTGCACGATTTGGATGTGGACGACATGTGATTTCAACAAGTGCCACATGCTATACAGCCCCAGAAACCATTCAATTATTGCATTAGTCATTTACTTGTTAGTGTAATTTCCCATTTTGGCGATAAGAATTAGACTCCCAGACCGTGCAATTTAACGCTGTTGGACTTCTTTCTTTCTTTGTTTTTTTTTTATTTTGTTTTTTTAAGTCTAACGTTTATGCCAATAAGCCCCAAACCACTCAGGCTTTGAAGGAAGAAATTAAGCGCTGTATCAACGAAATTGAGCCATTTTAATTCAAAAAGGTCGTGGAACTTTTCAACAAAAGCGTGCGTATGCGGCAGAAAAGCCGTACAGAAAATTTACCCGATATGTTAATTGATACATAATCCTATATTGTGTATTTTATGAATCAACAAAAAAGTCACAATTTTTAATTATAAACTTGTGTTTTCTATCAAAATTATTTCGAGCGTGAATTCTGGGACACAATTTATTTGTTTAGAGAATTAATTTCAAGAATATATATATTTTAAAATTGATTTTTGAAAAAAAATATGAATTGTAATTTTATAAAATTCTCGACAAAAGTCAATTTTCACAAGTTTAAATACGTTCAAATTAAAGCTCATCCCGTCCAGTATTTTTTAAGTTACGTTTTAAAACTTACCCGCATATGAATCTATTTTGAAACGATTAGAAACATAATTTAACGTTAAGAGTTCTGGATTTTAACTTTTCATAATCCCTAAACTATAAGGTCTACCGGAAAATTCTGTCGTTTAATGTTCTTTCACGCCTACTTTTTTAAATTCTGATTTCTTCATAGGCACCACTTTTTTGAAATGGTAAAATTCCGATTGTTTTCACCTTAATGTGAAATGTGAAAACTATCCGAATTTTACCATTTCAGAAAAGTGGTGCTAATGAAGAGATCAGAATTTTAAAAAAGTAGGCATGAAAGAACATTAAACGACAGAATTTTCCGGTAGACCTAATATTTAACTGAATGACTTCCCATTTGGAGTTCTAAATAAGAATTTACCGTAAAAGCCAAATATGCTGTCAAAATTGAGTTGATTGAAGCGTTGAAAATTTTAAAGTTCGATCTAATGAAACGGTAAGAAAACGACTTCTAAGTGTATTTATTTCAATATAAATTGAAATAAAGTATAATTTCCCCTCGAATGGCTTTTTCCGTTTTTTCTGTGACAACTTGGTAATGAAAATGTATAAGGTGTTCTACTTCTTGGGGGTGGAGTGGGGGTGTCAATTGTACAATGTATAAAAATACTATCGTCTCTTAACCTCTTGGGGACGAGCGACCCGCATACGTGCCGCTTAAGGTGCTCATAATCAGAAATTACTCTCACTAGTAAATTTTTATTGTAAATTTTGCTTTATTTAATCTGAGCATTTTCCCGATTCAATTAGGCAAAAATTTCTGTTTTGAAAAACCGGTGATAAAAGATTAAAAATTCTGTAAAAGGCGCTCGTCCCGAAGGAGTTAAGAATGCAATCAAATCTGATTATCGCATTAAAATTTGACAAAAAGTATTGTAATTTAATGATGTGTCTTGTTTAGTTGACACCGTTAGATTAAACCGGACGAATTTTATATATCATTATTCCTTAAGGATACATTTTTAAATTTCGAATAAAAGGATTAATTTTTAAATATGAAGATTTTGAACAGTTTTTCTAATTTATGAAAATTACGCTCGTAGCAAAGCAATATCGAATATACTTAATTCCATCACACTGCGCCTATATATTGCATTCATCTCGAATAATTCCAATGAAATACCAATAGAGATTAACTGTTTGCTTTACATTACAAAAATTTGCATTAATACAAAAAATATAGGCTTTAAATTGGTATAATTTTTATTGCTACAAAAACAATTTCGTCTTGAGATTGGTAATATTTGCAATTAATTGGTAACAATGCCGTAATATTGCTTTACATTTGAAATATTGGCATAGAAATGGTGAAATATTTTTTGATGTAGCATCTTGAAACGCAAATTATCTCAATATTCGAGCGAGGAGAGACAATATTTTATGAGAATATTGCAAAATTGGCCACGTTATAGAAAATACAATCAATATTGGCCTGATGTTGTTTTTCTACTAGGGCAGTGTACGTAATAAAAAGCATATCTACTTGCAAATTTTAATGTAAAATGCATTAAAAATCTTATACCAAAACAGAGTGTTTTGTCAAATTTAATGCATTAATTATGATATATTTCGAATATTAATTCGAAACGCTATTTTTCCGAGGTTTTATCACGATAACTTCTGAACAAGGTAACGGATTCACATGAGGTTTTCTTAAAATAAAATAAAAAACTAGATTATCTACAAACTGTATCTGAGAAACAAATTAAAAAAAGAATTCAAGGTATAACAAACAATATGATCAGGTTTTATGTATTTAAATTTTTTATTACATTTTCTTATGATTTTTTTCACATTTTTTAAAACATTTTTTATTAGGTATAATCGAGAGCAACGTAATAAGCAGTATAAAGCAGAAATGACGGTTGAAAAATATGGAAAGCGGGCGCAGGCATGTGGCAAAACTTATTTTGCAAGATTAGTTTTGTCATACGATATTAAATCTTTTGTTGTTGCTTTTTAAAATTTGAAAAATATTTTTTATTTCTATAAAACGTAAAAAAAAAAAAAAAAAAAAAAAAAAAAAAAAAAAAAAAAAGAGGATGTAGTCAAAATTACAAACTTCCTAATCCGCGATCAAATTTCAGTCAATTTTCCTCATTTCAAACCTTATTGGTTCCCTTACAGTTTAATTTTCTAACATTCATCGAAACACATTTCTTGTGTTTATTTAAACAAAACAAAACAAAAAAAAATGCAAATGATACTTTACAAAATAAAGGACAATCGAGTTTTGAAAATTCCTTATCCATGATCAAATTCCAGTCAATTTTCATCGTTTAAAACCATAATTGTTCCCTCACAATTTCATTTTCTAACATTCATAGAAACTTACTTTTTGTGCTTATTTAAACAAAACAAAAGAAAGCAAATGATACCTTACAAAATACAAGACAATCGAATTCTCATGATTCCTAATCAAAGATCAAATTCCAGTCAATATACATCATTTCAAACCATATTGGTTCTCTTACAGTTTAATTTTCTGACATTCATCAAATTTATTTATTATATGTATTTAAACAAAACAAAACAAAAAAAAAAAATGGAAAATGATACTTTACAAAATAAAGGACATCCGAGTTTTGAAAATTCCTAATCCATGTTTAAATTCCAGTCAATTTTCGCCATTTCAAACCATAATTGTTCCCTCACAATTTAATTTTCTAACATTAATAGAAACTTTTTGTGCTTATTTAAACAAAACAAAAAAATGCAAATGATACTTTACAAAATACAAGACAATCGAGTTCTCATGATTCCTAATGAAAGATCAAATTTCAGTCAATATTCATCATTTCAAAACATATTGGTTCTCTTAAAGTTTAACTTTTTGACATTCATAAAATTTATTTCTTATAATTATTTAAACAAAACAGAAAAAAAAATGCAAATGATACTTTACAAAATACAAGACAATCGAGTTCTCATGATTCCTAATGAAAGATCAAATTTCAGTCAATATTCATCATTTCAAAACATATTGGTTCTCTTAAAGTTTAACTTTTTGACATTCATAAAATTTATTTCTTATAATTATTTAAACAAAACAGAAAAAAAAATGCAAATAAAACATTGCAAAATAAAGGATAATCGGGTTTTAAAAATTCCTAATCCATGATCCAATTCCAGTCAATTTGCGTCATTTCAAACCATAATTGTTCCCTCACAATTTAATTTTCTAACATTCATAGAAACTTACTTTTTGTGCTTATTTAAACAAAACAGAAGAATGCAAATGATACTTTACAAAATACAAGACAATCGAGTTCTCATGATTCCTAATCAAAGATCAAATTCCAGTCAATATACATCATGTCAAACTATATTGGTTCTCTTACAGTTTAATTTTCTGACATTCATAAAATTTATTTCTTATATTTACTTAAACGAAACAAAAAAAAAAGGCAAATGATATTTTACAAAATAAAGGACAATCGAGTTTTGAAAATTCCTAATCCATGATCAAACTCCCGTCAATTTTCGTCTTTTCAAACCATAATTGTTCCCTCACAATTTAATTTTCTAACATTCATAGAAACTTACTTTTTGTGCTTATTTAAACAAAACAAAAGAATGCAAATGATACTTTAGAAAATACAAGACAATAGAGTTCTCATGATTCCTAATGAAAGATCAAATTCCAGTCAATATTCATCATTTCAAACTATATTGGTTCTCTTACAGTTTAATTTTCTGACATTCATAAAATTTATTTCTTATATTTATTTAAACAAAACAAAAAAATTGCAAATGATACTTTACAAAATAAAGTACAATCGAGCTCTAAAGATTTCAAATCCACGATCCAATTTCAGTCAATTTTTATCTTATCAAACCATATTGGTACCCTTACAGTTTAATTTTCTAACATTCATAGAAACTTATTTCTTGTGTTTATTTAAAAAAAGAAATTAAAAAAAAAATAAGGGACAATCTAGTTCTAAAAATTCCTAGTCCACGATCAATTTTCAGTAAACTTCCATATAAGTTCCTTTACAGTTTAATCATCTAGCATTCATAGAAATTTATTTCGTGTGTTTATTCAAACAAAACAACAAATGAAAGAAATGCAAATGAGACTTTTACAAAATAAATGACAATGGAATTCTGAAGTTTCCTAATCCAGGATCAAATTACAGTCAATTTTCGTCATTTCGTCACTTACAGTTTAATTTTCAAAGAATTCATAGAAACTTATTTCTTGCGTTTATTTAAACAAAAAAAAAAAAAAAAAAAAAAAAAAAAAAAGACAATCGAATTCTGAAGATACCTAATCCACGATCAAATTTCAGTCAATTTTCCTCATTTGGTCCCTATTAATTCCCTTAAAATTTAATTTTCTAGCATTCATAGAAACTTATTTCTTGTGTTTGTATAAGAAAAAATAATAATGCCTATAGTACTTTACAAAATAAGGGGAAAATAATTCTAAAATACAAATTTAAAAAATATATTTATTCATTTTTATACATATGAAATACATTATGTAACAATATTACATTTAAGTATTTAATCAAAATAAGTTTCTCAGTCTGCCAGGAAACTAATTTTAGAATTCTTTTGCCTTTATCTCGAGATTGTATTTGGCTGATTGCAATTAATGAAGACTTGACATTCCGTTTAAGTGTTCTTAGACTTGTTTAACTGAAAGAGTTGTCACGAAATGAAAAGTATATAGATAAGAAAAGGATATTTTAAGGCACGATATATCAATGGAATAATTTCATTTACTTCTATTTTTAAATAACTTGTTCATAATCAAATAAATATCTAGATTCTAAGTTATGAAATGAATTAAAAGGTTTCAATTATTTTTCAAGCACTAGAAATTCAAATAAATATTTTTTTATATGTCAAGATAATAAAAATAAAAAAAATTTCTTAAGACTGAATTAATGAACAATATTAAAGATTGTTATTAACAACTTTATAGTCCTTCACATTTCAATAACATTCATTGTGAGTAAACACAAAGAGAATACATATTAGGCGTAAACATGTTCTATAACATTTTTTGTAATCTTCTTTATTTCATCGAGAAGTTTATTTATTTTAAATAAAAGCTCACCGTTTCGAATTTTTTAAAATTATTTCTTATTATTTTTATAGTTCTGTATTGAAAAAGAAAAAATGAAACCATTATAAGATCACTCCTGTGTCTGTCAGTCCATCTGTCACAGCTATTTTACTCGTAAACTATGGAGCGAGGAAAGTTCAAATTGGCTGAAGCAATAAAGGCTAATGACCCACATATTTACAGATTATTAACCATTCACAAATATATTTAGGGAAAATGTGGAAAGGCTAATTATTTTACTTGGGAAACAAATATTTTTTTTTTTGTATATAGTGTGGGGTGTCGTCCGCAAGCTTTCGTAACGCCGAACCCGAAAATACATTTCTTTTAATTTTAGGTATTATATTTTCAGAGATATTGTCGAAAATGTAATGCAAAAATATGTCCCCCCCCCCACCTCTATTTCCGAATCTACTGAAACTAAAATTATGAAAAAAATTAGAGGTAGTAGGCGTCAATTTAAATCTTAAAGGGAAATTATAGCGAAGTCATACAATTTTTGAGAAAATCGCATTTTTCTGTTACACACAAATTTCGATTTACGGGCATTCAGCAAAAGTGCTGAGCAGCGCTGGAGCTACCTATCGTAGCAGAAGTATAAAAGACTTGTTGATAACGATTTTCGAAAAAAATTGTCAGTAATTAGCCGAGACATTAAGATACTTTATTTTATCATGTTCCAAAAGCATTATTGGTTGCTCAAAACAAAAATATTTTTAATAGGATGATTTCTTTTGGCTTTGGACCTTTTCAGCTTTCTTGGCGCTAAATGACTGGGGAGGGGGAGATTCAGTTAAGAAATATTTCTATATTTCTATTGTAAGGACATTAGGGGAGAATAGCCGAATTTGGACCACTTCACCTATTTTCAGGTGTAATTCACTTAATTTTTGAAATATCTGCAAAACATCTTTACACGGGTTCAATCTAGTCACCTACTAACTAAATAAATCTTTAAATCAATTTCTTTTTGAAAATTTTAAATTTTATTTTAATTTGAAAAATTTGTCAAAAGTGGTCCAAATTCAGCAACTACTCGCCTAAGTTGGATCCCCAGTCTCCTAAATTGGACCAAATAATATCAGGTTGTTTTAATGACTAGAGAATATAAATAATTTTATTGAAAGCAAAATTTGCGATTAATGAAACAATCAAACACAATAACAGCAATGAAATATAATGAAATTCAAATATATGAAAATAGGAGTAATTGTTTTAAATCAAAATGTATTCATAATATAAATCAAAGTTATCAGTAATTAAGAATAGAAATTATGGAACTAATTGTCAGTTACTTGAATATCATGTAAGGAGTGATGCAAATCTTGCACATGAATTTCGTTTATTGATTTTTTTTTCCAGCGCACAGAAATTCGAACCGCATCTGAACACTGAATCATTTCTGCTATTTTATTTTTCTTACAAATTCGGCAAAATCAATCATCACTGTCTAGATTTTTCTTTTTAGATGAATTGTTAGACTATTTTTTTTAAACAGAAGTTTTCTTTACATTATGTTTGTAGTTCTTCCCTTCGATCATTTTCTTGTTAATTTCATTACGCCTATTTTATAAAACGTGATGTTCCAATTGCTTTTGTGCTGTAATAGCTTCCTTTTTCTCGTTTTTTTTTATTTCCATGTTTACTTTATATGGCGAAGATGCTAACAGAACTGTTTTTTGGCTCCCAATGTACATTGATTTAACTGATTTTAGCAGGGGATTTCTATTTTTTTTTTTACTTTTGGGGAGGATTTAGTAGCTACAGCCTTCTTGCGGGTATTTCTTTACAACTTACTCTCTCCTTTTTGTTCCCTATATCTTTAACAGCTTTTGCTGTCACGGTGGGGTTTTTTTTCCAGACTGTTTGCGTGGGTCTTTTTCAAAGTTTTCAGCATTATAATAAAAAAGTGTTTAAAGATATCCTCTAATAAAAAATAGGCTACGATTCATCAAACGCAAACATTATATATTCAAACAGTGATGAATTCTGCCGCCCCCCTCCCCAGAGCCTTGAAATAACCACTCCCCCCGGAAGGTTTGAGATTTTATGTGTTTTAATGGCATAAAAGTGTAATTCCACCCTCCAGAACGGTAAAAATTCTGCCATTGCAAATATCCTCCAGGAGGAAATGCTTGAATTCAAATCTGTAAACCAAATATCACGTAGGAATAAGGAATTCAGAGAAAATAAATACAAGTAAATACAAGCTAAAAGAAACATGTAAAAATATTTTTATGTTTATATAGGCCTAAACTGTATATAAAAAAAATAATCCAGATATACAGAAAAACTTGCATATAGATAGTAATCCATTATAAAATATTAAAAATTACAAAAAAATAGTGCAGAAAGCGTACCGTCCTCGAAATTGATTACTTACTTTTCAAATTAATGATCGTATATCTGGTCCAATTTAAGCAACGTAAATTGACCCAATTATGGCATCTGCACCATTTTTTAAAACAGGTAATCTCAAGACTAAGAACAAAAATGAAATCAAATAAATATGCGCAATAAACAGATGAATTCACATATGTATATTAAAACATAACAACTTACCTTAGTTTTAAAATGTTCACTTACGTTTAGTAGGAAAAAATTAGATCAAAACAGCTAACTTTAGGTTTCTTAAAATTGTCTGAAAACAGCACGTGGTAGGCGGTTCTTTCTTCTAATCATGAGTGACGTCATTCTGATGAGAAGGATTTCAGCAGTAGATGGCGTCTCTTCCTGTAATTAACTGCAGAATTTTCAACGGTCCAATTAAACGGCGGTCCAAATATGGCTACGCTCCCCTATATTTGTACATTTTCTAATTCTACAAAATACTAAAAATAATGTTTTAAATAAAAGATTTGAGTGGAGTTATAAATGTTGCTCAAAATCCGTATAAAATCAAATTTAAATAAGTTAATTTTAATTGGCAAAATGCTTATTATTATGCTTATTATAATGCTTAAATTTATGGAATGATTTTGTAAATCTTCTAATGTAGTTTCAAAAATTCTCGTAATATGCTTTAAAAGATGATATTTTTACAAATTAATTATTTGGGACATAAAGGGTTAAAGGTTAATTAAAAATCTATCTGGAAAAGCGTGGCAGGGACCAGGTGAAGTTGTAACTTTGCGAACTCCTTTTGAAGCACGCTTAGCAGAATGCCAAGTTTAAACTTTGAACAAGGGTTTTGTTTTAGGTACACTATAAACTAAAAAGATTATTACTAGGCTGAAAGTGGGTTTCTGAAATGCTAAATGAAGTTTGAATATGTACTACTTTTATTGTCAGCATCGAATTAAGTTCATTATAAACAGCTTAGGAAAAGATTAAAAAAAGAGTTTTATAGAATAGCAATATTTTACACTATTTAGGCTTCATATCTCTTTGAACTTTCATGGTATATACATTTATACTTTTCTTGTCTATACAACTATACCCAATCCTACGTTCACTGAAAGAAAAAAATATACCGCTTTCATCTAGAACGAATAGGTAGTCATTTTCTAAATCCCTAAAATAGAAATATACATTTCAGAGCTATGCGAATAAGGTAAAATAAACAGGTCAGGTGCTAGTATTACTCGCGTACAGAGGGTTCCGTACAATAAATGTATGAATTAGTAACTGGGCATTGCATTACACAAATATATAATTAAGAATTGTTATCTAGACTTTAAAAGCCAATGGTGCATAAAGTACATCGCTGTTTATTTATGGTATGTCCAAACCTCCCATGTCTTTAAGAGTTAATATCTCGGCTGATTACCAAGAATTTTTTCGAAAATCATTATCAACATGAAAAAATGCTATTTTCTCAAAAACTATGGTACTTTCGTCGTTACGAAAGCTTTCATACGATACCCCCCCCACACGATTTACAAATAAAATATTTTTTTTGATGTAACTTAATTATCCCTCTACATTTTCCCTAAATATACTTGACAATTTTTAATAACCTATAAATATATGGGTCAATAGCCTTAATTAATTAGAAGATTTTCAGCCAACTTTGCACGTTCCATAGTTTATGAGTAAAATGGCTGTGACAGACGGACAGACAGACACAGGAGTGATCTTATAATGGTTGCGTTTTTATTTTTTAAGTACGGAACCCTAAAAATATACTGAATAGACGAAATGATCGAGAATTTCTCGTCCATAGTTTTCTAGGGGGTGAAACGATATATTATATTATGAATCGTTTGAATTGCGAGGAATTATTACTTGATTTCTAGAATTAATTCATAAACTAGAATTATAGCTATAAGTATTCAACTAATATTGTACTAAAAAGAAAAATTATATAATATTTCAAATTTTTTCTAAGTAATTGTGTTCAATTAAGTAAATATGTACTTAATATTCATATAATATTTTACTAAAAAGAAAAATAAATATCATATTTCAAATTTTGTCTAAGTAATTATATGCAATTAAATAATAGTTACTAATTATTCAACTAATATTGTACTAAAAAGAAAAATATATATAATATTTTAACTTTTGTTTAAGCAATTGTGTTCAATTAAGTAAATAGTTACTAAGTATTTAACTAATATTATACTAAAAAGAAAAAATAAATTTCATAAAAAAATAGCAATTAAAGCTTTTGTGCAGGAATATTAAAAAGCAGTAAACCAACGTTTAAAATGCCCAAATAATGCGTGAAAAGCAGCAAACAGCTGTTTCGAATCGACAGCGAGATTCTTCTTCAGTGCCAGATAGGGAAAAAAAAAAACAGCGTGCTAGAAAAAGCAAGGCTGAGCAAACTGATAGACAGAGACGCGCTGCCTTATATACCCTATGCGGGTAGCGAAAGCGCCAAAAACAACCAATGAGAGAGAAGAAGTAGAAACGACTGGGTGGAGAAGTAGCGACATCTACCGGAGAAGGATAGAAAAAGAAACCAAAAAAGAGGAAATTAAATTAATGCTTTCCAAATACTTGGAAAATCTGGAGTACAGGATAAGTCATTGACTAAAGAGTGAGAATTTTTAATGATGTGGTAAGCTTCCGAAAAATCAAGATCAAGATTAGAAGAACATTTTTGGACAATGGTGGCTGAGGAAAAATCGAACCTATGTTGAGAAGACCAAGAATGTTGAGCAATAGAAGAACGTTTGAGTTCCTGATTTTTAACATAACCTTCATGCTCTTTTAAACGAAATCTAAGAGCACGTTTAGTCTGGCCAATATAAGAAAGGCCACACTGGCAAGATATTTGGTAAAGACCCCAGTTATCTAGGCGATCAACGGGGTGTTTGAGATTTGAAAAAGTGATTTTATTAACAGGAGAAAAAATAACATTAAAATCAAACCTTCTTAAGATTTTAACAACTTGCTGACTGATTTTAGGAAAAAATGGTACCATAACTGGAGTGTTAGAGTTGGAATTAGAATGCTTTTCAGAATGGACTGGTTTCGTCAATTTCTTATAAATATAATCAATAATATTAGAGGAATAACCACGATCAACAGCAATAGCTTTGAGGTAATTAAGTTCATCACTAAGTAACTGAGGAGTGGAACAAATATTGGTAGACCGAAAAACAAAAGTATTGAAAGCAGCGAATTTCTGGTTAGGAGGATGAGAAGAATGCCTGTGAGGTGGCCTGTCTATCATTTTGCTCAGCCTTGCTTTTTCTAGCACGCTGTTATTTTCCCCTATCTTGCACTGAAGAAGAATCTCGCTGTAGATTCGAAACAGCTGTTTGCTGCTTTTCACGCATTATTTGTGTACTTTAAACGTTGGTTTACTGCTTTTTAATAAATTTCATATTTCAAATTTTGTCTAAGAAATTGTATTCAATTAAGTAAATATCTGCTAAGTATTCATACAATATTGTACTAAAAAGAAAAAATAAATATCATATTTCAAATTTTGTCCACGAAATTATATACAATTAAGTAATTATTTACTAAGTATTCATAAAATATTATACTAAAAAGAAAAAAAAACATATAATATTTCAAATTTTGTCAAAGTAATTATATTCAATTTAATAAAATTTACAAAGTATTCATACACCATTTTACTAAAAATTATATTCAATTAAGTAAATAGTTACTAAGTATTCAACTAATATTGCACTAAAAAGAAAAAATAAATATCATATTTGAAATTTTGTTTAAGTAATTGTGTTCAGTTAAGTATATAGTTACTAAGTATTCAACTAATGTTTCACTAAAAAGAAAATAAGTATCATATTTCAAATTTTGTCAAAGTAATTGTATTCAATTAAGTAAATATTTCAAATTTTGTTTAAGTAATTGCAAAATATTTAATAATATTTCTACATAATACTTACTAAATATTCAACTAATATTATACTAAAAAGTAAAAATAAATATAATATTTCAAAATTTTGTTTAAGTAATTGTATTCAATTAAGTAAGTAGTTACTAAGTATTCAACTAATATTTTTAAATTATACTAAAAAAAAAAAAATAAATACAATATTTCAAATTTTGTCTAAGAAATTGTATTCAATTAAGTAAATATTTACTAAGTATTCATATAATATTACACTAAAAAGAAAAAAAAATCATAATATTTCAAATTTTGTCTGAGGAATTGTGTTTAAATAAATAATATTTACTAAGTATTCATATAACATTTTACTAAAAATTATATTCAATTAAGTAAACAATTACTAAGTATTCATATAATATTATACTAAAAAGAAAAAATATATAACATTTTCAAATTTTGTCTAAGTAATTGTGCTCAATTAAATAATATTTACTAAGTATTCATATAGCATTTTACTAAAAAGAAATCATACAATAGTGAAGACATCAGTCAAAGTGTTTAAACACGTAGTTTAATTACATTACTCTTGAATCAACTCCAATTAAATTTAATTTTTTAAATTTCTTATCAAATGAATCCTGAGTTAACTTTATTTTATTAATTTTGTATTCAATTAAGTAAGTAGTTACTAAGTATTCAACTAATATTTTTAAATTATACTAAAAAGAAAAAAAATAAATACAATATTTCAAATTTTGTCTAAGAAATTGTATTCAATTAAGTAAATATTTACTAAGTATTCATATAATATTACACTAAAAAGAAAAAAAAATCATAATATTTCAAATTTTGTCTAAGGAATTGTGTTTAAATAAATAATATTTACTAAGTATTCATATAACATTTTACTAAAAATTATATTCAATTAAGTAAACAATTACTAAGTATTCATATAATATTATACTAAAAAGAAAAAATATATAACATATTTCAAATTTTGTCTAAGTAATTGTGCTCAATTAAATAATATTTACTAAGTATTCATATAGCATTTTACTAAAAAGAAATCATACAATAGTGAAGACATCAGTCAAAGTGTTTAAACACGTAGTTTAATTACATTACTCTTGAATCAACTCCAATTAAATTTAATTTTTTAAATTTCTTATCAAATGAATCCTGAGTTAACTTTATTTTATTAATTTGATATTAAATTCCTGAAGTTATCCATTAAATAAGTTAATTTTCAGTAATTTTAATGTATATTAAAAGGCTTAATATATCACCCACCGTTTGTATAAATAACTTTTATTCGCTTATTAATAATGAATATTATCATATGTTACCATACAATTCTTCAAAAAAGGATAAAACCATTAACATAATATATATCATTCACCCTGTATATAAAAACTATTACCTTGTGTTACCATACTATTCTTCAAAAAAGGATAAAACCATTAACATAATATATATCATTCACCCTGTGTATAAAAACTGTTACCATACAATTCTTCGAAAAGTATAAAACCACCGTCCAAAATGAATTGTTTAAAACAAAATGTATTCCTATTCTCTTTAATCTGTGTGTTTATTTTTACTAAGTGTTCGAGTATGGTACCCCTATTACAACTTTTAATGGAATGTTATAATTTGTACATGTATAACTAAAGAAAGAAACAATCCTATAACAATTAAAAATGTATAACATATCTATAAAATATCCTACTAAAAACCTTAATAATAGGATTCATACTTTTCAAAAATTAAAAATGTTAATACTATTCTTCGAAAAAGATTAAAATCATTAACATAATACATATCATATCAATCATATCAATCAATTAATCAACCAATCATATCATTACTAATATGTATGTTTATTTTGCTATACCTTTTAGAACTTTTAATAGAGTGTTAGAGTATAATTTGCATATGTGTATCTTAAGAAATCAACAATTCTTTAATAATTAAAAAATATAACATAAGTTTAAAATATTAAACTAATAATCTTCATATTATAATTTATACTTTTTAAAATTAAAAAGTCTAAAAATTTTTATTAAAGTTATAACTTTGAAAAAAAAATAAATAAAAAGATTACAAAATTAATAAATTAAAACTTTAAAAAATGTTTAAAAAATTAAGTTATAAAAATTAAAAATAATATTTAAAAACTTCATAAATTAAGTTTGCAAAAGCAAGTTTACCTGCCTGTACATGTACATGACTTTCAATGTTAGACCAGGAGCCGGGAGCACAGACCATCACCTCATCGAGTTGACGGCTGAAATTCCAGAATTAGTTAAAACTCGGTTCGCACATTAAAACGCAATCGGTCTGCCAAGTCATATCTTGGTGGAAAAGACCTAAAAACCCGCATTTAGCGGTTGACTCGTAGGTTTACCATTGTGTTTTCCTGTTCCCAGCCCTCCATGTTTTTATACTTTTGGGTGCAGTAAAGCACAATGGTAAACCTACGAGTCAACCGCTAAAATCGGGTTTTCTGGTGTTTTCCACCAAGATATGACTTGGCAGACCGATTGCATTTTAATATGCGAATCGAGTTTTAACTAATTCTGGAATTTCAGCCGTGAACTCGATGAGGTGATTGTCTGTGCTGCCGGCTCCCGGTCTATGTGTTATAGTGTAATAATATATATATCGTCTTTTTTATCGTATAAAAGCATTTGATTAATATATAAATATTTGTAAGTAAAAAGAAAAAAAAGAAAAAAAAGAAGAAAAAAGTTATATTTAAAATTTAAAAAAAGTTATAATTAAAATACTATGTATATATTAGTATACTAGTATATATTCTTGTATAAATAGTTTTTATTAGTATATAAAACTTGGTTAATATTCAAACTTGAATTCTATGAATGATGCAATAAAAGCTTCCGCTTTTATAATTAATATTAATAATAATATTAATAATATTAATAACGGTTAAATAATCAATCAAATATTATCAGTGATTATACTGTAAGACTATGAAAATCAATCTTTGTTCACAATAGTGAGAAAGTTTTTAATAGGATTTTGTTTGCAAATATGTGATATCCTGCTACTTAAGATTTCACAAAATATGATTGAAAAAAATATTCAACCTCTGTATTCAAAGACTAAATTGAAATGGCCGATGTCGTGTTTTACAATTCATATCAGTTAGACCTCGTGGCTTGATAACATAATCAGATTGTACATTGAACATTCCAGAAGGCATGGTGGAAGCACGTGATATCCTATCGATTACTTTATGATCTGCAATGTGTTAAACTGAGTATTTCTTTTCTAAGTATGGTAAGTCCCACTATTTTTCGATATGTATATATCGAATAATAATATGTTATATGAATATATAATTTGTTGCCTTTATGTGAATGTTTATGTATAGATGTATTAAAAGTTTTGTAATGTTGGTATAGGGATGTTATAGTATATTATAATATATAAAACTTGGTTAATACTCATACTTGAATTCTATGAATGATGTAATAAAAACCTTCGCTTTTATAAGAAATTTAAGTTCATTCTAAATATGTTATTATCCAGTTAAACAAGCAATGATTATACTTTAGCAGTATAAAAATCAATCTTTGTTCACTAGAGTAAGAAAGTTATTTAATAGGATTTTGCTTGCAAATATATAATATCACGTTACTTAAGATTTTCATAAAATAATAGACTTTGAAGAAAATATCTGCAGAGTGAAGTGAAAAGGATTAGTGTCTTGTTAATAACTCATATTAGTTAGATCATATGACTGATAATGCAACCTGATTGTAGATAGATCATCCAGAAGGTAAGAAGGGGAACGTAATGTCGATTACGTCACTATCTGCAATGCGATAAGTTAAACGTTTCTTTTCACAGTTCAGGCATGGTAAGTTTATTATTTTTTGGTATGCATATATCAAATTTTTGCTATCTTATAGTATTTTTGAATACTTTATTCAGTTAATTTTTAAAATATTTTTAATTTTTTAAATTGAAGAATTTATTAATATATTGCTTTTAACGTTTCGAAGTGTGTAACTATAGGATATAATAAGGATAGGATGATAACATAAGGAAGATTTATAATTATTTAACTAAAGCATTGTGAAAGTTACATACATATATACTAAACGAAAACATAGTGAAAGTTTTAAAGTCTTATATACAGATCGATACGCAAACTCACTTTTGATAAATTGTAATTTTTTCTACTAACATGTAATACTTGAATTGGCTTGAATTCGAATTAATATGATTGATTGATTACTTGTATTTGAAATCTTGATTGGTTGATTGATTGATTGATATGATTGAATATTTTTATTTGAAATCTAATTGAACTTTTAAAAAACATTTCTGAAAATTTTTTAATTAAAAAAAATATTTTTTATTTTTTTTAAACAAAATTTTTATTTTTTAAATTTTGAAAAACTTTTTTTTAAACTTCAATTATAACTTTTTAAAATTTTAATTATAACTTATTTTTCTTTTTTTCTCTCTTTTTTCTTTTTTTACTTACAAATATTTTTATCAAGTATATAAAATTTAACATCATAAATTTTCACATACTGCTTCATCACATAAGTCTATATTTTACTATCTCAATATTCCTCATTGCTTTTTAAATTTTTACACTTAGTTATATGATACAAGGCTATATTTTACTATCTCAAATATTCCTCATCTTTTTAAGTGTTATTTATAGTCTGATTTTTTATATAACAATATTTTGTCTTTAAAATAGTTAATTTAATCAATTGCCCTTTTATTTATTTTTATATAATTCTTTCTTTCTTTCTTTTTTTTGTTGTATTAATTTATTCTTATTCTTTATTTTATTTTGTATTCACCCAGTACTTATTATGTTTACTCCTATTTTTTAATTCTACTTTAACTAAAAGTTAATCTAAGTCTTTTCTTGATTTCCTCAATCAATTTCATTACTTTTATTTTTTATTTTTTGTGGCTAAAGATGGCAACACTAAACATTAATGTTATTAATCCAGTTTCAATTTACATTTTTCCTTTCTCACACCAGATGGCAGCACAGTTATGGGTTTGTCAGATGATCAACTGTAGCTCACATGTTAAAATAGTCTTAAATATGTTTTCCATCCTGATATGCTGTAGTTTTGACTCCTAGAATGCAGTCAGGTATTGTGCTCTAATAATTTTTAATATCCTGTATGAGGTGCATCTTTCTTTACATCTCTTAGATTTTTATTATCTTTTTTCGGTAATGTTTGCGTTATAAGGAGCTACATTTTGTCATTTTAGGCTTAATGCCGACAAAATCGGATGAAATAACGCATTTTCTATGAATGAACACACAAGCTCCTCTGATGATTCTGTGAGTCATTCATAGTTTCTTATTTTACATACTGGTTTCCTAGGTTCATTTCTAAATCATCTTTAGAACTTTACCAATTTCTTCATATATTTGTGATTCCAAATTTATTATATACTAGGGGAGCTCTGCCCCCTGCAAGCTACGCTCGCCAACCCCTCGTTCAGACACCGCAGAATCTAAAAACACGCTAATCTGATCGGTTTTAAAAATATTAGAGAAGATTGAATTATACTGAAAAAAGCTGTGCAGATCTCCCTGTAAACGGATTTTCATTCAATTTTCTTTGATTGCAAAAATGTAAGGCCGAATCAGTTGCTGTTAAGACATCCAATGTTTGTTTCCGTGTTTAATTAAAGAGGATCAGTTAAACATTTGGAAAGAAGCTAAAATAAAATGATTTGAGTGTACAGAGTCTTTGTCTCCCGGTATTTTAAAACAATTTCTATAACAATAGCCTACGTCATATGACAATCATCAACAGTTCTTGGCGGACCACTTCGCTTTTTATATTCCAGGTGCCATTTTGGTACTTTAATGTTAGCCAGGCGCAAGTGATAGGTACGCCAAATATTATTCCACCGCCATCATTTCATCTATATTATAATAGTCCAAGTCATGTAACTACCATACATAAATACGATCTGATCCCTTTGCTTTTCATATGAAAGTTTGGCCCGGATATCCTATACGGCCCCATATTGGCGCGATTTTTTTCCGACGCTAATTTCGTGAAAACATCAACTGCATAAACAACAACATCTGGCTTACCAAATCAAGCAAAATAACGATACTATAGCACCAGTTAAATACCCGTTGCGTATATAACATTGGCGTCAGAAAAAATCGTGCCAATATGGGTCCGTATACGACACCTGTGCCGAAAGTTTTCCATTTTAATTAAAAAATCAAATTTCTTTTTCGAATAAAACTACATAAAAGTTGCCATGGCCGCAAAGAATTCTTGGTACTGTTACGCTAGCCGGGTGCACGTCTCACCAATCGCTTTTTTCAACACGCCAGTTAGCATTTTTTTTCGAGTGGTAAATTAAAACATTGCTTTGAAGTTGAAATTAAATGTCATGGTTTATTACATCATTTAATATTTGGCCAGATGTCATATACGGGTTTGACGAGATTTTTTTTTTTAACGAAAATTTGGCGAAAACCTGGTTTTCGAATTCCAGTTACATATGTATTTTTGGTACTACTTAGTTATCCCGTCGACTGAAAATCTATCACCAAACTATAAGATTAAATACCAATAATGGTTGATCGTATATATGACATTCACTTGACTTTAAGCAAGTTACACGTCTTTACGTCATCAAGTGATTTTTATTTCGACGTTTTATTTGTATATTTATTAATGTTGTAGTACTATTTTATTTGTTCTTTCGTTATTTAAAATAAAATTTATGTCAATTTGTATAATTTGGCAAGTGGTTTGGCAATTTATATAATTTGGCGAAATGGGTCGGCGGAATAACTAAGTAGTACCGTATTTTTTAATTATTTTCGATTATTTTTAAAAGAAAATAACCAAAAAAATAATTAACTATAGAACAAAACAATTTATGTAATTAAAAAAGAAAATAAAGTAAATAAACATTTATTATTAAATAAACAACAATAGCCGGCTTACCATGTCAACCAAAATACTGCTATTTTGGAGCCAAATAGGTAACCCGGTGCGTATATGACATCTGTGCCTAATATTTTTCTTTTCTTCTCGTTTTAAAAAGAAGAAAGCAGTGAAAGCCATTTATTTTAAATGTTTCAGTTTGTATTAAATAAAATGATAATGAAATAGAAATTGAATTATGAATAAAAGTTACATGATGCATTTCTTAGCATACATTTAAGGAAGGCCAAACTGGTCGCCAAATTAGTATAAAATAGTAACCTTTTCTAAAGTATGAAAAAAAATATCTGTTATGATTAAAATTTGAGTTGCCATCATTAGAGAAAAGTATATAAAATTAGAAAAAAAAAATAATATTTCGAAAACTAATTCGAATTAAAAAATTCTAATACCAGTTTTGAGTTCTGCAGATCAATACGGATTTTTGGTGTTAATTTCATCACAAAGTATTCCGTATTTTAGGAGAAATCTCCGTGAAACATAATCAGTTGTTTAATCAGTCGTTTCATAGAATCGTTACATAAATTCGTTTTATAATATCCGTTTCATTAGGATTTTATATATATAGGGTAGATATATATATAAATATATATATTTATATATATATATATATATTAATCTAATGCTTTTATACGATAAAAAAGAAGATATATATATTATTAAACTATAACATATTGAAAGTCATGTACGTGTACAGGCAGGTAAACTTGCTTTTGCAAACTTAATTTATGAAGTTTTTAAATATTATTTTTAATTTTGATAACTTAATTTTCTTTAACTTTTTTTCAGTTTTAATTTTTTAATTTTGTGATCTTTTTATTTATTTTTTTTTCAAAGTTTTAATTTTTAAATTTGATAAAGTTTTTTTAGACTTTTTAATTATAAATGTATAAATTATAATATTAAGATTATTAATTTAATATTTTAAACTTATGTTATATTTTTTAATTATTAAAGAATTGTTGATTTCTTAAGTTACACATATGCAAATTATACTCTACCACTCTAATAAAAGTTCTAAAAGGTATAGCAAAATAAACATACATATTAGTAATGATATGATTAATTGATTAATTGATTGATATGATTGATATCATATGTATTATGTTAAAGGTTTTATTCTTTTTCGAAGAATAGTACTAACTTTTTTTAATTTTTGAAAAGTATGAATCATAGTATTAAGGTTTTTAGTAGGATATTTTATAGATATGTTATACATTTTTAATTGAATAGGATTGCTTATTTCTTTAGTTATACATGTACAAATTATAACATTCCTTTAAAAGTTGTAATAGGGGTACCATACTCGAACACTTTGCAAAAATAAACGCACAGAATAAAGAGGATAGGAATACATTTTGTTTTAAACAATTCATTTTGAACGGTGGTTTTATCCTTTTTGATGAATTGTATGGTAATAGCTTTTATATACAGGATGGATATATTATTGATACAGGATGATATATATTATGTTAATGGTTTTACTCTTTTTTGAAAAAAAATATGGTAACACAAGGTAATAGTTTTTATATGCAGGGTGAATGATATATACTACATTAATGGTTTTATCCCTTTTTTAAGAATTGTATGGTAACATACGATAATATTCATTATTAATAATTGAATAACAGTTATTTATACAAACGGTGGGTGATATATTAAAAGTTCTAATATATTAAAAGTATTGAAAATTAACTTATTTAATGGATAACTTCAGGAATTTAATGTGAAATTAATAAAATAAAGTTAACTCAGAATTCATTTAATAAGTAATTGAAAAAAAATTTAAATTTAAGTGAAGTTGATTCAAAAGTAATGCAATTAAACTACGTGTTTAAACACTTTGACTGATGTCTTCATTATTGTATGATTTCTTTTTAGTAAAAATGTTATATGAATACTTAGTAAATATTATTTAATTGAACACCATTACTTTTTTTTCTTTTTAGTATAATTTAAAAATATTAGTTGAATATTTAGTAACTATTTACTTAATTGAATACAATTACTTAAACTAAATTTTGAAATATTATATTTATTTTTTTTTTAGTATAATATTAGTTGAATATTTAGTAAATATTTTGTAGAAATATTATTAAATGTTTTTCAATTACTTAAACAAAATTTGAAATATTTACTTAATTGAATACAATTACTTTGACAAAATTTTAAATATGATATTTATTTTCTTTTTAGTGAAATAATAGTTGAATACTTAGTAACTATTTACTTAATCGAATATAGTTTTTAGTAAAATATTATATGAATACTTAGTAAATATTATTAAATTGAATATATTTACTTAGACAAAATTTAAAATATTATATATTTTTTCTTTTTAGTATAATATTATATGAATACTTAGTAAATATTTACTTAATTGAATATAATTTCTTGGACAAAATTTGAAATATGCTATTTATTTTTTCTTTTTAGTACAATATTGTATGAATACTTAGCAGATATTTACTTAATTGAATACAATTTCTTAGACGAAATTTGAAATATGGAATTTATTTTTTCTTTTTAGTATAATATTAGTTGAATACTTAGTAACTATTTACTGAATTGAACACAATTGCTTAGACAAAATTTGAAATATTATATATATTTTTGTTTTTAGTATAATATTAGTTGAATACTTAGACAATATTAGTTGAATACTTTTTTACAGTGTAGACAATGTTAATTGAATACTTAGTAACTATTATTTAATTGCATATAATTACTTAGACAAAATTTGAAATATGATATTTATTTTTCTTTTTAGTAAGATATTATATGAATACTTAGTAGATAATATACAGTAATATTATTAAATGTTTTTTAAATATTTTGCAATTACATAAACAAAATTTGAAATATGATATTTATTTTTTATTTTTAGTATAATATTAGCTGAATACTTAGCAACTATTTACTTAATTGAATACAATTTCTTAGATAAAATTTGAAAAGTTTTTAGACCAAAAATAATAAAGACAAAAGATGTTTCACTTACATAATATTTATTAATCATTTTCAATAGTTATAGAAAGACAAATAATTTTAAAAAGGTGTAGATATTCAAATCAATTTATATGTTTAGACAAAGTTTTCATTTATGCATTTTGATAAGATGATGTATAAACTCAAAGTCGAGATAAAAGATAATGTTACAGGGATTACATTTATATTTCTTAGAATGAATTTTTTTATGTTTAGTTAAAATAGACTTTGAAGAAAACGAATTGGAACATTTATCACAATTGTATAAGGTGAGAGTCTTCTCGTGAGACTTCATGTGAATTTTTAGCAAAAACATGCTTAAATAGTCTTTTCCACACTGTTCACATTTATATGAAGTGGTTGTCTTGGAATGAGTTTTACTATGTCGTTTTAAATAAGTTCTTTGCATGAATGTTTTACGACAAATTTCACATTCAAAGGGCTTTTTCTTCAGATGGGGTGTTTGATGTGTGATTGACGTATGACTTTTTAACAAAAACTTGCTGAAATAGTCTTTTCTACATTGATCACATTTATATATAGTGGTTGTCTTGGAATGAGTTATACTATGACGTTTAAAATCAGTTCTTTGCATGAATGTTTTATGACAAATTCCACATTCAAAGGACTTTATCTTCAAAGGAGGTATTTCAATATCTGAAACATGTGTCTCTTAGTCGTATAAAGCTGGTTTCATTTCGCTACATTTATCCTGCTTGGAGGACTTGTGGATCTTCTTGTGTTTTAATAAGTGAGACTTTCTTGAGAATGCTTCAGCACATGAATCGCATTTATGTTGAGAAGGTATCATTAAATGATATAATTTATGACGATGCAAAACAGTCTTTCTAGAGAATGCTTTTTGGTAGATGTCACATACAAATGGTCTTTTTTTCTGAATGAATTATCAAATGTTGTTTTAAATTGCCTTTTCGTAAAAAAGACTTGCTGCAAATAGTACACATATAAGATGACTTCAGCTTTGATACGGAGGATTCCACTTAATTATCTGAAACGGGTTCTACTTTAGGTCGTACTGTTAATCTCATGTCTTGATCATTTAATCTTGATATATCATCGCTTAACAGAGTAGTAGAATATCCATCTTGAAAACTAGTCATATTATCTTAAGTGTAAAAACGCACATCGATAAAATTATAGGTGTGGCTATGCGTAAAATATTTCCACATTTTAGTTTCTAAGGTCCGATTAAAACATTCTACCACCGATGCTTTTGTGTTATTAAGGGGACAAGGGACCTTAAAATCCTTAAAAATAAATTATTTTATTTTTTTTGTAAATTTCACCTAAATATTATTCAAGGGTACATTATATGCATTATGGTATGCATTTATCACAAAAAAAAAAAAAAAAAAAAAAAAAATTTTTGAAGAAAAAATGGAATTTTACGCGTCGTTTTCGAAATCTTCGAAATGCCCCCTGCGTCTTCCATATCAATGAAAATCCCCAATATTTTTTATAAAAGTTTGTTTTATATATATATAAATAAAATAGAGCATCGAATTTTAAATATTTGAATTAAAAAAAAAAAATTTCGATTTTTCAATTTTTTTTAACTTTTAAATTCAAATATATAAAATTTGATGCTCTATTTTATTTATATATATAAAACAAATTTTTATAAAAAATATTCGGGATTTTCATTGATATGGGATGCACAGGGGGCATTTCGAAGATTTCTAAGACGACTCGTATAATTCCATTTTTTTTCTCAAAAATAAATTTGTTTTTTATTTTTTTTGGTGCTAAATGCATGCCGTAATGCATATAATGTATCCCTGAATAATATTTAAGATAAAATTTACAAAAAAATAAAAAAAAAAATGAAAATTTTAGAAATTTTTCGAAAAAATTTCAAAATTTTTATTTTTTTCTACTTTTAAATTCAAATATATAAAATTCGATGCTATATTTTATTTATATATATAAATCAAACTTTTTAAAAAAATATTGGGGATTTTCATTGATATGGGTCGTACAGGGGGCAGTTCGAAGATTTCTAAGATGATGCGTCCATTTTTTTTCTCAAAAATAAATTTTTTTTTAAATTTTTTTTGTAATAAATGCATGCCATAATGCATATAATGTACCTTTGAATAATATTTAAGATGAAATTTACAAAAAATAAAGAAAAAATTGAATTTTTTTTTTTTTTTTTTTTTTTTTTTACTTTTTAATTCAAATATATAAAATTAGATGCTCTATTTTGTTTATATATATAAACCAAACTTTTATAAAAAATATTGGGGATTTTCATTCATATGGAAAACGCAGGGGGCATTTCGAAGATTTCTAAGACGACGCATAAAATTCCATTTTTTTTCTCAAACATAAAATTAAAAAAAAAGATTTTTTTGTGATAAATGCATGCCATAATGCATATAATGTACCCTTGAATAATATTTAAGGCGAAATTTACAAAAAATAAAAATAAAATATTTTAAGGTCCCTTGTCCCCGTAGTAAAAAATCGCACACCTTGCTGCTTTAAAAATATCTGAAAGTGATTGTTTTTGTATTCTTTTCCAGAATCCGATTGTAAAGACTTGGGTTTTCGCGTTGCAAAAATAGTCTGAAAGGCTTTCAAAATATCCTCACCGCGTTTCGTTTTGAGCGGTATCGCCCACGCATATTAAGACAGAATGTCGATACAGGTTAGAATGTAGCGATACCACCGATTGCATTTTTGCAGACTGATCATGTCTACTAGATCGGTTTGCCACTGTTGATCGATGGAATGCACGATCATACGATTGGTCGGAAACTTGCTTCGTACAGGTTTGTGAAACGTGTACGAGTCGACCCCGCTTAACCATTTCTGTATGATCTTTTTCGTAACTTTTCATATGGCAGCGGAATGTCAGCCCCTCTCATATGTTCTATAATTTCTTCCTAAAACCAATACTATCCTACTATAGCATGATCATTAAACATACCTTACCTCATTTCCTAACTCTCTTCTCAAACCTCGTACTATAGCATGATTTCCACTTCCACCACCACCATCCACAATCCACCGCCGGAATCGAACTGTCTTTTCTATACTACTATTGCTTTTCTTTTAGGGTTTCGTTCATCCTATCGAAATCCTATTTGTCTTACTCCTCTGTCTGTCTTTCCGTCCGTCTGTCACACAGCCTGTTCTCAGGAACTATGTATGTTGCAGACTTATAATTTTGCATACTTATAGCGGAACTGAACATCTCACATGAAACGACAAATCATAAAATTTTGAAAAAGTCTTATATTTTCTCCCCCGGTCTCTAACTTGTGTATTTTAAGCAATTGTTTTTAAACTCAGCCCCTAATTAAGTTGGAGACATGAAATTTTGCGTACTTATAGCAGAAAACTTATGATCTCACGAAAAATCATAAAATTTTCAAAAAGCCTTATATTATTTACCCCTCCGAGCTCTAACTTGTGTATTTGAAGGAATTTTTCTACCCCCCCCCCCTCCTTTTCATCCGGAGGGGGCACTTTTTCAACTTTTGCCGACACCCTTTTGACCACTCTTTCATATTATGCACCATAACTTTACATGTTTTAGTTTCACTTTTAACCGCCAGGGGGAGTCGGGGGCTATCTCGGGTGCTATGGCCCGGATCCCCTCGATTAATATGCCTACGGATAGGTTGTAAAACGGAGTTTCATTCGGGTAGAGGTTTGTTTAGAATAGAGTGCGCCCCCTGTATTCGAAATGTGGAACTAAAAGATTTTGAAAAAGGAATAAAGTGTTTCTAAAGGAATATTAAACGAAATCCTCTGTGCGATCAGTGATCACACTTACCCACTTGTTTTAAATATCATGTAATATGGTTCTTTTTATTATCATAATTTCCTTGATTCTTTCATTTCTTATTCTTTCTATTCTTGATATCGTGCATGATCTTCTTAAAGATCCATTTTCACCGGCGTCCTTTATGGCATAATGCTGAAACAAATTAATACATAATGGCATAGTGGTCAGAGTTTTAAGTTCCGAATTTGAATCAAGTATTAGCCAGTTAGAAATATGTGTGTGTGTGGAGGGGGGGGGGAGTAACTGAGATCGATTCTATATGCAACAAAATACAAAATAATTACCTGTTCTGAAATATCTTCACATCAGTATATTGTGTAATAATGCATAAAAATTAAAGTTTCTAAATTTTTCAGAAAACTCATAAAAAGCAAGAACCAATGTACAAATCTTAATTTGCCTTGTTTCAACACTTCGCCAAGTTTGTAACATATGCGATCACGAGAGTTTAAATGCAAAACAGAAACAAACAAATCATCTGTCATTTTACAAATGAAATTCTCACATTCATTTTTCGCTATTAAATTTGTAAAGCTAAATTAATTAATTTTAAGTGTATAATATACACTGAGGATTATATGCAACATATAGAAATTTATTTCCATATCATGAAAATATTTTTACTAAATCATATGATTTTAGCATGCTCTTATAAATCAGAAAATTTCGAATTTTAAGGTAATATTGTAGTACAAATTTTCCAACCAATAAAAATTTCAATAAAAACATGAGAAATTTATTTTAGTAATATGAAGTCATTTTATCCAAGAAAACAGCAACAAATGAATTTAATCTGCATGATGATATACGATAAAGATTTATCAGTAACTGGTAAATTTTTAATTCCATATTTTTTTACCGAGGGAAAAATAAAAAATCAGGCATTTATGTAGATATTATTTAAGTAGTGTTGGCATATGCCTATATTTATGCGGTATGTCCAGACTTTCAGGCGTACAAAAATTTGATAAAGATTCAGTAAATGTTAATTTAACTAAATTAAAATTTTTACACACAGATTTTCATTTATATTATTTCAAGAGCTTTTAACATACTGAATGTTTACAAGTTTTTTAATTTCATCGAATACACAAAAGTTATTTTTAGAAAAATAAAAAAGTTGTACGATTTTTGAGCATACGAATAACTGACGAAAATCTTATGAATACACGATTAAAATAGATTTCGTAATGATATTCGAAAGTCTCAAATTCAAACTTGTGTACATCTTTAGTTGAAACAGCAACTAGCCAGATTCCTTTAACTACTTAAAATACATATGACATCATTGATATACATTTATTACACTTTCGTTAATTATCAGAACGACTTTCCAATACTTGAATAATATGCTTGTCTTCTGTGTATAATAGGTAACAGTGTAATATAGTCTTAAATATAATGTGGATTAAATTTCATTTGCGAACATTTTAATGTTGACATATAATATTGATAGTAATACTTATAATTATTATCTTTTAATTTTTACACTACTATGTCTTTTAGGAATGGTTAATTTACATAAATTTAATACGAATGAAGAACGCTTTATGTTTTTTATCACGTTTTACAAGCAGTTGTATAATTTTTTTTTTTTTTATCCTCGTCTTCTATTCGATATTATGCACCTGGAAACACTAGTTCCAAACGATATATCCAATTTCAAACTTTTTTTTTCATTTATTTGAACAGCAATTGGCATTAACAAATTTCCTCTGCGATGAACGATATTCGAATAAGAGTGATAAGGTTTCTACGTAGTCGCTCATTTTGAATTTGTTAAAAGGCGATACATACATAAAGACTTCGTAAAAAATATACTTTTCAGTAAAATTTCCTCTTTTAAAATTCACAAAGACAGGCATGAAATTTAATTAAAAATCAGTAGGAGAATTTCTTTTCACAGTTTGATGTGAATGAGTCAATTATTTCTCCTTTTTTTTTATCCTTTTATTATTTTATGTGAGGAGCTGACAAGCTACGTTTCATGCAATTTCGCATGATCAGAAAAAAGCGAGATAATTATTGATTTTTATTATCTGTGCACCTAATTATACACAGGATGACAATAAGGCCTTTATCAGCAGATATTACTCTGTCCTCATAATTGAGGATATTTCAGAATCAGAAAAGCTTGCGAGTTTCCTTAAATGTCAGTCAACACTGTCCCTTTATTGTTCTTTGCCGGTGAACTAATAACAATGAACATAAATCTTCTAACAAAGTTCATGATTTTCCTATTAACTTCAACAATTGGGTAATTCAATTGTAAGTAAAACTGCTGCGCGAAAATGTTTATTCCGGAAGCATTCGTGGTTTATTTGGACAGATAATTATATTAATAAAATGAATTTGATACTGATCGAGCACTCTATAAATTACGTATTTATATTTCTGAAGAAATACTGAGATTGCGAAAATGTTTGTTTTCCATTCAGTTGAAACAGTTGAATTATCTTTATTCAAAATTAATGTTATAAGAAAAGTGCGAGAGATATAATGCGCTGGCAATTAAAGTAAATTGGTAAAAGTTTATATTAATTTATACAATGGTAATAAGCTTTTATATATTTTTTAAAGGTTGTATACTGTTAAAGAATGTGAAATTGTTTCTAATTTAAAGATGAAGCTTACTTGGTGCTTTAGTTTTATAGTTGCCTTGGAGCGATAGAGAAAACCGTGATATTGAATATTGAGAGGTAATCAAAATTTTCAAAACAGTTTCTCGTAAAAATTATTTACGTTTTAAAATTTCATCATATATAAATATGAAATAACTGTCAATTTATCAAATGCACAAGCATATTTGATCAAAATTTACACCAATTAATTTCTGTATAGAGAAGCAATTTATATTAGGCCCAAAGATCGAAAACGCTCATGCAGCGAAAAAACCCACCAATACGAGTTATGGCTTCTCAGGTTGATAAACAGTGCAAAATCCATATTGTGGCACTTGAAAAAACGAACATAACGCATTTAGTCAACTTAAAAAGGCTTCAAAGATAAATTTGTCATGGTTGGTTCAGTATTGAACCATTACGCGTTTTATTAGTGACAGAGTGTCACAACTCACTCCGGACGGTGCTTGAAATGGGCAAAAAAAAAAAAAAAAAAAAAAAAAAAAAAAAACCACAACAGCAACAACAAAAAACTAATTTATTTTAAATTTTTTATTAGCATATCTCAATAAACTACTAAAATCAAACGCTATTAATACCTTTTCATTATATTTATATATGCTGGTATCCAAAAAATAAGCAACAAACACCGAATGATAATTTTTTTAATTGCGACTATTTGAAAGAAAGTAATTTAAACTTCAAGTGTTGCAAATAGGTACTATCCCTACAACAGAGTGATTTCGAAGATAACGAAAAAGATAGATCACCGTACTACGTTTCGCGTTCGTCTGCTTTCGGATCACTAGAGTCATATGATGCACTTTTCGTGCACATATATTCGTGCTTTTCCTGCACCTGCGTCACAAAAAGGGCATTCCGTGACTCAAGTGGTCCAAAAAGATACGAATGCAGTTTGTATTTTTCGTTTGTCTCGAGCGAGTTGATGTCATGTCACTATCACATCACATATGATCAGAGGCGGCCAAATCATCATGGTGAACTAAAATGTGGTATATTTAATTCGCCTTATTATTACTCTCAAGTAAACGGCATTTGTTGACTTCTCTGAGAAGTGATTCTGACGTTACAAAGAAGTCACGTTGTGATTCTCACGTGACCATCATTAAGAGACACCATTGTAAAGTCATAAGTTGTTTTGTGTTCCCACGTTACAGCACAATTAATTCATATTATGACTTCAGTGTTCAAGGTGACTTAAATAGTCTCCAAATGTCGGTCACCATGCTATTTCAATGTGACCTTTTTTAATGTCTCATCACAATGTAATGCACATTATGACATCACAATAGAACTTTCAAATGACAAACGCATCAGAATCACAAGGTCACTTCATTTTAATATCAAGGGTGCTCGACAAAAAGCAAAAGTCACATCGAATTTTAAGTGGAATCGCCAAATGACGTTTACTTGAGAGTAATAATGAGACGAATGAAAGCTATAGCATTTTGGTTCACCGTTGTGACTGCTCCAAATATGACCATTTGTGACGTGAAAGTGAAATAAAATCGTTTATCTGAGCTGTAGGGATAGTATCTATTTTCCACACTTCATGTTTATATCACCTTCTTTTGACTATTCACAATTAACAAAATTAGCATTATGAGTTTCTTGCTTAAATTTTGGACACCAGTTAGGCAAACAACATTTTTGTTTTCAAAATCTAACTTTACTACAAATATATTTCATTGTTTTGCTGAAGATATTATACATAATCTCTTTTTTTACTCTCTCCTCATCCAGAGATGATTTTTTTTCAACACTTGTTCCAAAAAAAAAAAAAAAAAAAAAAAAAAAAAATTCCATCTTTTAAGTGCTAAGTTACAAATTTAAACTATACTTACACTAAACTATCTGAGAAAGCAATGACAACTTAGATTTGGCCACTATGCCTTCATCATGTAAGACCTTTTAAACATGAAATTCTTTATGCTGAATATATTACACTTTCAAATAATTTATCCAATATTGAAAGAATAATCCAACATATTCGACAATTAGCCCAGTGGTAGGGGAGCAAAAAAAGGCCGAATTCGCAATTAATTAGAGAAAAGCTGGAAATTGTTTTAATCCCTTCTGTTTAGGCCTAGAATGAATATGCTATGTTTTCCTCTTCGTACTAGGTGAGCGTTAGGAAATATGTATAGATTTATAGTCAAAAAACACGTTTTTTTGCATACCATAACAATATCTCAAAACAGATTACACTGTCAAAAACATTGTCAATACAAATGTTGTAGAGCTTAAAATTCTGAGTAAAATGAGTACCTACACTCAATACTTATGTTGAATATTAAGGTCACAATTCTACTTCAAAGTTTTAGACCCATCATCAGGAGGATTACCTCAGAATTAATTAGGAGAAAACTGGAAATTGTTTTAATCCCTTCAGTTTAGGTCTAAAATGAACGTACTATGTTTTCCTTCTCGTACTTGGGTAAATTTTAGAAAATAAGTACATATTTATTTTCGAAAAACACGTTTTTTTTAGTTTCCTTAACAATATCTCAAAACAGCTAACTCTATAAAAAACATTGTCAGTACAAATGTTGTAGAGCTTAAAATTCTGAATAAAATGAGTACCATCATTAATATTTTTGTTCAACATTAAGGTCGCAATTCTATTTCAAATTTTTGCCTTAATCGCTAATCAATAGCTTAAATCCAGGAGAGACCAAGCTAACTTCACAATATCTCAAAACAGCTAACTCTATCAAAAACATTGCTAGTACAAAAGTTATAGAGCCTAAAATTCTGAGTAAAATGAGTACCTACACTTAGTATTTTTGTTCAATATTAAGGCCGCAATTTGAGATATTGTTAAATTAACTTGGTCTCTCCTGGCTTCAAGCTCTTGATTTGAAAAATTTTGAAATGGAATTGCGACCTTAATGTTGAACAAAAATATTAATGATGGTACTCATTTTATTCAGAATTTTAAGCTCTACAACATTTGTACTGGCAATGTTTTTTATAGAGTTAGATGTTTTGAGATATTGTTAAGGAAATTAAAACAAACGTTTTTTTCGAAAATAAATATGTACATATTTTTTAACATTCACCCAAGTACGAGGAAGAAAACATAATACGTTCATTTTAGACCTAAACTGAAAGGATTAAAACAATTTCCAGTTTTCTCCTAATTAATTCTGAGGTCATCCCCTTGATGATGGGTCTAAAATTTTGAAGTAGAATTGTGACCTTAATATTCAACATAAGTATTGAGTGTAGGTACTCATTTTACTCAGAATTTTAAGCTCTACAACATTTGTACTGACAATGTTTTTGACAGAGTTAGTTGTTTTGAGATATTGTTATGGTATGCAAAAAAGTGTTTTTTGACTATAATTCTATACATATTTCCTAATGCTGACCTAGTACGAGGAGAAAAACATAGCATATTCATTCTAGACCTAAACAGAAGGGATTAAAACAATTTATAGCTTTCCCCTAATTAATTCCGAATTCAACCCCCTAACCACTGGGCTAAATATATATTCGATTTTTGTTAAAATTCTCTACTGACAATTTTTCAAAATATTCCATTCCATATCCTACCTCAACAACATAATCAAATATCATATTCATTTGCGCATTTTTCAATGATTATAAATCACAATAATTACGAATTTTATTGGTTATCCTACTAAAATCTATCTATGATATGAAAGATATTTTGAAATAAAAAATATTCTAAAACACACAACAGACACACATACAATAAATACAATATACCCAACGGGAGTGAAATTCGTTCCAATTCCTGGCTCTGGCTAATTTTTCACTCCAGTTGGGTTTATTGTATTTACTGTATGTATATATGTATAATATTTATATGTACCATTCTGTTTAACCTCAATAACATATTCAAATGATGTGTTTATTTGAAAATCTTGCTAGTTACTAGAAGAATCTTAGATTTCGGGGAACTCTGAATTGCTAGTCCGTATATCTGTTTGTGAGAAACTATAGATTTCTACTTTTATTATTTAAATACAGCATAGTATTTCATTAATATTTTATACGATTAAGCATTATCACATTTTCCACCAGGACTAGTTTAGTATTTACCAAACTCCTACGTACAGTTATTCAATTATTGTGTGTCTGTTGAATTCACTTTAATATGACTCATGAACTGTTCTTTGTGTTTAATATAACAAAGTTAAAAGTATCCAAACTGAATGCATTATACTTGACACATCTCAAAAAACTTACTCCTTCGGGATAATTTTATCAGCTTTTCAAAAAAAAAAAAAAAAAAAAAAAAAACAATTTAACAAATTACAACGACCATTTGGAAAATGATTTTTTCAAAGACTAAAATTTAAGACATAAAAAATCGCACGGAATTGATCATACATTACGTACGCCATGGATTAAACATTAATAGTGTTATTACACGTAAAAATTGCAAGCGACAAAAATCGCCTGGGACTAGTCAGATTTCCTGAAACTTACGTAATATCAACCTGAAACTTCCGTATTATCCAAGCATTTCATTGGCTGTTCAGGAAAAAGCTTTTCCATCGTCAGATTTCTTGGAAATCTGACGATCAATTTTAAATGGAATTTCATTCTTAAACTTCTAAACATCCCACAATATTACTTTTTACACCGTCGTATAGAGAAAAAAATGTACTTTTAAATGCAATTTGTTTGAAAGCTGTATCTCAATTTGTTTCTGTGTTATTAATTTTTTTTCGTAGTTTTATTACTTTTTTGTCATAGTGGCAACGGAAGTATCCATGTCTGTTGTAAGTAAAGAGAGATACAGATTACTGTATAGACCAATCAGAAAACGAATAAAATGCGGATTCAACCAATAAAACTCATCAGATATGTTTTTGATTTCCTACCCTGACAGAGAACAATAACCATTTTTCCAAATGGTTAAAAAAAAAAAAAATGCAACAAATAAGCATAAAGTTGTTGAATAGTTGCATGTAAAATTATTTTTTCTTTTGAAAATAAAAGAAAATACAACATACGAGTATATTATATTGCATGTGAATAAATTTTTATTCAATAATTACTATTTTTATACATATTCTTATCAGGTATTATTAGTATTATTTATAATCTAATGTATAAAAATGAAAATTTGTCTGTCTGTAATTCTATACAAATCCACAGTTTGGAAGCCAGAATTGTGAAATGTTACATACATGTGTAATAAAACGCGGTCGAGACAACTAAAGTAATCCGGAATCGAAATAAATTATAGTTAATTTTTAATTAATAAAAACCCACCAATTTAACAGCAATTTCCTATACTATTTAAACATTTTTCCTTATAGCAGTTGCCAACAATTAAAAATCCACAATAAAATACTTACCACAACAATTACTTTTCTATTGCAAGTTTCCATGTGAAAAATGAAAATGAAACAAATAGTTTCACGAATAAAAAAAAAAAGTGAATATTACGTCATAACTTTTCTATTGCAAGATTTCCACGTTTAAAATGAAATGAATAGTTTGACTAATTTAAAACAAATGAATATTACGTCATATTAGAAATATAATGGACGTCACCAGGTGAATATATAACGTCATATGAGTTATTGAAACATAATAAACACCGATTATGGAAATATATTTTAACATTTTCAGACTCTCTGAATTTGTTTTCGCAATTTTTAAATCTATTCCATATATATACGTTTGTGTATGCGTGTATATTAGAATTACCACAAAGGTTTAGGTCCTTAGAGCTCATTCTTAGTGAATAACCGAAATAAAGATGGCTTTACTGCTTTTTTCATTGTTTGTTTTATACTGTATGTTTAATTTTGAAATTGATTTTTCAAAACAAACATTCTTAAAATTCTGGGAAACGCCGGGTTCTTTAGCTAATGATATCATAATAATAACAAAATATTAATATTACTATTAATGTTAATATTAATTTCAATATTAATATCAATAGTAATAATAATATTCTTCTTCACACAATTGATATAAATAACAATAATAAATAACATTTCTATTTTTATCAAGAATCCTGAATCATACTATTTTTCATTGCAAAACCTTTTTTTTTTCAGTCACTAAAATGTCTGTTACATGAGACGCAACTTGCAATTTTTTATAACAAAAACCGGAAAAAAGAAAGCCAAATGTGGTTAAAAATATCCCATTTATTATTATATACTTTATTTTGTTTGTCTTACATTTTCAGCATCTGAAAAATTTGCGTGTCGATAATAATTTTTAACTTCGAATATTGTGAAGGCAAGATTGATGAAACAAAATTCCACACACAGCAAAAATTTCCAGGGAAAAAAAAAAGCGCAAGAAGATATTATAAAATTTATCAATAAAGCAAATAAATGATTTCTTCTCCTACCGCTCTCACATTTTTAACAGCCAAGTTGCAGTTTTCGTAATAAATGAACTTGCAGCCATTTTTTGAAGCTCCGGCAGATATAACATATTTCTTCAGGCTAAAATTGTTTTCAATAAATTATAGAAACAGAGTATCTGATAATCTCTTCTAAGATATTTTTTGAGAAATTATAAAAGTTTTCTTCTTTTTTATTTTATCAGAAGAGAATCATTATTAATTAAACTGTGAAAAATGAAAGAAATTTACAGTGAAGTTATCTTTTCTGTTATTTAAATAAGAAAACTGATACATAAATTTGAAACTTGTGATGTTTGTAGTTAAATAAAAAAACAAACAAACATAGAAAATGTTTACATGTTTTATTTTTGAGCTATAGTTATAGTAACTCGTAGATAGGAATTTCGGACAATAAAGAGAGCTTGTGACATGTATCATTATTTTTTGGGACGTGTGTTTACTTTCTTTTATGTCCAATAGAAGAATGTATTGTAATCGAAATTGTTTTCGACTTCCGGTTTTTGACGGATTTGCACGTTTTGTGTCTCAGAGATACCAAGAAATTAGTTTATGCAAAGTGTCTGTCTGTCCGTGTGTCGCCATTGTACTGCTGAAAAGCGTATGCAGTTATGCATAGAATTGAATGAAATTTTTTGTGTATGTTTTGGTTATGGCAAGCAGGTCCTCCTAAGCATTCGGAAGGGCGCACTGTAATGGCGATTTTTGTGGCATTTTCATTATTATATTATCGAAGAGTGTACGGAGTTATGCATAGAATTGAACAATTTTCTTGTGTATGTTTTTGGCTATAAGCAAGTCCTCCTTGAATTTCGAAATATTTAACCAGAAGGGGGCCCTGTAATAGCAATTTTTGTATAATTATCTCGATTTTTTTTTGTTCTACTGTACATCGGCGGCTCGTGAAACGACCGGAACTTTGCATCCTGCTAAGCAGACTATTCGCAAACAGCTGATGTAGAACAAAATAACGAGAAGCTATTGATTTTTATAAACATAATAATGAAGTTTAATTCTTTTTACTCCAATTAATTGACTGAAGCAGAAATTTTAGATGAAAATCTAAGTTGCTTTTGCATTGAAAAAATAATAGTGAAGAAGTATTAACATTTGGTAACTACTTTTTGAAATATTAAGATGAAAGAGATAGAAGAACGTTTTAGGATTGGCACATCCAACTAGTTTCTATGTAAGAATGGAATTACTGAATGAATAATATTGTTAAAATAATCTTAGATGCCACTATTGCCGAAAACATTAAAGAAAATACAGTATGGCAGTCCTATTGTACACTTCTACAAATTCTAAAGAGAATGTATTAATTTAAATGCTTGATATAAACAACAATATTGATGGGAAATAAACAAAGTAATAGGACAACTCTACCATTATAGCATCATAGTTAAATTAAAACATTTACAATGATAACTCTTTGGATTGAAACATAAATGGGATTAAGACTCCAATTATTTCACATGCAATGTGTCTCGGAACTCCACGTACAAACTTGGAGTGGAGGTAAAACACGTTACTACAATCAATTTTTGTATTGGAAAATACGGTTGCAAACCTACTCAATCAATATTCCAATGTTATAACTGAACAAAGGACAAAGAATTGCAGTGATTTAAAGTAGGGTGGGAAAAAAGAGCTATCAGTCAGCCAAATGTGGTATTACCACAGTTATCGACCTAAGATAAGGACAACGAAACTTACCCTGAAACGTCAATTTAAATTACACATACTATAGTTATTTATGGATATTTTTTGCTATTAATTTATAATTTTGTTGCCTTAAAATATTTTTTTCTTTATTTAGAACTTTTCTTTAATTTATTTTGTAATTTTGCCAATCTCTTCGATGATCAGGCTCATCTATACCTCAAAATTTTATTAGGTGCAGGGAAACTTGCTCACGAGATCTCAGTCTAAACCTATTTAAGAGCCTGTTTTCACCCCTCAGTTTCATTTATCCCAAGGCTGCTGGTGTGTATGGTGTCCATCGTGTGTGGACCTGTGTAGCAAATGGTTCCTTTTAGATCCGTACGATCTCAGCTGTCACTAGAAACCTCGGCTAACGGCGAACAGTGGAGTATTTTACCCAAAAACCTGGCCAAAAATTCAAAAATTAAAATTTCGTCAACAATTATGAAAATTAAATTTTTAATAGCTAATTAATTGGTGTGTCGATCTATGTCTATTTTAGGAACCTGAGTTACATCCGGTGGCTCCTGGTCTCAGTTGAAGAGGACATGTTTTGTAAGAAGACTTGGTTTTTTTGTTGTTTTTTGGCATTGTTGTTATGTTTAAATATAATTTTTTTGCTGCTCAATGAATTGTCGAATTGAAACTAAACATCGCTTACGTGTTTAACAAAGGTTAGAGCTTAGTGTTAAACTATGTGTTAATTTAAATAGTTTAGTTTTTAATGTAATAAAAAAAACATTGAATGTGTAAAAGGGTTATTTTAAAAGTGTTTTTGGCTCTAATTTAAACATATTGAAAGCTTTTTAAATATGTGACGGGCTTTGCCAAACCATGTTTGAATTATAATCGTATTAGTTAAAGTCTTGAGTGTCAATTTCTGCAAAAAAATCTTCAGCATATTGTTGCCATTTTTTATATAATTTTTTTTCGGGGGGAATACTTAAATCCCATTTTTTGCGGCAACTGAATTGAAGCGATAAAAACTATATATTTACTCTCGTATTGCAGGTTTTCAGCTTACAGGATATTGCCTGAAAGCTTTTTTCCCTACAGATTCTGTATGTATGCATGTACGTACGTATGTAAGTACTTACATACGTACGCAACTCGATACCTCTTGATAGAAATATCAGATCGGCTTCAAATTGTAAATACTTATTTACTAAAAAAAGTTTCTCCAATTAGTTTCGGAGGGGCTCATACGTAGAAAATAATGGGATAAAGGAGAAAATTAAAGAAGTCTGGAGCAGACGCAGAAAGGATTAAAAGGTTGTAAGTAATATGGGAAGTCATAAAAAGTGGGCATCGCATTGACGAAAAAAAGGCCCAAACATCTGCTGATGAAACAGTCTGTATGTGAAAGACTGTATGTGAACCTTTACAATTGGTACCCCATGATTCCAACAATGCACAAGGTTTTGATTCATGGTGCACTGTAATTAAGAAAGCAGTCGTACCCATTGGCCAACGGTCAGAAGAAGCTGCCGAGGCCAGATACAAATACTTTAGACAGTACAGTACAAAGTACTCAAGAAAATGCAATAGAGAAGTTCGCAATAGAGAAGTTTGCAATACAGATGTTTCAAATTGGCTTCTTTTAAGCAGTGATCCTTTTATAAACTGCTCTATAGAAAGACCAAGGAAAAAGAGCAAGCCATACAGTAGCGAGACCCTACAACTTCTTCTTCCAGCTAGGTGTGATGGTAGTCTTGATAAAAGCAAGAAGAGTGTGATAAAGAAGATAAAAAAAAGAGTTCTGAAGAATTAGATTGAAACTGGTAATCTATTAAATACACAGAAAAACCAGCATCTCTATACTGTAGAGACTCCACTTTATTAAGTGTGTTATTAAATGTAACTTTATCAAATGTAAATAATCTTTACTAAATGTAAATTAAATGTAATTATTATTATTAAAGTAAGTTAAATGTAAATAATAAATTTTATAGATAGGGCAACTAAATACCAAAACATTAAACATCACTACGAAAATAAAAAAATCTATCAACAATTACTTTTCTATTGTAAACAGTAAACATTTAAGACTGCTAGTCACTCAACTTCCAATTTCCCTTCGGTAATGTTAAGTCTATTATCGGCATATGATGTATTCGTATTTTTAAAATATCAACTTAGTAAATTAATAATTTAACTTCTTTTTTCTTTGTGCTCTTTTTATATAATGTCTCTTTTTTTCCTAAGTTGTCAAAATATTTATAAAATGTGTACTTATTATTATGTGAAGTGTTAAAATCTTATTTATACATCGTCAGCTTTAAAGATATAAAATGTTAAACTAAGCTACGGATTTGTATGCATATTACATAGTATAATAAAAGTTAGTTCAGCGAAACGCACTGCACAGGTAAACGTTTCCATTCAGCCATTTCAGTGAATAAACGGAAATGTACTTGAGAACTTTTATGCAGTCCTGTATATGAGCTATAGAATGTATCCACACCAAGTAATATTTAACAAAAAAAATAGTTCAATTTAAAAACGCATATCACAACTACAAACGCACTTCCAGCAATTATTGGTCATAGACTTCAATAGTTAAATTTATTCTTCAGCCAAATTCTTTGGCGTGTCCCTGTAAGTGAATGATATATTCTATGCACACCATATTCTACAATAACTGCCTTAGTACACCTCAGTGATGCGTATAAATTTTAGTACGTTTAAAGTAGTGTGATATCATTAAAACACAAAGAAAACGATTTTTTCCCATAGACCATAATGTAAGGGAATTCTTTTGGGTGTCTCTGTAAATGAACCGTAAATGCTATAGACTTCATTTACAATATCAAACATGCCATAGTGATACTCAATAACATCTAACAATTTCAAGGGAATTGGACTATATTTACCCTATCCATTATTTGCATACAGAGAAATTCCGAATAGCACTACGGGCGTATCGCCATTCAAATTAATGTACGGAAGGGAGGCCAGAGGGCCACTGGCGGTATTAAAATCTACATGGGCAGGCGAAATCCCACTACCTATAAATCTAGGAAAGAGCGCGACCGAATACCTCCAGGAGTTAAAAATTAATTTAGAAAGGGCGGCGGAACAAACGGCAATAGTATCGGAGGTTAAGCAAAGCTCGTATGCGAAGTACGCTAATCGAAGAGTGATTTACAAGGAATTTAGACCGGGGGAGTAGGTATATTTATTAATCCCAGACTCTACGAACAAACTTTATGCGAGGTGGACAGGGCCAGCCGAAATAGTGGCGTGCTGTAACCCTGATTCTTACAAAGTGAAATTAATAAACGAGAATGTTAGAAATGTCCACGTAAATAAGATCAGAAAATTTACTCCTAGAGTACAGGCGGTGGGGGTGATCTGCGAAAATGAGGAAGAATTAGGGGAGGTCCATCCCACCCCAGTACGAAAGATAACTCCGATAGATTCAATATAGAAGAAGTTGATCTGAATCATTTAGGAAAGGTGGAGAAAGCAAAAATGTTAGATTTGTTGTATAAGTATAAATGGTTATTTTCCAGAAAAGTGCAAATAGCCAAGGTAGGAGAGCATAAAATACGAATAAATGACGCAGAAAAGAAAAAGCCCTATGTTTACCGAATCCCAGAGGCCTTGGAACCTCAAGTAGATAAACAAATTGAGGAGCTATTGGAACTAGGTCTGATTGAAGAAAGTGAGGCAGAGGCGCCATACCCAGTAGTGTGCGTGATGAAGAAGGATGGGGCCTTGCGCCCATACGTACATTTTCGAGTGCTAAATGCTATTACAAAAACTGATGATTTCCCGATGGAAAATGCCACCGATCTGTTGTTCAGTATTGGCAGGGCCAATGTGATAACCACGATAGACTTACTCAAAGTGTATTGGGCCATACCATTAGAAGAAGATAGTCGAAATTTAGCATGTTTCAAAACTCACAGGGCTCAGTATCGCTTTAAAGTAATGGCCTTCGGGCACAAAAACGCAGCTGCGACTTTTCAAAGAGAAATGAACAAAGCACTGTCCGATTACAAGGAGTTCGCCAGAGCATATATAGACGACATGGTCGTTTTTTCTGAAACATTTTCTGAACACCTGATGCATTTAGAAAAGATATTTTCTAAGTTATCACAATTAAGGTTCTCAGTGAACTTGAAAAAATGTGAATTCGCAAAACCGCAGATCAAGTACTTAGGACATATCATCGGTCCGGCAGCCATCGGACCGACCCGGAAAAGTGGAGGCTATTCGAAGGCTAGCTGTGCCTCAAACGAAGAAACAGTTGAAAAGTGTTCTTGGTTTGTGTAATTATTATAGAGATTACATTCCCAAATATGCTGAAGTAGCATATCCTCTAACAGAACTGACGAAAAAGAACAGTCCAGAACAGTTGTGTTGGTCAGAAGACCATGATCGGGCATTCAATCAGTTGAAAAGAGGTCTTATCGAAGCACCTAGTCTACATACTCCCGTTATAGGAGTGCCATTTATCATCGAGTGCGACGCATCTGCAGTCGGCATCGGCGCGTGTTTATCGCAGCGGAAAGAGGGAGTACTGTACCCAGTGAGCTATGTCAGTCAAAAGCTCACCAAAACTCAATAGGCTTCGCCGACGATTGAAAGGGGGGCCTATGCGGTCATCTGGAGTCTAAAGAAGTTCGAAACGTGGGTTTATGGTTCACCTGTGGAACTTATCACCGATCACAGCCCACTAACTTTCATCACCAAAAGTGCCCCTCAATCTTCCAAACTGCAGTGATAGGCATTAGCACTGCAGAAATATGATATTAGGATTTTGCACCGACCTGGTGCTAAGTTGATAAATGCAGATGCACTGTCTAGACTTGAAACTATTGGATAAGAAAACAAACTATGAAAAACTTTCCAAACTGTATAGACTTAAAAAAAAAGACTTTAACGTGTTTGTTCAACAGTAATTTAATTTTTTCCTGCAGCTGTATCTTTTATATGTTCTTTTTTGGTTTATTGCATTTATTATCAATTATTATCATGTATTATTAAGTATTAATTCTGTTTTGTATTAGTAGGTGAGAAAAGTTTTTGTCGGTGTGTCCAGACTATTTCAAGATTGTAGTTTGTATATTTTTATATATATTTATTAATTTGTATTTTCATTTGGGTAGATTGTTTAAAAAATGAAGTATGAGGACGACTCCAGACTAGATTTCAGATAGAAAATGAAGGACCCCCTCACCCATTTTCAATCTTGGGTGAAGGGTGGGATGTCTGGAGACGTCTGGCTAACTTTTCATTCGATTTATGGTGACGCCAACGTCACGTGACATGTGCGCGCGCGGAGAGAGAGAGGGGACACTGTGTTTTAGTGTGGAAGTGGTTTTTGAGAAGGGTGGACGGGCCGTGCATGTTTTGGCCGGTGAGTGTTTTTTTTATTTTTATAAAACGGAAGTGTCAGTTGCTACGAGTATCGCAGAGTTATAATTTGAGTTTTTTTGTGAAATAATTTAATAATATAGTGAAATGGAGTGAAATGTGAAGTGGTTGCGCATCTTGTGAAACCTATTATTTCATTGTACATAGTTTTATCATTTGTGTCGTCATATAATGTCATTTTGTGTTTTGTAAATAAACTAAATATTCTGTGTTAAAAAAAAGAGGGCTATATTTAACGAGGAATACACACCTGGGATGGTTAGTGGAATCGAGCGTATAACACACACACACACACACATACCGTCCTACCCGCCCTCGTCAGTAACTAAACTTTTTACCGACGTTTGGAATACCCACCGAAATTTTATTAATATCATTTAAATATTTTTATAGAATGTTAAGATATGCAAAATATACATATGAACACCAAGAAATTTCCATTCGAAGAAAATTTGTATTTTTTAGAACGAAAAATTTGTGGGAGCAAAGTACAATTATTTAGAGTAACTCGGGTGTTACTCGTTTTGAAATTTTACACACTCAACCCGAGTAACTTAATCTCGAACTAAGATGTCCTGGGTGGTTACTCTATTATTCAATGAATTGCCTGACAAAGTGTATAAAGTTATTGAAGCGGTTGAAGGACAATGAGTATTTTTCGAAAGTATGTTTCAAGCAATAGGGAAGAAATCGTTATGATTTCGATTTGTTCATGCTTAATCATTTGCTATTGTTAATTAAAATAGTACTTAATTGATATTATTATTAGTTATGGATAGTAATTGATGATTATTATTGACAAGTAGTAAATAATTGACAAATTGACTGCGGTTAGTTAATGATTGATTAATACTATTTAATTAATGTCGTCTTTAAAAGAAAATTTACTCTTTTTTTAATAAATTTTCTGAACAAATATTAAATTTTGTTTAAAATATTAAATTTTGTTTAAAATATTAAAACATATGTGATTGGCTGTAACAAATTCTTTAGGTAAGTCTTCTGAACAGGGTTGTTTGTTTAATTCGGTGCAATAATTGTAGAATGATGTATTTTTTTATGCAACATGAAAGGATGTTTGATACAGGGGGGGGGGGGGGGGGGGCATTTGCTGGTTGATGAAAATTTTTCGAAAATATAATATTTGCAATGGAGACGAAAGTGTTATGATATAAACATATTCATGATTAATGATTTGCTTACATTTGATTGAAATGGTACTTAATTGACGCTATTGGTACGTGGACAACTGTAAGTAATTGATGAATATTTTTAATTGAGAAATAGTAAATAATTGACAAATGTTAATCTGTAGTAGTTAACCACTGATTAATATTATTTAAATTATGTCGCCTAAAATAAATAAATAATAAAAAAAAAATAAAGTAACTTTTGTAAAAAATATTCTTTTGTTTTTAAATTAGTAAAATATATGTTATTATATCTAACAGAATGATTTTTTTAGCCAGATCTTTTGTACACAGTTGCTTGTTTAATTTGCTTAATTCGGTGAGTTAATTATAGAAGGGTGTGCTTCTTATGTGTCGTAAAAAAAAATTTCATAACCTTTGGTGGGTGGAAGGAGGGCGCGTGCGCTGACCTGCTAGCTGATATCTTGCAGTATCAAAACTTTTCGCTTTAAAAGAAAGATGAGACAAACTTAGTACCGCACAACAAGCAATAGTATTATAGGAAACTAGTGTCGTATAAACAAAAATCACTTTAACCCAAATAAATTTTTGTTCATAACTTTTAAAGTAATGAGTTTAGAGATTTTTTAAAATTTATCTTCCTTTGGGAAAAACGTCATGGCGATACCAAAACATTCTGAAAATGAAAAGTCATTCTGTCAGTGACATTATGTGTATTTCGAATTACATTTTCCAACACAAAGCTACTACTTCAATGTTTTTGGGAGTTATATATTGGCACGATGTCCACTAACTGAACTTTCACTACTTCAATGTTTATATTTATATTTCACACAAGGCAAGTCATCCCTGGTTAAATTTTACCATAATATGGATTATTTATACTTAAAGTTATGCGTAAATTCTGGGTTTTGTCTGGAGGGACGCAATGCTGCTGCAAGTGTGGCGACTAGGGCAGTGTCCCCGCACCAGGAGCCGTAATTTAGGGCAGTCTTCACCGGCGCTGTTAATTATATTCCTGCATTTTACTTTTATTTATTTTTTAATCACTGCATCTTGCTAACTTCTAAAGGTGTTTACGTCATTATTCATTAACATGAGAAAATTACGGTCGAAACTTCCTATACTACAAGAAAATTTGAAATTATTTGTCTTTCAGAATTTCTTTATACATATATATATATACCATTTATGTGTTGCAAAATGGGATTAAGAGCTTACGTAAGTCACGAAAAGAAGGTCCTAAACTAATGTTAATCCTATCGGAGCGTTCATTACAGATTTCTCAATCGCATTTCAATATTTTTTATTTTATTATTATTATTATTATTATTATTATTATTATTATTATTATTATTATTATTTTCTTTTTTTTTTTTTTTTTTTTTTTTTTTTTTTAAGGAAACCCGAGGTTGATATGATATCCCATTGTTGTGCCTTTGTACTTTTCTAATTTGATACACAGTTTTTTTTTATATGCGGATACATTCACATTTGGAAGTGGTTAGAACCGGTTGTGAAAATTAAACTGTCCTCATTAAAAAAAAAAAAAAAAAAAAAAAAAAAAAACGAAAAAGTACAGAAGCACAAAAATGGATATCGACCTCAGATATACCAAAAGAAAAGAAAGTTATATATATATATATATATAACGACTTCTGTAAAGATTTCTGCTTAATTTTCTCCCATAGGTTTAACATTTTCGTTCGAGTTTCTCTGTGTGACTTGTATAAGCTCTTAAGACAAATTATTATTAAACTTTTTATTATTTAATTGTTTTTTTTCCTGGTGTAGAAATGTGAATATCGTTGGTTTATTGATGATACCAACATAATATACAAGGTCATTTCTCAGATATGAAATCATATTAAAAAGATTTTTTTTAATAATTAAAAATGTATTTTAAATGTTTCTTAGATGTTTTTTTTTTTTTTTTTAACTGGGAGATTCGCGTATAATTAAAATTATTAATAGTATACAGAGAGAATATACTTTAAAATGTGTTCAGGAAATTCTTTCTTGAATGTATATAATACAAATTCAGTATTAATAATAATATACAAATTCAATCAAATAAAACAATTATTGTGGTTAAAATATCACAAAATACTATAAATCTTTAGCTGCAATATTTATTATTATGTATAAAACTTCAATCTTTTATAAAATGAGCATTCTCATATTTTTGATTAGAAAAGTTTAAGACTAATCTTAATTTTTTGCTTCAATTTTAATACAGAAAATTATCTACTTTAAAACTGTTATAAAAGCAAGCATGGAAATCAGTTATAATCAACTGAATTAAGTTACAAATTTTTAAAAGTGATAAAAATAATACAGTTAAAAGACATAATATTTTTATTTAGATCGACATATGTTTCATCGCACAAACGGCGACATTTTCAAAAAATTTTGCGAAAATATTTGTATCAACAAGAACCTTGGCACTTTTCTAAGTCTTTCACTTCTTTAATCTAAGTCACTTTGAGCAATTTTTAAACTGCAATAATAGTTTAAAACTGTTTTTGATGCATATTAAAAATAAATAAATAAATAAATTAGTTATACGTTTTGCAATGGAATATTAAGAATGAGAGGAACGTATCTAACTAATCTAACTAATAATAAAATACTTTAATGTTGTTTAAAAAATTCTATTATTTAATAATGTTAAAAAGAAAACTGTAGTTTAAACTCGGAGTAAGAACATGCGTGTCCTAATGGCTGAATGATCTTATTCATTTCAAGGAAATTTCTAGCGTCGCACATTTTTCTACCAACTCCCGCTGATTTCACCAGATGCCTGATGATATCGTAGACAAAGGGGTGTGGAAACGTGCAAATACCGCTTTAGGCAAAAAACATAAACTGATACTAAAGAACTAAAAAGAGGAGTAATAAAGAGCATCTGTTTAAATACATCTATTAAAATTCTGAGATATTTTTCAAAGAACTTGATAATAACTAAACTATTACTGTTACTACTTTGACGATATTTTCATGTAGTGAACAAAAAATGCTCGTTCAAAGGGGGTCTCAAATAAAGAAAAATATCATGTTTTTTTTTTTTTGTTTGTTTTTTTTTTTGTTTTTTTTTGGTTTTTTTTTATAATTATTACCTTTTACTTTTTATTACCCTTACTATTATGTCCCTTGCTTGGATTGGAGGATTTTCTGTCGATCATTTGTACGTAGTAAACACCTACACAACATTTACCAAGATGTATCTTTTATGAGAATCGAAAAAAAAAATGACTGCAGCGGAGCCTTAACGGAATGTGTTCTTTAAATTTCTTTTAAAGAAATTAAAATGAAATAGTAATCATAAACTGTTATATATTTTTCAAATTGCATGTAAATTTTACTACAGTTACAAATATATATATAAAATAATAATAATAATAATAATAATAACTTATGAATTTTTTTTATTTAATATCTAATATCAGCAATACTACATATGCATTGATTATTTAAAGATAATGTTGAAACTCACTAAACATTCTTAATATTTTAACTGTTATTTTTTTTAACTAAGGGGCTCGGCCCCCCTACGAGCTACGCTCGCCAACCCCCGTCCAGTCACCGCAGACTCTAAATGCACGCTAATTTGATCGGCTTTAAAAAGATTTCGAAAGATTGAATTATAATTTAAAAAACAGTGGCGATCTCCCTATAAACGAATTTCTATTCATTTCTCTTTGATTGGGGAATTTTAACGCCAAATCCGCTGCGGTACTACTTGATTATCCTGTCGACCCATTTCGCCAAATTATATAAATCGCCAAACCACTCGCCAAATTATACAAATTGATATAATTTTTATTTTAAATAACGAAAGAACAAATAAATTCGTACAACATTAATAAAAACACAAATAAAACGTCGAAATAAAAATAACTTGATGACGTATACACGTATAACAATATTTCAAAATAAGCTAATATAAAAGGAATTAAGTAAAGAAAGTCTTTGTCTCCTGGTATTTTTTAACAAAGCGAAAAGAAAGTTCTTTTAAATGAGACATTTTAAATTAATTCTCAAAATATCAAATAAATTGTCTAGCGCAATTTCTAAATTTAAACTTTTTTGCAATATTATTTTGTGTTCATTTTATGTAATAACTATAACGTGGCGTAAATATGACGTAATTTCTCCTAAGACTTCTAACGCATGTTAATGAATTTATTATTTTACAATATCCTTTCTCTTTTAAAATTCACGTGTATACTTTTTATGACGTAATTTTTAATAAGTTCCTGCTTTTTATACGTAATTATTTAATTCTAATTTCAAAGTTTTTTTCCTGTTTATAATAGTCACGTGTAAATAAATTTTTAATTTGAAGCAAACATTATTGCTTGCGCTTTTTATACAGTTGGCAACAGTTTAAATTAGTACAATTTTCTGAAATCTGTAAAAAATATCTCTAGAAATGCTGAAAATTTGAATTTAAAATGGAAATAAAACCTAAAAAAATGAGTCAAAATAAAAAAATTAATGCAATCTGCACTCCGGCAAATTCTAACGCATAAAATGATCTAAAAATGATTACACTGCCATGTATAGTTTTTGCTGCTATAAAACTTTTTTAGTGGAACGATTTTGTCCAACTTTAGCATTAAATAACTCTTAAAATAATTCTTTGATTTGAAAACTGTCTACATCAGCGTGTTTATCAAACATTTCTGTATAAAACCACCGATTTTCATATTTTTGTATGCATTATTTTTGTTAATATTAACGAAGATAGACCTCCGGTCACAAAAAATCAAAAAACCGGCGGCGGCGGCGGCGGTGACAGCGGTAGTTACTTTTTTTTAGAATAGAGAGATTGTTGAATTATGAAAAAAAAAAGTATTTTTTTTTTCAAGTATTTTTTAAGCTTGGCTGTTAACAGAAATGTGTAGTAACTTTTGGCAAAATTTATTAATCATTGTATGGAGTATATACAGGTTGTTTTCAAATTGTCGAAATAATTTCTGTTTCTGAAACTAGGGGGCTCGGCCCCCTACGACCGCCCAGACACCTCAGGCTCTAAATGCACGCTAATTTGATCGACTTTAAAAAGATTTCGAAAGGTTGAGTTATAATTTTAAAAATAGTGGCGATCTCCCTATAAACGAATTTCTATTCATTTTTCTTTGATTGGGGAAATTTAACGCCAAATCCGCTGCGGTACTACTTGATTATCTCGTCGACCATTTCGCGAAATTATATAAATCGCCAAAACACTCGCCAAATTATACAAATTGACATAATTTTTATTTTAAATAACAAAAGAACAAATAAATTCATACAACATTAATAAAAATACAAATAAAACGTCGAAATAAAAATAACTTGATGACGTAGACACGTGTAACAACATTTCAAAATAAGCTAATATAAAAGGAATTAAGTAAACAGAGTCTTTGTCTCCTGGTATTTTTTAACAAAGCGAAAAGAAAGTTCTTTTAAATGAGACATTTTAAATTAATCGTTTTTAATCTGACGTAATTTTTACCAAGCTATTCTTTCTCTTTTAAATAATCGCGTGAAAGTACTTTTGTTAGCAATGAAATATTATTTGCGCTTTCCTAACAAAAATAGTTGAAAATATCCTCTCAAAATATTAAATAAATGTCTAGCGCAATTTCTAAATTTAAACTTTTTTGCAATATTATTCTGTGTTCATTTTATGTAATAACTATAATGTGACGTAAATATGACGTAATTTCTCCTAAGACTTCTAACGCATGTTAATGAATTTATTATTTTACAATATCCTTTCTCTTTTAAAATTCACGTGTATACTTTTTATGACGTAATTTTTAATAAGTTCCTGCTATTTATACATAATTATTTAATTCTAATTTGAAAGTTTTTTTCCTGTTTATAATAGTCACGTGTAAATAAATTTTTAATTTGAAGCAAACATTATTGCTTGCGCTTTTTATACAGTTGGCAACAGTTTAAATTAGTACAATTTTCTGAAATCTGTAAAAAATATCTTTAGAAATGCTGAAAATTTGAATTTAAAATAGAAATAAAACCTGAAAAAATGAGTCAAAATAAAAAAAGTAATGCAATCTGCACTCCGGCAAATTCTAACGCATAAAATGATCTAAAAATGATTACACTGTCATGTATAGTTTTTGCTGCTATAAAACTTTTTTAGTGGAACGATTTTGTCCAACTTTAGCATTAAATATCTCTTAAAATAATTCTTCGATTTGAAAACTGTCTGCATCAGCGTGTTCATCAAACATTTCTGTATAAAACCACTGATTTTCATATTTTTGTATGCATTATTTTTCTCAATATTAAAGAAGAAAGACCTCCGGTCACAAAAAATTCAAAACCGGCGGCGGCGGCGGTGACAGCGGTAGTTACTTTTTTTTAGAATAGAGAGATGGTTCAAATAGTTTTTTTTTTTTTTTTTTTTTTTTTTTTTTTTCCAAATGAACAATGACTGAAGGAAATGTATGTATAGAATATTGTTATATTGATAGAAAAATTAGATTAAAAAAAAAATTGCGCTGTTCCTTTGAGATTACGAAACACATAAATATTTACATTCAATGTATACATTTACAGACGAAACAATATAAATAGTCCAGCATTTCTTTCAGACTAGTATTCGATAACGAAAATGAAACTTTTAAATAAGTAAAATAATAAATTAGTAAAACATTATAAATAATATTAAAAAAAAACTACTAATTTTATAGACTTAAAATACAACTACGCGCATAAGCCAATCAATCTATTAGAATAAAAATAGGCTGCTGTAAGAAGCGATTGTCGATTGCTTATAGGCTGTTAACATCTGGTGTGCTACTAATACAAAAGTATTTCTTTTAATAAATTTCAAATTTTATTTAAATATATTTTTCATATTTTTCATATAAAATGCTTTTAGGAGTTGCTAGTGGGTAATCTAAAGCTATATAAAGGTAAATTTTAAGAAATATATTAGAATTTTTTACCAATATTCTGTAACCGCGATGTCCGGATTAGATCTTCTAGTAATTATATATATGGCATGATCCATGTCAATTCAGGCAGCCAAAGAAAAAATCTTACCTTCATAGTCTCAGAAGTTTTTGAATTGAACATATGTTAAAATTCAATAAAAAATAAGATACTTGTATATTTTGGTTTTGCCCAAAAAAATTCCTGACCCGAGATACAGGCCGCCAAAGATGGCATCCCGGGCACCATTTCCAATTCGCCATTTTCGATAAAAATTTTAAAGTGCTCTATCTCTAGAACGGTGCAAGATATTTTGTTGCGGTTTTTTTTTTTTTTATTTTAAAGATAATATTCTTCTGTTTAAAATGATATACCCAATTTTGAAAAATGTATTCAACTTTTCTTCTGGCAACCTTAAAAAAAATTTTTTTTTTCAAAAAAAATTTTTTTTCGAAAATGCCAATCCTAAAAATTTAGATTTTTTTGCTGTTGATCAATACCATTGGGAACTATCTTCACCGTAAAGGAGAACTTTCACTTTTGAGTTTAACAAATTTTAGAAACATTTAAAAAATTCAGAGAATTTTACAGGAACTGTATATATACAGTTCCAGTAAAAGTCACTGAATTTTTGCTTATTTGTATCATATTTGTAAGGATAAGCCTACTATATATCCTAAACAAGTTAGAAATTGCAATATCAAATGTGGCAAATGAGGTGCGTGCATAGTATTAACTAGTTTTATAAATATTCAGATCTTGGTGCAATAAGTGTTACACTCTTGGGCAAAAAGGCATGAATACAAAATTTACTGTAATTCCATATTAAATACAGTAATACGGAAGTAATATGAATCCATCTTAAAAGGACTTAATCGCCATAGCAGCCTAGAATCATTGCCTATCATGGTATATCATTGAATCAATTATGTATTATAGGATTTTTAAATAGAATGAAGAAAACTTTTATTAATGTCTTTTATGTTTTAATTTGATTTTGATAGCATTTGATCACATACTTTATTGCAGAGGTTTACAAAAGATTACTTCCTGTGTCATAGAAAGTGCATAGTGTTTACAGGGACACACAAGATTTCGGATACTTTACCTCATTGGAAATACTGTACATTAGCAATGATTGCTAGAGGTGCATTTTTAGTTGCGATATGAGTTTTTAAGTTTAATTAAATATTTCCATATTACGTTGTGTGTATAAAGGCTGTAGATCATATACAGGGCTACACAAAAGAAATCGTAAGGGTATTGCTGGAAGTGCATTTTTAGTTGTGTTTGAGTTTTTAAGTTTACTCACTAAATTTTTCCATATTACGTTTTGTGCATAAATGCTGTAAATCATATACAGGGCTACACAAAAGAAATCTTAAGGGTTTACTGAGTATGAATGAAAGTAGCTTAAAGGTGATTTTTAAATGAGTTATGCATTTTTACACTGAACTACATTTAGTATACTAAGATATGTTTGGAGAATATAGATAAAATGATATACAGGTCCACGCAAAGAATTAGATACATGGCCGTCTATGGATGATAATCTCTGGAAGTGTGATTTCACAGGTTTTAAGGATGTTTTAATATTAGTTAAATATTAGCTAAATAGTGGCATGTACATAAAGATAGTAGGTAAAATACAGGGTTCTATGAAAGTATTCAAGTATGCTTCCGTCTATCGACATAAATTTCTAAAAGTCAAATTCCGACCTATTTATGTGCTTTTAACAATTTCCAACATAGTTGAAAGTCTTTGTGGATTATATTGATTTGTCTGCCCATCTGTCTGAACTCTAACTTGTATTAATATAATTTGTATTGCTGTGTAATTGATATATGTTATTGAGATTGTTTTACTATGTTCGGTATTGAAAATAAAGCATGTATCACTTCAAATGCTATGAAAATCAAATTAAAACATAAAAGACATTAATAAAAGTTTTCTTCATTCTATTTAAAAATCCTATAATACATAATTGATTCAATGATATACCATGATAGGTAATGATTCTAGGTTGCCATGGCGATTAAGTCCGTTTAAGATGAATTCATATTACTTCCGTATTACTGAATTTAATATGTAGAATCATAATAAATTTTGTATTCATGCCCTTTTTCCCAAGAGTGTAACTTATTGCACCAAGAGTGTAACTTATTGCACCAAGACCTGAATATTTATAAAACTAGTTATAGTATGCACGCACCTCATTTGCCACATTTGATATTGCAATTTCTAACTTGTTTAGGATATATAGTAGGCTTATCCTTACAAATATGATACAAATAAGTAAAAATTCAGTGACTTTTACTGGAACTGTATATATACAGTTGCTGTAAACTTTTCTGAATTTTTTAAACGTTTCTAAAATTTGTTAAACTCAAAAGTGGAAGTTCTCCTTTACAGTGAAGGTAGTTCCCAATGGTATTGATCAACAGCAAAAAAATCTAAATTTTTAAGATTGGCATTTCCAAAAAAAAATTTTTTTTTTAAAAAAAATTTTTTTTTTCAAAAGGCTGCCACAAGAAAAGTTGAATACATTTTTCAAAATTGGGTATATCATTTTAAACAGAAGAATATTATCTTTAAAATAAAATAAACCGCAACAAAATATCTTGCACCGTTCTAGAGATAGAGCACTTTAAAATTTTTATCGAAAATCGCGAATGAGAAAGGATGCCGGGGATGTCATCTTTGGCGGCCTGTATCTCGGGCCAGGAATTTTTTTGGGCAAAATGAAAATATACAAGTATCTTACTTTTTCTTAAATTTTAACATATGTTCAATTCAAAAACTTCTGAGACTATGAAGGTAACCCCCCTGCCTGAGTTGATATGGATTCAGCCATATATATATTCTTTCTTTCTTTAGTTAAGTGATTTTTTGCATGAAATGAAAATGTACAGTAGATATATTTATAAAGTATTTTACAAAACTGAATTTATCTGCAAATTCTAACAGCATTGATTATAACTGTCAGACATTTTTCCAGATTTTTAAATTTTTTTCTGGTTGTTTAATGTGATTATTAAGTATTCGAAATCAGCAGAAAATGTACTGTATTCATCCAATCAACAGAAATTTTATCTGGGATGCAATGTGGCTATTCAACAAGTGTAAAACTTCTATAAAAAGTGTCTTTCATTCAAATCGCTCGCTCACTCTGCCTAAAATACGGGATAACCAGTCTTCATCTTATCCGTAAAACCTAGATTCATAGAATTTGAATTGGAAACTAAAAATAGAGTTAATATGTCTTTCGTGAAAATTTATTATCAATTAAGAATAAAATATTCCACAGCCAGCTTTTTTTGTCGGATTCATTATAATTTGAAAATGAATTGCATATTTTAATAAAATGAGGCTGCCGTCTCGAGCGAATGCTAAACCTCTGGAAGATTCTCTTCAAATATCTCATTTACATTTCCATATTTTAAAATAATTTTTCCTTGCATTTAATAGCTGTGGTTGATGCTTACATTCCCCCATTTTTATTTTTTTTATTTTGGCTGCTGCAGTTTTTTTTTAAGGATGACACATTCCCTTTCGGAGCCCATTCTGAAAGTGAAAGTTAACTTTATATATTTTTAAAAATTTGCACACAAAATCAAAAAAAAGGGGAATAAAGCGATCTACCTCAATTATCCAATGAATAAATAAATAAATAAATAAGTCAAAATGCACACAAAATATTTGAAAAGGAACTTCCAAAGCTTTAATATTAGCTCGCGAGTGTCTGTGCCTGAAGGAACGGGAAAACTGAATAATAAAGATTTTTAGAATTTTTTGTCTGATTTATATTTCATATGTGAAATATAATGGCGCTAAAAAAAAGTTCTGGAAGTGAGCTGTAATTCGGTCAGTGACACCGTATGAAACGTGAACTACATTTCCAATTACGGAGCATGTAGTTCAATACTGTCTGGAGGTAGATAAGGATAACATCTTCCACAAATTGGTGTTTTATATTTACATTTCACACAATAGCAAGGCGAATCTGATGAAATTTTACTGTAATATGGTTTATTCAGTGTTAAACCTTTGAGAAAATTTGTGTTTAGTTTGGAATGAGACACCCTGTATTTTTCTCAGAAGAAAATGTTTTTCGACCTTTGTTTCCAATACAAAAGTTGTTTTTTGTAGTGGATTTTTGAATCTAACTAGAACAGCAATTCAAAACAAGAATTCATATTTTCAAGAAACAATTTATTAAAATAATACATGATTTTATTGTATATTCAGATAAATTTCCATTTAAAAAATAAATATTAGAAAATCGACAGTTTTTTCTTGTTCTTGTCGAGATGCATTGATTATCAAACGAATGCTTAAATATGTGTAACAGATAAAGCGAAACATTATGATAAAGGAATACGACATTTTAAATTATTATTATTTTTATTAATACAATTAAAGGGTTTATTTTCTTTGAAAAAAAACTGTAAGAATATTTTCAGCTTTATCATATTCTCAGTGAAAAGTTTAGAAATAAAAGGATTATCAGAAATGGAACTGATGAATGGGCTGTTCTCAAATCAAAAAGGGCAACTTCCTGACATAAGTTTTTATTTATTTTTGTTCGAAAATGCATTCAACTAGCTGGTGTTGTTGTTCAGAAACTATGTCATCGAGCTGTTTTTTTTCGTTTTTTTGCAAACGCAATAGATCTTTCAGAAAATAGCTTCAAAGTGGACGTTTTGAACCGAATTTCCGCGCGAAAGTAGAAAAATCACTCAAGAGCGGGCGAAAAACGGGTTTGTCACGTGATCGAAAACGCTTATAACTCAATGGGTAATTGATTGATCAAAAAATGAAAAAAACAGCTTAACTTCAAATCGCTTCCATGGCCAGGCTTTCCAGTTTTACATCTTTCAGTTAAAAAATGAATTTGTACATATGTCAGAACGTTTTACGCTTGTTGAGCCGAGCAGTTAAGAACAGCCTTAAGAGGCTACTTCCATCAAGCGAAAGACCCGCTCGCTAATGCTAATCATATAAGCGAAATTTATAAAGATATCTCGTTTGGATATTTTTAAATGATTTTTTTTTTTTTTTTTTTTTTTTTTTTTTTTTTTTTTTGCATTGGATAGCTGAGTCTGTAACTAGCTGAAAAAATCTGTACAAAGACAGTTTTTTACTTTTTCGATTTTGTTTACAGGTATTTTTAATGAGGACACTTTCATTTTCGGAACCGGTTTTGAAAATGAAAGCATCCTCATAAAAAATTAAATAAAAAATAAAAAACGGCCTTTGTACAGATCAATCTCAGCTATCTAATGCAAAAAAAAAAAAAATAAAAAAAAAAAAAAAAAACATTTAAAAATATTGAAATGCAAACAAGATATCTTTAAAATTTTCTACCATTGGATTAGCAGTAGCGAGCGGGTCTTTTCGTGTGAATGAAGTAGCCCTCCGACTTGTTTATGTGAGTATGAATGAGATCGGTTTCATTAAGCTTTAATTATCAAAGCTTATTTAAAATGTTTATTTAGCTTTCTATAAAGAATATTACCTTTAAAAACGTATTTTTGAAATGCTCAATGCAATACTATCATAGTTAAGTCATAAGGTTGTTCTCAAATCCAAAAGGGTAACTTTATGACATAAGTTTTAATTTATTTTTGTTCGGAAATGCATGAAACTAGCAAGTTTTGTTGATCCAAAACTATGTTATTAAACCGTTTTTTCCGTTTTTCCGTTTTTTTTTTTTTTTTTTGCAAACGCAATAGATCTTTCAGAAAATAGAGTCAAAGTGGACGTTTTGAACCGAAGTTCCTGAAGAAAGCATAAAAACCAGTCAACGAAGGGTAAAAAACGTGTTTGTTAGGTGATCAAAATCGCTTATAACTCAATAGGTAATTTATTTATCAAAAAATGGAAAACACGGTTCGATTCTAAATCGCTTACATAGTCAGGCCTTCCAATTTTATATCTTCCCGTTAAAAAATGAATTTGTAAATGTGTCAAAACTGTTTGCACTTGTTGAGCAGAGCAGTTGAGAGCCTTAATAAAATATCGACCGCCCCCCCACCCCCCCCCCCCCAAAAAAAAAAAAAAAAAATGTAGAACCAACAAGATAAAATTTTTCAACCCCATACCTCACCGATGTTCGATCCGGAATATTTACTTTTTTTTTTCTTTTTGTCAGTTATTATCTTTATGTGACAATGGTATAACAAGCTCTTCCGCCCAGGGTGCCAATTGCTGTGGTGCTGGGAGAGAGGCACCCTGTATTTTTGACAAAAGAAAATGTTATTTGACCTTGGCTTCCTATATAAAAAATAGTTTGTTGTGGTGTGGTCTGCCATTTCTTAAACTTTGCCAGATCTTATTTTATTTATTTATTTATTTTATAAATCTATATTGTTAAATTTTAAAGGCGCTTGTGTCATTATTCATTAATATTATAAAATTACGATCAAATTCTTCTATCCTAAAATCAAATTTTGAGTTATTTGTATTTCGGAATTTCATGTTTTAATATCACCCATATATGTGTTATTAAAACAAAATGCTAATTAAACTTTTTATTGTTTAATTTTATTTTTCTGGTATAGGCTAAATAAACATCGTCCGTTAAATACTGATGCTTTCAAAAGTTTAACATTGGATTTTTTACCAACAAAATACAAACTCATATGGCATTTTTGAAATAAGAAATTATATTAAAAATATTTTTTAATTTGCAATTAAAAATATATTTAAAAGGTATTTTTTTTCACTAGAAAAATCGCGTTTTTAAAAGTTAAATATTTTACAATATATATATGTATATATATATCAGAAGTTTATTATGAAAGTTTAATTTTAATTATTTGCTTAAATTTTAATACAGAATGTTACAAAATCAACATTTACAATTGTTATTGGTGCATATTTTGAAAAAAGGAAGCGTATTCTGAAATCAATTATACGTACTGCAATAGAATGTGTGCATTCTTTGCGAGAGAAAAATACGTTAATACATAACAAAAATATTAATGCATTAACTCATAATACGATACATTGAATGTTATTACAAGTTACAACTCCCCTATCTGAAACACAGAGTAAGGATACAACTGTATCATGGCTATTTACGTTTCCTGCCCAATTTCCACGAAATTTTAAGTCTGGCATTTATTATCATCTATTTACTACCCAGGTGTGAGTGACCACGGCCATATGTTGGCAATCGCTCTAGGCAATAGCGGTTAGTTTTAGCCGGAAGAAAAGGGTGAAAAGGCATGAAAGGTCTGGGGGAAGAAAAAAAAGAAGGTGAAAGGTCGGGAGAAAACAATATTTTGCCTTTTATTTACCTTTACAGGAGATATTCTTCGAAATTCTTTTAAAGAAAGAAAAATAAAATAGGAATCATAACCCTTTATTTTTTATAAAATGCATATAAATTTTACTATAATTAGTCAGATTTTAAAATAATATTAATAATTTTACATAACTTTTTTTTTTTTATACTTAATAGCCAACATGATCAATTTTGCATATATATGCATTTATAATTTTATTTTTAATTTAAAATCTCGAAATATTTTCACCACAATCATAAACGTTCCATGCATTTTAATTCAGATTCCATAAAACTGATGATTTATTATTAATAATATCTATAACAGTAATTATCTATAATAAAAAACGCGTTAAACATCACTTAAATCAGCTGTCCACACATATATAATCAGATATATATCTAATATATAAACAAGGAGAAAAAATCGATATTAATTAAAATACATTAATGTTTTACTATATACCTATTAATACTGCAGTTTTCAAGAACGTGAGCCAAAAAGCTTTTTCAGATGAAAGAAAATGAAAAAGAAATTAAGATTTTCCTGAAACACACAATTTTTAGCAACTGTTTTTTTTTTTTTTTTTTTTTTTTTTTTGTGGAAAATTAGCGTGGTAAAAACTTTTTTACACGTACAGTATAAAGTAAAATTTGCAAAATTATTACATTTGATCGAGGAATTTCGAATCGAATTTGAGCGAAACATAAATTCATTGCTATATTCAAGTCACTGCAATGTAAAACCAAAATAGTATTAATTTATTATGTCGCTCTTTTAGCCCTATCAATATAAGGTAGAACAATTAAACTTTAAGCGTACACAGGGCCAGTATTATGAATGGGAAAACGGGACATTGGTCCATGATCCCATAAGCTTGGGGGGGGGGGGGGTCAGTTGGCGGAATTGAAAGAAATTGCTGTTGAGTTTCATTGTTTACATACTTTTATATCGTACAATAACAAGATAGGTAACTCTTAATCACCACTACTGTGTTCCAGAAACTAATACCTTTCTTGAAACTACCTCGCAATGCCCATTAATTCATTATTAAGTGATAATTATGTAACAAAAAGAGAAAATTAAATAATAAAAAAACTTACTTTGATATTTTCTATGTTACAGAAAAAAAAAAATCTAAATAAAGAATGACATTATTTCTTCTCTTGTAATGTCAGAAACATCGATGTCAACTTTGTTTGCTTCAACTTTTTTTGCCGTTCTTTAATAAGTTTTTATTTTTTTATTTTATACAAATGAAGAATATCTATTTCGGAAACACAGTCTTGATTTTCTTAAGCATAGATTAATTCTCCAATCAAATGTATGCATTTTTCTAGTGACACCTTTTCTTCTGCCGGTTGTTCATGCTCGTCTTCTAAGCTGCTACTAGTATTATCGGCGGTTCTATTTAGCCCAGCGTCAGTTATCTCGCTGTCCGTTAAATTGTTTGTTGTTGATGCATTTTCTTCAAAGCTTAGCCAATCATCTATATACCTATTTTCGACAGTTAATGCATTTTCAGATTTTGCATGTTCAATTCTCTCATAAATTGCGGCCTTTTCACGGCAAATTCCTCATCATTGATGTCGCAGTTGCCGAAAATTCGTTCTGGCCGTATATTGTGCCATTCATTCGCCAAAGTTGCCCCCGAAATTTGCTCCCGTTGCTAAGCAGCTGTGCAGCTCCCAGAAAATTTGTTCAGAAAATAATTGCCTCAGACAAATGAAAAAAAACGTAAAATATTCTTTTTTTTTGCATTTTTACTTTCGATGATGAAGTTTCTAATTCATAAAGAATTGCTATTTTATTTCTTCCATAGCTTGAAAGTGTGAAAGAAAAAGGAAGGGAAAAGATGATTTTGATGCCGGATTTCTGAATGCCGGATTTTTGAAGTCATGCTGTATATGAAATAGTTTAACATAATTCGACTACACCTCAAACAATCCCCCCCCCCCCTCCCCATACCATTATGTAACGGAATTCTATGTGTGGCCCTGTAAATGAATAAAAACTATTCTTTGCACCGCATATTCTACAGAATGCATATTTTAGTGGACTTCATAAATGCATATAAATTTTACTATGTTTGAAAGCGTGTAACACAATTAAAAATCATTTGAAACAATTTTTTTCCCATTGGCCGTAATGTAACGAAAAACTTTTGACTGTCCCTGTAAATGAACTAAACATGCTACAAACTTCATTTGAAATAGGGATCGTGCTATGGTAGAGGTCACTAACATCCAAAAATTTCAGAACGATCCAAGTATATTTACGAGAGTTAGAGCGCGGACAGACGGACAGACAAATAAAAGTCATAAGCCCTTTTCAACTTTATTGGAAAGTGTTAAAAAAATGTTTTTTGTTCAAAATAGATTTCTTTTTCTTTCTTTTTTTTTTTTTTTTCGTTCCCAAATATTTTTTTTTTTTTAAGAAAGATTCTGAATAAATGCGATATATGTTAAAATTTTTTCGTTTCTTCTCTAAATATTTTATTTTATTTTATTTATTGTAATGACCTTATTTTTAAGCATTGAAAGCCATATAAAACTATGAATTTCTTGAAAATACTTGCTACTATGCACTATACAGTCGGAAAGTTGGCTTCCAAATAAAGATGGAATTTATTCAATCTTTAACTAGACATTTAATTATTGTTACTTAGATATTGGAGCTCGAAATTAATTTTTTACCGTAAAGCTTTAAGAATTTTTTTATAAATCGTTTTACTAATTTCAGTGTTTGCATCGTAATCTCAAGGCTGCGGTTTAGTCTGACTGTGCAATAATCAGGCCTTTGGAGTACTATTCATTTATAAAATAGTACAATCTAACAGAGAGTTCTGCTCTTTTCGATACTGTATTAATACAAATTGTTTAAGACTAATATATTCTATATGTACTGATTGTATTTACATTTAAGTGAAAGTAATAGTACGAATATGTTATTTGAAGTTTCTGAATAGTAACTGTAATTAAATTTCGAAAAATTATGTTGTTGTCTAATACTTCCTTTATTTTGTTGAAAAAAAATTAAAAAAGGGTTTGATAAGAAAAAAATATATATAAACTTTAAAATGTGAGGAATTCTTTTCCTACAAAATTTTCTTAGTACACAAATTTAGCCCTTTTACCCTGGGGGAAGCTTTAGATAAAGTCTGTTATTTTTATCAAGTCTCTCTCTTATGTTATAAGCCGTCTATTCATCTGTCAAATGGGAGTAATTAAACACTAAATGCTTATACAACCTTCGATAATAAACATGTGCTACTATAGTATTTCATACAGTAAATATCACAAAATTTAAATAAAACTAACTGGGCTATTTTTCAAAACTACAAATAAATGTCTAGAATACTTTCCGTTCTGAATAGAGCATGCAAATTTGTTTTGGATTTTATAATATTAACTTAAATATATTTTAAATCTGGTAATTTGTTTCTACTTTATGAAAATGTGGAAGACAACAATATTACTTCATTAAACCTTAAAAATACAAAATAGAGTCAAAGATAAAGCTATAAAAAAATAATAATAAGGAAAGAAAGAAAGAAATTTCCCTGTTCAAAAAACGCAACGGCAATATTTAAAAAGTATTTTTTACCATTTAAACACTGTTATCTGTACACTATTCACCAGAATTCCCGATAAACCCGAGATCTCCCTCACCCTTTCCCCTCGAAGTAAGTGGTAATAGGTAATATGTCCCACTTTTATAATATTACTTAAAAGAAGGTCTTTGTATATATAATGACGCATACAAAGAAATAATACATAGGTTAAAAAATTTTAATTAAAACATTTAAAACGAACCTTGGTTGCTGTTTTATACTCGTATAAATGATTTTAACAATACATTCCTCTGATTTAAATATCTTATTTAATATTGAGCAAAATCGTGATTGGTGTTAATTGGATTTAAATAAGGAATCTCTGGAGATTTTCATGCCTAGAATTTATCTCTAAAAATAAAACGGAAGTAAGCTTTTAGTCCAGGCAATAGGGAATTTTACCTAGCAAAATTAATGGTAGTTCTGGAAATCGGCTTACTTTATGTTTTTTGGGTCGCTGAATCCGAATTTGTAACTTCCCACCAAAATTTCCCCCGGAAACCCCCCCAAATTTTGGTAAAAAGCCCCCCAAAAAAGGTTTTTATTAAAAAAATCAATTTTTTATTGTTTTAGAAAAAAATATCAAGAAATTCAGAATGTAGACAAAATTTGCAACAAATTAGATATATGACTTAGGATGAAGGGGACATACATTATGACTTAGGATGAAGGGGAAGGGGGGATCTGCCTCGGAACATGCGCGAGGTGCTGCGTGGACTAAGTTGTGTAATTCCACTTAACCACTCACACGTTTACATTCGCCCTCCCATCTCCCCTATGAACTTTCCTTATAAGGTTTACTTTAGGTTTTTTGGGTCGCTGAATCGGAATTTTTAACTTACCCTCAAAATTCATCCCCCCCCCCCCAAATAGTTGTTATTAACTTAAATTTGTTATTTTTTAGGGGAAAAGCATTACAAAATTCAGAAACTAGACAAAATTTGCAACAAATAGGATATATGACATTATGACGTAGGATAAACGGGGAGAGAGGGGGCTGCCTCGGAACATTCCCCGCGCGCTTTTCTCAAAAAACAAATTTTTTCAAAAAATCAATTTTTTGGGGGGTTGCCTGGTGGGAAGTTACAAATTCGGATTTAGCGACCCAAAAACATAAAGTGAGTCGAAATCCAAAACTAGTATTAATTTTTCCAGGTAAAATCCCCTATTGCCTGGACTTCATAACTTAGTGCACGTAGCGCCGCAGTGCATGTTCAGAGGCAGCCCTCCCCTTCCCCGTTCATCCTACGTCATAATGTAATGCATCCTATTTTTTGCAAATTTTGTCTAGTTTCTGAATTTCGTAATGCTTTTCCCTTAAAACAATAAGAAGTTTAAGTTAAAAACAACTATTTGAGCGGGGGGGGGGGGGGGTCGGAGGAGTGGAAATTTTGGGGGAGAGTTAAAAATTCGGATTCAGCGACCCAAAAAACTTAAAGTAAACCTTATAGAGAAAGTTCGGAGGGGAGATGGGAGGGCGAATGTAAACGTGTGAGTGGCTAAGCGGAATTGCACAACTTAGTTCACGCAGCACCGCGCGCATGTTCCGAGCAGATCCCCCCCCCCTCCCCTACCCCTTCATCCTAAGTCATAATGTCATGTATCTAATTTGTTGCAAATTTTGTCTACTTTCTGAATTTCTAGATACGTTTTCCCTAAAACAATAAAAAAATTGATTTTTTTTTATAAAAACCTTTTTGGTGGGCATTTTACAAATTGGGGGGGGGGGGGGTGCCGGGGGAAACTTTGGTGGGAAGTTAAAAATTCGGATTCAGCGACCCAAAAAACATATAGTAAGCCTTTTTTCAGAACTACCATGAATTTTGCTTGGTAGAGTCCCTATACGGTCTCTATTGCCTGGACTATTATAATTTCAGTTGTTGCTGCAATGGAAAACATACAGACGTAAAAGACAGATCCTTTTTAAATTCTGTACAGTTTTCAAATATTTCATTCAAAACGGAAATGCGTCATTTGAGCAGAAAAAGGGACTTTTCAATGCGATTAGATCCTTATTTGCTTTAAATAATTATAATCATAAATTAAAAAGTTCTAAAATCAGTATTAAATAAAGAAATCATATAAAATCAGTATTAAATAAAGAAATCATTATTATTAAAGAGAAGCGTTAAATTAATATAACTGCATTTCCGCCTGTTTTAAGGACTTTCACAATAGTACGCTGAAAACAATTTACTGTCTATAGCTGATATTAATGAATAAATTAGTCTATAAATCTTTCCGTGAGAAATTACACATTTCACCTTTTTGTTACATAATCAAAGAACGCTTCTTTTAAAAATTGCATTTGAAATTAGATTTATTACACAGATAATTTAAACGAAAAAGCAAGTTATTCGCAAATTTTAAAAAGTAGCTCATTGAATATTATAAACAGTTAACATAAATTAAAATACAAAAAGCTTGCGTTAAGTCTTCTCAAAGCAACATTTTATATTGCTATACATTTTATTATTTTCATTTTACTTCCATAGCAATATTTTTATTATTCCCTTCACCACCATAAATGTGTGCAACACAAAGAAAATCATAAAATTTGTTTCATTAAATACACATTTCTATTACTCATGAGCTACAAAAATATTGCTTAGAAATTTGTTGTTTATTTTAAGCACTTTTGAAAAAAAGTAATAATTCAATTGAAAATGAATGGTATTATAATTATTAATAATGATATAAAATTGTAATTATGTAAGTATATAAAAATTAGACAGTTTTTGTCTTTGCTTATAACATAAATGCCCTTTTCAATATGTGCATATTTCGTCACAATCTGATTTTTTTCTTTTTATCCCCGTAAATGTTAAATGAAGAGAAAGCATTATTGAGAAGCTAACACATAATATCCAATTATATTTGTGAAATAGTAACAGAATTAATTACATAGCGATTTTAAATTTGAAACTAGTATGTTGTGGCCATCACAAAACTTTCTTCTATCTCATACATGTCAATACTTCAAAATTCACTATCTCAGTGCCAAATGAAATGGCAATCTGTGTTCATCATGAGAATTCTAAAAATATGAAATTCCGTGCATTAGTTCTCGAGGTATGACTGTCGCTGAAATCGTGTAAATCCAGCAAAATGCAGCATAGCAGAGCCACCTATTGGGTTATTTACACCAGAACCTAATTATCAACAACTTATGTCAACGTCTAACCGAATATGAAGTTTGAGGAAAATTTGTGCATTAGTTCTTGAGATAGAGGTATTGCGCAAATCATGACAAATGCATCATAGAAGCGCCACCTGTTGAGCGATTTGCAACAACACATAATCAGCAGCAATATTAATCAAGTTATACTTAAATCTGAAGTTTGATGAAAATTCGTGCATTAGTTCTTGAGATAGAGCTATTGAGGAAATAGTTCAAAATGCAACACAGCAGCGCCACCTATTGGGCGATTTACACCAACACGTAGTCAGCATGATTTCATATGAAGGACTAACTAAATTCGAAGTTTGATGAAAACGCGTGCATTAGTTCTTGAGATAGAGCTACTGCGAAAATAGTGTAAATCCTGCAAAATGCAGCATAGCAGCGCCACCTGTTGGGCGATTTACACCAAAACATAAACAGCATCTATTCATGTCAAGTACTAACGGAATCTGAAGTTTTATACAAATCCGTGCATTTAGTTCCTGAGATAGAGCTTTGGCGGAAATCCTGCAAAATACTACATTGCAGCGCCACCTGCCGGGCGATTTACACCAAAATCTAATCAGCACCAATCTATATCAGGGACTATCTGAATATCAATTTTTATTAAATTCCGTGCATTAGTTCTTGAGATAGAGCGCCCACAATATTTGTGTCACATACAGACAGACAGACAGACAGACGGACAGACAGACAGACGGACAGACAGACAGACGGACGGACAGACAGACAGACAGACAGACTCACAGACAGACATTTTGTAAAAACATGTGTTTTGGAATCTCTGACCCTTAAAACGTGAAAACCCTGAAAACTGGAATTCGAAAATTTTCATGAAACCAATACTTTCTTCTTGTAAAGATAGAAGAAAGTAAAAAGTATAGCATTAAAATGCATAAATTAAAATAGCAATTAATAATGGTAAAGTTCTTTCTCTTTTTTTTTTGCTTTGTAATTGCAAATATATATATTAATTATAAATTCCAAATTTACTTCAAAATTCAAAATCTGCTAAAAAGGAAAATGTACATAAATATGTACCATGGATAAAAAAAAAAAAAAAAAAAAAAAAAATGTACGCTAAATCTATTATGAAGGTTTTACAATGTATTCTATGAAGGGAGGGTATTCAGATATCAACATTTATTATTTGCCATCCGTATTTTTTCAATGAGATATGGTCATCGAAATATAAAACAAAAGATAAAAGATATATATATATACACTATGACGCAAAAGTTTAGACAATGACGTCATTCAGCTTTAAAATGTAGAATTATGACGTCAGAATTACAAAAACCTGTAAATATATTCAAAAACTGATTTAAAATGCTATGTACAAAAGACAGTCGTTTTATTTGCTATAATACTAATTTTTTTCATAAAAATTCAAATGTGCTTGTCGCAAAAGTTTAGACACTATTCTAAATTTCTTTGAATATTCGTTGGCATATGCAAATTTAGAATCGATGATGTCACAAATTTGGAGTACTTAAGTTCTGCAAACGATTGCGCTTCATAGACGACATGCCGAGAGCTAAAGAAATTCAAGTGAATGAGGTTTCAAGGATTTGGCAGTTGAAAGGTGAAGGGAAGAGCGTTTCTGAAATTTCTGCTATTATTAATAGGTCAAAAAAATCTATTTATCGAGTTTTATCGAGTGGTTCCGAATATAAAGCAAAATGTCGGTCTGGGAGGCCACGTGTGACAAATGTACGAGAGGATCGCCTGATACAAAGACTAGCGAGTACTCAACAAATGAGCGTACGTGGAGTTCAAAGCTCATCGGGACTCTCTGTATCAAAGGATACGATTCGTAGACGAATTTTGGAAAAAGGAACAATCGTTTATAGCAAAATGCAGAAGAAACCAGCTCTGAAACCACATCATAAGTTACAAAGACTTATGTGGGCTCGAAAGCATATGTCATATGGAGAGAAATGGCAGTCAGTCATATTTAGCGATGAAAAAAAGTGGAATCTGGATGGTCCAGATGGTTGTTTATCGTATTGGCATGACTTGCGGAAGGAACCTCGACTTTTTTTAGTCGCAGACAAGGAGGGGGCTCGGTGATGGTTTGGGCAGCCTTTTGCTATAACGGACAAGTATCTCTGACCTTCACCAGTGGTCGTCAAACTTCACAGCATTATACACAGACATTAGAAGAAAACCTACTGCCATTTGCTGAGCTTCTAGGGGGTCCTCAGTGGGAATTTCAGCAAGACAATGCTTCAATTCACACTGCCAAACATTCAAAATCTTGGTTTAATTCCCATAATATAAGAGTTCTTGACTGGCCAGCATGTAGCCCAGATCTTAACCCTATAGAAAACCTTTGGAGCATCATGTGTCGCAAAGTTTATAGCAACGCTAGACAATACTCTTCTGAAAAGGAACTTAAGACATCTATTGAGAATGCATGGTACGATATCGATCCACAAACTATGCAAGATTTAGTTTCTTCCATGCAATCTCGTGTATATGACGTAATGCATAAGCATGGATGCGCAACCAGGTTTTAAAAATTGTTTATTTCGATTTTATTTAATTTGTGTCTAAACTTTTGAGACAGCAGTTTATTTTTGTTACCATTTAATTTATTGCAATATGCACAATTCCTCTTTTCTTTGTTATAAATATTGTTTATATGTACAGCACATTAATTTCAAGCAGTGATTTGAAAATTGAATAAATATTTTTCAAAGTATGTAAGAATTTCTTCATTGTCTAAACTTTTGCGTCATAGTGTATGAGAGGAGGTGAGTCAAAATTCGCCTTATCCAGAAAATCAAATTTCAGGAAATCGCGAAAAGCCTCTGACTATGTCCATTGGTTTTCTTTTAAAACAAAGATTTTGCAATAGCAAAAATAGAGGATATACAGGATAAAACCAGCTTTTCAGCAGAGTATTGTGTTTCTTCGGTGCAAATTTACCATTAGAATAGATTCATAGGGAAAACGCGATATTTATTATTTTAGATAACGCGAGTTTTGAAACTCACGTCCTCATATAAATTATGGGAGAGGCAGAATTTAAAAAATGTTAAAAAACTGAATATTAGAATATTGGCCTAAATAATCTGTATAAATAGCATACCACTAACTCAATCTGTATTAAAACAAAAGATAAATTCACGTACGTTTATTAATCATACGCATTTAGAGATTAACTTTGTCTTATTATTTAAAAAAACAAACAAAAAAAAACTGCATATAAACTTTTGGTAAACCTATTTTTTTTTTCAGAGGAGCAGATGAACATTAGAAATTTTGTAACTTTGTCAAATAACCACTAACTAAATCTGTATTAAAATAATAAAAAATATAAAATCACTTATAATTGTTTATGAATGTATACACATTTATAGATTAACTTAGCATTGTCTTATTAGAAGTGGAAAAAAAAATCCGCGTATAAAAATTTTGGTAAACCTTTTTTTTTTAATTTCGTACAATATGAACATTATTAAATTTTGTAATTTTTTAACTTAAAATCACGTATATTTGATTATTAATCGCTACACATTTATAGTATAGATTAACTTAACTTTGTCTTATTAGATGAAAAGAAATTGCGTATAAACTTTTGGTAACCCCCCCCCCCCACACACACACACCAAATATGAACATTATAAACTTTGTAATTTTGTAACCTCATCATTCCTTTCAACTAATTTGCATTATAGTAATGTGTAACTCAAGACAAATTTAGGACAGCAAAATTATGTGCATTTTTTATATGCAAAATGTTACATTTATTTTCTGTCTTACTAGTGCACATATTCCTCCTCGTTAACGATGTCCCTTGATTTATTCCTTGAAGAAACACAAATTGAATAAAAACACGCAGCGATAGAAAGAAAGCACACTATAATCATTTGCTTAACAAAAAAATTATTTTGGAAAATCTCTTATAAAGTAAAAAGTATTTAAAAAAATCAAAATGGAAAAAAAAAATGAAATCATTTTTATGTAGACTGAAACAAATGAAATTCTATTATGCTCCCCCACCCCCTCCTCCTTCGCACTTAAAAAAAACAGTTCTTTGACCTTCGCAACGATATAATCTATTGACGTATTCAAAACTTCATTTCTCTCCTTTGCTTTCCTTTTATCTTTCTTTGTAGTCTTCCCTCCCCCTCTCTGTTTTATTTATTTATTTATTTTATTTGACACTTATCCCAAAAAAAAAAAAAAAAAAAAAAAAAAAAAAGAAATATTAATTCAAATGCATATTTTACTAATAGAGAAAAAATATTTTCTCAAATTGAAAGAGTGACTTCGTGTTAGTTTTCAAGAAGTTCCTTATTGAATGTCAAGCATTCTGAATTAAATTATTTTATTTTCATCAAAAGTTTATGTTCAAATTTATTTACAGCTTACTTTCAATTATATATTTAGGTAATTACACATTTAGCGCATTTTATTTTCCGATATTACAGAGATATTGTAAATAAAAGTTTAATCTTAAACAAACCAAATTCATGAATTCAACAAATTTAATTTGATGGTAAGAGCATACATTCATAAATTGAGTAATTCCACATAAAATCTACACACATTGTTTGAATTATAATCATGCGAAATTATCTGTAATGAAATGAATTTCAATTTTGAAGTAATATCAGGATAATAATAATAATAATAATAAGTCATTTATAGCTTTATCTTTATAATTTTAATTACTTTCACATTTTTTTTTTTACTGTGAGTAAATCTTGCGAGATAATTATAATGAAATTAAAAAGTCATTGTAAAAAAAAAAAAAAATTAAAAGATTATATAAGCAAAAAACCCGAAATTGGAATTATTAGATTGACTCTGTGAGATACTTTTCAAATATTATTGTAAGCATTTCTTTGAAGCAATCATAAATTAAAAATCCAGAAAATCTCAAACCATAAAGTATTCTCTCTGTAGAACCTGCGGTAATTTTCAAATACACGCATACACCCTTTTTTTAAAGAACACTATAATGATTTGCAGATGTTTACCGACCCGTTTCGGAACATAATAGATAACAGGATATTTCTCTTCTCCACTTCCAAGATAAGAAAACTTGTCTTTTCAACTTGAAAAACATAGTAAAATAAGTAAAAACAGCTTCTTATAGTAGAAGAGTTACCAGAATAATGTAGGTATAGGAAAATTTAGAATGCATACAAATGTTTGTTTTTTTCGTTTCGCATCGTTTTAGCGAAATCATACTTTAAGGGATCAGGGTTTTATTTCAACCTCAACGTAATCAATGAAAATATCGAGATATAGAAAATTTTAGATCTTAGTGCTTTCGATAACTTTACAACTATAAAAAAGAAAGCCCTTTCTTTATCTAATTGATTTAAGAAATTGTAGACCAAAGTAATATTTCGTTCCCTTCTCTATAGGCAGACGTGATTGGTAAAGCGATTAGTAGATTCGTATAACAATTGTTTCAAATAAATCAGGCTTCTCGAATGAAAAAGTTATGCTATCAATACAACTTTCCTAACTTTATATTTCTACTTACAGATGTGGACCCATGTGTTATTAAAATATATATATTGGTTCTCAATATTACATATTTATTTTTTAAACTAAAGTTTAGGAAGTGTCAAACTGCGCTTTCATAAAATATACAGCGGAGTTTTTTTTATTCATGAATGTAAAAGAAATAATACGTAAGAAATAAAATCAGCAATTCGTCATTTCATTAGCTATTTCTCTAATATTCTTCACTCAAATTTCTATCAGATTTATTGAAGATTAAGGATTGCCGTTTAAACTCAATATCAAATTATTTTAATATGTCAAAAATATTTTTTCAAAATCAAATCGGCCATGTTTCATGCTTGAAAAAATATAATTAGCTGGAAATCAGCTAACACTTTTGTATAATGTATCTCATATTGCATTGTTAAATTATGCCTTTAATATTCATAACGTAAGTGCTTTTGTTTAGCAAAAATTAGACTTATTTTGATACAAACGTTATATTTAACATAGTTTAGTTATGGTATAAATCAACTTTCAACATTATATTAATGCAATATTAGTATTATTCTCACAGTATTTTGTACAAGCGTTACCCTCTATGTATATGGTGATTTCTTCCATTTATTCTGCACAAAAAAAAAAAAAAAAAAAAAAAAGCAGAAGGGAAAAAAAAAAAAAAAAAAGCAGAAGAAAAAAAATCCGGTCTTTTTCTGCAGAGCCTTTTGAATGTATTTTTCTATGACAATATAAAAGTAATTGTAAGCGTTGGATAATAATTCCCCAGGAATGATATTCAGTTGCAAAGGGTACAGTTTTATATTTTTATAACGTAGTTTTTATTAAATACTTGGCTTGTAAAAATCGACATAACAAGTAACACCAGTAGGCAAAACTTTAGCATTCAGATGTTTCAAGGATTTATGAAAAACGAACCTATTCATCAATAAAACAGAAATAACAGAAGCAATGAACACATGTTTTTTTTTTTTTTTTTTTTTTTTTTTTTTTCGCTAGTGGTATGGGTATTTCGACTGAAAACAAGTTCAAGAGTCGGCATGCTATTGGCATTGAATAAAAAAAAAGTAATTAAAAGCAAGAAAAGCATCCCCCCCCCCCCCTCACACAAAAAATAAATAAATAAATAAGAAATAAAATGGCATGGTCAGATAAAGAAATGAATGCTGTCAAACATCTTTAATCCAAATACTTTGTAATAAAATATTCACCAGGAAAATAAGAAACCGAAAAATACTCAAAACATCTAAGAGTACACTGAGAGATTTGGAGCAAATCTATTACTTTGTAACAGAATCAAATCATTTATAAATTTCTAACATATTGCTATAATTAATTATTCGGATATTAATAAATACTAATTCAAATGTTGGATGCTTTAAGTTAATATGCATTTCGAATTTAACATAGAAAAAGTAGTTTGATAAAGTAAATATGGCAGCGATAAAACGGCCAACTTTTGTGCTTTTCAGCTGCTCTACATTAATGCAATCTTCCCCTTATTTAATCTACGAAATTTGGCGATAGATAAGGCAAAAAATGCTTTTTAAAAAATAGCGGAAAGAAAAAAGTGTAAAAGTTGGCAGCTATGAAACTACCGCATAAAAGATTTAAAAATTAAGTATATTAGACTGAATAAAACTAGATACAAGCAACACATCAATCAGACTTGTAACGTATGCTACTTTTCATATTTGTTAAAGAAATCCTTCTATCATAAGTTGGTAGCTCTAAATCTGTTACTTTGAACTGAGCAGTGGCAATAACTTCAGAGAAATATTTAATGCACTGATTAAATACGAACATATATGAAGGATTTGGGCGTAAAAAAAATGGTAAATGTGATTTATTATTATTATTATTATTCACATGTAAAGCTGTTAACTACATCCTGACATCTTTTTAAATGTACAAGTTTTCTTTTTGAATCATATGTCATAATATTATATATGAATTTCAAAAGTTATGCCATAAATTTTATATATAAATTTTAGAAAAGAAGACTTCTTGTATATAAATCCGATAAAGTAAAATGAATCATTCAAAATGTGTGGTACATAAGTGCAACTGAGGATGTTGAGAATACAGTCTTTAACACATTAGCTGTTTTAGAGGAAACAATCACGATGGTTCACGAGAGGATAGTTATAGTTTTCTTTAAAAAACTCGAATCTTCATCTCGAAATTACAGTTTATTTTTTACTTATTTTACAAACGAGCCCTTAATTGTATAGCATTACGGTTGTTCTGAAATTAAAAGAAGAAGACTTTATGTCACCTTTCTGAATTAATTTTTGTTCGGAAAACATGGAATTGGCAAGTGTTATGATTATGTAATTATGTATTCTAATGTATTTTTCATCTTTTTGGTAAAAAAAGAGGATCTTTCAGAAAATCTTGCGTAAGTTTGCAATTTGAACGGAATTGCCGGCCTCGACAGTACGGGAAAGGAGGAAATCTGCCGTCACGTATCAATAATTGCTTATAACTCCTTAAGTAATTTATTTATCAAAAAATTCAAAACGCCATTCGATTCCAAATTACGTTAATATCCTGGCCTGTCAATTTTATGCTTTTACGTTTGAAAATGAGTCAGAAAATGTGTCAAAGTTTCCCATTTTTGAGAAGAGAGTTAGAGAATCGCCTTAAGATAGGAAATAAAAAATTAAAATTTAAAAAATGACAGAGCTATTATAGTTTTCTCTTAAATTATAAAAGTAAATGAATCAGGATGCTCCTAAAATAATTTAAATCAAGTGCCGTAAAGTACCAAACGTAAGCCCCTCTTTAGCAAACATGAAATTCTAATGAATGGGTGCTTATAATTGGAACTTTTGTGAAAAGGGTAGGGAAATTGTAAGGGTGGGGGGAGGGGTATTTGGAATTTAGGAAATTTCGCAGGATTTGAACAATTTTAAAAATAAAATCAGATCAAATTAAACCCTCTTCCATAGAAGCTAAGTAGTTTCCATTAATAAAAATATTAAATTAATGAAGCAAGTTTACATAAAATAGTTAATTTAGATAAAGAAATATGAACAAATATTATAAAATTTTATCTCAATATAAATATCTATTAAATCTTATTAGTGCATAAAAATCAAGGTAAACATTAATAGTATAATATATTGAACATATGGCATTCTGATACAATGGTCAGTAAAGAGATAAGATAAAAGTAAATTGCATAAGATATATTCATTTAGAAGATATGGAAAAAAAATTCTTAAGGAATTTCCTGAAAAACACAGAAGGATTCAGAGCGCCAGAATATAAAACTTCAAGAGGAGGCCTTATAAATGGAACTTTTTCAAAAAAGAAAAAAAATCATATATGTTGTGGGGGGGGGGGGGGTCTTATATTTGGAAGAGGGCTTACTTTAGGTACTTTACGATAAATCAAAAGTAGAAAAATAAAACAATGATTGGTACTTTTGATTCACTATTTCGTAATAATATAATTTCCGTGTTTCCTCAAAATCTTCTCCTAAAATTTTGGGATTTATTCTGAGGTTTTTAAACATTTTTGCCACTGGCTGTCTACTTACAAATGCTTTTCATATTATCCAGAATACACTTCCCACCCTTCTTTTTGACGGCAGATTACCAGTCATTTCTGTGTGCTTCTTTTTCCTCTTTCCTTCGTTTTTTCAATGGTAAATTTATACAGTAAAATGGGAGGAGGGATACAGAAAACAAAGTAATCTATCCATGGAACAGTTTAAGTTCCGAAAAACGACAATCCTAAAACATTTTGCATATAAATTAATATAAAACTTATTAAAAAATAACAAAAATAAACTCTTGTTATCCTATACATTTAGATACCATAAAAATCATAGTAAAATAACTCAAATATTACTTGTAGAAAAAAAAAATGTATGTGTTACTAAAAAATGTAATACTCAGGGTTTGTAAATATCACGATATTTTTGAAAATATCAAAAATATCCGATATTTTGACATATATCATATATTTTCGATATATATCCGATATTTTCAAAATAGTAAACTTACTGCTGATAATAAATATTTTCAAGCATAATATAAATTAGAAAATAAAACATATTGCACATGACATGAGAACTTAAACAATATGATAAACGTGTTTTTTTTTTTTTTCCTTTTCTTTTGAAGATACAACTGTTACTCTATCCAGTTGTTGTCAATTATCTAACAGAGGAGGGTGGGAAATCGCTCGGTGTAAAAGCGATTAGTTTAGCTGGAACACATGCTTGTTAAAAAGGGTTCTGACAAAAATGATAGTGCATTTTCAACTTTACAGAATGTATTCTTTGGTTTGTTTTAAAGAAAGCAAAAAAATGATATTCATAATCTTGTATTTTTTTTTTTAAATGTGTGTAAATTTTACAATAATTATTCAGATAATAATTCCCAATTTATTTAACAGTCAATATCAACAATATTGTATAAATATGTATCGAACGTTTAAACTTGGACTTAAAATCACGAAATAATTTTCCAACACAATCGTAAAAATTTCAGATATTTTAATTCAGATTCCACACAACTGAAGATTTATTAATATTAATATTTATCTATAAAAATAATTAACTATCATAAAAAATAATTTAAATATATCTTAAATCAGTTGTCAATATATATATATATGTATATATATATATATATATATATATATATATATATATATATATATATATAATATATAAACAATGTGGAAAATTGATATAAATAAGAATACATTAATGTTTTATATAAGCTTTGGAGTTTTCAAGAGAGTGTGGGAAAAAATCACATGAAAGGAAATTAAACAAAATAAGTCTTTTCCTGAAATATACACTATGTTTTGCAACCGAAAAAGTTATTTAATAGTTTCAAAGTATTAATTCTTTTATTCTGTGAAAATGAGCGTACTAAAAACTTTTTTACGTGTACAGTACAAAGTATAATTTACTAAAATATTACATTTTGTTTAAAGAATTTTCAGACAATTTTAAGTGAAAATTTAGTGCTATTTTCAAATAAATGTAATGTGGCTGCAAAAAAATGTTTATTTATCTTTTGCACTTTTAACCCTACCGACACAGGCAAGGTTAAAACTATGGTACGCAGGGTCGTTAAACCTATCTTGCACGTGCCATTTTTGACACATAACAGAATAATTTTCTAAACAAGATACGATGACATTAGACAAAATACATAAATTTAGATTATCAAATCTTGTCTAAATTCAATTGATTGAAAATGGGAGGGTTTTTTATTCTGCTTTATTAATGTCAAAACGCAGCTCAATATGGACTGAAAAAATTATCAAACAAATGTAATATTTGGAAACTATTGAAAAGGAAAAATTATTAAATATTATAAGCAAAAATGCCGATGCTGAAATATGACAACTTGAAACTTAATTACAGAGCTCTTTGTAAAAGCAGCTATTTGTCGTTTACGAATTTCCCCGTCTATTCATGCCTGCTATTATTTTCACAAACAAATAATATAGATAAATAAAAAAGAAAAATGCCCAGCTAAACTGATGGCATTGAGCTCACAGGCTATTCACACTAATTGTATATCATACTCTTATTTTAAAGAATAATGCCCCTCAAAAAAATAAGTGAAGGGGAATTAGCCCCCGTTTCACCCTTTATACTTAACCAGTGAACCTCCAAATCTAATCAGGGAAGCTCCTTATCATAATAAACCGGTATACCAAACTTGGAGCAAATCGAATAATCTTGCAAAAAAAAAAAAACATTTATCTAAATTAAGGGGGTGGACTAACCCCCCTTTATCCTTAACCAATTAATCGCCAAAACGAATCAGGGAAGCTCCTTAACATAATAAACAGGTATACCAACTTCGGAGCAAATCGAATCATTCTGCATGAAAAACCCATTCATCTAAATTAAGAGGGGCGGGCTAACCTCCCTTTTCCCCCTTTACCCTTAACCAATGAACCCCAAAACTAATCAAGGAAGTTCCTTAACATAATAAACCGGTATACCAAATTCGCAGCAAATCGAATGATTCTGCATGAAAAACCCATTTATCTGAATTAAGGGGGTGGACTAACCCCCTTTTCCCCTTTTATCTTTAACCAATGAACCCCCAAAACTAATCAGGGAAGTTCCTTAACATAATAAACCGCTTTACGAAATTCGGAGTAAATCGAATCATTCTGCATGAAAAACACATTTATCTCAATTAAGGGGGATGGACTAACCCCGTTTTTCCCCCTTTACCCTTAACCAATGAACCCCCAAAACTAATCAGGGAAGTTCCTTAACATAATAAACCGCTATACCAAATTCGGAGCAAATCGAATCATTCTGCATGAAAAACACATTTATCTGAATTAAGGGGGGTGGACTAACCCGGTTTTTCCCCCTTTATCCTTAACCAATGAACTCCCAAAACTAATCAGGGAAGTTCCTTAACATAATAAACCGGTATACCAAATTGGGAGCAATTTGAATGATTCTGCATGAAAAACCCATTTATCTGAATTAAGGGGGGTGGACTAACCCCGTTTTTCCCCCTTTGCACTTAACCAATGAACCCCCAAAACTAATCAGGGAAGTTCCTTAACATAATAAACCGCTTTACGAAATTCGGAGCAAATCGAATCATTCTGCATGAAAAACACATTTATCTGAATTAAGGGGGGTGGACTAACCCCGTTTTTCCCCCTTTATCCTTAACCAATGAACTCCCAAAACTAATCAGGGAAGTTCCTTAACATAATAAACCGGTATACCAAATTCGGAGCAAATTGAATGATTCTGCATGAAAAACCCATTTATCTGAATTAAGGGGGGTGGACTAACCCCGTTTTTCCCCCTTTATCCTTAACCAATGAACTCCCAAAACTAATCAAAGATGTTCCTTAACATAATATACCGGTATATCAAATTCGGAGCAAATCGAATCATTCTGCATGAAAAACCCATTTATCTGAATTAAGGGGGTGGGGTGTGGACTAACCCCGTTTTTCCCCCTTTATCCTTAACCAATGAACTCCAAAAACTAATCAGGGAAGCGCCTTATCACGGTGAACCTAGGAAAAAATTTTGAAGCAAATCGGATGTTTCTATCAAGAGTTATCGCGTTACGTACATACGTACGTACGTACATACATACATACATACATACATACAGAACGGGCGGGCACATTAGCTCTCAGGCTTTGATAGCCTGTGAGCTAAAAACTTAGATATCTCTAGTTCAATTTATCTTCTATTGAAATGATCTTAGTATGAATCTGATACTAATTATTTTTCATCCTCGATGTCACTACAGAAATCGCATTTAACCTTTTATTAGTTTCTAAAATGTATTTAATTCTATATCTTTTACAGTGTAAACCTACATGCATATTACTTAAAAACATTTTAATACTAATAAATAATTTTCAAGTAATTTTAATTTATTATTTTTCATTAAATTTATATTTTAATTGCACGTCGTTTTCATTCGGAAAAAAAAAAAAAAAAAAAAAAATTGGTATGCGGGTGTAAAAAGGTTCGCCAACCCTGGGCTAGAACAATTAAACTGTGCTGAAATGTTCACAAGACAGAGGCATTAGCCAAAGATTGATGCACGGGGCATAGGTCCATGTCCGCATAAGCTTGTGTGTGTAGGAGGGGCGGGGGTCAGTAGGTAGAACAAAAAATAATATGTGTTGAGTTTCATTATTTATATAGTTTTTACCGTACAATAGGGTCCCAGTAACTTCAATGCATATATACTTCGTAAGGAACAAAACATTGATAAAGCAAATTACAGGTTAATACTACATCATAAAAATCACGTCTAAAAAAGGTCTAATCATACATGCATTTGAAAGCTATATAAGCGTGTTCTTGTGCTTTTTATTTTTGAACTGCAATCAACAAATCACATCTTTCTACACATTTACTGAGACATTTTTTGCGCGTAAAAATGAAAAAAAAAATTATATCAGTTTTTCGGATGTTGTGGAATCAAATAGTGTTTTTCCTATTAACTTAAGACTCTTGTCCCTGCCGGCGAAGACACTCGCGAGCTAATTCTAATCCTATGGGGAATGATTTTTCTAATATCTCGTTTGCATTTCGACATTTTTAAACATTTTTTTTTTTTTTTTTTTTTTGCACTGGATAGCCGAGGTTCGTCTCTACATCGCACGTTTTTACTTTTTCGATTTGGGTCGCAGATATTTTTTATAAAGTTACTTTTAATTTCCAAAACCGGTTCTGAAAATGAAAGTGTCATTCTAAAAAATATCTACAACCAAAATCGAAAAAGTAAAAAAGGTGCGATGTAGAGACGGATCTCGGCTATCCACTGAAAAAAAAAAAATGTCGAAATGCAAACGGGATATTAGAAAAATCCATCCCCATAAGGTTAGCATTAACTCGTGAGAGTCTTCGCCTGCAGGGTCAGAAGACTTAAGCATCTTGAATTAAAATTGATTCCTGACCGAAAACATGATTTTTCTGTCTGCCCTGTAACAACAAACATTGCGAACTTCAAGAAAACTTTTTTTAATAGAAAAATTGGAAATGCATTTCCCCTTTTTGTTATTTCAATAAAACGAAATTCGAATTTTGTGCATTTATGTCTAACATTGACTACGTGAAGCCATAAAGTACCAAGTTTAATTTGTGTCAGCTTATTAAAACTATAAAATATAACACGTTTACAACATATTTAAACTTAATACACAACATAAGAATGGAGCTCAAAATCGTGTTTGTACCCAGGGTCTCCAAAAGTCTAAGGCTTGTCGTGAATGTTCACGCGTTATGACAACTAATAAAAAAATATAAAATGAGAAAAAAAGCAGTACAAAATTTGTAATTTTTGCAATTCTTGTATTTTATATCAATACAAAAACCCTTAACGGGTTAAAAGTTTGTGACACAGCGCTTTATCTTATGCTCTAAGAATTTTAAATATGGAACTTAAAAATAGTGATGTCAAATTTTGAGTGACGCTATGCTATTAATTATAATCTCTATACATATTTATTTCATCATTTTATTTTGTTATAATTGCATGTGCAAAAATTATGTTCAATTTAAAAAGATTTATAAAAGTTTATTCATTAATGCTTTATCATTCACATCTCTTTTAAATTCAAAGCATGAGTTTTATAAGATATGATATCAAAATTTAAGTAATACCTTGATGTGGCTTTAAACAATTTGTTTTAAAATTCAATTAAATTATTTTTAGTTTGGCTAAGATATATTCGCACATCTAAACAATATTTTTAATTTCGCAATACACTGTTAAATATGTCACTTTCACTGAACTTATATAATGCATTGAAATATATTTATTTGAATAAATTGATTTATCCTTTGTACCATGCTATTAAAAATTAAAAATAAAATTTATGTAAATAATTATTTTGCCTCATAGTATCCATTTGAATATATTTCACTTAGTTTGGATACAATGACTCAAAAAACTATTTACATAAATTTTATTTTAATTTATGGCCTTTAATTTAATCCTTTGCACCCATCTCTCCAGCTTAATAAATAATTAAAATCTTTGAAACTTAATTAAAAAAAAAATCTGCAACATTTGTTGCTCACTAACATAAATAAATAAATTAAGTCCTAACTTCCCACATTTCTCCTCTCCTCCCTCCCACTACTCTCCCCCCCCCCCCCAAAAAAAAAAAAAAATCTTTACTTTTATACAGAAAATTCGATATATATTATCCTCCTATTCCTGAAAAATACTACTTTCCCCCTCCAGCCTAGAGATTTGAATCTTTAAAGCTTTTTAGAAAAACTAATCTGCAAAGTCTGTTGCTTAATAATAATAAAATAAAATATATAACCATGTACACTTTAAATTATTTTTCACACAATCAATTGATATCATAGTAGTTGTTCTGAGCGAATATTGTGTTGGCTGGGTTGTCGTCCAGATAGCTCAATTGGAAGAGGACTGGCAATTAAAGCGAAAGGTTATTAAACTTCACTTTAATTCAAGATGTTCAACCCCTTTGGGATATGAGTCCTTTGCTTAATTTTTAATCTTTTACCACCGGTTTTTCAAAACAGAAATTTTTTTATAATTGAATCAATCGTAAAAATGCTCTGATTAAATAAGGCAAACTTTACAATTAAAAATAAGTGGTGAGAATAATGAAATATTCTGAACACCTTAATTGGCAAGTATACCGGTTGCTCGACCCCAAGGGGCCAAAGATGCTTTTTTGCTATTAATACCTATAGGATTTACAAAAATCTTAACCACTTCTGAGGTAAATAAAGTAAGTGGAAAAAAATCAAGGTGGCAATACTTTGATTGATGAATTGTAAGCTGAGTAATTTGTGCCACAGAATGAAAAAATTATAAAGTTGTAATAATGCCTTCTTCAGAGCACTCACAGATACTAAATCTTTAGGGTTTTCGATGAGTGAATTACATATGAAGATAAATACGATAGATCTTTATAACACACACCTTGGGATGAGACTTTCTGCGTATTACAGAATTTTGCATTACATAGATTCATATTTCATTCATTATTAAATTTACTTTGTAAAAGTGCTTTAAATTACATTCCTTGGGACCAGAAATAGTGAAAATTATAAAATTTTACATAATAGTATAGGTACAGATTCGCAATATCTGGAAGGAGAAAGTGGATCCTAAACCTTAAAAATCGAGTGGTCACATTTTGAAACAAACATATAAAAAGAATTTAGTGTTTATGGGGGGGGGGGGGGGGGGGAGAGGGACTAAATTCAAAGTGGAAAATAATTTATTTGATATATACATATGTCTATGTACAAGAAAACACAGACTAATTACATCAAACGAGTATGTTTAATTTAATCACAAAATTTTAAGCCATTAATATTTAAAGCCATTTTTAAACCTATCCCATATACATGCGTGTGTTTATTCGTGTATATTAGAATTTTCACAAAATATTAGCTCCCTAGAGTTCATTCTTAGTGAAGGAACTGGGTTTATCTCTAATCTTGATTTAAGTTTTGTTGCTGAATTTAGTACTTAACATCGAAATCTACCTCCGCCTGTAGGCCAGAGCAGGCAGGTATTTTTTTTTCATCTGGTAACTATTTTGTCAATATTTACATTAGTATAGTATAGTGGGAATCAAAAGTTGAAACAATAGTGTCTTTTACTAATACTAGGTACGGTTACAGAGAGATTTTGGATTTGTTGATACATAAGAAAAATGGTTCACAGAAAAAAAAGATCCAATGTGGCTTTATTTTAGAGCAAAAATACTATTTTTGGAAAAGGCATAATAGCAATATGCAAATAGTGTAGTGATAAAATGATGGAGAATTATGACAAGAATGTAAAACACAAAGAAACTTGCAGCCTATGTGATAAAGAAAACATTCGTGAATTTGAATCAACAATGGAATACACATATACATTTAAAATTCATTGTTGCATTTATAATGTGTGTATATGAGGACATCAGAAGCCAAGGGGTACAAGCGAAAAAATTTCGATTTGGAGTAAATTCAGTTCAAAGATAATCGATGTTAAAGTTGAACATCACTAATAATTGACTGAATTGAAATAGGAAACTTCTGCTTGATTCACGTTATGGTCTTTGAACTTTTATTTCGAAAAGTGTGAAAAAAGTAGAGTGCAATTTTCTTTAAATTTATAATTAATCAATATTGATCATTATTCGGCAAAAGTGGTTGATCTCTAAAACACAACACATAATTAGAAAATCACATATTTCTTCACCTGAAAATAAAAAAGCATATTTCCAGGTCGTCTGTGCGCATAGTTCAATTTTTTTTCAATTTTGTCACTTATACCCCTTGGCTTCTGGAGTCCTCATATTATATATATATTTTGGAATGAAAAATAAATAAGTTTAGATTAACTGGAAATTTATACACAGAAAATGCATAGATATATGTATAACAATTTAAATTTAATAGTAGAATAATAAAAGTTTAAGCTTTAAGTGAATCTTTTAAATTAGTTTGCAATAATTTTTAATTTTTATTTAAAATATCTTGAATTCTTATCTAGGAAATGTAACGAAATTAATAGAAATGTGTAAATCTATACTGAAAAAATAAATAAATAGATGCTTGTACATAAATAAATACACAAATAATATTAATAAAAAAACCTGATTTTTTTTTTATTTTTTAAAAAAAGTCATGATTTTTAACAAACCTGGTTCCCTGACGTTTTCAGAATAATGAAACCAGGTGAGGAGGTGATAGAAAAAAAAAATAATATGAGATTAAATTTTCAGATCGACCTCATGGACGTACGACTTTGACTGGTTTTTCAGAGTAGGTGGTACAATAGTAGGGACAGTAAGATACTATTGGTAAAAATATAAGGTACTTTTTTTAGATATTGAATACAGAATTTAGACAGTTTTCGTGGAGGTATTTTTTAAACAAGCTTTTCTTTTATAAAGAGAGTATCATGGATGCATTAAAAATAATTACATTATTTTTTTTAATGTTTTTTTTTTTTTTTTTTTTTTTTTTTCACAGTAAAAACGGTAGAAGAAATGCAGTAAAAGATAAAGTATGGAATAACAGTTTTAGAATTTAAACATGAATACTTAATTTTGTTAATTTACCATTATGAAATACCTTTTAAATTAAATTTATCTTACAAGTTCATATAACGATGTTAACCAAGTTCTAAAGGAAGATGGCATGATATAGATTCTCTACATATTACTGCCGTTTTGAAAATGCTAGTGTATCGTCAAATTAAAACAACTATGCTCATACGAAAACCTAAAGTTTTCTGTTATTTTTAATGTATAGTTTATATTGTAACAACTTATAAGTTAATATATATATAGGTATTAATGTAAGTGTCATTTATGGGACATTTTGTCCTCTTTTCATGGAATGACTCTAAGTAAGGGTGCCCGCCATTTAAGAGTCAATCTTATGGAGGTTTTACTATATATATATATATATATATATATATATATATATATGATGTGCGGGTATCATAACAGTTGATAAAACAATATGTATTTTCACTCTAATATTACATTATTAGTTACATTTCTGTTATTCCTTTGAATTGCAACACCTTAAAATAAATCCAAGCAAGCACAAGCAATGTACAAGCAAATGCAATACATAGTAATATATGTTTTTCCCCTTTGTTTACATAAAATGGTTTATATGGTTAGTTGTAAAAATCTGATGTCATAATAGGCAAGTGTGATATAAAGAAATGGAGTTTTAAAAACTCCACAAAATTTGTGTGACGTAAGTAATGGATGACAAAATTTTTTTCTTTATTTCATTATTATATCATTCAGCATATCATTATTTTTAGCATAGCCAATGCAATCATTACATACATAATATAGTATAAAAGAAAAATATTCACACACGTTTGCAGCATTTAAGCAATTGATAAATCTTGAATACGTATGAGAGTGCAGTTAGACATAAATGCCTTTCTTTCTTTGTTTTTTCTTTTTTTACTTTAGCATCATAAAACTGAAATTAACATTTTATGAGTTCAGAATTAAAAAAAAAAAATTATCTATTTTGCTTGTTTTAGTAAAGAAATGAAAATAATAAACTATATAACTTTTTAAGGTTATTGTTCTTAAAACACTTTTTTCTTGATCGACAACACAGAAGTTTTTAATTTCTAAAGATAAATGGACAAAACTTGACAGGTTGGATTACTGAAAAGATTTAATGCCGAATAACATTTTTCATTTTTTGACAAATTGATTTACTACAAATTGAGTTATAAGCGATTTCTATCTCAAGGCTATATTTACGTGCGAAAAATCTTTTTAAAATATCTTTTAACTTTTAAAGCATTTTCTGAGTTCTTCAATATCATAGTGTCTGAATAAGAACACTTGCATTACATTTAACATTCATATAAAATTAAAAATGACTTCTTGTATGTGCCAAAAAACAGCCACTTTGGATTTAGGCACAGAGAAATATTTCACATAACGTAAATTTATCGGATATAAAAGAAAAAAAAAAAATAATTTGAACATTTTTTTCAGATGATAAACCAATCCCAAGTTATGTGTACATGTTTGAATCTCTCTTTTTTTATACTCATAAACTTCAAAATGAAACTTTTTTTTTTTTTACTTAACTGTTTTTGTATAAGAAGACGTATATTTTAATTATATAAGAAACTAATTTTGAATTACATTTGAATGCGCAATTATATCTTAAATTTTAAACAAAGTATTATTGTGTTTAAAATGTTATAATTATTTAAGGCTGTTCTCAAATCCAAAAGGGCAACTTTATGACGTAAGTTTTAATTCATTTTTATTCGGAAATGCATGAAAGTAGCAGGTGTTGTTGTTCAGAAATGATGTCATCGAACTGTTTTTCCCTTTTTTGGCAAACGCAATAGATCTTTCAGAAAATAGTGTCAAAGTGGACGTTTTGAACCGAATTTCCGCGCGAAGAAGAATTCCGCGAAAGAAGAATAAACACTCAAGGAAGGGTGAAAAACGTCTTTGTCACGTGATCAAAATCGCTTATAACTCAATGGGTAATTTATTTATCAAAAAATGGAAAACACAGTTCGATTCCAAATCGTTTGTATAGTCAGGCCTTCCAATTTTATATTTTTCCGTTAAAAAATGAATTTGTAAATGTGTCAAAATGTTTTGCGCTTGTTGAGCAGAGTAATTGAGAACAGCCTTAAATCACGATTTTTTTTATTTTAACGAAATAAATCACGATTATTTTTTTTATAGATTAATTTTAATTTTTTGCTTACATTTTTACACAGAATGATATAAAAACAACATTTAAAAACTGTTATTAATACATTTATTTTTCAAAGAAAGGTATTCTGAATTTAATTATACATATTGATATGGAACATTAAAAGCCAAAAAACTGATAATGAATTTAGCATATAATAAAATAAATTAGTATAACTGGAAACATATTATATTGTTTAATATTGTTATAAAAAATTGCATTTTAAATTTAAGAATTTCACTGTTCAATTTTCCACGTCAGTACATTATCTTATGTATATAACATTTATACTTGAAAATTTGCATCCATAAATATTTATATCGCTTTCCAGGAATGTTAAATCTATAAATTATCTTTTATTTTCAGATATTTTTTTAAATCGAAACCATAATATATTTAGTCTCTGTGAAAAAATACTTTTCATTGGTGTTTTTATTTGTACCGTATATATTCACATAACTTGGTACACACAAGTATTAGTTACTTTTTTAAAAATCTTTGACATTGTTTTGTCAGCTTAAACTATTAACACATCGTTTTTTATAATAAGAAATAAAAGGATTATAAACACATATTAACATTTGAATTAAAATAAAATGTATTCAATGGAATATTAGTTTTTTAAATAAAAACGCATATAAATTTGTTAAAATTCGATCTGCTACAGATTTTTTTTTCTTCTTCATTGAGTGAATAACATTTTATTTATTTATCCAACAGAATGGGTCTATTGTGCTAGAAATACCGGACCTATAGTTCGAAGAAATACTGCGATAAGATAAAGAATGTATTTAAAACCCGTTTTCCACTCATTCTGTCCTTGTATGCTCGACTCTAATAGTTAGCGGAAATATAGTCTGGTCAGTAATCAGTCACCGGTCATTAACAAAAGCAGCAAATAGAAATAGAATTTTCCACAGATGTCTTGCCTTGCGGCGGCGTGTAAGGGGGGAAAAAAGTATTTCCAGGTGATTAGAGAAACAGCTTGAAGTTATGAATCTTGTATTAAATGCGTTTTTAAATATTATTATAGTTAATAACAAACAAATATAGATAATAACAACAAATTTAAATATGTTATAGAGAATAATCAAATAATCATTAATAATAAACACACACACACACATATATATTATGCGGTGTTTATGTATTCATATTATTGGTCACTTTCATTATCCTTCAATGGTATTTTTGTACAGAAAATTTAATATACCGGGTGTCCCAAAAAGGACTGACTGATTTTAAAATTCAATAACTTGCAAACGGTGACAGATATTAAAAAAATTCTTGCAGGAGGGTTAAGCATAAGGTCAAAAGTTTTATTACAGTGATTTTCAATTTTAGTTCTATTTACAAACAATAGATGGCGCTGTAAGCAATAGTCGCTAAATTCAGGCTCGATTTTTGTTACTTCGTGGCCCGGATAATACATTTCCATCTCCTTTTTCTGCATGGAACAAGATAAAGGACCAAAAATCGAGCCTGTATTTAGCGACTATTGCTCACAGCGCCATCTATTGTTTGTAAATCGAACTAAAATTGAAAATCACTGTAATAAAACTTTTGACCTTAAGCATAACCCTCCTGCAAGAATTTTTTTAATATCTGTCACCGTTTGCAAGTTATTGAATTTTAAAATCAGTCAGTCCTTTTTGGGACACCCGGTATATATATATATATATATATATATATACCGTATTTTATGGAAGAAACGCCGCGGCGTTTACGAGTTTAAAAGTTAATTTTTTTCCAAGTGCGGCGTTTACGCCATGTGCGGCGTTTACGATTTTTTATAAATACCAACTGAGTTTCCTTAATTAAAAAATTCATAAAAACATTTAAAATCGGATTTAAATATTTTAAATAAAACTGAGACATCTTAAGATACTAAAAACGAGGCATCCTACATTGCTCAGAAAACTTTGATTAAAGTTGGGTCAATGTGACGCTGTCGACAAAAGTAGCGTTCCGATGGATGCGTCGTTTACAACGGGTGCGGCGATTACGATATTTTAAAGCTTATTCAGGCCATTTTGAGGAGTGCGGCGTTTACGACGGGTGCGGCGTTTCTTCCATAAAATACGGTATATATATATATATATATATATATATATATATATATATATATATTTATATTAGATTTATCGTGTTTTCAGTAAAAGAGTTGAGAAAAAAAGATTATCTTAACGGAATATACGCGTGGAAACTATTAATTCATTTACCATTTCTTTTTTATGTAAGCACCAACTAGATCGGCTATATTATGAATTAATCCACAATAGTTTATCCAAATAGTGCATTCAGCTTTCATTAAAGAATATTACCTTTAAGATTTTTGAAATGTTTAATCTAATGCTGGAGAATGGAACCTAGAAAACATATCCCATTATTTTGTTTGTTATTGTTGTTTATTCATATAAGTTTAATGCATATAGAAATTCTGGATAGATAAGAGACATTTTTTAACTCCACAATAAACACTCTGGACTGGCATTTAACCCGGAATTTCTAGATGTTTTTTTTAAGAGAATTAAAGTTACCCACTATTTAAGAAAGCTTTATGACGCATTCCCGAATTCGGTTTTGTATGTAAACGCATGCGATTGGTAGCTGCTCTTTTTCAGAAACTAGGAAATCTGATATTTTTTTTTCCATTTTTCGATAAAAGCAGGGGATTATTCAGAAAAGGCTGTTAAAGTTGGCACTTTCAACTAAATTTTCAGACAAGGCAGCCAAATGTCGTTATGGGATAAAAATCGTTTAACTCGAGGTGTTTTTTATTTATCGGAAAAAAATGTACAATTCCATATCGCTTCAATAACCATGCCCGCAAGTATCATGCTTTTATGTTTAAATATAAATCAGAAAGTTTCTCGTTATTAAGCGGATTTTTTTTTAATAGGCTTAAATGTTTAGAAAGCATGTTTTAGTATACTAAGGGGGCTTTGCCCTCTACTATCATCTACGAGCTACGCTTGCCAACCCCACTGAGACACTGCAAACTCTAGAAACACGCTAATTTGACCGGCTGTAAAAAGATTGCAGAAACTGAACTATAATTTAAAAAATCACTGGCGATCTCCTTGTAAATAGATTTCCATTCACTTCTTTTTGATTGCGAAATTTTAAGGCCGGATCAGCTGCTGTTAAACTACTACTGGCTGTTTTCATGTTTGATTAAATAAGATGAGTTAAACATTTGAAAAAAAAAGGGGGGGGGGGGGGGCTAATATAAAATGAACTGTGTAAACAGAGTCTTATCCTCCAGGTATTTTTCTAACAACGATATAAGAAAATTGTTTTAAATAAGACATTTTAAATGTATCGCTTTATATCTGATATAATTTTCACAAAATATTTCTTTCTCTTTTTAATATTCACGTGAAAATACTTTTGTTGTTAGAAAAAAATTTTTGCGCTTTCTTAAAATTCACAACAATAGTTTAAAATATTATCTCCAAATATGAAATAAATGTCTCGTGTAAATATATTTTTAAATTTAAAGAGTTTTACAATATTATTATTTTGTCATTTTAAATAGGAGATAATTTCCTCCAATTAAGATACGTAAGACAGTTTAATGGATTTATTATCTTAAAATTTTCTTTCTCTTTTAATATTCACATGTACTAAATATAGATTTTATGACGTAATTTTCAATATTTTCCTGCTTTTAATAAATAATCATTTAATTCTAATTTGAAAGTTTTTTTCCCTGTTTATAATAGTCCCATGTAAATATATTTTTGTTTTGAAGGAAATATTATTGTTTGCGCTGTTTTACAATTGGCAATAATTTACAATTGTAACTTTTTCTAAAACATGTAAAAAATATCTCTCAAAAAGCTGCAAATTTGGATTTTAATGAAATAAGCCCTCAAAAAATTAGTCAAAAAAAATAAATGCAGTCGGCACACCGGAAACTTCTAATGTAACATATTCTTAGAAAAAATGATTAAATTCTGATGTATATTTTTTGCTAATGTAGAACTTCTTTAATAGAACGATTTTGACCAGCTTTAATATTAAATATCACTTAAAATAAAATTTTGATTTAAAAACGGTCCTCTTCAGCGTATTTATCAAACATTGCTCTATAATACTACCATTTTCATATTTTTGTGTGCAGTAATTTTCTTAATACTACCAAAGTTTAGACCCCATGGCTCGAAAAATTCATTTACTGCGGCGGTGACAGCGTTAGTTACCTTTTTTTAGAACACAGAGAAACATGACAGTAAAAGAATAGGACTGAGAAACATTAGAAAATGTAACACACGAACTTGTCTGCTATTATTTCACACGTACTTTTCATTCATTCTATTTTACACTGAGAAATGGACTTTTATTATAAAGTTTTAAAATAGTTCTTGAACATATATCTATATATATATATAATTTTTTTTTCTGATGAGGTGGAGGGGCGAGATAAGGTGGGTGCTGTTTATGTTTTTCCTTTTTTTAACATATCATGTATTTATCTTAATACAATGGGTTTTGCCTTATAAATTTTTGTGTGTACGGAGAGAAGTTTTAAACCCATTAAATGCCCTTCTAAGCTTCTCTTTAAAAAATAAAGCATTAAAAAATATTCTCACTAAAATTCGAAAACTTATTAATCCTGTTCAAAATCTAAATATTTTTCTTCTTAATTTTTCATGTTATTGTCTTAATTCTGCTTCATCCAGACCCCATATTGGTGTAGAATTCCAGTTAAGGAAAGTTTCTACAATGTAAAATCACCCTTTGTTCATCGTTACTCCCCCCCTCCCCCCCCCCCGTCTCGCTTATTTCTTTTCTTTTTCTATCGCTGTAGATACTGATATTTTATCTCCCTCCCCTCAAAGTCCACTCTTAACACCTTGGGGACGAGCGACCGGTATTCGTGCCGCGTAAGGTGCTCAGAATCAGTGATTATTCTCACCAGAAAATTTTTATTGTAAATTGTGCCTTATTTAATCCGAGCATTTTCCCGATTCAATGAGGCAAAAATTTGTGTTTTTAAAAACTGGTGATAAAAGATTAAAAATTTAGTAAAAGACGCTCGTCCCTATAGGGTTAATAAAAATATTGGAGTTATTAAATGGAGTTTTTCTTTTGCTTACTATAACATATCTATATTTATATCTAAAACTTTCGCGCTTTTCATGGCTGGAATGACTAAAAACCTGGATTCCGCTTACTTATATTTAAAAAGGTTGTACACAAATTCTGTGTTAAATACTGCAAAGACTAGTAAGGGGAAAAAATGAAGGCAAATTGCTTGCTCTCTCTTTTCTACGCCTATGCAATGATTCCCAAGCGATCTGTGAGAAAATTTTGTTCTTTTTCTTGGAAGAAAGTCAAAATTCGACTAACTTACATTATTTTTTTTTTTGTTTGTTTGTTTGAAACATTTTTTCGTGGAAATTTATCGAAACATAGTGGTTAAATTAAATCAAACAAGTTCAAATAATCTCATATTTAGAACGTCAGAGTATTTAATTTGAATTTCTTTTAATTTTTAGGGTTCCGTACTTAAAAAGTAAAAACGGAACCATTATAAGATCACTTCTGTGTCTGTCTGTCCGTCTGTCACAGCCAATTTACTCGTAAACTATGGAAAGTGGAAAGTTCAAATTGGAGGAAGCAATAAAGACTATTGACCCACATATTTACAGATTATAAAACATTTACAAATCTTTTTAGAAAAATGTAGATGAGCTAATGAAGTTGCTTGGGAAAAAAACATCTTTTCTTTACATGTCGTGTGGGATATCGCGTGAAAGCTTTCGTAACGCTGAACTCAAAAATATATTTCTTTTAATTTTAGGTATTATATTTGCAGAGATATCGTCGAGAATGTAGTTCAAAAATATGCCTCCCCCCCCCCCCATCTATTTCCGAATCTACTGAAATTAAAATTATGAAAAAAATAGAGGTAGTAGACGTTAACTTAAATCTTGCAGGAAAATTATAGCGATTACCCTAGGTCACATAGTTTTTGAGAAAAGCGCATTTTTTCGTTAGACACAAATTTCGATTTGCGGGCATTCAGCAAAAGTGTTGATAAGCGCTTCCGGTACCTATCGTACCAGAAGTATAATAGCATTGTTGATAATGATTTTTGAAAAAAATAATCGTCGGTAATTAGCCGAGATGTTAACCCTTAAAGTCACGGGCGGTTTGGACACATATAATGACAGGGGCGGCGTACTCTATGTACCATCGATTTTAAATCCTAGATAACAACTTTTAATGATAAATTTGTGTAATGCAATGCCCAGTAGCAGTGTAAAAGCAATAAACTTCAAATTGTTAAAAGCAGATTAATTTAATTAGAATTAATCACATAAATACTATGCGATTCTATGGACTAGTTCGCATTGAGTAGGCCTCTCAATGCGCCTCCCAGGTCTTTAAAAGTTAATTAAAACATATCTGAAAAAACGCTGCACGGACCAAGGTGGCGTTGCTACTTTGCGACTTCCTTTCGAAGCGCGCTTAACAAAATTCCAAGTTTAAACTTTGGACAAGGGTTTTGTTTTAGTTAAACTGTAAAAAGAAAAGAATATTACGACGCTAAATTTATTTTAACCGAAAAATCCATTTAATCATTACTTCATATAATTAAATGAAGTTTAAATATGCACTAAATTTACTGTCAGTACCAAATTAAGTTCATCATAAACAGATAAGATAAGATTTAAATAAGAGTTATACACAATAGCAATGTTTAACATTATTTAGGCTTTATATCTCTATAAACTTTTATGGTATACACATTCATACTTTTTCTAGTATATATACAGCTATACAAAACCCTACGTTGTGCAGTTTTTTACAAAGTCTTATTTTTCCTTCAGTAACGATTTTTTTTTAATAATACAGTTAATAATTCATATATTTGTTGTACGGAACCCTCTGAGAGCAAGCAATACTCGTACTTGACCGTTTATTTCTCTTTAGTTTTTGTTAGAAACAAACCATTCACTGTTAAATATTTTGCAACATTCTGGCAGGTCATTCGACCGTTTTTTGAAAAAACGGTTTCATAACCATAATTTAACTATATTTTGACCATAAAATGGCCAATAATATGGTCAGAATAGTGTTAAAATCACGGTTGTGTAACCGTTTTCGGAAAAAAACGATCAAATGACCTGCCAGAATGCTGAAAATTTTTAATGGTGTCCTTAAAAAAAATAAAAATTATTTTTCAAATTTGTACAGATACAACAATATTTATTATTAAATTACAAGTGCACCACATGAACCTTTCGCACTGTAATATTTAGGATTATTTGTGTAAAATTTTTTTCATTGATTTTTAATCAAACAAGCGGATATGAACCGATATGTGAATGTACGATATAAAAATCCTCTTTAAACACATCGAACGGTACCTTATTCATCGTCGCACGTTTTGTATGTGCATAAAAATGGAATGTTCGCATTCGAAATACTATATAGTGACTGTGTATTATTAAATTCTAAGCTTTATGTAAGCTAATATAATCTTAAATATTCTGTTCGAATATTTCGCAACTTAAACAAACTTTAAAGGAAAAATAATAATGAAAAATTTCAATTGCAAAGTACCTTTAATAATTTAAAATTTTCACAATTATTCTACCTGGATTTTTATCTTAGACTTAAAGTTTTCTGTAATTTTCTGTGCTAACTAGTTTTTATTTTATTTTTATTTTTTTCGATAAAGGGGGCAGACATAGGTTCTGATTAAACGGTTTTTAGATAGCCGAGAATTTTTCATTATTTTTAGTTTCATTATCTTCTTAATAAATAAGATTTTTTTATTTCTAAAATCATTGTTTATTCAACATTTGCTTTATTAATATAATTAAGATATACTAACTACAATAAAGAAATTAACTACGACATTAAGATTTCATACAATTATTATGTAGTCCCTATTTAGTTATTTAATTTTTTGCACAATTACAATAATTCAAATTAATCTTTAAAAATTTTACTTAAAAAAAATAAATTTAAATAAGATATGAAAAGCATATCCGGTAGTTTTCACGACAATTTTCAAATATGTAGATTTTCTTCTGTTGAAAATGTACTTAAATGGGGAAAAAGAATCGATATTGAAATACTGTATACCGAAGAAACTAATGCACACAGAAGTTACCTTGATTGAAATTCAGCCTTTTTAATGAGTAACCAGTAAGAAACACTCAGAACTGTCCTACACTTCATTTTGAGTAACTAAAGTTGTTAAAGTACCAACGTACTGAATAACCAATTTAAATTTGACGAACCTTTACAAGTTACTAAATTGTATTAAGAAATCTTCACGGTGCAGCGCTATTGAAATTATGACTAGGACAGTTATAACATTTCATAATAACATAACATTAATTTAAATAATTTATTTTTCTCTTGTTAAACAATTTACTATATCTAAAAATATTTAAACTTATAATGACAATGAAAATCGTTTAAATAAAATAATAAAAACTGAAATTTACCCGGAATCACGTTTGCGTGATTGGAGTCACACACAAAAAAATATATATGGTTAAAAAAGGATTATTTGTGATAATTTCTTTCATTAATTTTTAATCAAATAGACTATCTATGAAACTACATGTGAACGTGCGATATGAAAAGTTTATTTAAACCCTTCAAATGATAACTCATTCATCAATACTGTGTGTTTTGTGTGCGCATAAAAGTAGAATGTCTGCAGTGGAAATACTATGTAGTGACTGCGTATCATTAAACTCTAATTTTTGCGTTACCTAATATAAGTTTACAAATTCTGTTCGATTATTTCACAGCTGAAATTTTTTTTTAAAAATAAAAATAAAAATGACAAATTAAGGTTGCAAAATACCTTTAATAAATTAAAGTTTTCACATTTATCCTACCTGGATTTTTTCGGTAGAAATAAAGTTTTGTGTAATTTCCTGTGGTAACAAGTTTTATTTATTTATTTATTTTCTTTCAAGGAAAGAGGCTAACGATTAAGTGATTTTTAGATAGCCGGAGAAATTTTCATATATTTAGTTTCTTCTTAGTAATATATTAAAATTTTATTTCTAATACCTTCCTTTATTAAACATTTGTTTTATCAACTTAATTAAGATTTACCCACTACAATAAAGTAACTAAACTAACTACAGCATTAAAATTTCATACTGCTATTATATAACCTATATATATATATATATATATATATATATATATATTTTGGGGCATATATAAAAAAATTTAAGTTAATTTTTAAATACGTGTATAGCATGTAAAGTTTTACTTAAAAAAAAGTTTAACAAAAGGTATGAAATGCATATCCGGCAGTTTTCACAACGACTTACAAATGCATAGATTTTCGTCTATTGAAAAATTACTTAAATGGTGAAAAAGAATCAATGTTACAATGCTGCAAACCGAAGAAACCAATACACACAGAATTTGCCTTGATTGGAACTTAGCCGCTTTAATGAGTAACCACTAAGAAACACTCTGAACTGTCCTACCCTTCATTTTGAGTAACAAAAGTTGTTAAAGTACCAACGTACTTAATAAACAATTTAGATTTGAAGAACTTTTTCAAGTTACTAAATGGTATTAGGAAATCTTCACGGTGCAGCTCTGTTCAAATTATGACTAGGGCAGTGATAACATTTAGTAATAACATAACATTAAGTTAAATAAATTATTTTTGTCTTGTTAAACAATTTACTATATCTAAAGATATTTAAACTTATAATGACAATGAAAGTTGTTTAAATAGAACAATAAAAAATGAAATTTACCCGGAATCATGTTTGCGTTATTGGAATCACACACACACAAAATATATATGGTTAAAAAAGGATTATTTGTGAAAATTTCTTTCATTAATTTTTAATCAAAGAGGTTTATATGAAATTATATGTGAAAGTGCGGTATGAAAACTATAGTTAAACCCTTCGAATGATACCTCATTCGTCAATAGTGTGTGTTTTGTGTGTGCATAAAAATAGAATGTCTGGATTGGAAATACTATGTAGTGACGTGTATCATTAAAATCTAATCTTTGAGTTAACTAATATAAGTGTACAAATTCTGTTCGAATATTTCACAGCTGAAATTTTTTTTAAAAAATAAAAATAAAAATGACAAATTAAGGTTGCAAAATACCTTTAATAAATTAAAATTTTCACATTTATCCTGCCCTGATTTTTTCGGTAGAAATAAAGTTTTATGTAATTTTCTGTGGTAACAAGTTCTTTTTATTTATTTATTTTCTTTCAAGGAAGGGGGCTAACGAAGGTGCTTATTAAGTGATTTTTAGATAGCCGGAGAAATTTTCATATATTTAGTTTCTTCTTAGTATACATATCAAAATTTTATTTCTAAAATCTTCCTTTATTAAGCCTTTGTTTTATCAACTTAATTAAGATTTACGAACTACAATAAAGTAACTAAACAAACTACAGCTTAATATTTCATACTGCTGCTACACAACCTAAATATATATACATTTTTTTTTCATACATAAAAAAAAAATTAAGTTAATTTTTAAATACGTGTATAGCATGTAAAGTTTTACTTTAAAAAAAGTTTAACAAAAGGTATGAAATGCATATCCGGCAGTTTTCACAACGACTTAGAAATATATAGATGAAAAATTACTTAAATGGTGAAAAAGAATCAATGTTACAATACTGCAAACCGAAGAAACCAATACACACAGAATTTGCCTTGATTGGAACTTAGCCGCTTTAATGAGTAACTACTAAGAAACACTCTGAACTGTCCTACACTTCATTTTGAGTAACTAAAGTTGTTAAAGTACCAACGTACTGAATAACCAATTTAAATTTGACGAACCTTTACAAGTTAATAAATTGTATTAAGAAATCTTCACGGTGCAGCGCTATTGAAATTATGACTAGGAGAGTTATAACATTTCATAATAACATAACATTAATTTAAATAATTTATTTTTGTCTTGTTAAACAATTTACTATATCTACAAATATTTAAACTTATAATGACAATGAAAATCGTTTAAATAGAATAATAAAAAATGAAATTTACCCGGAATCACGTTTGCGTGATTTGAGTCACACAAAAAAAAATATATATGGTTAAAAAAGGATTATTTGTGATAATTTCTTTCATTAATTTTTAATCAAAGAGGTTGATATGAAACTATATGTGAACGTGCGATATGAAAAGTGTATTTAAACCTTTCAAATGATAACTCATTCATCAAAACTATGTGTTTTGTGTGCGCATAAAAATAGAATGTCTGCATTGGAAATACCATGTAGTGACTACGTATCATTAAATTCTAATCTTTGCGTTACCTAATATAAGTTTACAAATTATGTTTGATTATTTCACAGCTGAATTTTTAAAAAAAAATAAAAATAAAAATGACAAATTAAGGTTGCAAAATACCTTTAATAAATTAAAGTTTTCACATTTATCCTACCTGAATTTTTTCGGTAGAAATAAAGTTTTGTGTAAAATCCTGTGGTAACAAGTTTTATTTATTTATTTATTTTCTTTCAAGAAAGGAGGCTAACGATTAAGTGATTTTTAGATAGCCGGAGAAATTTTCATATATTTAGTTTCTCTTAGTAATATATTAAAATTTTATTTATAATATCTTACTTTATTAAGCCTTTGTTTTATCAACTTAATTAAGATTTACCAACTACAATAAAGTAACTAAACTAACTACAGCATTAAGATTTCATACTGCTATTACATAACCTAAATATATATAATTTTTTTTTTTTTGCATATATAAAAAGATTTAAGTTAATTTTTAAATACGTGTATAGCATGCAAAGTTTTACTTAAAAAAAGTTTAACAAAAGGTATTAAATGCATATCCGGCAGTTTTCACAACGACTTACAAATGTATAGATTTTCGTCTATTGAAAAATTACTTAAATGGTGACAAAGAATCAATGTTACAATGCTGCAAACCGAAGAAACCAATACACACAGAATTTGCTTTGATTGGAACTTAGCCGCTTTAATGAGTAACCACTAAGAAATACTCTGAACTGTCCTACCCTTCATTTTGAGTAACTAAAGTTGTTAAAGTACCAACGTACTTAATAACCAATTTAGATTTGAAGAACTTTTTCAAGTTACTAAATGGTATTAGGAAATCTTCACGGTGCAGCTCTGTTCAAATTATGACTAGGACAGTAATAACATTTAGTAATAACATAACATTAAGTTAAATAATTTATTTTTGTCTTGTTAAAGAATTTACTGTACCTAAAAATATTTAAACTTATAATGACAATGAAAATTGTTTAAATAGAACAATAAAAAATGAAATTTACAAGGAGTCATGTTTGCGTGATTAGAATCACATACACAAAATATATATGGTTAAAAAAGGATTATTTGTGATAATTTCTTTCATTAATTTTTAATCAAAGAGGTTTATATGAAATTATATGTGAACGTGCGGTATGAAAACTGTAGTTAAACCCTTCGAATGATACCCCATTCATCAATAGTGTGTGTTTTGTGTGTGCATAAAAATAGAATGTGTGCATTGGAAATACTATGTAGTGACTGTGTATCATTAAACTCTAATCTTTGCGTTAACTAATATAAGTTTACAAATTCTGTTCGAATATTTCACAGTTGAATTTTTTTTTTAAATTAAAATAAAAATGACAAATTAAGGTTGCAAAATTAAAATTTTCACATTTATCCTGCCCTGATTTTTTCGGTAGAAATAAAGTTTTATGTAATTTTCTGTGGTAACAAGTTCTTTTTATTTATTTATTTTCTTTCAAGGAAGGGGGCTAACGAAGGTGCTTATTAAGTGATTTTTAGATAGCCGGAGAAATTTTCATATATTTAGTTTCTTCTTAGTATACATATCAAAATTTTATTTCTAAAATCTTCCTTTATTAAGCCTTTGTTTTATCAACTTAATTAAGATTTACGAACTACAATAAAGTAACTAAACAAACTACAGCTTAATATTTCATACTGCTGCTACACAACCTAAATATATATACATTTTTTTTTTCATACATAAAAAAAATTTAAGTTAATTTTTAAATACGTGTATAGCATGTAAAGTTTTACTTTAAAAAAAGTTTAACAAAAGGTATGAAATGCATATCCGGCAGTTTTCACAACGACTTAGAAATATATAGATGAAAAATTACTTAAATGGTGAAAAAGAATCAATGTTACAATACTGCAAACCGAAGAAACCAATACACACAGAATTTGCCTTGATTGGAACTTAGCCGCTTTAATGAGTAACTACTAAGAAACACTCTGAACTGTCCTACACTTCATTTTGAGTAACTAAAGTTGTTAAAGTACCAACGTACTGAATAACCAATTTAAATTTGACGAACCTTTACAAGTTAATAAATTGTGTTAAGAAATCTTCACGGTGCAGCGCTATTGAAATTATGACTAGGAGAGTTATAACATTTCATAATAACATAACATTAATATAAATAATTTATTTTTGTCTTGTTAAACAATTTACTATATCTACAAATATTTAAACTTATAATGACAATGAAAATCGTTTAAATAGAATAATAAAAAATGAAATTTACCCGGAATCACGTTTGCGTGATTTGAGTCACACAAAAAAATATATATATGGTTAAAAAAGGATTATTTGTGATAATTTCTTTCATTAATTTTTAATCAAAGAGGTTGATATGAAACTATATGTGAACGTGCGATATGAAAAGTGTATTTAAACCTTTCAAATGATAACTCATTCATCAATACTATGTGTTTTGTGTGCGCATAAAAATAGAATGTCTGCATTGGAAATACTATGTAGTGACTACGTATCATTAAATTCTAATCTTTGCGTTACCTAATATAAGTTTACAAATTATGTTTGATTATTTCACAGCTGAATTTAAAAAAAAAAAATAAAAAAAAATAGGACAAATTAAGGTTGCAAAATACCTTTAATAAATTAAAGTTTTCACATTTATCCTACCTGGATTTTTTCGGTAGAAATAAAGTTTTGTGTAAAATCCTGTGGTAACAAGTTTTATTTATTTATTTATTTTCTTTCAAGAAAGGAGGCTAACGATTAAGTGATTTTTAGATAGCCGGAGAAATTTTCATATATTTAGTTTCTCTTAGTAATATATTAAAATTTTATTTCTAATATCTTACTTTATTAAGCCTTTGTTTTATCAACTTAATTAAGATTTACCAACTACAATAAAGTAACTAAACTAACTACAGCATTAAGATTTCATACTGCTATTACATAACCTAAATATATATAATTTTTTTGTTTGCATATATAAAAAGATTTAAGTTAATTTTTAAATACGTGTATAGCATGCAAAGTTTTACTTAAAAAAAAGTTTAACAAAAGGTATGAAATGCATATCCGGCAGTTTTCACAACGACTTACAAATGTATAGATTTTCGTCTATTGAAAAATTACTTAAATGGTGACAAAGAATCAATGTTACAATGCTGCAAACCGAAGAAACCAATACACACAGAATTTGCCTTGATTGGAACTTAGCCGCTTTAATGAGTAACCACTAAGAAATACTCTGAACTGTCCTACCCTTCATTTTGAGTAACTAAAGTTGTTAAAGTACCAACGTACTTAATAACCAATTTAGATTTGAAGAACTTTTTCAAGTTACTAAATGGTATTAGGAAATCTTCACGGTGCAGCTCTGTTCAAATTATGACTAGGACAGTAATAACATTTAGTAATAACATAACATTAAGTTAAATAATTTATTTTTGTCTTGTTAAAGAATTTACTGTACCTAAAAATATTTAAACTTATAATGACAATGAAAATTGTTTAAATAGAACAATAAAAAATGAAATTTACAAGGAGTCATGTTTGCGTGATTAGAATCACATACACAAAATATATATGGTTAAAAAAGGATTATTTGTGATAATTTCTTTCATTAATTTTTAATCAAAGAGGTTTATATGAAATTATATGTGAACGTGCGGTATGAAAACTGTAGTTAAACCCTTCGAATGATACCCCATTCATCAATAGTGTGTGTTTTGTGTGTGCATAAAAATAGAATGTGTGCATTGGAAATACTATGTAGTGACTGTGTATCATTAAACTCTAATCTTTGCGTTAACTAATATAAGTTTACAAATTCTGTTCGAATACTTCACAGTTGAATTTTTTTTTAAAATTAAAATAAAAATGACAAATTAAGGTTGCAAAATTAAAATTTTCACATTTATCCTGCCCTGATTTTTTCGGTAGAAATAAAGTTTTATGTAATTTTCTGTGGTAACAAGTTCTTTTTATTTATTTATTTTCTTTCAAGGAAGGGGGCTAACGAAGGTGCTTATTAAGTGATTTTTAGATAGCCGGAGAAATTTTCATATATTTAGTTTCTTCTTAGTATACATATCAAAATTTTATTTCTAAAATCTTCCTTTATTAAGCCTTTGTTTTATCAACTTAATTAAGATTTACGAACTACAATAAAGTAACTAAACAAACTACAGCTTAATATTTCATACTGCTGCTACACAACCTAAATATATATACATTTTTTTTTCATACATAAAAAAAAATTAAGTTAATTTTTAAATACGTGTATAGCATGTAAAGTTTTACTTTAAAAAAAGTTTAACAAAAGGTATGAAATGCATATCCGGCAGTTTTCACAACGACTTAGAAATATATAGATGAAAAATTACTTAAATGGTGAAAAAGAATCAATGTTACAATACTGCAAACCGAAGAAACCAATACACACAGAATTTGCCTTGATTGGAACTTAGCCGCTTTAATGAGTAACTACTACGAAACACTCTGAACTGTCCTACACTTCATTTTGAGTAACTAAAGTTGTTAAAGTACCAACGTACTGAATAACCAATTTAAATTTGACGAACCTTTACAAGTTAATAAATTGTATTAAGAAATCTTCACGGTGCAGCGCTATTGAAATTATGACTAGGAGAGTTATAACATTTCATAATAACATAACATTAATTTAAATAATTTATTTTTGTCTTGTTAAACAATTTACTATATCTACAAATATTTAAACTTATAATGACAATGAAAATCGTTTAAATAGAATAATAAAAAATGAAATTTACCCGGAATCACGTTTGCGTGATTTGAGTCACACAAAAAAAAATATATATGGTTAAAAAAGGATTATTTGTGATAATTTCTTTCATTAATTTTTAATCAAAGAGGTTGATATGAAACTATATGTGAACGTGCGATATGAAAAGTGTATTTAAACCTTTCAAATGATAACTCATTCATCAAAACTATGTGTTTTGTGTGCGCATAAAAATAGAATGTCTGCATTGGAAATACCATGTAGTGACTACGTATCATTAAATTCTAATCTTTGCGTTACCTAATATAAGTTTACAAATTATGTTTGATTATTTCACAGCTGAATTTTTAAAAAAAAATAAAAATAAAAATGACAAATTAAGGTTGCAAAATACCTTTAATAAATTAAAGTTTTCACATTTATCCTACCTGAATTTTTTCGGTAGAAATAAAGTTTTGTGTAAAATCCTGTGGTAACAAGTTTTATTTATTTATTTATTTTCTTTCAAGAAAGGAGGCTAACGATTAAGTGATTTTTAGATAGCCGGAGAAATTTTCATATATTTAGTTTCTCTTAGTAATATATTAAAATTTTATTTATAATATCTTACTTTATTAAGCCTTTGTTTTATCAACTTAATTAAGATTTACCAACTACAATAAAGTAACTAAACTAACTACAGCATTAAGATTTCATACTGCTATTACATAACCTAAATATATATAATTTTTTTTTTTTTGCATATATAAAAAGATTTAAGTTAATTTTTAAATACGTGTATAGCATGCAAAGTTTTACTTAAAAAAAGTTTAACAAAAGGTATTAAATGCATATCCGGCAGTTTTCACAACGACTTACAAATGTATAGATTTTCGTCTATTGAAAAATTACTTAAATGGTGACAAAGAATCAATGTTACAATGCTGCAAACCGAAGAAACCAATACACACAGAATTTGCTTTGATTGGAACTTAGCCGCTTTAATGAGTAACCACTAAGAAATACTCTGAACTGTCCTACCCTTCATTTTGAGTAACTAAAGTTGTTAAAGTACCAACGTACTTAATAACCAATTTAGATTTGAAGAACTTTTTCAAGTTACTAAATGGTATTAGGAAATCTTCACGGTGCAGCTCTGTTCAAATTATGACTAGGACAGTAATAACATTTAGTAATAACATAACATTAAGTTAAATAATTTATTTTTGTCTTGTTAAAGAATTTACTGTACCTAAAAATATTTAAACTTATAATGACAATGAAAATTGTTTAAATAGAACAATAAAAAATGAAATTTACAAGGAGTCATGTTTGCGTGATTAGAATCACATACACAAAATATATATGGTTAAAAAAGGATTATTTGTGATAATTTCTTTCATTAATTTTTAATCAAAGAGGTTTATATGAAATTATATGTGAACGTGCGGTATGAAAACTGTAGTTAAACCCTTCGAATGATACCCCATTCATCAATAGTGTGTGTTTTGTGTGTGCATAAAAATAGAATGTGTGCATTGGAAATACTATGTAGTGACTGTGTATCATTAAACTCTAATCTTTGCGTTAACTAATATAAGTTTACAAATTCTGTTCGAATATTTCACAGTTGAATTTTTTTTTTAAATTAAAATAAAAATGACAAATTAAGGTTGCAAAATTAAAATTTTCACATTTATCCTGCCCTGATTTTTTCGGTAGAAATAAAGTTTTATGTAATTTTCTGTGGTAACAAGTTCTTTTTATTTATTTATTTTCTTTCAAGGAAGGGGGCTAACGAAGGTGCTTATTAAGTGATTTTTAGATAGCCGGAGAAATTTTCATATATTTAGTTTCTTCTTAGTATACATATCAAAATTTTATTTCTAAAATCTTCCTTTATTAAGCCTTTGTTTTATCAACTTAATTAAGATTTACGAACTACAATAAAGTAACTAAACAAACTACAGCTTAATATTTCATACTGCTGCTACACAACCTAAATATATATACATTTTTTTTTTCATACATAAAAAAAATTTAAGTTAATTTTTAAATACGTGTATAGCATGTAAAGTTTTACTTTAAAAAAAGTTTAACAAAAGGTATGAAATGCATATCCGGCAGTTTTCACAACGACTTAGAAATATATAGATGAAAAATTACTTAAATGGTGAAAAAGAATCAATGTTACAATACTGCAAACCGAAGAAACCAATACACACAGAATTTGCCTTGATTGGAACTTAGCCGCTTTAATGAGTAACTACTAAGAAACACTCTGAACTGTCCTACACTTCATTTTGAGTAACTAAAGTTGTTAAAGTACCAACGTACTGAATAACCAATTTAAATTTGACGAACCTTTACAAGTTAATAAATTGTGTTAAGAAATCTTCACGGTGCAGCGCTATTGAAATTATGACTAGGAGAGTTATAACATTTCATAATAACATAACATTAATATAAATAATTTATTTTTGTCTTGTTAAACAATTTACTATATCTACAAATATTTAAACTTATAATGACAATGAAAATCGTTTAAATAGAATAATAAAAAATGAAATTTACCCGGAATCACGTTTGCGTGATTTGAGTCACACAAAAAAATATATATATGGTTAAAAAAGGATTATTTGTGATAATTTCTTTCATTAATTTTTAATCAAAGAGGTTGATATGAAACTATATGTGAACGTGCGATATGAAAAGTGTATTTAAACCTTTCAAATGATAACTCATTCATCAATACTATGTGTTTTGTGTGCGCATAAAAATAGAATGTCTGCATTGGAAATACTATGTAGTGACTACGTATCATTAAATTCTAATCTTTGCGTTACCTAATATAAGTTTACAAATTATGTTTGATTATTTCACAGCTGAATTTAAAAAAAAAAAAATAAAAAAAAAAAGGACAAATTAAGGTTGCAAAATACCTTTAATAAATTAAAGTTTTCACATTTATCCTACCTGGATTTTTTCGGTAGAAATAAAGTTTTGTGTAAAATCCTGTGGTAACAAGTTTTATTTATTTATTTATTTTCTTTCAAGAAAGGAGGCTAACGATTAAGTGATTTTTAGATAGCCGGAGAAATTTTCATATATTTAGTTTCTCTTAGTAATATATTAAAATTTTATTTCTAATATCTTACTTTATTAAGCCTTTGTTTTATCAACTTAATTAAGATTTACCAACTACAATAAAGTAACTAAACTAACTACAGCATTAAGATTTCATACTGCTATTACATAACCTAAATATATATAATTTTTTTGTTTGCATATATAAAAAGATTTAAGTTAATTTTTAAATACGTGTATAGCATGCAAAGTTTTACTTAAAAAAAAGTTTAACAAAAGGTATGAAATGCATATCCGGCAGTTTTCACAACGACTTACAAATGTATAGATTTTCGTCTATTGAAAAATTACTTAAATGGTGACAAAGAATCAATGTTACAATGCTGCAAACCGAAGAAACCAATACACACAGAATTTGCCTTGATTGGAACTTAGCCGCTTTAATGAGTAACCACTAAGAAATACTCTGAACTGTCCTACCCTTCATTTTGAGTAACTAAAGTTGTTAAAGTACCAACGTACTTAATAACCAATTTAGATTTGAAGAACTTTTTCAAGTTACTAAATGGTATTAGGAAATCTTCACGGTGCAGCTCTGTTCAAATTATGACTAGGACAGTAATAACATTTAGTAATAACATAACATTAAGTTAAATAATTTATTTTTGTCTTGTTAAAGAATTTACTGTACCTAAAAATATTTAAACTTATAATGACAATGAAAATTGTTTAAATAGAACAATAAAAAATGAAATTTACAAGGAGTCATGTTTGCGTGATTAGAATCACATACACAAAATATATATGGTTAAAAAAGGATTATTTGTGATAATTTCTTTCATTAATTTTTAATCAAAGAGGTTTATATGAAATTATATGTGAACGTGCGGTATGAAAACTGTAGTTAAACCCTTCGAATGATACCCCATTCATCAATAGTGTGTGTTTTGTGTGTGCATAAAAATAGAATGTGTGCATTGGAAATACTATGTAGTGACTGTGTATCATTAAACTCTAATCTTTGCGTTAACTAATATAAGTTTACAAATTCTGTTCGAATACTTCACAGTTGAATTTTTTTTTTAAATTAAAATAAAAATGACAAATTAAGGTTGCAAAATTAAAATTTTCACATTTATCCTGCCCTGATTTTTTCGGTAGAAATAAAGTTTTATGTAATTTTCTGTGGTAACAAGTTCTTTTTATTTATTTATTTTCTTTCAAGGAAGGGGGCTAACGAAGGTGCTTATTAAGTGATTTTTAGATAGCCGGAGAAATTTTCATATATTTAGTTTCTTCTTAGTATACATATCAAAATTTTATTTCTAAAATCTTCCTTTATTAAGCCTTTGTTTTATCAACTTAATTAAGATTTACGAACTACAATAAAGTAACTAAACAAACTACAGCTTAATATTTCATACTGCTGCTACACAACCTAAATATATATACATTTTTTTTTCATACATAAAAAAAAATTAAGTTAATTTTTAAATACGTGTATAGCATGTAAAGTTTTACTTTAAAAAAAGTTTAACAAAAGGTATGAAATGCATATCCGGCAGTTTTCACAACGACTTAGAAATATATAGATGAAAAATTACTTAAATGGTGAAAAAGAATCAATGTTACAATACTGCAAACCGAAGAAACCAATACACACAGAATTTGCCTTGATTGGAACTTAGCCGCTTTAATGAGTAACTACTACGAAACACTCTGAACTGTCCTACACTTCATTTTGAGTAACTAAAGTTGTTAAAGTACCAACGTACTGAATAACCAATTTAAATTTGACGAACCTTTACAAGTTAATAAATTGTATTAAGAAATCTTCACGGTGCAGCGCTATTGAAATTATGACTAGGAGAGTTATAACATTTCATAATAACATAACATTAATTTAAATAATTTATTTTTGTCTTGTTAAACAATTTACTATATCTACAAATATTTAAACTTATAATGACAATGAAAATCGTTTAAATAGAATAATAAAAAATGAAATTTACCCGGAATCACGTTTGCGTGATTTGAGTCACACAAAAAAAAATATATATGGTTAAAAAAGGATTATTTGTGATAATTTCTTTCATTAATTTTTAATCAAAGAGGTTGATATGAAACTATATGTGAACGTGCGATATGAAAAGTGTATTTAAACCTTTCAAATGATAACTCATTCATCAAAACTATGTGTTTTGTGTGCGCATAAAAATAGAATGTCTGCATTGGAAATACCATGTAGTGACTACGTATCATTAAATTCTAATCTTTGCGTTACCTAATATAAGTTTACAAATTATGTTTGATTATTTCACAGCTGAATTTTTAAAAAAAAATAAAAATAAAAATGACAAATTAAGGTTGCAAAATACCTTTAATAAATTAAAGTTTTCACATTTATCCTACCTGAATTTTTTCGGTAGAAATAAAGTTTTGTGTAAAATCCTGTGGTAACAAGTTTTATTTATTTATTTATTTTCTTTCAAGAAAGGAGGCTAACGATTAAGTGATTTTTAGATAGCCGGAGAAATTTTCATATATTTAGTTTCTCTTAGTAATATATTAAAATTTTATTTCTAATATCTTACTTTATTAAGCCTTTGTTTTATCAACTTAATTAAGATTTACCAACTACAATAAAGTAACTAAACTAACTACAGCATTAAGATTTCATACTGCTATTACATAACCTAAATATATATAATATTTTTTTTTTTTTGCATATATAAAAAGATTTAAGTTAATTTTTAAATACGTGTATAGCATGCAAAGTTTTACTTAAAAAAAGTTTAACAAAAGGTATTAAATGCATATCCGGCAGTTTTCACAACGACTTACAAATGTATAGATTTTCGTCTATTGAAAAATTACTTAAATGGTGACAAAGAATCAATGTTACAATGCTGCAAACCGAAGAAACCAATACACACAGAATTTGCTTTGATTGGAACTTAGCCGCTTTAATGAGTAACCACTAAGAAATACTCTGAACTGTCCTACCCTTCATTTTGAGTAACTAAAGTTGTTAAAGTACCAACGTACTTAATAACCAATTTAGATTTGAAGAACTTTTTCAAGTTACTAAATGGTATTAGGAAATCTTCACGGTGCAGCTCTGTTCAAATTATGACTAGGACAGTAATAACATTTAGTAATAACATAACATTAAGTTAAATAATTTATTTTTGTCTTGTTAAAGAATTTACTGTACCTAAAAATATTTAAACTTATAATGACAATGAAAATTGTTTAAATAGAACAATAAAAAATGAAATTTACAAGGAGTCATGTTTGCGTGATTAGAATCACATACACAAAATATATATGGTTAAAAAAGGATTATTTGTGATAATTTCTTTCATTAATTTTTAATCAAAGAGGTTTATATGAAATTATATGTGAACGTGCGGTATGAAAACTGTAGTTAAACCCTTCGAATGATACCCCATTCATCAATAGTGTGTGTTTTGTGTGTGCATAAAAATAGAATGTGTGCATTGGAAATACTATGTAGTGACTGTGTATCATTAAACTCTAATCTTTGCGTTAACTAATATAAGTTTACAAATTCTGTTCGAATATTTCACAGTTGAATTTTTTTTTTAAATTAAAATAAAAATGACAAATTATGGTTGCAAAATTAAAATTTTCACATTTATCCTGCCCTGATTTTTTCGGTAGAAATAAAGTTTTATGTAATTTTCTGTGGTAACAAGTTCTTTTTATTTATTTATTTTCTTTCAAGGAAGGGGGCTAACGAAGGTGCTTATTAAGTGATTTTTAGATAGCCGGAGAAATTTTCATATATTTAGTTTCTTCTTAGTATACATATCAAAATTTTATTTCTAAAATCTTCCTTTATTAAGCCTTTGTTTTATCAACTTAATTAAGATTTACGAACTACAATAAAGTAACTAAACAAACTACAGCTTAATATTTCATACTGCTGCTACACAACCTAAATATATATACATTTTTTTTTTCATACATAAAAAAAATTTAAGTTAATTTTTAAATACGTGTATAGCATGTAAAGTTTTACTTTAAAAAAAGTTTAACAAAAGGTATGAAATGCATATCCGGCAGTTTTCACAACGACTTAGAAATATATAGATGAAAAATTACTTAAATGGTGAAAAAGAATCAATGTTACAATACTGCAAACCGAAGAAACCAATACACACAGAATTTGCCTTGATTGGAACTTAGCCGCTTTAATGAGTAACTACTAAGAAACACTCTGAACTGTCCTACACTTCATTTTGAGTAACTAAAGTTGTTAAAGTACCAACGTACTGAATAACCAATTTAAATTTGACGAACCTTTACAAGTTAATAAATTGTGTTAAGAAATCTTCACGGTGCAGCGCTATTGAAATTATGACTAGGAGAGTTATAACATTTCATAATAACATAACATTAATATAAATAATTTATTTTTGTCTTGTTAAACAATTTACTATATCTACAAATATTTAAACTTATAATGACAATGAAAATCGTTTAAATAGAATAATAAAAAATGAAATTTACCCGGAATCACGTTTGCGTGATTTGAGTCACACAAAAAAATATATATATGGTTAAAAAAGGATTATTTGTGATAATTTCTTTCATTAATTTTTAATCAAAGAGGTTGATATGAAACTATATGTGAACGTGCGATATGAAAAGTGTATTTAAACCTTTCAAATGATAACTCATTCATCAAAACTATGTGTTTTGTGTGCGCATAAAAATAGAATGTCTGCATTGGAAATACCATGTAGTGACTACGTATCATTAAATTCTAATCTTTGCGTTACCTAATATAAGTTTACAAATTATGTTTGATTATTTCACAGCTGAATTTTTAAAAAAAAATAAAAATAAAAATGACAAATTAAGGTTGCAAAATACCTTTAATAAATTAAAGTTTTCACATTTATCCTACCTGAATTTTTTCGGTAGAAATAAAGTTTTGTGTAAAATCCTGTGGTAACAAGTTTTATTTATTTATTTATTTTCTTTCAAGAAAGGAGGCTAACGATTAAGTGATTTTTAGATAGCCGGAGAAATTTTCATATATTTAGTTTCTCTTAGTAATATATTAAAATTTTATTTCTAATATCTTACTTTATTAAGCCTTTGTTTTATCAACTTAATTAAGATTTACCAACTACAATAAAGTAACTAAACTAACTACAGCATTAAGATTTCATACTGCTATTACATAACCTAAATATATATAATATTTTTTTTTTTTTGCATATATAAAAAGATTTAAGTTAATTTTTAAATACGTCTATAGCATGCAAAGTTTTACTTAAAAAAAGTTTAACAAAAGGTATTAAATGCATATCCGGCAGTTTTCACAACGACTTACAAATGTATAGATTTTCGTCTATTGAAAAATTACTTAAATGGTGACAAAGAATCAATGTTACAATGCTGCAAACCGAAGAAACCAATACACACAGAATTTGCTTTGATTGGAACTTAGCCGCTTTAATGAGTAACCACTAAGAAATACTCTGAACTGTCCTACCCTTCATTTTGAGTAACTAAAGTTGTTAAAGTACCAACGTACTTAATAACCAATTTAGATTTGAAGAACTTTTTCAAGTTACTAAATGGTATTAGGAAATCTTCACGGTGCAGCTCTGTTCAAATTATGACTAGGACAGTAATAACATTTAGTAATAACATAACATTAAGTTAAATAATTTATTTTTGTCTTGTTAAAGAATTTACTGTACCTAAAAATATTTAAACTTATAATGACAATGAAAATTGTTTAAATAGAACAATAAAAAATGAAATTTACAAGGAGTCATGTTTGCGTGATTAGAATCACATACACAAAATATATATGGTTAAAAAAGGATTATTTGTGATAATTTCTTTCATTAATTTTTAATCAAAGAGGTTTATATGAAATTATATGTGAACGTGCGGTATGAAAACTGTAGTTAAACCCTTCGAATGATACCCCATTCATCAATAGTGTGTGTTTTGTGTGTGCATAAAAATAGAATGTGTGCATTGGAAATACTATGTAGTGACTGTGTATCATTAAACTCTAATCTTTGCGTTAACTAATATAAGTTTACAAATTCTGTTCGAATATTTCACAGTTGAATTTTTTTTTTAAATTAAAATAAAAATGACAAATTATGGTTGCAAAATTAAAATTTTCACATTTATCCTGCCCTGATTTTTTCGGTAGAAATAAAGTTTTATGTAATTTTCTGTGGTAACAAGTTCTTTTTATTTATTTATTTTCTTTCAAGGAAGGGGGCTAACGAAGGTGCTTATTAAGTGATTTTTAGATAGCCGGAGAAATTTTCATATATTTAGTTTCTTCTTAGTATACATATCAAAATTTTATTTCTAAAATCTTCCTTTATTAAGCCTTTGTTTTATCAACTTAATTAAGATTTACGAACTACAATAAAGTAACTAAACAAACTACAGCTTAATATTTCATACTGCTGCTACACAACCTAAATATATATACATTTTTTTTTTCATACATAAAAAAAATTTAAGTTAATTTTTAAATACGTGTATAGCATGTAAAGTTTTACTTTAAAAAAAGTTTAACAAAAGGTATGAAATGCATATCCGGCAGTTTTCACAACGACTTAGAAATATATAGATGAAAAATTACTTAAATGGTGAAAAAGAATCAATGTTACAATACTGCAAACCGAAGAAACCAATACACACAGAATTTGCCTTGATTGGAACTTAGCCGCTTTAATGAGTAACTACTAAGAAACACTCTGAACTGTCCTACACTTCATTTTGAGTAACTAAAGTTGTTAAAGTACCAACGTACTGAATAACCAATTTAAATTTGACGAACCTTTACAAGTTAATAAATTGTGTTAAGAAATCTTCACGGTGCAGCGCTATTGAAATTATGACTAGGAGAGTTATAACATTTCATAATAACATAACATTAATATAAATAATTTATTTTTGTCTTGTTAAACAATTTACTATATCTACAAATATTTAAACTTATAATGACAATGAAAATCGTTTAAATAGAATAATAAAAAATGAAATTTACCCGGAATCACGTTTGCGTGATTTGAGTCACACAAAAAAATATATATATGGTTAAAAAAGGATTATTTGTGATAATTTCTTTCATTAATTTTTAATCAAAGAGGTTGATATGAAACTATATGTGAACGTGCGATATGAAAAGTGTATTTAAACCTTTCAAATGATAACTCATTCATCAATACTATGTGTTTTGTGTGCGCATAAAAATAGAATGTCTGCATTGGAAATACTATGTAGTGACTACGTATCATTAAATTCTAATCTTTGCGTTACCTAATATAAGTTTACAAATTATGTTTGATTATTTCACAGCTGAATTTTTAAAAAAAAATAAAAATAAAAATGACAAATTAAGGTTGCAAAATACCTTTAATAAATTAAAGTTTTCACATTTATCCTACCTGGATTTTTTCGGTAGAAATAAAGTTTTGTGTAAAATCCTGTGGTAACAAGTTTTATTTATTTATTTATTTTCTTTCAAGAAAGGAGGCTAACGATTAAGTGATTTTTAGATAGCCGGAGAAATTTTCATATATTTAGTTTCTCTTAGTAATATATTAAAATTTTATTTCTAATATCTTACTTTATTAAGCCTTTGTTTTATCAACTTAATTAAGATTTACCAACTACAATAAAGTAACTAAACTAACTACAGCATTAAGATTTCATACTGCTATTACATAACCTAAATATATATAATTTTTTTGTTTGCATATATAAAAAGATTTAAGTTAATTTTTAAATACGTGTATAGCATGCAAAGTTTTACTTAAAAAAAAGTTTAACAAAAGGTATGAAATGCATATCCGGCAGTTTTCACAACGACTTACAAATGTATAGATTTTCGTCTATTGAAAAATTACTTAAATGGTGACAAAGAATCAATGTTACAATGCTGCAAACCGAAGAAACCAATACACACAGAATTTGCCTTGATTGGAACTTAGCCGCTTTAATGAGTAACCACTAAGAAATACTCTGAACTGTCCTACCCTTCATTTTGAGTAACTAAAGTTGTTAAAGTACCAACGTACTTAATAACCAATTTAGATTTGAAGAACTTTTTCAAGTTACTAAATGGTATTAGGAAATCTTCACGGTGCAGCTCTGTTCAAATTATGACTAGGACAGTAATAACATTTAGTAATAACATAACATTAAGTTAAATAATTTATTTTTGTCTTGTTAAAGAATTTACTGTACCTAAAAATATTTAAACTTATAATGACAATGAAAATTGTTTAAATAGAACAATAAAAAATGAAATTTACAAGGAGTCATGTTTGCGTGATTAGAATCACACACACAAAATATATATGGTTAAAAAAGGATTATTTGTGATAATTTCTTTCATTAATTTTTAATCAAAGAGGTTTATATGAAATTATATGTGAACGTGCGGTATGAAAACTGTAGTTAAACCCTTCGAATGATACCCCATTCATCAATAGTGTGTGTTTTGTGTGTGCATAAAAATAGAATGTGTGCATTGGAAATACTATGTAGTGACTGTGTATCATTAAACTCTAATCTTTGCGTTAACTAATATAAGTTTACAAATTCTGTTCGAATATTTCACAGTTGAATTTTTTTTTTAAATTAAAATAAAAATGACAAATTAAGGTTGCAAAATTAAAATTTTCACATTTATCCTGCCCTGATTTTTTCGGTAGAAATAAAGTTTTATGTAATTTTCTGTGGTAACAAGTTCTTTTTATTTATTTATTTTCTTTCAAGGAAGGGGGCTAACGAAGGTGCTTATTAAGTGATTTTTAGATAGCCGGAGAAATTTTCATATATTTAGTTTCTTCTTAGTATACATATCAAAATTTTATTTCTAAAATCTTCCTTTATTAAGCCTTTGTTTTATCAACTTAATTAAGATTTACGAACTACAATAAAGTAACTAAACAAACTACAGCTTAATATTTCATACTGCTGCTACACAACCTAAATATATATACATTTTTTTTTCATACATAAAAAAAAATTAAGTTAATTTTTAAATACGTGTATAGCATGTAAAGTTTTACTTTAAAAAAAGTTTAACAAAAGGTATGAAATGCATATCCGGCAGTTTTCACAACGACTTAGAAATATATAGATGAAAAATTACTTAAATGGTGAAAAAGAATCAATGTTACAATACTGCAAACCGAAGAAACCAATACACACAGAATTTGCCTTGATTGGAACTTAGCCGCTTTAATGAGTAACTACTAAGAAACACTCTGAACTGTCCTACACTTCATTTTGAGTAACTAAAGTTGTTAAAGTACCAACGTACTGAATAACCAATTTAAATTTGACGAACCTTTACAAGTTAATAAATTGTATTAAGAAATCTTCACGGTGCAGCGCTATTGAAATTATGACTAGGAGAGTTATAACATTTCATAATAACATAACATTAATTTAAATAATTTATTTTTGTCTTGTTAAACAATTTACTATATCTACAAATATTTAAACTTATAATGACAATGAAAATCGTTTAAATAGAATAATAAAAAATGAAATTTACCCGGAATCACGTTTGCGTGATTTGAGTCACACAAAAAAAAATATATATGGTTAAAAAAGGATTATTTGTGATAATTTCTTTCATTAATTTTTAATCAAAGAGGTTGATATGAAACTATATGTGAACGTGCGATATGAAAAGTGTATTTAAACCTTTCAAATGATAACTCATTCATCAAAACTATGTGTTTTGTGTGCGCATAAAAATAGAATGTCTGCATTGGAAATACCATGTAGTGACTACGTATCATTAAATTCTAATCTTTGCGTTACCTAATATAAGTTTACAAATTATGTTTGATTATTTCACAGCTGAATTTTTAAAAAAAAATAAAAATAAAAATGACAAATTAAGGTTGCAAAATACCTTTAATAAATTAAAGTTTTCACATTTATCCTACCTGAATTTTTTCGGTAGAAATAAAGTTTTGTGTAAAATCCTGTGGTAACAAGTTTTATTTATTTATTTATTTTCTTTCAAGAAAGGAGGCTAACGATTAAGTGATTTTTAGATAGCCGGAGAAATTTTCATATATTTAGTTTCTCTTAGTAATATATTAAAATTTTATTTCTAATATCTTACTTTATTAAGCCTTTGTTTTATCAACTTAATTAAGATTTACCAACTACAATAAAGTAACTAAACTAACTACAGCATTAAGATTTCATACTGCTATTACATAACCTAAATATATATATTTTTTTTTTTTTTTGCATATATAAAAAGATTTAAGTTAATTTTTAAATACGTGTATAGCATGCAAAGTTTTACTTAAAAAAAGTTTAACAAAAGGTATTAAATGCATATCCGGCAGTTTTCACAACGACTTACAAATGTATAGATTTTCGTCTATTGAAAAATTACTTAAATGGTGACAAAGAATCAATGTTACAATGCTGCAAACCGAAGAAACCAATACACACAGAATTTGCTTTGATTGGAACTTAGCCGCTTTAATGAGTAACCACTAAGAAATACTCTGAACTGTCCTACCCTTCATTTTGAGTAACTAAAGTTGTTAAAGTACCAACGTACTTAATAACCAATTTAGATTTGAAGAACTTTTTCAAGTTACTAAATGGTATTAGGAAATCTTCACGGTGCAGCTCTGTTCAAATTATGACTAGGACAGTAATAACATTTAGTAATAACATAACATTAAGTTAAATAATTTATTTTTGTCTTGTTAAAGAATTTACTGTACCTAAAAATATTTAAACTTATAATGACAATGAAAATTGTTTAAATAGAACAATAAAAAATGAAATTTACAAGGAGTCATTTTTGCGTGATTAGAATCACATACACAAAATATATATGGTTAAAAAAGGATTATTTGTGATAATTTCTTTCATTAATTTTTAATCAAAGAGGTTTATATGAAATTATATGTGAACGTGCGGTATGAAAACTGTAGTTAAACCCTTCGAATGATACCCCATTCATCAATAGTGTGTGTTTTGTGTGTGCATAAAAATAGAATGTGTGCATTGGAAATACTATGTAGTGACTGTGTATCATTAAACTCTAATCTTTGCGTTAACTAATATAAGTTTACAAATTCTGTTCGAATATTTCACAGTTGAATTTTTTTTTTAAATTAAAATAAAAATGACAAATTAAGGTTGCAAAATTAAAATTTTCACATTTATCCTGCCCTGATTTTTTCGGTAGAAATAAAGTTTTATGTAATTTTCTGTGGTAACAAGTTCTTTTTATTTATTTATTTTCTTTCAAGGAAGGGGGCTAACGAAGGTGCTTATTAAGTGATTTTTAGATAGCCGGAGAAATTTTCATATATTTAGTTTCTTCTTAGTATACATATCAAAATTTTATTTCTAAAATCTTCCTTTATTAAGCCTTTGTTTTATCAACTTAATTAAGATTTACGAACTACAATAAAGTAACTAAACAAACTACAGCTTAATATTTCATACTGCTGCTACACAACCTAAATATATATACATTTTTTTTTCATACATAAAAAAAAATTAAGTTAATTTTTAAACACGTGTATAGCATGTAAAGTTTTACTTTAAAAAAAGTTTAACAAAAGGTATGAAATGCATATCCGGCAGTTTTCACAACGACTTAGAAATATATAGATGAAAAATTACTTAAATGGTGAAAAAGAATCAATGTTACAATACTGCAAACCGAAGAAACCAATACACACAGAATTTGCCTTGATTGGAACTTAGCCGCTTTAATGAGTAACTACTAAGAAACACTCTGAACTGTCCTACACTTCATTTGAGTAACTAAAGTTGTTAAAGTACCAACGTACTGAATAACCAATTTAAATTTGACGAACCTTTACAAGTTAATAAATTGTATTAAGAAATCTTCACGGTGCAGCGCTATTGAAATTATGACTAGGAGAGTTATAACATTTCATAATAACATAACATTAATTTAAATAATTTATTTTTGTCTTGTTAAACAATTTACTATATCTACAAATATTTAAACTTATAATGACAATGAAAATCGTTTAAATAGAATAATAAAAAATGAAATTTACCCGGAATCACGTTTGCGTGATTTGAGTCACACAAAAAAAAATATATATGGTTAAAAAAGGATTATTTGTGATAATTTCTTTCATTAATTTTTAATCAAAGAGGTTGATATGAAACTATATGTGAACGTGCGATATGAAAAGTGTATTTAAACCTTTCAAATGATAACTCATTCATCAAAACTATGTGTTTTGTGTGCGCATAAAAATAGAATGTCTGCATTGGAAATACCATGTAGTGACTACGTATCATTAAATTCTAATCTTTGCGTTACCTAATATAAGTTTACAAATTATGTTTGATTATTTCACAGCTGAATTTTTAAAAAAAAATAAAAATAAAAATGACAAATTAAGGTTGCAAAATACCTTTAATAAATTAAAGTTTTCACATTTATCCTACCTGAATTTTTTCGGTAGAAATAAAGTTTTGTGTAAAATCCTGTGGTAACAAGTTTTATTTATTTATTTATTTTCTTTCAAGAAAGGAGGCTAAAGATTAAGTGATTTTTAGATAGCCGGAGAAATTTTCATATATTTAGTTTCTCTTAGTAATATATTAAAATTTTATTTCTAATATCTTACTTTATTAAGCCTTTGTTTTATCAACTTAATTAAGATTTACCAACTACAATAAAGTAACTAAACTAACTACAGCATTAAGATTTCATACTGCTATTACATAACCTAAATATATATAATTTTTTTGTTTGCATATATAAAAAGATTTAAGTTAATTTTTAAATACGTGTATAGCATGCAAAGTTTTACTTAAAAAAAAAGTTTAACAAAAGGTATTAAATGCATATCCGGCAGTTTTCACAACGACTTACAAATGTATAGATTTTCGTCTATTGAAAAATTACTTAAATGGTGACAAAGAATCAATGTTACAATGCTGCAAACCGAAGAAACCAATACACACAGAATTTGCTTTGATTGGAACTTAGCCGCTTTAATGAGTAACCACTAAGAAATACTCTGAACTGTCCTACCCTTCATTTTGAGTAACTAAAGTTGTTAAAGTACCAACGTACTTAATAACCAATTTAGATTTGAAGAACTTTTTCAAGTTACTAAATGGTATTAGGAAATCTTCACGGTGCAGCTCTGTTCAAATTATGACTAGGACAGTAATAACATTTAGTAATAACATAACATTAAGTTAAATAATTTATTTTTGTCTTGTTAAAGAATTTACTGTACCTAAAAATATTTAAACTTATAATGACAATGAAAATTGTTTAAATAGAACAATAAAAAATGAAATTTACAAGGAGTCATGTTTGCGTGATTAGAATCACATACACAAAATATATATGGTTAAAAAAGGATTATTTGTGATAATTTCTTTCATTAATTTTTAATCAAAGAGGTTTATATGAAATTATATGTGAACGTGCGGTATGAAAACTGTAGTTAAACCCTTCGAATGATACCCCATTCATCAATAGTGTGTGTTTTGTGTGTGCATAAAAATAGAATGTGTGCATTGGAAATACTATGTAGTGACTGTGTATCATTAAACTCTAATCTTTGCGTTAACTAATATAAGTTTACAAATTCTGTTCGAATATTTCACAGTTGAATTTTTTTTAAAATTAAAATAAAAATGACAAATTAAGGTTGCAAAATTAAAATTTTCACATTTATCCTGCCCTGATTTTTTCGGTAGAAATAAAGTTTTATGTAATTTTCTGTGGTAATAAGTTCTTTTTATTTATTTATTTTCTTTCAAGGAAGGGGGCTAACGAAGGTGCTTATTAAGTGATTTTTAGATAGCCGGAGAAATTTTCATATATTTAGTTTCTTCTTAGTATACATATCAAAATTTTATTTCTAAAATCTTCCTTTATTAAGCCTTTGTTTTATCAACTTAATTAAGATTTACGAACTACAATAAAGTAACTAAACAAACTACAGCTTAATATTTCATACTGCTGCTACACAACCTAAATATATATACATTTTTTTTTCATACATAAAAAAAAAATTAAGTTAATTTTTAAATACGTGTATAGCTTGTAAAGTTTTACTTTAAAAAAAGTTTAACAAAAGGTATGAAATGCATATCCGGCAGTTTTCACAACGACTTAGAAATATATAGATGAAAAATTACTTAAATGGTGAAAAAGAATCAATGTTACAATACTGCAAACCGAAGAAACCAATACACACAGAATTTGCCTTGATTGGAACTTAGCCGCTTTAATGAGTAACTACTAAGAAACACTCTGAACTGTCCTACACTTCATTTTGAGTAACTAAAGTTGTTAAAGTACCAACGTACTGAATAACCAATTTAAATTTGACGAACCTTTACAAGTTAATAAATTGTGTTAAGAAATCTCCACGGTGCAGCGCTATTGAAATTATGACTAGGAGAGTTATAACATTTCATAATAACATAACATTAATTTAAATAATTTATTTTTGTCTTGTTAAACAATTTACTATATCTACAAATATTTAAACTTATAATGACAATGAAAATCGTTTAAATAGAATAATAAAAAATGAAATTTACCCGGAATCACGTTTGCGTGATTTGAGTCACACAAAAAAATATATATATGGTTAAAAAAGGATTATTTGTGATAATTTCTTTCATTAATTTTTAATCAAAGAGGTTGATATGAAACTATATGTGAACGTGCGATATGAAAAGTGTATTTAAACCTTTCAAATGATAACTCATTCATCAATACTATGTGTTTTGTGTGCGCATAAAAATAGAATGTCTGCATTGGAAATACTATGTAGTGACTACGTATCGTTAAATTCTAATCTTTGCGTTACCTAATATAAGTTTACAAATTATGTTTGATTATTTCACAGCTGAATTTAAAAAAAAAATAAATAAAAATAAAAAGGACAAATTAAGGTTGCAAAATACCTTTAATAAATTAAAGTTTTCACATTTATCCTACCTGGATTTTTTCGGTAGAAATAAAGTTTTGTGTAAAATCCTGTGGTAACAAGTTTTATTTATTTATTTATTTTCTTTCAAGAAAGGAGGCTAACGATTAAGTGATTTTTAGATAGCCGGAGAAATTTTCATATATTTAGTTTCTCTTACTAATATATTAAAATTTTATTTCTAATATCTTACTTTATTAAGCCTTTGTTTTATCAACTTAATTAAGATTTACCAACTACAATAAAGTAACTAAACTAACTACAGCATTAAGATTTCATACTGCTATTACATAACCTAAATATATATAATTTTTTTGTTTGCATATATAAAAAGATTTAAGTTAATTTTTAAATACGTGTATAGCATGCAAAGTTTTACTTAAAAAAAAGTTTAACAAAAGGTATGAAATGCATATCCGGCAGTTTTCACAACGACTTACAAATGTATAGATTTTCGTCTATTGAAAAATTACTTAAATGGTGACAAAGAATCAATGTTACAATGCTGCAAACCGAAGAAACCAATACACACAGAATTTGCCTTGATTGGAACTTAGCCGCTTTAATGAGTAACCACTAAGAAATACTCTGAACTGTCCTACCCTTCATTTTGAGTAACTAAAGTTGTTAAAGTACCAACGTACTTAATAACCAATTTAGATTTGAAGAACTTTTTCAAGTTACTAAATGGTATTAGGAAATCTTCACGGTGCAGCTCTGTTCAAATTATGACTAGGACAGTAATAACATAACATTAAGTTAAATAATTTATTTTTGTCTTGTTAAAGAATTTACTGTACCTAAAAATATTTAAACTTATAATGACAATGAAAATTGTTTAAATAGAACAATAAAAAATGAAATTTACAAGGAGTCATGTTTGCGTGATTAGAATCACACACACAAAATATATATGGTTAAAAAAGGATTATTTGTGATAATTTCTTTCATTAATTTTTAATCAAAGAGGTTTATATGAAATTATATGTGAACGTGCGGTATGAAAACTGTAGTTAAACCCTTCTAATGATACCTCATTCATCAATAGTGTGTGTTTTGTGTGTGCATAAAAATAGAATGTCTGCATTGGAAATACTATGTAGTGACTGTGTATCATTAAACTCTAATCTTTGCGTTAACTAATATAAGTTTACAAATTCTGTTCGAATATTTCACAGTTGAATTTTTTTTTAAATTAAAATAAAAATGACAAATTAAGGTTGCAAAATTAAAATTTTCACATTTTTCCTGCCTAGATTTTTTCGGTAGAAATAAAGTTTTGTGTAATTTCCTGTGGTAACAAGTTCTTTTTATTTATTTATTATCTTTCAAAGAAGGGCGCTAACGAAGGTGCTTATTAAGTGATTTTTAGATAGCTGGAGAAATTTTCATATATTTAGTTTCTTCTTAGTATACATATTAAAATTTTATTTCTAAAATCTTCCTTTATTAAGCCTTTGTTTTATCAACTTAATTAAGATTTACCAACTATAATAAAGTAACTAAACTAACTACAGCATTAAGATTTTATACTGCTATTACATAACCTATATATATATATATATATATATATATATATATTTATTATTATTATTTTTTTTTTTTTTTTGCATATATAAAAAAAATTAAGTTAATTTTTAAATACGTGTATAGCATTTAAAGTTTTACTTAAAAAAAAGTTTAACAAAAGGTATGAAATGCATATCCGGCAGTTTTCACAACGACTTACAAATGTAAAGATTTTCGTCTATTGAAAAATTACTTAAATGGTGAAAAAGAATCAATGTTACAACGCTGCAAACCGAAGAAACCAATACACACAGAATTTGCCTTGATTGGAATTTAGCCGCTTTAATGAGTAACCACTAAGAAACACTCTGAACTGTCCTACTCTTCATTTTGAGTAGCTAAAGTTGTTACAGTACCAACGTACTGAATAACCAGTTTAAATTTGATGAACCTTTACAGATTTCTAAACTGAATTAGGAAAACTTCACGGTGCAGCACTGCGCTAATTATGACTGGCCTAGTCGTAACATTTAATAACATACTATTAATTTAAATTAATTTAACTGTAATTATTTAAATCATTAACTATATATCAAAATATTTAAACCTATAATGATAATGAAAAATGTTAAAAACAACAATAAAATATTAAAAATACCTGGAATCATGTTTGTGTGATTAGAGTAATACAAAAAAAGTTATATGATTCGAAAAGGATTATTTGTGTTACGTTTTTTCATTAATTTTTAATTAAACGGGTTGATACGAAGCGATTTGTGAATTACGATATGAAAAATCTGTTTAAACCCTTCGAATGATACCTCATTCATCTTTGTGTGTTTTGTATGTGCATAGAAATGGAATGTTCTCTTTCGAAATTAATTAAAAAAATTATATCATTTAAAAACAATGTGCGACTCCTGTTTAATTGTCTACATAAGTTTAAATAATCCCTTTTTTTTACGTTTCCGTGGCCATATACCTAAAAACGCCAAAAAATAAATATTATATATATTTATATTAATTCATCATGAAATTCCAGTTATCTATGAAACGTAAATCACAGCGGTATTTTTTTAACAGTCAGAGCCTGGTCTGATTTTTAAGATAGGCGGTGAATACTGAAAAAAAAGGTGATTTTTAAAAGAACGAATTGCACTCTGATTGATTTAATGATCATCTACATAAAATGTATGACATATATGAAAGAATGACTATTTTTAAAACTGAGGACATTGTTTTCTGCTAAATTAAAATACCAAAATTTCGTCCTATAGAGAAAATTGAGGAAAGTTACAGAAAACTGAGATTGGTAAGCAGCCAAAGACATTTTTTTAAAAAAATCTCATAAATTATGTAATCGGTATAACGGAATCAGGCAAGCACAAAAGCATATCGAATATAAATAATTTTATTAAATTAATGTGTCTCTATATAAAATATTTATGTATTTATAAGTCTATATATATAGTTTTTTATTATTATATTATATTAGCTAAATTGCTGTTCATAACGTGGTTTTTCCAAATTCTGTTGCTTATGCATGGCTTTAGAAGGGAGTTCTTAAGCATTATCATTATACGCCTGACTAGTGACCGGGCATGCAGAGCAGCTATCCGGGCATCCCCATTTGAGGGGTGCACCATGGCAGAAATTAGGATTTTCATTAAGAGGATGCTAAATGGTTAAAATTTGCCAACAGTTATCAATATTCTTTTTCACAAAAAACATTTTAAAAGACTTAGGAAGGGAGTTTACTCTCCTTTCCCCACTTGGTTCCTGTAACCCCTACCTCTTCCCCACCCAAAAAAAGAATGAGTTACGTCATCAGAAAACTAATGATTAAAATTGTGTTATAAGAATATAGTAGACAATAATTTTCAAGTGAAATTATTTATTGGGATTTTCCTCTTTAAAGGAGCATGTTAAAACAATTTATGATAACGAATAGAGGAGGGTTGGTTGTCTTTATCCCATTTTATGACTTACACAGATAAGGAAAGGGAACGTTCGCAAATATTTATATCATAAAACAATCCATCATTTTTTCTACAATTATCCACTTATTTTCCTACTAATATTTTTCTTAAACTTGTGGCGTCTTGTGATGATACCCTGTATACAGATGTGAGCACTTCCTGGTATAAAATTTATATATATATATATATACTAAAAAAGAAAAATGATGTTTAATCTAGTCACTTAAGCATACTATTCACGAACAATTTCTATGGATAGACAGAATATTGGATCTTCAAAATGATATTTGCCCTGGTCACTACATAGTCTAAGTCCGGCTATGGATTTGCTACAATTTACAAATCTTTTTAGCTTAGTCGAAAAATAAGACTATATATATATACATTTTCCTTTATAAATATATATTATATAAATATTTCAACGAACGCACCCAATATAAAATTATATTGGGTGCGTTCGTTAATTAAGAAAATTTGTTAAATCTTTTCAAAATAACGACCTTTTGAAAATCTGAATAACAAGCATTAAGGTCACTGAGGGTATACGTTTAGTTCATTACAAATATGTGATGGATTTCATAGATTAAATTAATATCATTTGCAGTTGTTTACTTTGGTGTCAGATACACTAAAATAATTTCATTGGTATTCATTGAATGGTTTGGGTTCGAATCTCACTTGTGCATCATAAATGAATGATGCCTTAGCATCATCATACTTTACATTCCTGTGTCGTCACAACAATCCCCCCCCCCCCAAAAAAAAAAAAAAAAATGAACGAAATTTGGGCATTTAGATTCGAAAATAATGACCATTTGAAAATTTAAATAACACTACAGTTAATGGAGCTATATTTGCAAACCATCATTTATATTATTATATATGACCATCGAATTATATTATTTTAAAATTATCTGATTTCAATAAAAGTCTTTTTCTTTGTTAGGCGAGACATTAAAATTTTTTGATGTCCTTGAACATAGGAAATACATTATAGCCCGTGGGCATTTTTTAATCTATGATTTCAATATTTTTTAACAATTTTGTTAAAAAAAAAAGGTAACCTGTTGTTCTGACTCAGAAGTAGAGATCTGCACGGACCTATGCTGGAACGGCAGATTAAAGACAATTTTTAACGGGCAGGCCCGAATTAAAAATTATGGGCCTGGCCCGTTCATATCGGACCTATAAAATGATTAAATGGGCCGAGTAACCAGATATAGAAAGTTAAAAGTATCAAACTAAGCCGATAAAATACTAACAATTTTAAATGGACGTGACCGGTGTGAGGATAAGTATAAATGTGCTGCACAATTCGATGCTAGATTGCAATTTCGGTTTCGGTTTCTACCGAAAATGTAAGCTTTGCCCAAAATTCTTTTTCGGCAAAAATGTTGCCAAAAAGGCAGCTGGACCGACACTCTACCAAAACTATCTGTATTCCGAAAATATAATTTTTTTCTTCGGAAGTTTGCGACATTACACATTGAGCTGTATCGGCTCAAATGAGACATTCTTTATTTATTTATTACTATGAACTTCACTGTTTACAATTTGCAGTCATTTCTGACTCAAAAGGTAAGTGCAAATTATAAAGCAAGCAATGCATATATGACGCTTTTCCCGTGCTCATTAAAAGCTGCAGACTTAATAGTAATAGAAATTTTTTTGTTTGAATTCGTAGAAGTGTTTCGAGTACACTTTGAGAAAGTTCTATTATAACAGATGATCATTTACAAAAATCATTATAAAAGATAAATCGAAGCATGTAACCAAAAACGTTTTTTAATTAGATGAAATTCGTATAATTGGAATATTATTCTATGTCGTAAATGAATTAATTACATCTTATTTTATATTAAAATAAAAAGTTTTGAATAGATGAGCAGAGAGCCAATTTGAACTATACATATAATTAATTACACGTATTATTAATAAATAATTCTGTATATTTATTTGTACAGAAAACATGTTCAGCGTAGAGATCGATATCGGGCAGTTACATCATGTCTGAAACTGGGTTTAATTTTTTCTGTAGGATCGAGTCAGGCCAGGATCAGGTTTACATTTTTTTTTTCTACATACTACTTCTGCGAGGATGGCCGGTAATAAAATTAAGAGGCTACTTCAGTCATGTGAAAACATCCGTTCTTTAATAATAATCCAATTGGAGAAACATTTTAAGGTATCTCGTTTGCATTTCAATATTTTTAAATGGTTTTTTTTTTTGCATTGGATAGCTAAATGTTCGATCTCTACAAAGGCTGTTCTGCACTTTTTCGATTTTGTTTGCAGGTATTTTTAAGTAGAACAACTTCACTTTTGGAGCTGGCTTCGAAAGTCAAAGCATCCCCATAAAAAAGCCTGAAAACGAAATAGAAAACGTAAAAAACGGCCTTTGTAGAGATCGACCTCAGCTATCCAATTAAAGATAATCATATCATGTAAAAGTATTTAAATACTAACGAGATATCTTAAAACATTTCTCCTTTGATTAACCTTAGCGAGTGGGTCATATCGCATGACTAAAGTAGCCTCATCGGACAAGCAATTTGTTTTCTAAAAAGAATAGTATTAATAATCAACTTTTGATAACGGAAATTCGGAAATATATCTTAATAAGTTAGAGAAAAATATTTTTTTTTTCTCCTTTTTTTTTATCATTTTTTTAGCTTCAAAATATAGCATGCTTTTAACAATTTTTTTCTTTCATTTTGAACACATTAATGTTTTTAATGAATCTTTATTCGAATTTAGAGACTAATGAGTCTAAGTGATAATTAATGTTGCTATTCTGTATGCTCTGGCTTCCAAACGTATAATAGTCTAAAATGTATACTATTAATTTTTTCCATAAACATATATTCAGTATACTAGAAAAGAATCTTAATTGTATGCTAAGAAAAATCGGATTTTTTTAATCAAAATTCAGTCTGGTTTGATTTCTTTGACTTTTGCTTTTTTATTGACCGGGCCGGGCCTAATTATTTCTCTTTCTGGTCGGGCGGGGCTCGGGCCAGGATATTCCAGCAGATATTCGGGCCAGATCGTACAGACCTCTACTGGGAAGAAAAGTGATGATTGAAACTAACAATTTGCTCAATTAATAATAGGTCTAAACACATTTTTTTTATCTTGCATTCACTGAATTTTTCAATTTATGTCAGAACTTTATTCCGCGAGAAGATTACGCTGTAAAGCTATGTTAACTAAAATCGTGAATTTAATATTTAAATTTTTATTATATTTAAAAAACTACACAGACAGATATTTTTCTACCAAAAAAGTAGTTAAATAGCGAGGAAAAACTTACATAGCAAACCTAAATAACAGGCGGAACAAAACACACGTGGGTTGCCAGAATTGGAAAATTGTCGCTTTAGCGAGTAACCGCTAAATAGAGAGGAAAATCTTATATAGCAAACCTGTATTACCGATTAAACCAAACACACAAGGGTTGCCATTATTGGACTATTACCGTTTTACCGAGTAATTGTTAGGAAACTCCCTGGGTTTGAGGCTGCATTTTTACACACCGCCAGATGGCGTTATACAGATTTTAGATTTTGCATAACACACAGTGTGTATGAATGACTGTGGAATAACGCTTTTCTGAGTAACTTCGAAAAAAGTGGTGCAATGCATAGAGAAATGCCTCAGGAACGCCATGGTATGCTTAAACAAATCGAGTAACCGGCAAAAGTTACTCGAATTGAAATTGGTTACTCCTTACGTTGGTGTTTAAACCACTTTAGGTACTCAAAAGGGAGGGTAGGAGAGTGCACACACACACACACACACACACACACACACACACACACATATATATATATATATATATATATATACATATATCTCCAAAAACTAACAAAATGACAACTACTGAATTAACTTAAAAACAAACCCGTCACCACGCAAAATCAAACCAGCAAACGTTAAACGATATGAAATATCAAAAAACATAAGAACTTAAACCAATGGAGACAGGCGGCATGGCTTGTGACATGCTCAGCGGGGTTAAACTAGTTTTATGTGCACAACGCTCTCCCATATACTTGTCAAATCCAAATGGAAAAACAAACTAAACATTTGAAATAACAAAAACCGTCGAAAACAAAATGAACTAAGCTATATATATATTAACAGAAAATAATTACGAAAATTCAAAAATACACAGTAAATTTGAGTGAGTTTGCGCTATTCTGAGAATGCTTGGTTATGAAGGATTAACGAATGACGAAATTATTCAAAATATTCTGAGTCCAAAGAAAACTGAAGCGGATGAATATGATGAATCAGTTAATGATGATTCCGGAGTAAGTCATATACTGAAGTGGAGACTACGTTCTCTAAGTGCATTAATTGTTCTGAGATACAAGAGAAGCACATGCAACCCAAGTACTTTTATTACATAGAATCCGTAAGCTTGCTGCTGTAAAAAGAAAAACAAAACACAAACAAAAATGTATAATGATTACTTTGGATGAAAGCAGATACTACATATTTATTCTGAAAAATTCGATAGATTTCTTATTTTCAATTATGCTTTTTATTAACGAATTTACACATCAGATGTGGCGCAAACATTCAAACCATGCTTTCTCCTTTAGATACAAATTTTCAAAAAACACAAAAAACTGATAAATTGGAAAATAACTTCTATTTAATTCTAATTTTTATTGTGTATTTTTGTTACTGGTTATGACAAAGAATTGTAAGCATACATAAGATATTAAACCCAAAACAAATTAATAAAATGCATTTAATATTTGGAGAAATCACGTTTTGACCGAATTCATAGGAGGAAATATGTTTTGATTGTTTGACATGTGGATAAAACGTTTTTTGAATGAAATAAGTTCTAACTCACAAATAATGCAAAAGCATTATTTTATTTGAGCAAATACCAAACTTCAGTTGATTATTGATAAAATAAAATGACAGAATATGGTATCTAGTAGTATTCATTAAATATTTAATAAATAAATACTCGTTTGCCAAAAATCCACTTCAAATATTAAAACCAATACATTCATCATGGACAGTCACACACTTCCATGTGTTCTTCATTGCCGGCTGGTAAATCATGGATAATGTGGTTGTACCATTTGAAGACATCTTCAGGTTGATTTTTCTACTGTTCACCATACATTACCTTCAAAAGTTTGTCAAGATCTTTTTTCTTTTCAACTGATATGGCGTGGCTAAGAGGAAGAGATTCTAAAATAACCCTTTGATCACGGGCAACAGTAACTCACTTTTTAAGAAGATTTAGACCAGATTCTTCACTTAGATCTTGAAATCTATAATTGTGGAAGCCTTTAACCTCCACAGTTCTCTTATTTTTCTCTAAAACAATCCGTTTCAATTGTGATATGTATGGTAGGTTTCGAAAGTACACATTAAGTGACAACTGTGATCGGCAGACTGGAGAAATCACTGTTTGACTGAATGCAGGCTTTGGAGGAAACACGCTTTGATTGAAACGTCAAGTTTTCAAATTGGTTTGCAAGCGAAGAAAAAATTTTTTGGGTTGAAAATACCATTTATTTCTGTACAATTTAGCACGGAGTTCATGAAACTAACAATAACTCATTTTTTATTTTTTTGTGAGAAAACACTGTTTGAATGTTTGCTCCTCAGATAACAAAAGCATTTAAATTTCCTTATTTATAAACTGGCAAAAATAATTGTAATATTAACCTATATTGGACTGCTTTCCTCGAAATAGGACAGCTAATAAAACAGTTTTAAAAATAAAATTTGTAAGGATTTTCCGGATGAATTTTGCTATGACGTCTTTAAAAGACATAAAAGTATAACATATAAACAAAAAACAAGTTAGCAATTAAAATTTAATTGAAAAAAAATCTATTTAAAAAATCCTTTAAAAATTGTGATCTTATAATCTAGAATTTTACCGTTATTATTATCTTTTTATAGGAGAAATCATAGAGTATTTTTGTACAACATAAATAGTATTTTTAAAGTAAAATAAAATATTTGCTCATAAAATTAGTTTACGTATGCATTTTATATGTCTTTACTATATGTCCTACTAATAGGTCTGTTTATAGGACAGCTAGTTACTTAAAAATTAAAAACTTTTTTTCAAAATTTTGCTAGTATCTACTTAATTACACCATATTAATGATATAATCGAAGTTTTAAAAATTTTCAAAAATATTTAATCGGTGTGGTCCAATATGGGTTAATAATGGTCTTGTAGTGTCTTTCGATTATCCGCTACACCGTCGGTCCCATGAGTGACGGTTAATCGGAAGTTTACTTTATATCCAATAGAGAACTCTTAAGCATTTGCCTTTGCTTTGCTTTTCCATGCAGGATTTTAATATTTTTTGACTATATTCTTTTAGAAGCACTAAAAATATTTTTACAGCAATATTTTAGCAGTTTTTGACAGATTTAGTCATCATAATGATGTCCTCTGGAGAAATGTTAGATTAAAAATAAATGGAATTCATTCTCAAAACAATTTACTTTGTATCCTTTTTCTTTTGACTTCGATTCGACGAGGTAAAAACAAATAGGGCTAGTGTAAAATGAAATTCCCCTTTCCCCTCTCGTGACTGGAAAGGGAAAATATCTTGTATTTTCCATTTTGGATTGACTTCATGGAAGTTCAAGGAGAAATTTGGAACACCGAAAATAAATAGAGTTGCTTTTTCTCAATCTTAGATTTTTCTATTTCAATTTATTTACTTTGTTTTCATGTTTTCTGTGGATGACTTGTTTTTATTTATTTTTTCATGAACTAAACAATATGATATGAAAAAAGAAAGAAAAAATTAATAGTGTTCTAACGAAAAGACATTCTTTCCTTGAAAAATGGCATCTGGTCAGTTGAACAAAGAGATGTACTGCTTCTTTCAAAGTTATAAAAAATGTTTATGCTTTTTGTGGTTTGTGAACCGATAATGTTCTTTATTATATACCGTTCTTTATAATAATTTTTACATGAAATATATCAAGAAATATATATTTTGAAATACTTATTCAAAATACAATTGAAGACCTGAGTGGAAAAACATGTTATGTAACAAAAATTAGAATTCGAGATAATTTTTTTTCTTCTGTTGTAATTTAGTTATTTATTCAATTCCTTCTTAGTAGCAAATGTTTGAATGTTAATAGATGATACTAGACTCTCCTAGAAAATAATATTAACATTTAATTATTAAATAGCAGAAATTATTTTCACCATTTACATTATTAAATATAAAAATATTAAATATTAAAAGATACCGTCTCATATCTCCAATACTAAGTAGAATTTTAGTATTTTAGTTTTACTATATGATATAATACCTCATAACGCTTTCATCCAAAAAGTAAAACATTTTTTGGGAAAATGTATCATAACATGTTCTTCTACTATTCTCTTCAATTGAATGAAAATAATTTTCGGGATTTCTACATTTTTACAGTACATTTTGGAAGCTGTTTGCATTGTATAATGAAATACAGTGCAACCTTCATATAAGGGAATGCTGCTTTAAACGAAAATACTTTATGGTGCAGGTGGAAAGATTGCTATCTAAATATCTTACTTTCTACATATAATTTTACCTTCTAAAACAGAAACATGTCTAAAAGATATTTCTTCTTGCTCCCTTGCAAAACTTTTCGTGTCAGTCTGTTAAAATTTTACATCAAACTTTCCAGTCATTCAACCGTTTTTATAGAAAACGGTTACGTAACCCAGTGGCATATCTAGACTTATCATTTTGGAGGGGGCTGAGATATAGAAAAAGTTTCTAAGAGGGAATCAAAAGAAACGGGAAAAATTCCGTTTTAAACAGGTTTGATCATAGCAGGTAACGCATTTGTTATACAATCAAACCTGCTAAGATGGGATCGTATGGGACTGGGAAAAATTTCGTTTTAGCCAGGTTTTCATCTTTATATGATTCCATGGTTATGCCACATTTTTTAAAATGGAATACTGAAAGTTGTGTTCTAAAAGGTATTTCAATAAATAGCAAATAAAACCAAAGTAAACAGCAAATTTAAAAATATTTAAGAGCGTTCTCACTCTAACTCCCCCTCCCCCTTACACACCTTCTTCAACACATTGTAAGGACTCATTTTGGAGCATGCGTGCATGACATATGGAATAGTTAAGTATTGAACAGCGCTTTTTATTTTCTTATAACTGGGTACATTTGAAATAGTAGCTGCTTGATGAAGACTTTTTTCGAGACAGCCACGGCCTGAAAATCGGCTTAAACTGACAAATTTGACAGTATTTTCTGCATTGTTTTCATGATGAATTGTGGCTGATAGGAAGCTTTTTGTGTATTCGAAATTCAGAGTCACTCAATTAGATAAATCTAATTGAGTGATCCTGAAACTCGAATGCATGTGATGTATTTTAAATGTAAATAAAGCTTATTCCTAATCAAAAAGTTACACAGACATAGAACAAACTTTTTCGTCAATATTTTGCTATAGAAATGCTATGGAAATAATACTATGGAAATAAAATAACACATCACAGTGCTGTAAAGAGTTGAATAACAAGTCTGTAATACAACAAAAATTTACGTAAATAATAATTAAAAAAAGTTTAAGGCTTTGCAGTTCATGCTGAACAGGTGTCTTAATCTATGCATTACCTTAGTCTGCAGATTTTCAACTGATAAATACAAGTTTAAGCCTTTTATTAATGTTTTTTAAACTAATTAAAATTAATAATACACTTCTAATCACCCCACATCACGCTTTACATAACAAAACGCATGTAAAGCGGGCCTATTTATAACGGAAATTTGGTCGAAATGGCAATTTCGTGTTCTCTGTAAATAACACACTTTCTAAGATGAAAACCTGTCTAAAATGGAAAATTTCCTAGTATATTTTGATTGCGATTTTAGCAGGTTTCATTGCATTTTGCTAAACTTTTATAATTAAACTTGATTTTTTCTAGAAATTTCGGAGGGGGCTGGAGCCCCATCAGCACCCTCCTGAGTACGCCACTGATCGTAAACGTAATTTAACTCTATTCTGACCATAAAATGGGCAATAATGTGGTCAGAATAGAGTTAAATTACGGTAATGGAACCTTTTTTTATTAAAACGGTTGATTGAATTTCATGTGTGATAAATATATACCATAACTGTGCTTTTGAATAATATTTAAAATGCAATTTAAAAAAATAAATAAAAAAATGAGTTTGAAGATCCCTTGCTCCCCTTAAGTAAATTCCATCATTGCAAAATACACAATTTTACTTAAACATCAAACACTGTAAAAAAAAGGACTAAAAAACGGAAATTCTACTGGTAATCGGGACGCCAGTACCATTTTCCGTAATTTAACGGAAATTTCCCCCCATAAATTCCAGAAATAAGTATTTTTACGGAAATTTTTCCCCATAAATTACAGAAACTTTTCCGTTTTTCTGGAATTTATGGGAAGAAATTTCCGTTAAATTACGGAAATAGTACTGGCGTCTCGATTGCCAGTAGAATCTCCATTTTTTAGTACTTCTTCTTCTTTTTTTTTTTTTTTTTTTTTTTTTTTTTTTTTTTTTTTTTTACCGTGAACATTTTACTGTGATTATTTGTTCCCAGGGCTCGAAATGTACCCGAGCAAACCGGAACGATGTTCCGGTTCGTGAAATTGTGACAAATATTATTCCGGTTCGTGAAAGTATGGAAAATATTGTTCCGGTTCGTGGAATTATTAAAAAATATTATTACAGTTTCATAGATATAGCCTCTATGCTCTCTGTAACGTTTTTTTCTAATTATTTAAAATCTTGAATGCATTTTTTAAAATTGGTTTTTCTACGGTTAAATATAAATTTGCTATACAGTAAAGTCCCGATTGTCTGAGTTAATAGGGACCAAGCTCACCTAGGATAAGGAAAAAACTCGTATAAACCGAATTTACACAAATCGTCACTCACTAAGGAGATGAAATATAAATTTTCACTTAATTCAATCCTTTTTATGGTACTAGTAACATTTCTTTGATGTACATTTCCATTACTTTTAAGAAATACCGGGAATGAAATTGTTTTTTTCAATCGAACTTATACCTTTAGAATGGATCATTTTCTTCTGATGGACTGATAGCTTCCATTATGATGAAACAGCCATTATAAATGAAGTATTAGGTGAAGATGAAAGAGCAGCCGTGAAAAGTTAGAACTCTGGTCCAAAAGTTGGAACTCTGACCAGAAAATCAGAGTTCTAACTTTTTACGACTTCTCTTTCATCTTCTCCTAACACTTCATTTATAATGGTTGTTTCATCATAATGGAAGCAATCAGTCCATCAGAAGAAAATAACTCGGCTAAAGCGGGAACTCGGTTAAGCGGGACTCTGATAATTGAGACTTTACTGTACTTAAAAAAAAAAAAATAGTCGACAATAATTTTGAAATATCGTTCCGGTTCGTGAATTTTTCCATTTCGAGCCTTGTTTGTTCCTGATTGCTACAAATAAATTCGTTGATTTTTGGTTCCAATAACGTTACTGCAAATCAGAGAGTTGCTTGTTTAATTATAAGAAAATCATAAATGCTTATTTAACCATTACGTATTTTAAGTTGTTTAATTGTAACAAAGTTATTAATATAAATTCAATTCTTACAAATTGATACAATCTTATTTAACCATCAAACATCTTAGTGTGATAATTTGTTGGATAATTTGTTTTGGATTTTTGGTTCCATTGACGTTATTGAAAACGACAAAGAGTCGTTTTTATTTCAAACCAAGACTGATACTGAGATTTAGATAAGAATGGCCTTTTCCAGAAGTATTTTGATGAAAACTGAATCAAAATTTTTACTCAGTAATGAATATTTTCATTTTATGAAGAGCTAAAAATAGGGGCAGGGTTTTAAAAAAATTACCACCTTTGCGTATAAATAATAAGCCACATCTATTAATATAACTATCAATACCTTTTCAAATTTAAATTTTCAAAACTAAACATATAAAAGTACATAAGTATGAAAGTTTTCTCTAATAATAATTAATTATATATAAATAAATATTATACACAAATAAATTATTAATAATAAAACAAGAAACTACAAATGATGTTCAATTTTTTCTCTGGATCACCAAAAGTTTCTTGCGGACCACGGGTGTCCCGCAGACTATATATATATATATACAGGGTGATTCTAAATCCATGGTACAAACTTTAAGGGTTGGCACAGGACACTGTTAATTGTATAGGAATGTATGGGCGCAAGAGACGCGTTGAGGTACAAACATCAGGGGGCCAATTAGGCCATTTTTCTTAATTTCAAAAATTCTCATTCATACCAGAAAATTCCTATATTATTCTTTTCTTTATTTAAGAGAGACATTTCATAATTACACACAGAAAAATTCTTCTCTGAAAATTTCCGGTATGAAACAGAAATTTTAGAATACCCTGTATATATATATATATATATATATACAGGTCTATATATATGGTCTCGACAGACATGGGGGAAGTTTCATGAGTAATTACTGGTATAACCCAGCATGCAAGTCTTTAGCCTTGCAGTCTGTCTCCATTAGATGTTTCATTTTCTTTTCGTTCATGGTTTTGTTAGTAAGAATTTTCCTTGGTTATTTTGTTAATTTTTCTCAGTTGGTAAGGAGTTTTGGGACTAGAAGTATAGTATGTGTTTTTTGTATTATATATATATTTATATATTTATATTTGATAGACATAGCAGATTATGTATTAAATGCATTTGTCAGATCCAGAATCCTGCAACATAAATAAACTAAGAATAACCATAAAACATCCAAGAAATTTAAACAGATATAACCTGAACAAGAAAAAACAAAGAAAACACAACAAAAGGCTGTGGCCTCTTCAGCGGTGGGCATTTTAAAAGCAGTGATGTTTCAGACTAATTACAATTTACAACAGAAATCACAGAAATCACCCACTCGTGGACAGCCAACCTTGCGGTATAGGAGCTAAAAATGTCCACGAGGGGAAAAAAAACCCATATCCCCCATCCCACGAAACCCCCAGACACCGGAGCGGGCCCAGAGGCCTCAGCAGGATGGAAGACCCCTCTTTTTTGAAATTTCACTTAGGATGTAGTACAATCTTCTCACAAGAGATACTCAATGTTGCATAAGCTGGGCGAGCCCAAATTAAACAATGTTTTGAAACTTTGGATCTTTTATGTATGGATATTACAGATCATCAATCAGTTATTGTGAAAACTACTTGTGAGTAGAAAGAATATGATTTATTTAAAGTTTAATAGAAATAGCTTAAAAGCTTGAAATCTTGAAGCCTGAAATTTAAAATTTGAAATTTAAAAAACTAATTCATCAAGGAGATTAGCATTAAATCTTAAAATGTCATAGAAGTTTTGATAAATCTTAATAAATTCTTAATACAACTAAATAAGTAATCCATTTAGGATAAAACAGATAATTAAATCAATGCAAGAATTTGAAAATTTGAATAATATTTAAATTAGATATTAAACTTGCTGAATTTAATTATGTTCCTGAGTGATGACCTGTTAAACAAATTTGAGATATAGATCATTGATTATTATTAATTTTAGAGTTCTAAATTCGAAAGTCTTTGTATTTCACAGTTCATAAAGTTTGTTTCACAATTTTGAATCATTATATTTTATAGATCTAAGGATTATATTTCATAGTTCGTAGACATTATTTTACAATCCAGAGCACTATAAATTTGAAGATTTAATTCACAGTTTGAGGATTTAGATCACAGTTTGAAGATTTAGTCATATATTTCACTATTTTGGATCAAAGATATTATATTTCTTTGTTCTTGGGCATTATTTTACTGAGCAAGGCACTACAGCTTTCTGTTTGAAGACATATTTTACAATTTGAAGACATATTTCACAGTTTGAAGATTTGAAAACATATTTCACAGTTTTTAGACATACTTCATTTTTTACAGTTTTAAAATTTAAAGATTTGACGATTTTGTCAAAGTTCAGAAATTTAGTCTTTTTGCAAATCAAGATATTACTTAACTATTTTCTGAATAATCTTGGTTGTTTAAGGCATTTTATTATTTTCTATAATATTCTATGACACTGTTTATAAAATCTTTTTTATGAAGGAATAATGTTTATTGAGAATATTGTAGTTTTCATTTAGCGCTGAAAAGTTTGCTGGATCCAGTAAAATTTTTTGGAAGTTTTTCCTTAAGGTTTTCCTTTTATTGAATTTGAAATGATTAGGTAAAAGAGAGCAATTCCCAAAAATATAATGTTGTACTGTTCCTCTAGCTTTGGTGCAGGAGCACATGTCCGAATTTAATTTGCCGATTTTATGTAAAAATGCAGGAAAACTGACATGGCCACTAATATAATAGACTGACAATCTTGAAATGGAGATAAATTCTTTGTTTACTTTATCTAGAATTTTGTATGTATCACGTCCTTTTTCTGAGTGCTTCCAGATATCTTGCCAGTCAAGGATAATTTTCTCCCGTATATAATTTTTCATTATTGAATCTGGGTATGGTATATATTGAATTTCATCGTAGTGGTCGTGTTTAATTGCGTTTTTAGCCAAGGTGTCTGCACGTTCGTTCCCAACAGTTCCTATATGAGCTTTTGTCCATGCTATATTTATTAATTTTTGCGGGATTTTTTGAATTTCTGTATAAATCTGTCTTATGATTATATTTCTTGGGAAAATAATTTTGAGGGCATCTAATGAAGATGTGCTGTCTGTCAATATAAGAACTGATGTGAATCTGGAGGTTGAAAACCATTCTATAGAATTTAATATTGCTTTAAGCTCTGCCTGATAGATTGAATTATGAGGATTTAGCCGTGCAGCACTATCATGGATAAAAGCATCGTTTAACATTACTGTAAAGGCACATGATGTCCCCTGCTCCATTAAAGAGCCATCTGTATATATCTTTAATTTGTTGTTACGAATCTGTGACTCCGTTATTTCTTCTATTATATTCAGGTTATTGATTTTGTAGTAATTCGGAAAATCAAACGTACTTTCCTTCAACATTAAATTATCCTTATTTATTTTCATTGATTGAATTATTAAATTTCTTTTTCCCATTTTTGTCTGGTATGCCATGAATTCATTCTGGATTTTCGTAATGATTGGTGGTATGCCTGTTAAAACATTTAATGCTTCGTGTGAGATACTTCTGTAGGTTTTGATGACACTCATTAAACTTATTCTTTGTATTGTCTTTAATGTTCTAATACCACGACTGTTTAAATTAGGGAACCAAATTTCATGTGCATACAACATTTGTCTTTCCACTACCGTCGTATACCACATCTTTTTTATTTTTGGATTAATTCCTTTCTGGTAATTTCCCAGAAATTTGAAGCTGGTCACGAACTGAGATATTCTTGCCTTTAAGTCTTCTAAGTGAATTTGAAATTTTAATTTTTGGTCAAAGATAATTCCTAAGTATGGTAGTGATTTTTCAATTTTAATTGTTTTATTTTTTAATTTAAAAATTGGATGTCTGTTATTTAATAGATTTCTTCCAAAGAGTATGGCTTTTGTTTTTTCTTGTGAGATGTTCAGGTTTAGCCTGTTACAAATTTCTTCAAAACTTCGGATCTTATCGTTAGCATCTTTTTCCAGGCCAGTTCTTGTATTTCCCTTTACTAAGACCACGAAGTCATCTGCATAGACTACTAGTTCAGGAAATTTTTTAAGTAGTTCCTTAATAATGAAATCTGCCACTATTAACCATAGAAGCGGGCCTAAACATGAACTCTGCGGGCATCCCTTGAAACTGCGAATCCACTGAATGAAATCAAAATTGTTTGCTCCAATAAATCTTTCACTTATATAGTTTATGAGTAATTTTTTTAAATATCTAGGTAGTTCTGAATTTTCAATTAGTTCCGAGATCATATTCCAATCTATTGAATCAAAAGCTCCTTGGATATCAAATGATATTAGTCCTACATATTTATTTTGCTGGAGAAGTTTCATTATTTTGATCTTTTACTGATTGTAATGCCGTTAGTGTGCTTCTCTTCTCTCTGAAGCCATGTTGCTGGTTTGCTAAGAGATTTCTGTTTTCTAGATAAGTTTGTGTACGAATTTTTATGACTCTTTCTAACACCTTACCCATCATTGGGAGTAAGGTTATTGGTCTGTATGACTTTGGAATTCTTGGGTCTTTATTTTTCTTTCGAAAGAATATAACTACACCTTTCTTCCACGCCGTTGGAAAATGGCCAATCTGAAGACATTTATTGTAAAGGAGTAGCATCAGTTTTGGATATCGTTTAGTTAGATTCTTTATTATTTTTATGTCAATTCTATCATACCCTGGTGCTTTTTTAGGATTTTGTTGGCTGATAACATATTTGAGTTCCCTCATATTGATTTTAATCTTGTCAAAATCTTCATTTGTAATAGGGTCCCGATTTATTCTCGAGTGGATTTGCTCTGTATCTGGATTCCCAAAATGATGATAGATTAGATTTTGTTGTATATCAAGAAATGAGTCCTCTGTTGCTGATGTTTCTAGTGTTGTGTGGATTAAATCGGTATTTTTTAGGTATTTTCCCTTCATTATTTTGAAAGCTGTGCCATATACACTTGTGGTTTGTTAACAGAATGAATACCATGAGTCTTGTTTAGCTTTCTTGATATGTAGTTTGTATTCAGCCAATGCTTTTTTATATTCTTTCCTGTACTGTTGATTTTCTAAGTCTCTTCGAAATCGTTTATGTAGTGCGTTAAGTCTACTACGCTCAATTTTGAGTTTGTCTGTGTACCAGTTGATATTGAGGTCTCTTTTTTGATTTTTCTTTTTAAGTGTCAAATTCATTAAATTTTCCATGTGTATTTGGAAGTTGTTTACCCATGTATCTAACTCCTCAGGAGTTGATGTTTCTTGAAGTGTTGTCCATAATTCTTCTTCCTTTTTATCAAATTCTTTGTTGAATTTTTTAAAAGTTTCATATTTGGTTTTAAATACGTACAGATTTCGCAAGAGAGGTTCTAATTTCAATGTGAAGTTTATGTATCTGTGATCACTTAATGATGGAAAGTCCACTTCTACTGCCCAAGAGTCGAGTAAGTCCTTCGTACTTAATCCACATAATGTAAGATCAGGATTACCTTTCTTCTTTCCCAAGAAAAAAGTTTTTTCTGCTTGTGGGTCATTCACTATTGTTAGATCTCTATTTGCAAGATAATCTAGTAGGATTTCACCTTTTGCGTTATTTCTGCTGTGTTAAAACCCCCCTTTCTTTCTGTTTGATTTGGCGAAAATTAATCACCGCCAAGAATTATGGTAACCCTATTTTTTACTTTACTATTTTTCAGTTTGTTTATTAAGGTAGATGTAATTTAAATTCTGAAGCGAGCGATCTCCGCTATATGAGATCTGAACCAGGACTGCCTGGTGATAATAAAATATTAATATTCAGTTCTTCGAGGTTTTAATTATTTGAGTGCTGATTTACTTCCAATGAGTAAAAATCGTTCTGTTGATTTATCATGAATAGATAAAATTGTTCCGCGTATCATTTATTTGATTTGACGTGAAATATTTCTGATTCGAAGTTCTTTTTATTCGACTGTGTTCTTTGAAATCCCTCATGTTGGCTAACCGCGACAGTATGTCTGGACTGACGAATGAATATTATTTTCTTCTGATTCTGAAAGCTTGAGGTAAGCTATTTTTTTATTGTTTATTAATTGAAAGCAAATATGTCAACTACTGTTAATATTGATACTTTAAAAAAGAAAAGATCTGGCTTACGTACACAAACGACAAAATTGTGTACAAAAATAAGCACAACTCTTGAAGATGTTTCAATGACATTAGATAATAAATTAGATTTATTAAATATTTGTAAGGACCAGTTAAATGACAAATATGAATTATTAAAAAAATTAAACTCTGATATCCAGGATATTATCGCCGATGACGATTTTGAGAAAGAAATCGAAAATTCCGAAACCTATAGTGAGAAAATAATCGAATCTCGTTATAAAATAACGAAGTTCTTAAATGAACATAACTCCCAAAATCAGAATAATACTTTTCAAAATTTTATGAAAAATGAATCCGGTTCTCAAAACGGAAATTTAGAGCGATCTATGAAATTGCCGAAGCTCACTATAAATAAATTTTTTGGTGACAGCAGTTCCTGGTTAGAATTTTGGGGGCAATATTCTAACGCAATTGAAAAGAATTGCAATTTAACTCCTATTGACAAATTTGTCTATTTGAAATCTCTTCTTGGAGGTAGTGCATATAATGCTGCTGCAGGATTTTCGCTTTCTGAGGAAAACTTTAAATCTGCGGTGGATTTGTTAAAGACTCGCTACGGTCGTGACGACCTAGTCATCAACGCACATATGAATAAACTCTTAAATTTAAGACAGGTAAAGAATGCTTCTAATATTAGAGAACTTCGGGAACTGTATGACAGTTGTGAAATACAAATTAGAAATTTAAATTCTCTCGGAGTTACAGCAGGAAGTTATGGTCATCTCCTATGCCCTATTTTATTAAAGTTGATACCTGCTGAAATTGCGTTAGATTTTAAACGTAAAAGAACCGATGGTAAAAAAATGGAAGTCGAAGAGCTTCTTTCTTTCATTAAAAACGAAGTTCAATCGCGAGAATCTACTATGGCACTCCAGAGCTCTGAAAATAGTTTTAGTGCTAAAAAAGAGAAAAATAAATACAATAACAGTTATAAACATTTTAGCAACTACAAACGCGACATTCCTTCAGCCTCTGCATTGGCTACTAACGTAAAAAATGTTTGTTTATTTTGTGACAATGAACATGATTCAAAATTGTGTAAAGTGTGTACTATTCCTCAAAAACGGGATAAATTACGTATGCAAGGACGCTGTTACACTTATTTCAAGAAATTCCACGTCTCGGCTAAATGTAAATCGAATTTAGAGCCATGTAAATTTTGTAATGGAAATTTTCATCATTATTCGATTTGTTTAAAAAAATCTCAACCGACAATTCCAAAAGAAATCGAATCAGCTGACACAATTATTAGTTCGATATCTTATTGTAAAAATGAAAATGAAAATTCTTTTAAAGAGGTTATATTACAAACATCTTGCGTAAATGTGGAATCTGATAAAGGCTCTGAGCTTGCATTATGCTTATATGATTTGGGTAGTCAAAGGTCATTCGTCACAGAGCAATTAGTATCAAAATTAAATCCCCGAATTATTCGTCAAGAAAAACTTCAAATTTATTCTTTTGCAGCTGTTAAACCACAAATAAAAACATTTGATGTTGTGCAATTAAAATTATGCCATGTTGAAAACAAATCGCGTTTCATATTTATCGAGGCTTTAGTCACAGATGTAATTTCAAACGTTAGGATTTTTCCCCCCCTTCTCTCCAGACAGATAAAAAATAAACTGGCACCTTTTAAATTAACAAATGCTGTTGCATCATCCCATTCAAATGTAAATGTTCTTATTGGAGCGGATTATTTTTATCAAATCTGTTACGATAGAGAAATAAAAAAAATAACTAAATCTCTCTTTTTATGTGATAGTTTATTTGGATATTCACTTTGTGGTTTTTATGAAGATGAAAAAAGAAAAAAAATGGAAAGTGCTTCTATTTTAAATCTGTGTGTTTCAACTCCAGTTGAGGAAGATTTGACTTTTTTATGCGATATTGAATCTTTGGGTATTACGCAATCAAATGATAATATTTCTGATGCAGATAAGGAAATTGTGAATAAGTTTGAGAATAACTTAAAATTCGTAAATAATAGATATGAAACGGGTTTATTGTGGAAATATGAGAAAAATAAAGTCGGGAATAATTTTAGAATAGCTAGAAGTCGCTTTGAGGAATTAAATCGTAAACTCGAGAAGGATAATGATTTATGTAAAAATTATAAAGATATTATATTAGAACAATTAACTGCTGGAATTGTAGAAGAATGTCCTGATAAAATAACAGAAAGTGGTTATTTTATGCCGCACAGGCCGGTTTTAAGAGATGATAAAGTAACTACTAAGGTAAGAATGGTTTTCGATGCTTCTTCTAAAGAAAAGCATTTAAATTCTCTAAATGATTGTTTATATCCAGGACCTAACCTTAACCCGAACATTCTTAATGTAATATTTAATTTCAGAAAATTTAATGTTGCATTTAGCGCTGACTTAGAGAAAGCGTTTTTGCAAATTGGGATAACAGAGGAAGATCGGGATTATTTAAATTTTTTGTGGTTTGGTGACGAAAAGAATGATTTAAAATTTTTGAGATTTACACGAGCTGCTTTTGGGGTAACTTGCAGTCCCTTTCTTTTGGCTGCAACGATTAAATCCCATATACGTAAATATGTTGATCATCCTGAAGTTGTTAAGATTTTGGACTCTTCTTTTTATGTAGATGATTTGATTACGGGGTCAAGATCTGATGAAGACGCTTATTATCTATCCTCAACAGCTTCGCATATTTTTAAAGAAGCTAGCATGAATTTGCGAAAATTCAATACTAATTCTGTCAAACTTAGAAAATTATGGAAGGAAAATAAATTATGTGACTCAGAGGAAAATTTGAATAATTCTCTAAAAATTTTGGGATTATTATGGGATACTAATTGGGATATTTTACGTTTTGATGTACAATCCTTTCCTGATGATTGGAAATTTAATCCCTCGAAACGCGTTGTTCTTAAAGCCATGTTAAAATTCTTTGATCCTATTGGATTCATTGCACCATTTTCTGTTCGTATGAAAAGTTTGCTACAGGAATCATGGAAAAGGGGTTTGGAATGGGATGAAAAATTCCCTGATGATTTAAAAATTGAATGGGAAAATTGGTATGCAGAAATCGAACATTTACATAAATTTGAGGTACCCCGCAAATATTTTCCACAGGGTTTAGACTTTTCGGACCCAATCGAAATTCATATATTTGCAGATGCTAGTCCTAAGGCTTATGGGGCCGTAGCTTATTTTCGATGTACCACAAGTGATAATAAAATTATGACTAGTCTTATTTGGGCAAAATGTCGAGTCGCCCCGATTAAATGTTTGACAATTCCTCGGCTTGAATTAATGGGGGCATTAATAGCTGCAAGGATGTCTAAATATCTGAAAAGTGCATTTAATTTTCAAAATTTGGAAATTCATATCTGGTCAGATTCCACAATTACGTTACATTGGATCAAGGGATCAGCCATGGATTGGAAGCCCTTTGTGGCTAATAGGGTTGTAGAAATACAATCTTTGACTGATCCTAGAATATGGAAATATATCCCGGGTAAGGATAATCCTAGTGATCTTCTTACTCGAGGCGAAAATTTACATAACCTCATAGAAAATAAATTATGGTATTACGGTCCTGAATGGTTGTCATTACCAAAGGACAGTTGGCCGAAACCTGAAAAGATAACTTTTAATGAAAATATTTTGAACGAAAGAAAATCAACAAACTTGAGTTCTACTCAATTATCTTGTACAGTAGGTGTTGTACCTCCAGAGTCTTTGTTAAAATTAGAAAATTTTAGTTCTCTTTCCAAATTACTTAATATCACAGCCTGGATCTTGAGATTTATAAATAATATCAATAAATTGAAACCTAAAATTTCAGGTGAGCTCACAGCTCAAGAAATTGAAAAGGCAGAATTTTATTGGTTAAAACAAACCCAGTTATCTGTCTTCAATCGTGAAATTGAGTTACTAAAAAAGGGAAAGCCCATCGATAAAGATTCAACCTTGTATAGTCTGAATCCAAAATTGGATGAGAATGATTTGTTAATTTTATCTGGAAGATTACAATTTTCAGAATTATCTCAAAGGGAAAAGCACCCTTTTATACTTCCATATGGGAGTGCTTACACCAAATTGTTAATTCGAAATGCCCATGAAAAGGTTTTCCATTATGGAATTGCAACAACTTTAGCTCACTTACGAGAAAATTATTTTATAATTAGAGGACGAAAAATGATAAAATCTGTACTGAAAAACTGTCTTATTTGCACAAAATTTAAAGCTTCTCCTGGGAAGCAAGAAATTGCACCATTACCTAGCGATCGTATTACTGAATCACCACCCTTCTATACCTGTGCTGTAGATTTTGCAGGACCTATTTATGTCAAAGCAAAAACTGGCCAAGAAAAGGCCTATATAGTTCTTTTCACGTGCGCAGTCACTAGAGCTGTGCACCTCGAATTATGTACCAATTTAACGACAGAAACTTTCCTTTTATCATTTAAAAGATTTATCTCTCGTAGAGGAATTTGTCGAACAATCTACAGTGATAATGCGAAAACATTTATCAAAGCTGATAAGCTTCTTAGAGAAGTTTGGAGCCGAATATCAAAAGAGGAAGTTTTACGATATTTTAATAAAAATAGAATCATATGGAAATTCATTATTCCAAGAGCCAGTTGGTGGGGCGGTTTTTGGGAACGCATGGTACGTTCGGTGAAAACTCCTTTGAAGAAAGTTCTCGGAAGATCTTGTCTCTCATATGAAGAAATACAAACCACTTTAACTGAAATCGAAGCAATGATTAATGGTCGCCCTTTAACTTATGTTTATGAAGAAAACAGTGAACCGCTTCCACTTACTCCTTCACATTTCCTGATCGGCAAGCGAATAAATTCTCTACCAGATTTTCATTGTGTTACTGAACCTAAATCGAATAAAGTTACGTTAACAAAAATATTAAAATATCGAGATCAAGTTTTAAACCATTTCTGGAAACGTTGGAGGCAGGAATATTTGCTAGAGCTGCGTTCTGCCAATTTTTCAGTTCCTGTCAAAGCTCCGACTAAATTCGAAATTGGTGACGTTGTGTTAATTAATGAAGATAAAACTCCAAAGCACATGTGGAAATGCGGAAGAATTACAGAGCTCTTTTTAGGAAGAGATTCGAAAGTTAGGTCTTGTGCTATACAAACTGAATCTGGTATAATAAAGAGACCAGTTCAACTGCTACATAAACTTGAACTTGACATTATGGACTAACATTGAACATTTCACTTTTACGAACAATTTGTTTACATTTTCATTTTTTAACTTTTTCTAATCTAGTATTTTGTATATTTTAGTTTCAGTAGTTGTTCCTGTGAAAATAGAATTAATTGTATGTCTCATTATTGTAAGTATGTTCTAACTTTTAATTGTCTTATTGATGTAATTTGAAATCTTTGATAAAAATTTAGTTTGAATGATGAACAATAGTAATTGTTCATCCGGGGGCAGTGTGTTAAAACCCCCCTTTCTTTCTGTTTGACTTGGCGAAAATTAATCACCGCCAAGAATTATGGTAACCCTATTTTTTACTTTACTATTTTTCAGTTTGTTTATTAAGGTAGATGTAATTTAAATTCTGAAGCGAGCGATCTCCGCTATATGAGATCTGAACCAGGACTGCCTGGTGATAATAAAATATTAATATTCAGTTCTTCGAGGTTTTAATTATTTGAGTGCTGATTTACTTCCAATGAGTAAAAATCGTTCTGTTGATTTATCATGAGTAGATAAAATTGTTCCGCGTATCATTTATTTGATTTGACGTGAAATATTTCTGATTCGAAGTTCTTTTTATTCGACTGTGTTCTTTGAAATCCCTCATGCTGTAACCCCAGGCCCTCAGATTGGCATTAAAGTCGCCTCCTAATACTAGATTAGTACAATTGTGAATGATATTTGACCAGTCCTCAAAATCTTTAGCTAGATCTCCTTTCGGCTTTGAATATTGCGAAGCAAATTTAAAATTTTCTAACTTCGTTGTTACATTTATAAATACACTATTATCTGTTTGCAGAATCTTATTATGTACAAATAAGGGGTTGGCGATCAATATTCCCGCTGTTTTTAATGTTGATTGATATAAAGCCCAAGAAATCGGGAGACCAGTAAAAGAGTTTTTGCTTCTATGGTAGTCCTGGATTAGTGCTATGACAATATTGTTCTGGTTAATGTATTTAATTAATTGAAAATTTGCTGCACAACAATTATTTAAGTTTATTTGGGTTACTTTTATATCTTGTTGATGTAATGGTGTACCACCAAAGAAGTACGTTGATTGTGATGATGAAGCTTGGTTTTGATTATAAGTGCCTCTATCGGCGACTGGGAGGCAAAGCCTCCCTTGTATTTTGGATATGTATAATTATGGTTCTTTCTGTTCGAGTTTTCGAAGGTTCGCATTGTTATAGTTCTTATTTCTCCGTATCTATCCTTTACTTCATCCTCTTTATATTTTATCTGATTATCACTTCTTCCATATCTGTTATTTGTATATTCTTTACTTTTTGTATAGTTGTTGTCATATTTATTGTCATTTTTCATATCTATTTCCTCTAATTCTGTTTTCAGAAGGTTGGTTTTCAATATGTTGGTCTTCTCTCTTATAGTTTCTTCTTGACATTTTTTCAATTTCGTCTTTGTTTTCTCTTGTCAGAGTCTTCATATTCGGAAAGATTTCTTTTGATTTGTAGTATTCTTTCAGTCTTTTGTCTTTTTCATATTGGAAAATGGGACATTGTGGTGAATACGCTGGGTGATTGACTTCGTTTTTATTGTATCTTATACAATTTATACATTTTGTTACTTTGTCTTCGCATCCACTAGTTTCATGTTTCCCCGAGCACTTGGCACACCTTGTCCGAAATTCGCACTGTGATTTGACATGGTTATTAATTTCTTGACAGTTTGTGCATCGCATTACTCTGATATAAAATTCAACTCTAAAAACTTCATAAAAGAGTTTTACTTTACTCATTCTTACCATTTTCCTACAGTCGGCTGCTGGCGCTTCGACTACCCAATTGTTGTACGATGTTTTCTGAATTTCTATTGATTTAAGTATGGTAAACGTTTCTAAATATTTTCTTTTAGTTAATTCATCTTCTAACTCTTCTTTAGTGATGTCTTTATTTATTTTCAGTAGTAATATTTTCATCGTTCTTTCTTCCGGATGTATGATTGTAAAGTTGTCTTGTTTATTTTCTAATAACTTAAATATTGTGTCGATTTCTTTTTCTGAGGATTTTAGCTCTATATTATTATTCGTGGTTTTTCTTATATTCTTGTTTTCCGGAGGTTTGTCTGATTTTTTAGCCTCTTCTCGTATTATTTTTGAGACTTGTGAAATTTCCATATTCTCGTTCGGTATCAGAATGAGTTTTTTAATTTTTTTTGTTTGCATCATTGGTTCTTGACGTGACCTTTCATTTTGAGGGTGTAATGCTTTTATTATTTCATCTAATTTTTAGTTTGATCTTTAAACTGCTTCTCCATGTTTTCTAACAGATGTTTCCTTAACTGTTCAGTTTGGTTCTCTTGAGATTCGTAATAGATAGATTGTAAGGTTTCTGTTTGTTTTTCACAGTATTGTTGTAGTTTATGAAGTTTCCCTTGCGTTTCGAATTTATATTGTTCCTGGTATGTCTGGAACGATGTGAACTTATACTTCGAAATTCGTACTGTTTCTAATTCATTTAGGATTTTATCATGATAACTGTTTAAGGTTTCAGTGAGGTCTTGTGTGATAGAGAATATTGTTTTAATTGTTGCCGTTACTTCTATTGTTATTTTCTGCATGTCTAGCTGAAGAGTTGATTGTTGTTTCGGTGAGGTACTGTTTTGTTTCTTGTAGATTCTTAGAAAATTTGTTACGTCTTTGTCATTCCAAGTTTTACGTCCATGTCTAATGAACTCTTTTTCGAGTAATTTGTGTCCTCTTGTTATTTCTTGTTTCGAATTGTCTAATTCCTCGTTTTCTTCGTCATCACTCCCTGCAGAAACTAATGAGTACTCATTTTGTGAATCCTCTGTTTGTGTTGATTCGTCTGATTTCCTTTTATCTTCACATTGCTTTAGTTCGTTTAAATACTCCTCTATTTGTTCCTTTTTGAGAAGCAATTCTTGCTCCTTTGTTTCCAATTCTTCTTTCTTTTTCTTTATTTGTTGGTCTAGCTCTTCTAATTTTCTTGTTTTGATTTTTAATTCCTTTTCTGATTTCTTATGTTTATCCTCTAGCTGGTTTATTTTCTTTCTTGCAGAGTAACTGTCCGTCCTAAGTGTGTGGATCATGCTTGGTGTAGATTCCAATATCACGTCTTCTTCCTCTATCAAAGAATTTGAGGTATTCTTTCCAGTATCAGAATCTTCTAGTTTGTTGATTTTTGAATTTTCTATTTCTTTACTCATTAAGTTATATTCGTGTGTAATAAATCTATGTCTTAATTCTCGTGGAAGTCATTCTTCAATTTTTGTAGGGTATCTTTTTTGTCTGTTTTTTTCTTTTTATAGAGATCTGCGATCTGAGTGAGACCTCTAAGCAGTGGGTCCTCTTCATCAAAAGTTTCACTATCTTTATCTGTCTGGTTTTCATCTTTGTCATCTACTGTAAGAATATCTGATTTGTTGGACATCAACTTGATTTTCTGCTCCAGGGCATTTTGATAATTTCTGGCTTCTTTATCGCTGCCTGACGCCTTACGTTGATAAAACCTTTCCATCAAATTGTACAGTTGAAAAATACTAACGTCATATTTTTGCACATCTTTGTATTTATACAGTAGCCTCCCTCTTGATGGTGGCAGGGAGCTACCGAAATTTTTCTCGGACATAATGAAGCTTCTTTGTTTTTCTTCAACAGATATAAGCACGTGTTAGTCTACTTTCCTCAGCGGACCAACTTAATGAAAATTTCTATCCCTAAGAATTAGATTCTTGAGATGTAAAAAAAAAAAATATATATATATAAACTTTAAGGATATAGTTGCTATTTAAATACTATTATTAGAAAGCAGGTTGAGGAATCACCAGCCGCCCACCATATATCACTGAAAGAAAGGTAGTTAGGAAAGATAAAGCAAAAACCAATGGTCTAGACCATTGAAAATAACTAAGAAAAAACAATTTGGAATATTGGGCAATTTAGAATATTAAAATAAATTAAAAAATAAATAAATAAATAAATGATAGAAAAAATTAATGCTAAATAGTAAAAAGAAAATGGGGTACATGTTGCCACGACTTCCCATGCACACGGTCACGTGTCAGCCTGAGACCGACCAGACTAATTCAGTAATATAATACAATAATATAGCTCATAGCTGCTATGTTGTAATATTTGTTATTTTATACAGTTTGATTATAATGATGATAAAATAAGTAATAATAATGAGTATAATAATAGAATATAACTAGTAAATCTGCAGATCAGGAGCCTCAACGTCAGCTCTACAATTCATTGTGTTTAGAACCCTTTGAGTAATATTAATCTTTCTACAAAAAACGAAATTTAAAGTTTTGAAATTACATAAACATTTATAAAACGAAAAAATATTTCGAAGGTTTCTGACATTAGAAAAGTTAAATTAAACCACTTGTTATGTAATGGTATTCTGAAAATCTCATGAGCTACTTATTCTGGTAATTTTTAGATAATAAAGTAGATTTCTTCAGGGGGGCTCTGCCCCCCTGAACCCCTTCGTAGTGTAATTTAATTCACATTTGTAATTATCAATTAATTGTGTTAATGTCCTTTAGTAAATTCTACCAATAGACGGAAACGTACATGAATTCTTTTCTACAGACCTTTATATTACGTGAAGATTTTTACGCATCGTCTGTAACATTTAAATTTAATGCAGACAAAAAACCCTCTTAAAACTGCTCATATCACATTTCCGGGGATTAGTATGCATAGTGTGCACCATATATCCAGCTTATGCGGAGTCCTGTATATGGTTCTATTTAAATTCTGCAAACATTTGTTAGTATACTAAATGTAATTGGGCTGGGAAATACATAACTCAAAAAAAAAAAAAAAAAAAAAAAAAAATCACACTGAAGCAATTTGCGCTCATTTTCATTTATACTTACGAATTCATTTGTGTATCCCTGTACATGGTCTATACAATATTTAAGCACTACTTATTAAGCACAAATTTACTTAACGTTAAAACGCACACCATAATCGAAAATGCTCTTCAGCAAACATCCCTAATAGCTGTATCCGAACTGTATCCGAACTGTATCCGAAATTTTTTATGTGACCCTATAAATGAACGATAAATACGATACAAATCATATTCAAGCTTCTTGTAGTCAACCACAGTAATGTAATTTAATTTCATAATGTTTGAATTAGTGCAACACAATTAACACACTGACGACAGGCAATTTAATTAAATCTGGGTTTAATAACAGTAGAAGCTCCTCCCTCTTCCGAAAGTGCCTCGGAAATTGGTTTCTGAGATATGTTTTTCATGTTTATGCAGCAGTAAATATCTTTCAATGTACGGATGTAATATATAATGTCTTACAATCTATAAAAAATATGGACAACACAATATAAATGTCTTTTCTGTAAGGTAGAAGTCACTCCCTTAGCCAATGATGTATTCTGAATAAAAACGAGAATTCTCGTTTCCCGTCGCTAATGTGTTAAAATAAGCTGTGAAGAGTTTTTTTTTCCCCTGTAGACCACATTTTAATTGACCACTTTTGTGTGACCCTGAAAAAAACATATGCTTTGCACCCCATATACTACAAAAATGTTTCAAAAATACATATCAATTTTATTATTTTGTAACAGAGTAACATCATTAAAAAACGTCACAAAAGGATTTTCTTCAAAGATTGTAATATTATGAATACTTTTGAGTTCCCTGTACGCATGCTGTAAGTGCTACACATAACATATTTTATAGTAACCAGGTTCTCGTGCACCTTAATAAAGTATATAAATTTCATTACGTTTAAAATTGTGTAACATTATTAAAATACACCGCAGACGATTTTTCCCAAAGACTATAATGTAACGGAATAGTTTTGAGTGCCCCTGTAATTAAGCTATGAATGCTACACTCTTCATTTTTAATACCAAACATACTTTGGCAAACCTCGATAACGTATATCAATTACATGTAATCCCGACTATATTTACGCGAGTTAGAGCACGTAGAGAAACACGGCAGGCGACAGATAGAAAAACTGAAGTCATAAATACTTTTCATCCATGTTGGAAAGTGTTAAAAAGGATTTACATGCCTTTAACTATACTTTTTTTTCAGCATGGTTAAACATTAGTTTAAACATCCTAATCCATGCGATAGCAATAACATATTAAAAGCCCCCAAAATATGCATATCTGGAGATCTATAAATCTACTGGAAAATAATTCATTATCGTGTCCACTGTTAATTGCATAAATTGCATCGATTTGGCGCGATAAAATATTTTTTGTGATAGCCTTTTAATAGTACCTGCAACAAAATTAACGTAATTTACTAACTTCATTCATATTTGACGCAATGATAGGCTACGAATAACAGTCGCTAGGCAACGAAGAAAAGGAAAAAAAAAGAAATATGTATCATGTAAAACAAGAAAATTAATTTAAAAATTCTTTATATTATTGGAATACATGTATAAATGTCCTCAAAACATTATACACGTAAATAAAAAAATCTGATAGATATATTGATAAAACTTCCATATAATAGGAATAATTTAAAACCCTTATTTGGAATTTTAGTATCCATAATTTGACATTTAAATCCATTAATCAAACGTGCCATTTTCTTTCAACTAAACGAAATTTGAAAATCGTCTGACTTGCCGTAGAAAAGCATTATAAAGAAAAATAAAATCTTCTATATTTTCCGAACGAATGAACCAAATTTAACCAAAAACTATACAGCTACGTCCGGGTATCTCACGAATATGCCCAATTAATTTCAAGCTGATCGGGTGCTTTTTGCGGCAGTTATCGCGGAACAGACAGACAGACAGACAGACAGACGGACAGACAGACAAACGGAAATCAAAACTTTTCGTGTCTCCACAGTAAGCCTTCACTGACGTTTCGGCAATAAATGAACAATATATATACAGTATATACAAAGCATTATGATTGGTGCAATTTGTTTAAATAATTAATTACAACATATATACAATTTGTTCCTTTACAAGTCGCTACTCGCACCTTACTGACGAGAATTATTGCAGCATACTACAGTGAATTCATAATTTTATGGTCACTCTTTGTTATAGACTAGACCACCTTAGCACTGCCTACAATTTCAAATTTCTGAGATTTCTGAAACTGTCTGAATTTATAGCAGAGCCCAAAGCGTTAGAGAGTTTATTTAGTTGAGGAGTTGGTGGTCAGGTGCCATTTGTACAATTATATGCAGTATTCAAATTTAAAATTTACTTACCTCTGTTCATGTGAAAGGGCCGTGCAGCGCCTGTTGAAGATCACCCACCTTGGACAGTCACATGGTCCATTCTAATGATGTAAGCTTGATTATAAGTTCCTTATTAAATAATCAACTTTTTGTTCAAAAATCTAGAGAAATTTCGTGCTTTTTCGGAAATTTAAGTGGGGGTGTGGGGGGGAACAGGTCAAGCTCGTAAGGACCTTCCGTTTGATAGATCACATGGATGGTCTAAGATAATTAGGTAAAAAAAGCCATTGTTAACCCTTTCAGGCACCAACGCCGATATTGGTAAAACTGAATGTACTTGCTTAAAATGATGTAACTAGATGATTCCAATAAAGAAAAAAGTTAGAAAAGTATATAAACTTGCTGATCCCCTTAATAAGGTGCTAATAAAGGCTCCCCTTTAAGTTAGCAAAAAACCAATTGCATATTCAGACTCCTCGTGAAAAGTTCTCATATAAGGTGACTTTCCAAAGTCTCGACCTCATATTAAAAGTGCTGTAATTTACTGAGTTATTAAGCTTTTTTTTTTGTATTAAAAGGCCCGAGACTTTATGGACATGCCTCATAGGGCTTAGTTGTTTTGAAATCCAGTCCGCATTTTCCATGACCTTTAAAATGAGGCATTATTTATGTGGGTTAATCCTATATCTTACATTTTTCAATAAAACCAGACAAAACTTTATGAACGTGCCTCGTAGCTCATAGATTTGGTAATTTTCAGTCCGGATTTTTTTTTATATATTTTTATTAACATAGGAAAATTAATTAATTAATTAAAATTAAACAGAACAAAATGGCAGAGTTTATAACAGTAATATTTATGTTTTCTTTACATAAGCCCTCAACATTATCCTTGTGACCTAAAATGGTCGTACACCTCTAAAGTTTTCTATTATGATTTACTTTTTACTTAATTCCATTAACCAGAAACAAAATGGCCATAATTGCATTGGGAAACAAAATGGCCGAACTATTTAACTATATTTGTCTTATCTGTTTTCTCTTTAACCTTACTCCATCTCAGAACAGCCTATAGGCGTCAGTTTACTAAATTAATATTTCACTCTATCATTACCTTAAAATTCTTTGAAGAAACAAAATGGCGGAATAGAAAAGATAACTTAAAATGAGGTTGTGTCTATATTTTAACAGTAGCTCACCCCTTAAGACTAAAAAGAAGCACATGAAGATCATATCCTTACATTTACAAAATTACTGGTATTGCTACCTATCAAACTAAAACTCCATAAAGAAATCCCCATTGAAAACCGATGGGAACTCTTTTGACATTACGGGACCTTAAAGGGTCAACTGCATATATCCAAAGAGCCCTGCATGACCCCTTAAGACTTCAATTATGAAGTTATTGTGGTGAAAATTCCTCTTAGAGGAAGCTGGCAACATATTAATAAGTCTAACTACTAATGTTTATTGCTGGTAGAACTCGGTGTCGGATAATATCCGAGATGTTTACAATTTAGACCAATCAGAAGATATTAACGTCATCACAGACTACTCTGTCATGAATGCAGACCAGCTGCGATGAACCGAAAACAATTTTCAAAATACAACTTAACATATATATTTAGTTAAAAACCAGTGTATTGAAACGAGAAACCACCAACCTCTCAATCACACGAAAGGATAAATTTTTACAATTTTCAAATGCAAATTAAAAATACTTATAGTTATAGGAAAATAATAAAACTTATACCGCTAAAAAGCTTAGACTTTTAACTTTCCGAAGAGTATAAATTTAAAGCATTAATGATAAGAAAAAGTGGTTCATAAAGTGTTTGAAAAATGTACACAAAACTCATAACGCTATGGGAAATGGGGTCAGAACAAACTTTTTCACGACACTTTTCAAGAATTTTTTAAAAATATAAAAACACTATATATAATGATATAATTGGCATGTAAAGAAAGCTTATACTTTACTGTACACAAAACTGGTATTAGTTTTTTAAAAATAAGTGGCGGAAAGTTGAATTATAGCCTTATGATTTTTTTTTTCCTTTTTCCCTCCCTTTTTTTTTTTTTCCCTTTTTTTTATCTGCTAGAAAAATCCCATAGGAATACATGGGATAGTGCTAACGCCAATTTCCCAAAACAGTTCTTTTTAAAACGCTCAGCAAATAATGAAAAGTTGTCGAAAACTAAATAAAAATGATATTAAAAGAAAGATAAAACTCCAATTGAGCTAAAAATACCGATTATGAAACAAAATGAACAAGATTTAAGTGTTTTCAAAGCATAAGAATTTCGTTGTTTACGTAATGTTAAGTCTATGGGAAATTGACGCAAAAAAAAGACAACATTCAAACACTTAGTTTATATATAAAACTTGTTGAAAACTTAAAAATAAAGGAAGATAAATGAACTACGAACATTTCTGAAGGTAACACACGAAAGAATTTTGAGAATACGATAAGATATATATATGTAATTAGCGCTTGAAAATTGTCACTTTTGGCACAAAAATGAAAATGGCTCTATGAACACTAAAAAGTAAATCTTACATTTTTACTTATAACTGTATATACATATGTGATAGAGAGACATACTATATACCAAATTGAAGATAAGATTCTGTAGAATATGAAATATGCATTATTTATCAAAATCGGTTTAGTTAAACACATGTAATAGGCATAGGAATTTCGCACATATTTTCGAAACCGAAAGTCATGTAGCAAAAAAGAGAGAGAGAAATTAATTAAACATAACTTCGGTTCTAGAGCACATAGCAACATGTAATTGGTACCAAATTAAAGAGCATAAAGAGAGGAAAATAATGATATATAGTAGGATACCCCGTTCCCAAGAAATTAAGCGATCATCAGGAGCAAAATTTTGCCGATGCTACCCATGGAAAATACAGTAGTTCCGTACTACAATTTACAACAAACTATTATTTAGTAGTGGCGGTGGTTTTCGGCCAGAGTGTCGCAAAGCATAAACCAAATGCATAAAAACAGTTGAAAGCATATCGCGAACACTCCCCCACCGGACCCGACGCCACAATAAACAGTGCATCTCGAAGATACAACTGATTCAAAACGTATGTGTAATGTATACTGAAACAATAAAATTATTTTACCTAAATCCGAGCCACACAGCCACAAAAAACAATAACCAATTTCCAGTGATCCATAATCAGTCCATGCACGTTCCATGTCTGTTGCCACAAAATTGCAGACATTCTTGTAAAACCGTCCAAAAAAGTCTTTAAGTTATACAAATAATTAACTGTCAATCGCATAGCAACCACTCAAAAATGAAGACTGTCTGTAAAACTAGTATATTTATTAATGAAATTCAAAGGTATATTACATATATAATAGGTATATAATAATGTATTATAATAAGTATTTTATAGCTCAGACAGTTAAAATTTGACCCCGAGAGACTCTCGGGCTTAGTTCGCTTCACCGAAAACGGCAACCGAAGAGACACTTGGGCTTAGATCTAAAACTGTTATTGAAGAGTGAAAATCTTTAAAATTGTTAATCTTGTGCTGAAATCCGTTAGCACGCTGAGGAAATAATCTTCATTTTTTTTCGTGCATTATTACAAACCATATTATCGGCATACGTCAAGAAAAAAAATACTTTTATTGTTAAATTGTTAAAGAGAAAAAATCCATTTATTAAATTTGTAAAAAAATTAAAGTTATAATCTAGGAATATTTTATATCGAAAAAAATATGTAACATTAAATTTCCTTAACTTTAATATTTACTAGCTGTTAATGGTTTTGGAGCGAAATATTCTACCACAAAAACCCAACTATAGTGAATTCCAATAAAATAAATTTAATTTGAAAGGCATTTTTTAAAATGCAAATATTTTAATATTCTCAAAAATAGCCAAATTACTTCAGAGCGAACGTATTAATTATCTTTATTTCGAGGGCTTCAAATATACATTTTTAATAAGATTATTAATGCATACCACATTACGTAACTATTGACTTTACATATTTCTTTTTCAAATGAGGGAAAACTGAATTTAATACAGTAAAATTTTGATTAAATATTCTACAGTAAATATAATATTCAGTATAAAGTAATTTTCAGATTATTCAAAAGATTTATTTTACTTTGAAATACAATTTCATTACGTCTATCATTGCCGATTCTACGTTTTTAAATTCTCAAAGTGAAATGTAATAATTAATGAATAATTACTTCTAAAATACGCATATAAATTATTTAAATTTAATATAGTAACCCTTATTTTTTTTATTATAAAAATTCTATAATTAAGGCACGTGCATGTGCAATTAAATTATTATGCAAGTTTATTAAATTCGGTAAGAGAAAGTGATTTGTGCGTTTTATACATTACTTAAAATTTTAAATTTTAACGCTGATTGAAGGAAATTATTGCTTAACAGGCACTCTATCATATTATATTTAATTTAAAATCATTCAAATATACAAAAATGATAAAATGCAGAATGCGAAGTTCTCAGAAATGCTCCACATTTATCATGGATATTCTATGAAATATATTATCAGTTTGCTTATTATTAATAAGTTATTAAATGAACCATTTTACTATTTTATTTGCTGTAAATAACTACGCCAAACTAATTATCTTCTAACTAATGGCATAAATATAATTCAAGTAATTTCCAAAATCTTATTTTTCCTAAGTATATATTTCTGGAAATATCTTTCGTAAGGAATGCGCTATCATATACCATTTAATTTGATTCCGAAACACAGAGGCAGAGATTCAGAGAAGTATATTCAAACAAATTCTTAGATGTATTAGGTAGTTCAATGAAATATACACTTAGAGATTTGTAATTTGCAATCTAGTAAATGGTATTTCTAATGTCATTGCTAAAAAATGGATATACAGGGTATCCCAAAATTCGACCGACAAATTAAGAGGAGTGATAAAAGGCATCAAGAAGGGGGGAAAATACCGTAGAACATGAAGTCGCAAATTACGTATTTAATCAAAAATAGAGGGCGCTTTACCCTAAGTCAGTTTGGGTTGACGGTAACAACTTTAAAAAAACTGAAGTATATAATAAGTAAACTTTTAATAGACATGCCCACTTTTGTTATAAATAAAAAAAACACAAAAAAAAAGTGGTAGAAGTTTCCATTATGCGCGCCAGCAGTATGCACTTGATGCTCCGTATTTTGAACTGTGATTATCAGTTCATACGGTATCATCGATTGAGCAGTCTGTTTTCCTAGAATTTTTCATAATGTTATAACATTTCACACGAAACAAGGTACAGTCGTGGGAAAAAAAAAGTAAACAACCCCTACTAACTCCTCAACAAATTATCGTAGAAGAAAGTTACTGGTACTGAACTATTGGAAATAAAGTCTACTTTTAAATGATGTATATAAAATATGCTTAGCGGGCTATCTACATATTAAAACGAATCCAAACTTCATTTTTTTCAATGACAATACCCAATTTTAACGAGATATTTCAAATCTTCGGTTCAAACTATGCCTAGACACCGAATTTCAAGTCATTTGAATGATAAGTTTTTGAATTATAAACATTCAAAATTTAGTGCTTCTAATGTTAAATTACATTTTCATATTTTTATTTATATCTCCAGAAATTATGCTCCTAATGTGCTAATTTTTTGTGTAGCAATAATAATAATATACCCAAACATAAATACGCTGAAATTGCAATTTTTATAACTTTATGATATGAATTATGATTTATGAAATTAATACTCGAAAAAATTATGAATTGCAACCTACAATTTTTTTGATGGAATTAGGTTTATTAAGTCCTGCTTTATGGAAATCCAAAATTTCACATTTTTCTTCCAAGTAGTTTTCAAATTATGCTTAAAAAACGGCAAAATTATGGTTTAAGAGACCGTCTATAATAGGAGTGACTAGATATTTTGAAATTTCATTTGCTGTCGTGTAATCAAGCACGCTTCATTGACTTCTTAAGATGATGAAGATGAGGGCTCTTTCGGTTAACAATCGAGTTCCCAACTTCAATTTGGATACAGCCCTTAAAATACGCTTGTTTTAAAATAATTAATTTCTCAGAAACTTATGATACGAATTGCATAAAAATTTGTTTTTAGTCTAATTGAAGGGTGTATAGTTCATTTATGCTGTCAGAATTGTGTACTGCCATTGAAAAAAACAAAGTTACGGCTCGTTTTAATATGTAGATGGCCTCCTAAGCAAATTTTATCTATATCATTTAAAAGTAGACTTTATTTCCAATCGTTCGGTACCAGTAACTTTCATCTACGATAATTTGTTGAGGAGTTAGTAGGGGGTGTTTACTTTTTTTTCCCGCGACTGTACATATCGTTGCATTTTCATTACAATGTTTTAATTTTTCTCAAAATTATTGGCGGCAACTCAAGTTCAGTTAGGATGAAACACACTGTATTTTTGACTAAATAAATGGTTTGAGACCCCATGTTCTATGGCAGTTTTTTGTCCTATTGATGCCTTCTATCATCCCTCTTCTTTTGTCGGTCAAATTTAGAATATCCTGTATTCTGTATCATAAATTTCAAAATAGTGGCATAGCTGAATTTAGCAATAAGATAAATAATGCAATAAGAAAAAATATCAAAGTATTTATTTCTGAAAATATTATTAGAATATTTTAACCTATAGTTAAAAAATTTCAATTTTAATTCAAAGATTTTGTGCATACAGTAAAACCTCTCTAAAGCGACCACTTTCCGTTCCAATAAAAATTGGTCGCTCCGAGAGGGGGTATCTTAATAGAGGTCATGTTTAAATCTAGATTTTAATTGTTTAAAAAAGGTAACAAGTATTGTTACTAAGATTTATTTTTCACATTAGGAAAAAATATGAAAATTTAAGCATCAAAACAAAAGTTACATAAGTTATTACTGCAGAGTTTAAAAAATGAATACATTGACTTTTGTTATGATTTTACGATTTTATCTTTTATAACTTTATATATCCAAGTCCTTTCTAAGTTCAGAAAATAAATGCAATTTTTTTGGACGGGAACAAATAATGACGATTTCATTAACTTATCTGTTTCTTAGAGAGTTTCCTGACAGAATAGGTCAGGGGAGTTTATTGACTGTCATTCTTAATTTGTCATCAGCGTTAAATTCATTGCCTAAAAACTCACAAAGGGGTTTAAACACTTACAAGTTACCGGAATAAAATATTAAAAAAAATTCTAAACTTAGTTTAGAAGTTTGAAGTTATAAATTCAGTAAACCTATCCCCCTTTTCAATGAATGGAAATTTAAAATTTTGGATGACTTTAAATCATTTCAAATAAAATATATGAATGATTCTTCTAATTACACTTACCATAGAATAAATACAAATTTAGAGAAAGAAATATTGAAATTGAAAAATACCTTTGTTTTTTGTTCAGTCGATAAAGCATCTAACAATTTTGCAGTTATTTGAAAAAGCTATTATGCTAATATGATATTTACTGAACTTAACAATAATGTCACCTACAGTTTGTATAAATCTACTATTCAGACACTGATTAAGAAACATCTGGCCTTTTCAAAAAAGGTTCATATTCCTCTGCCTAAAGTAAAAAATTTGTCATTTCCTTTTCTTTTCGTAACACCCAAATTTCATACGATACCAGTTAAGTACAGATTTATTTGTAGTAATGTAAACATCATTGGAAACGAATTTAATCGCAAATTTGAGGAAATGTTAAAAAAAATTTTGAATATCCTAAACTTTAAGTATAAAGATAGTAATATGTATTGGATTATTTTAAACAGTTATGAGATCAGGAATGAATTAATTAAAGAAGATATACAAAGTATCCAGACATATGATTTTGAGAATCTTTTCACAAATATTCCTATTGCAGGGTTGAATGATGTACTTTTAAAAGTTGTCGATTTAATTACAGCTGATACTGATTTAGATTTTAATTTATTCAAATTATTATGCAAATTTTGTTTATATAACAACTATGTATATACAGGTTCAAATATTTATTTACAGAATAATGGAATAGGAATGGGAACAAGTTATTCTTCAACGGCAGCTAACTTTTTTTTTTTTTTTTTTTTTTTTTTATGAATTTCAATTTTGTAGTGTCAATAACGATGTTAATTTTCTGGCTTTCAGGTATATCGACAATTTGATAATTTTGAACTGTGATCGCGATTTTTTGGGGATATCATGTAACATTTATCCTGATATGCTGGTTTTAAAAAAACCAAATGAAAATAATAGTGCTGCTGATTATCTTGATTTGAAAATAAACATTTCAATCTACAATAAATGGTATAACTTTAATTTTAAAGTTAAAGAATTAGTTAATTGGAGTTCAAATATTCATAAACGCGTTTACGTCAATATCATAATAGGTCAGATTTTTCGCTACTATAAACTCTGTTCGAATAAAAATTTATTTTTTAAAGAACTTTTTAATTTAACCAGCATTTTGTATTATAAAAACAATATACCTTTGAATTTCATTAATAAATATACTAGTTTTACAGACAGTCTTCATTTTTGAGGAGTTGCTATGCGATTGACAGTTAATGATTTGTATAACTTAAAGCCTTTTTTGGACGGTTTTACAAGGATGTCTGCAATTGTGTAGCAACAGACATGGAATGTGCATGGACAGATTATGGATCACTGGAAATTGGTTATTGTTTTTTGTGGCTGTGTGGCTCGGATTAGGGTAAAATAATTCATTGTTTCAGTATACATTACACATACGTTTTGAATCAGTTGTATCTTCGAGATGTACTGTTTATTGTGGCGTCGGGTCTGGCGGGGGAGTGTTCGCGATATGCTTTCAATTGTTTTTATGCATTTGATTGATGCTTTGCGAAAACCCACCACCGACTGGCCGAAACCCACCGCTACTACTGAATAATAGCTTGTTGTAAAATGTAATTAGTCTGTAACATTGCTGTGCTTTTTAAAATGCCCACCGCTGAAGAGGCCACTGTAAATGTGAAATTGTAAAACAATTTGATAAATATAATTACTGTGAAAACTCCCAGTGCGACCACCTCCCTGAACGACCATTTTTTCATGGAACGAAATTTATTCCCATAGGCTCAATACCAATTTTACCTCCATTCAGAGATCATCCCAGTTGAACTCCCTCCATGCGCGACCAATATTTTTGAAGAAAATGAAACAAATTCCGTTTTTTCCTGGTCGCTTGAAGGAGGTTTTATTAGAAAAATAACTCTGGAGAGTGCATTATTTATCAAACTTTTAAACTAAGTTTAGAATTTTTTTAAATATTTTATTCCGGTAACTTTTAAGTGTTTAAACCCCTTTGTGCCTTTTTCGGCAATGAATTTAACGCTGATGACAAATTAAGAATGACAGTCAATAAACTCCCCTGCCCTATTCTGTCAGGAAACTCTCTAAGAAACAGGTAAGTTAATGAAATAGTCATTATTTGTTCCCGTCCAAAAAAAAATTGCATTTATTTCCTGAACTTCGAAAGGACTTGGAAATAAAAGTTATAAAAGATAAAACCGTAAAATCACAACAAAAGTCAATGTATTTATTTTTTAAACTCTGCAGTAATAACTTATGTAAGTAACTTTTGTTTTGATGCTTAAATTTTCATATTTTTTCCTAATGTGAAAAATAAATTTTAGTAACAATAATTGTTACTTTTTTTCAACAATTAAAATCTAGATTTAAACATGACCTCCATTAAGAGACCCTCTCTTGGAGCGACCAATTTTTATTGGAACGGAACATGGTCGCTTTAGGGAGATTTTACTATATGTTCAAAATCTTTGGATTAAAATTGAAAAATTTTTACTATAGGTTAAAATATTCTATTAATATTTTCAAAAGTTAATTGATATTTTTCCTTATTGCATTATTTATGTTATTGCGAAATTTAGCTATGCCACTATTTTGAAATTTATGAGACAGTATATAGGATGCTCTAAATTTGACCGACAAAAGAAGAGGGATGATAGAAGGCATCAATAGGACAAAAAACTGCCATAGAACATGGGGTCTCAAACCATTTATTTGGTCAAAAATACAGTGTGTTTCATCCTAACTGAACCTGAGTTGCCGCCAATAATTTTGAGAAAAATTAAAACATTGTAATGAAAATGCAACGATATGTACCTTGTTTTGTGTGAAATGTTATAACATTATCAAAAATTCTGGGAAAACAGAGTGCTCAATCGATGATAACGTATGATCTGATAATCACAGTTCAAAATACGGAGCATCAAGTGCATACTGCTGGCGCGCATAATGGAAACTTCTACCCCCTTTTTTTGGTGTTGTTTTATTTATAACAAAAGTGGGCATGTCTATTAAAAGTTTCCTTATTATATACTTCAGTTTTTTTGAAAGTTATTACCGTCAACCCAAACTGAGTTAGGGTATTTTTGATTAAATACGTAATTTGCGACATCATATTCTACAGTATTTTTTCCCCCTCTTGATGCTTTCTATCACTCCTCTTAATTTGTCGGTCAAATTTTGGAACACCCTGCATATGGGGCATTCTCACAATCTTTTGACTTTTGGGGGGGGAAAATCTGGCGAAATTAAACTTGCTAAAATAACATCTTAATGTGATAGACGACTGCCTTAATTATTCAAAAAAACGAAAAAATGGTCAGCAGCGAAAATTTTTTTATTTAACTGAGGTTTAAGTTAAACTTGAGAGTTTAATTTCCCTTACCATTTTTCCCCTATAACTTTTTATTTTATTCTAAATTGTCACTTATAATGAATTTTCATAATACCCACAGGACATTCAAATAAAAAATAATAACAATGTAGTACTTTTAATACATAATTTTTATATAACATTATCTTAAAGGGGTGTTAAAGAAGGGAGGTAAGGTGTTAAAGAAAGGGGATGGTATTGGAAAAAAGGGACGAAATGGTAAAAAAAGAGACGGTAAGGATGGAAAGGTAAGGAAAATTACCACCTATTTTTAGGAAAATCATGTTAAGACTTAATGATAGCCACAATGTTCATTGATTTTTAGAAAGAGTTGTTAACATTGGATTAAGTTAATTTTTTTTAAAATTTACCTCGAAAGGTGCAGGAATAAACCTTCGGGACGGTGAGGCTACCAATAAAGCCACGATGCTTGAAACTGATATTTAAATGCTGATTTATATTCTACAGGAAATTTCCTGCAAAAGAATTTTAGACATTATTTCTCTAGCATACTTCTGCATGAGAAAAAACTTGAAAAAAAAATCTGTGACTGCATCTGAAAGGAGTTTCTGTATAATTTTAGAAGAGGGATGATAAGGAATCTAAAACCCAGGGACAGAGTTTAAAAAATAATAACAACCCTAAAAATGTGTGCAGGTTAATTTTTAGCTACATATTTGTATAAAACAATAGCTCCAGTTTCAGAAAAAAATTACATTGAATTATTTTTATTGAAAATTTTTTATACAGGCAGCTCCAAACTTAAAAATCAGCATCAGGGACACGGGACGGTAGATGAGTTTTCCTGGTATTTGGACCCCCAACATCGTCCAAAACTTATTTATTTCCTTAATATTGTTATTCAATCATGCAGTGGGATGTTCTCCAGTATATGAAATAAAAAAAATCACAAAAAAATGCATTAAATAAAAAAATATTATCCACGGACATGAAAGTCAAAAGATTGTGAGAATGCCCCATATCCATTTTTTAGCAATGACATTAGAAATACCATTTACTAGCTTGCAAATTACAAATACTTTAGTGTATATTTCATTGAACTTCCCAATAGATCTAAGAATTTCTTTGAATATACTTCTCTGAATCTCTGCCGCTGTGTTTGGGAATCAAATTAAATGGTATATGATAGCGCATTCCTTACGAAAGATATTTCCAGGAATATATACTTAGGAAAAATAAGATTTTGGAAATTACTTGATTTATATTTATGCCATTTGTTAGAAGATAATTAGTTTGGCGTAGTTATTTACAACAAATAAAATAGTAAAATGGTTCATTTCCTAACTTATTAATAATAAGCAAACTAATAATATATTTCATAGAATATCCATGATAAATGTGGAGCATTTCTGAGAACTTCTCATTCTGCATTTTATCATTTTTGTATATTTGAATGATTTTAAATTAAATGTAATATGATAGAGTGCCTGCTAAGCAATAATTTCCTTCAATCAGCGTTAAATTTAAAATTTTAAGTAATGTATAAAACGCACAAATCACTTTCTCTTACCGAATTTAATAAACTTGCATAATAATTTAATTGCACATGCACGTGCCTTAATTATAGAATTTTTATAATAAAAAAATAACGGTTACCATATTAAATTTAAATAATTTATATGCGTATTTTAGAAGTAATTATTCAGTAATTATTACATTTCACTTCGAGAATTTTAAAAACGTAGAATATGCAATGATAGACGTAATGAAATTGTATTTCAAAGTAAAATAAATCTTTTGAATAATCTGAAAATTACTTTATACTGAATATTATATTTACTGTAGAATATTTAATCAAAATTTTACTGTATTAAATTCAGTTTTCCCTCAGTTGAAAAAGAAATAAGTAAAGTCAATAGTTACGTAATGTGGTATGCATTAATAATCTTATTAAAAATGTATATTTGAAACACTCGAAATAAAGATAATTAATACGTTCGCTCTGAAGTAATTTGGCTATTTTTAAGAATATTAAAATATTTGCATAACAAAAAATGCCTTTCAAATTAAATTTATTTGATTGGAACTCACTATAGTTGGGTTTTTGTGGTAGAATATTTCGCTCCAAAACCATTAACAGCTAGTAAATATTAAAGTTAAGGAAATTTAATGTTACATATTTTTTTCGATATAAAATTTTCCTAGATTGTAACTTTAAATTTTTTACAAATTTAGTAAATGGATTTTTTTCTTTTAACAATTTAACAATAAAAAATATTTTTTTCTTGACGTATGCTGATAATATGATTTGTGATAATGCACGAAAAAAAAATCAAGATTATTTCCTTTGCGCGCTAACGGATTTCATCACAAGATTAACAATTTTAAAGATTTTCACTCTTCATTAACAGTTTGAGGTCTAAGCCCAAGTGTCTCTCCGGTTGCCATTTTCTGTGAAGCGAACTAAGCCCGAGAGTACCTAGGGGTTAAATTTTAACTGTCTGAGCTATAAAAATACTTATTATATACATTTGCGATCTTTCCATATATTATCTCTGAATCTTTTATTTTGAAAAAAAAATATGCGTGGCAACACTAAGCAGAAATGAGTATATGAAAATATCTAGAATCAGAGCTTAATTCGAACTTATTGTGAACCTTACGGTGTTGCTCTTTGTGCTTTGAAATGTACAACACAAAAGCAAATTTTACTAAATAATTTTTATATACAAATAAAACCTATTTTCAGATATTTGTAGATCATTTGGATAAGTTTTTATTCAAATCTATGTAAAAATTTATGTTAAAAATTATGTTTTCTTATATTGAACTTTTAAAAAATATATAATTGATGCTTTTTTCAATAATGTCACATTGAATATTAATTTTTAATACATTTAAATAGTTCCTTGATTATGAATAAGAACAGTTAGATGTTTATGATAAAAAAAATATTAAAATACGTATCTTCCAAGTAATAATAAAATAACAAAAAAATCATGACTAGAAAACTTTTCAGAATTTAGTGTCGCCCCCGATGAAAACAAATATATGTATATATAAATAGTACAAAACCTATTTCAATTTTAAGACTTAAAGCATACACTTTTATTTTATCTAAACTGACGTTATTCGCATCAGCTTAAGAATTCCACATTTACGACCCACTCTTAAACATCTATAGTAAAGCATGCATAAGGATGTCACTATCGCAAAATAATACACAAATGCAGCAAAAAGATGCCGTCATTAAAGAAACTCGACAAAAAAACGGCTATCTAATAATTCATTGGCATTCATTTGTTTATAACATTAATATAGACGATTTCAGTCGTGACGTCAGTCATGACGTTTTGGTTGGAAACTGACTCCAAACAAACGGTTTCTATGTTGTATTTTCTATTTTGTTTATGTGTTGCAGCTATATCTTATATCTATATCTCACATCTAAGTGTTTTAATATTACATATGTACTGGTAACACTTTCCACAATTTATATTTAAAAAGAAATGACGCATAGCAACTGTTTGTTTGGAGTCAGTTTCCATGCAAATGGAGTCAGTTTCCATGTCATGACTGAGGTCACACTGAAAGCGTCTACAGATACTTAAAATTAAATATAATTTATAATAGCTCCATGTTTTAACGAAATTATTCGTTTATATTTTTCCAAAATAGCACGTATTTTAATTACATTTTATTTCGGTTGTTATGAGAGAATGGCAACAAAAAGATATAATTGCTATTTTTAAACTATTTTCCTTTCCTTTTACTTGAGTTGCCAAAATTAAACAAATGGCACTAAAAACTACAAAAAAATTAATATTTCAAAAATAAATGGAGATACAGTTTTCAAACAAATTGCATTTAAAAGTGCTTTTTTTCCCAATATGATGGTATAAAAATTTAAAATGTGCGATGCTTAGAAATTAAAAAAATTGCTATAGAGCATTTAATCACACAATGATACATCTGCTTTGTTTATTGCTGCCTCCTGCAAGCTAACGTTATTTTTTGGAGACAAAATAAGTTGGGAGAAAGAAATAGCATACCGTCCCGGGGGCTAAAAAGTACCAAATACCCTCAGTCCAGAGGGAAATATGCGGTTGAAATAGCTCAGACCTCAAAGTAGTGTTAAACAGTGTCCGAAAGAGACTTTGATATGTTAACATCTATAGTTGTTTGTGAAAACGTATGTCTTTGATTACTCCAGGAATAAAATTTAAAAAAGGATCTAGTGTGAAATTTTGGGCAAAACTAGATTGCAACAGAGCGAACAGGGACTTCTTCATCAACCATAAAATGTGTAAATAAAATATTTAAAGTATTTGAAGCTCTTCAAAGATATAAGAATATCTGCTCAAGACGCCGGCAATTTCGGCAATTTTCAAACTGTATCAGCCACAAAAATGTGCACCGAAGTTGAAAACTTTTCCATGAAGATAAATGGAGAATGATTAACGAAGCTGCAGACATTGTTGTCGAAGCTGCAGACACATTAGCAACCCTACCATCAGAATCGAACATGGGACGTGTTGCTGCCGAGTTTATTCCTTGAATTCGGACCACTGCACACACTGACAATTGACATTGTGTCGCATGATGCATGTTTTCCATGAATGCCCCCTCCTTCATATCGAGTGTAACAAAATGAGTTCGGAAACTTTTGGATAACACTTTTTACATAAGGACATAATGTTTATACCATAGAAATAATTACCTATGAAACAATTTGAGAAAGGTTTCATGTGGAATGTCAGTAATACATTAATTTAATATCTGTTTGATGACACAACACACCCATATAGATATAACTGGAAACATACTTGAAAGAAGATATCCCTTAGTTCCTCTTGCAAGGTCCCCTTCTTATTTAAGTAATTATTAATAAAGATTTATCCCACATTTTGAAAAGCGACCTATATAATTAAAATTTTCTATATCAGGATAACCGAATGATATATAAGCATAGCAGGTGGCAGGAACCTCCCCCCCCCCCCCTCTCATCATTAAAATTCCTTAGTTTTTTGTTTAAATCTTTAATTATTACCAATATTGAATTAATTCAAGCAAATTGAAATGAATTACTATTTTTTTAAGAAAAAAATTTAACTAATTAAATTTGAAAGTGTAGTGGGGAGCTCTTCCCTGATGCTATTGCCTCTTCTCTAAACTTTTTTGCCATAGCCCATGCTCATACTTATGTCTCTAAGCATTAAGCATCACTTTAAACACTTACATTCTTCTTCAAAAGAAAAGAAAATATATTATAATTGTGGCTGCAAAATAAGGAATTTGACATAATCAATATTACTGAATATTTGAGATACTGTTGTATCTAGAAGTACTTGTTTTATGGCCCCTACAATTATGATGCTACTTCATGTGTCTGCTCCATAAAAAAATAACACAGTAAAAAAAAAAAAAAAAACAGCAATAATTCAATAATTTGAGTAACGGAAATTTTTTATACTATGAATATTATATTTAGTATAAAAAACATTTTGATATTTTGAATGGTTATAGAAGTAATGATCCTTAAAATCATAAATGATTCAAAAGTTTTAGTCTTTTTTTATAGTATGCACATTTATGGTGCTACTCCATCTATCTGTTCCGTGGAAAAAGAACACAATACAAAAAAAAGAAAAACAGCAATAATTCAGAAATTTGAGTAACGGATATTTTTTATGCTAATGCATATTATATTTAGTATAAAAGCCTATTGATATTTTGAATGGTTATTGAAGTAATGATGCTTAGAATCATAAAAGATTAAAAAATCTTAGATATCTACAGATGTCTAAGCAATGTTCTGCAGTGTAGCTTGTATATAATTCCCCTGAAAAGTATATTAATATATGCAGTTACATGCGTAGTATAATTGTAAATTATTTAATTCGAATATCAATATAGAATTAATATTTCTTATGTAATACTGTAGATGTTGCTTTAAAACCTGGCTTTTGCGGTGAAAAATATTTACACTTTTTTTTCGATACGCTTTATAATAATTTATCTTAATTTGAAAAAGATCAGCTGGATCTATGGAAAAAAATCATGTTTGCTAAATTAAGGGAAAATGGCTAAATAAGAATTCTGTGCTACTGAAAATCAGGGCCGAAACTAGCCTTTTTTGTACCCGGGGCAAACATGGATTTTGGCGCCACCCCTCCACAAAATATATTTACAAAGGGAATTTTACTAATTTTCTAATAGCTGACTTATTTTAATATATAAAATATGTAATCACAAAATATGCAATACTGAACTACGTAATCTGCTTTGTCAAATATTGATTCATTAAAATCTTGAAAACGGAACTGAAAATATCGAAAAAAAATCCACTTTATACAGGATCCTTATGCCATATTATCCTTAGATTATTCTATGCTTTGGCATACTCCAGACAAAACGATTTTAACAATACTATGTTAAGCATAGACGTGAGAAAAATCGACAAACAAAATCTTCATTTGGCGCACCTTCGTTCTGGCGCCCGGGCCACATACCCACTCTGCCCCCCCCCCCCCCCCTAGTTTCGGCCCTGCTGAAAATGATCAAGACACTGAAGATAAACTGTTGAACTGTGAATAAAATATTTCTTCAAATAGTCAAATTCTTCGAACTTTTGGATTAAGCAATGGTTATGCATATTTCAAGAACACCAGTATTACTTTATGAAGATTATCTGTAGATGCATTTATAAAAAAGGTGATTACACCTGCTGAAAATATATCTACTAGTTTATGTCACGCAAGAATTTTGCACTCCCTCTTAAGAAAAACCCGTATATAATAGAGGAACAAATTTATATCAGAATTTATTTGTCATACAGCGTACTGTTTTAAACTAAAATCCACTTAATTTTTTAATTCCGAAATATCTTTTATAAGTTGATAAATATCTTACTTTCCCTACAAATAGAAAAAAAAATAAATATAAAGTCGTAGTCAATGTAATAAAAATGATCTGGTTTATTGATAAATAGAATCTGATTTCAATTTCAATCATAATGCTTCTGACACAGAATGTTGTATAAAATACCCCAAAAGTTAGCGTCACAGTTTGATTGTAAGAAATATTCAATATCTACATGTAAAATAAATAAATAAACAAATAAAAGATTGTTTTAAGATACATAGGTTTTATTTATGATTAAAAAAAAGGAAACTAATTTTGTTACATATAGCAATAATTGAAATAAATAAGAAAAAGAATTTTAATAAAAAGAAATTAATAAATAATAATTGAAAAAATGGATCACATTAAAATAAATAAAAACATTTGATTTTCTACGAAATTTCTACAAATCTGCATTTTATTTGTTAGTTTACATGAATATTTTTTTACTACACGGATGAGTTTTATATGTCATGTAAAATGTGCTTTATGAATTGGTGCATATATAGTGAAACCTCTCTGTGCGACCACCTCCATTAAGCGACCAGCTTTCCGTACGACCATTTTCTCATGGAACGAAATTTATTCCCATAGGCTCAATACTAATTTTACCTCCATTCAGAGGCCATCCCAGTTGAAATCCCTCCATGAGCAACTTTCTTTGACGAAAATGAAACAAATTCCGTTTTTTCCTGGTCGCTTGTTGAAGGTTTTATTAGAAACATAATTCCGGAGAGTGCATTATTAATCAAACTTCTAAACTAAATTTAATTTTTTCATTATTATTATTATTCTGGTAACTTTTAAGTGTTTAAACCTCTTTGTGCCTTTTTAGGCAATGAATTTAACGCTGATGACAAATTAAGAAAGACAGTCAATAAACTCCCCTGCCCTATTCTATCAGGAAACTCTCAAAGAAATAGATAAGTTAATGAAATCGGCATTGTTTGTTTCCGTCCATAAAAAAGTGCATTTATTTGCTGAACTTCGAAAGGACATGGAAATAAAAGTTATAAAAGATAAAACCGTAAAATCAAAGCAAACGTCAATGTATTCATTTTTTAAATTCTGCAGTAATTAACTTATGTAATTAACTTTTGTTTTGATACTTAAAATTTTATATATTTTTTCTAATTTGAAAAATAAACTTTAGTAACGTTAATTGTTACCCTTTTCCAACAATTAAAATCTAGAATTAAACATGACCTCCATTAAGAGACCACTTCTCGGAGCGACCAATTTTTATTGGAACGGAACGTGGTCGCTTTAGGGAGGTTTCGCTGTAGATAAATGTACAGTGTGGTCATAAATATTTACCAATATATGAGTCCATGTTAATTGTACTGTTGAAGGAAACTGAAAGCTTTTTAGGATGCAGACATTTTAAGGTATGGACTCGGGGAATAAAAAAACATCAATCGAGTTCTCATAGTTAGGGTCACAAGGACAAAATTTCAAAATGTAACACCCACTTATTTTTTAAATCGCAAAATGATCACAAAGATGGGAAAATTATCTATAACTCTAAAATTGGTGACTTAAAATAAGTGCAAAGAAGAGCTTTTTGTGCTCCATGCCTAATGTAAGGATACTTTGAAGACATTATCATCTACTGCAATTCTGTGTTTCCTTAGTCGCCTTTGTTACTCAAACACATCCTATTGAGTACCTATTCCAGTTATTATCTGATATAAAAGGAGAAATTATGTATAATAAAGCAAAAGCTAAGCATTCAAAGTGTTATTATAGACCTACTTTCTAATTAACCCATCACTAACAGAGTACATTAAAAAAAGAAAAAAACTATTTCTTCTAATAAATGTTTACCCTTAAGTGTAAGTTTGTAGCTTTAGGGATAAATGTACATTTAATCTCATTCTCAGCATTCATAAATTAAGCCTACGTTCTGTATTATTATAAGCTCAGTAGCGTAGTGGTCAGCAGGTCTGTCTGCCACGCTACTGGTCGCGAGTTCAACTCCCGGCTGGGCAGGGTTCACTCAAACTTTCATCCCTTCGGGGTTGATAAATTGAGTACCAAGCTTTCTTTGGAACTAAACACCGAGCGCTTCGCGTTAGGCTGACCACCTGACCAGTGCATATGCTGTATAGCACCTCGGGGCCCAGTGACAAGTAAACAGGTTTGGCCAATGTAGGCCCTGATCCTTCATAGCCCTTATAGCCACAGGTTTAGTTTTTTCTGTATTATTATTTCGCCATGGCTTGAATGGATTGTATTGTTCTGTTCCTTGTGGTATTTAAAACGTTAATGCGCATATGACTTGAAAAATACCTCTAAACATGATATTCTGTACTGACTTCATAGTATGATTTTTGGTTGCCCGCAATCTTCCAGCAGTGATTTTTAATTGTTTGTGAAGGCGGAGAATTGAATTTTTATTATTATTTTTTAAATCTCCATTAGTTTTTGGTTGTCACTTCTCTGTCGTCTCTGTGTTTTAAGTCGATGTAGCTAAAGCTACGAATACAGTTTCGAAGCCATCATTGTGAAGATATTTTTGGAAAAAAAAGTGTTGCCATTTTAAAATTTCGAAATTTTGACACTGTAACCGTAGCTGTGTGAAATAGATTGTTGTTGTTCATTACATTTTTGAGCTCATGTCTTAAAATGCCTGCATTCCAAATGCCCACCCATTTCCTCCAACGTTGCTGTAGCTAGGGACTCATATATCGGCAAAGTTTTTTATGACCACTCTGTGTGTATACTAGTACGTTTTTACATGCTTACATAGTGAAATCCCTCATGTTATTTAGTGTATTTTCTCATGAATCTTACATTATCTTTCCAAGACGAAACGATTAAAACAAATTCGACATATAGATTTAAAATAATTAATAAAACTTTGTATAAATCACCATAAAACAAAAGCACGCACAGGACACATTTCAGACTAAAAATTTTAACAGCCCGTTGCGAAAGTTGGCGCTAATTGAAAAGTAAACACCAATCACAGAGGAGCACATGCAGAAGAGAAAAAAATTGCAAAAATGATTGAAAAAATTAACAGAAAAGAAAACAGTAAAGGAAATAAAATAAATAAATAATTAAAATAGAAATAAATCGTAATCGTTTCATAAATCATCACAAATCATAAGACGTTTAATAAATTCCTTTCATTAGCATTTTATATATATAGGATTGATTTATTTTTATTTTAAATTGTTTATTTCTTTTATTTAGTTTAGGCTTTTCTTTTCTGTTGATTTTTTCTATCGTTTTTGAAACACTTTTCTCATCTGCATGTGCTTCTCTGTGATTGGTCTTTTCCTTTTATCTAGCGCCAACTTTCGCAATTTTTGTAAGTTCTCCTCTCGGCCCTTACTGTTCGTTCGTGACCTTGTCCCTTTACGGACACGTGTTTACATTGGCTGATGACGAACTGTTAAAATTTCTAGCACGGAACACATCCTGTGTGGCCTTTTGTTTTATGGTGATGCATACAAAGTTTTATTATTTAATTCGATTTATTGCCACTTTTGCGGTGCTTTTTCATCTATACATAACATAATTAATATATATATATATATATTTATGTGCGTATTTTATCATATTGCTCCACAATCTGCATTAAGATAATAAAAAAAAAATGAAAAATATAGCATGCAATGGTCGAAATCTTTTGCGAACATAACATTCGCTGAAATAATTATTTTTAATACTATTGTATTGCCCTTAGTAGATATTCATTATTTATTCAGTCATTCATAAAAATAACAACAATGCAATTTCTCAATGCCTTAATAAATAAGAAGACCAAGTTTTCGGCGATTATTATTATTATTACTTTTTTTGTTGTTGTTTTCTCCAATTGATTCTGAAGGATCGCTTTTAACAAAAGCAATACATATCCAACACTATTTATTACACTTTAAGATTCTGAAGCTTATAACCTCCAACATCTTTCAAACGCGAAATAAATTGCGACTTTATATCATATTGCTCCACTTTAAAGATAATCACCAAAAATAATTAAATAAGCAACGAAAAATAAATAAAATTCAAGGATTGACATTATTAAGAAATTGAGAAAATAACATTTGTTTATAAAGTTATTCTATAAATAATTAATTCCCCGTAGAGACTCCAAAAGCAATACAGATCTAAAACTATTTACTACATAGTTAGATTCAAAATTTATTATGTCTAACATTTTTCAAATGTTAAATAAAGTGAGACCTTATATCATAATACTCTAGTCTTAAGAGAATAGCCAGAACATATTAAATAAACAACAACAACAACAAAATATAATCAATAAACCACCAATGATCGCCATCTTTAAAGAAATTGTGAAAATAATATTCTTTGTAAAGCTGTTTTTCAAAATATTTATTATTTTATTAAATATTCATTACTTATCCTTTCATGTATCAAAAACAAAGAAAATTCAGTTTCTTACATACCCTAAGAAATAACAAGATCAAGCTCTCTGCTATTTTCCTTTTCCGTCGTTTGCTCCAATCTATTCTAAAGGTTCAATTGAAACAAAAGTAATACATACCCAGTATAGTATTAACTACAGATTTTGTTCAGAAGCTTATTATCTCTAACATTTTACAAACGTTTTATAAAGTGAGGCTTTATATCGTAATTCTCTGGTTTTAAGATAATTGCAAAGACGAATTAAATAAACAACATAAAGATATCGCCAATAAACTATCAATGATCGCCATCTTTAAAGAAATTGCGAAAATAACATATTTTTAAAAGTTATTTTTGAAGATATTTATTGTCCCGTAAATATTCATTACTTATCCTGGCATGTGTCAAAAATAAAGAAAATTCAATTTCTTACACGTCTTAATAAATATCAAGATCACTCTGCGATTTTTCTTTTTTGTAGTTTGTTCCAACTTAAAGGTTCACCCCAAAGAAAAGCAATATGTACCCAGTATTATTAAATACAGAATTTGATTCAAAAGTTTATAATCTCTAACATTTTTGGAACGTTTTACAACGTGAGGCTTTATATCGTAATGCTTTGGTTTTAAGATAATTGCCAAAACGATTTAAAGAAACAATAACAAAATATCATCAATAAACAATCAATGATCGCCATCTTAAAAGAAATTGCGAAAATAATATATTTTTTAAAGTTATTTTTCAAACTATTTATTGACCCGTAAATATTCATTACTTATCCTGGCATATATAAAAAATAAAGAAATTTTAATTTCTTACATGCCTTAATAAATATCAAGATTAAGCTCTACTGCGATTTTTCTTTTTTGTCGTTTGCTCTGTTTGTTCTATTCTGAAGGCTCAATTCAAACAAAAACAATACATACCCAGTAGTATTAACTACTGATTTAGGTTAAGAGGAATATAATCTCTAACATTTTTCAAACGTTTTACAAAGGTTTTATATCGTAATGCTCTGGTTTTAAGATAATTGCCAAAACAAATTAAATAAAAAACAACAAAATATCGCCAATAAACCATCAATGGTTGCCATCTTTAAAGAAATTGCGAAAATAACATATTTTTTAAAGTTATTTTTCAAACTATTTATTGTCCATAAATATTCATTACTTATCCTGGCATATATCAAAATCAAAGAAAATTCAATTTCTTACATGCCTTAATAAATATCACGATCAAGCTCTCTGCGATTTTTCTTTTTTGTCCTTTGCTTCAATCTATTCTAAATGTTACTTCAAACAAAAGCAATACATACCCAGTAGTATTAACTACAGATTTTTATTCAAAATTTTTTAATCTCTAACATTTTTCAAATGTTTTACTAAGAGAGGCTTTATATCGTAATGCTCTCGTTTTAAGATAATTGCCAAAACAAATTAAATAAACAATAACAAAATATCATCAATAAACCATCAATGATCCCCATCTTTAAAGAAATTGCGAAAATATCATAGTTTTAAGAGTTGTTTTTCAAACTATTTATTGACTCATAAATATTCATTACTTATGCTGGCATGTACCAAAAACAAAACAAAACAAAAAAAAATTCTTACATGCCTTAATAAATATCAAGATCACTTTGCGATTTTTCTTTTTTGCCGTTTGTTCCAATCTAAAGGTTCACTTCAAAGAAAAGCAATATATACCCAATAGTATTAACTACAGATTTTGATTCAAAAGTTTATAATCTCTAACATTTTTCGAACGTTTAACAAAGTGAGGCTTTATATCGTAATGCTTTGGTTTTAAGATAATTGCCAAAACGAATTAAATAAACAACAACAAAATATCATCAATAAACCAACAATTATTATCATCTTTAAAGAAATTGCGAAAATAACATATTTTTTAGAGTTATTTTTCAAACTATTACTGACCAGTAAATATTCATTACTTATCCTGTCATATATAAATAAACGGTCAAGTGCGAGCATTACTCGCGCACAGAGGGCTCCGTAGAATAAATATATGAGTTTGTAATTGTATTATATATATATATATATATATATATAGATATATATATAAGACGTTTCTAAAAGAATACTAAGACTTTGTGAGAAACTATACAACGTAAGGTTGGGTATAACTGTATATATTAGAAAAGTGTAATCGGGTATACCTTGAAAGTTCAAAGAGATATGGAACCTAAATAATAACAAATATAGCTATTCGTATAACTCTTTTTTTAATATTATCCTAATCTGTTTATGATGAACTTAATTCGGTACTGACAATAAAGGCAGTGCATAGTTAAACTTCATTTGGCATTTCATGAAACTAAATTCAGCGTAGTACCTCTATTTTGACAGTGTAGCTAAAGCAAAACCTTTGTTCAAAGTTTAAATTTGGCATTGTGCTAAGCGCGCTTCGAATTGAGGTTTCAAAGTTGCAACGCCGCCTTGGTCAGTGCCGCGTTTTTCCAGATAGGTGTTTAATTAACTTTTAAAGTCACTCGAGGCGTATTGAGAGATACAATCAATGCAAACTATCGCGAATCCCACAGTATTTATGCGATTCATTCTAATTAAATCTTTCGAGGGCGATGCCCTTAAAAAACGGGCACCTAATTTTAATTCCAAAACAGGCAAACGGCACCAAGAATATTTAATTAAAATTTTCCTTTTACCATGTACGTGAAAATAAGCAAGTTCACATTTTCTAATAAATTCGTTTATAAATTCTGGTGTCAGTTCATTATTTCATAAGTTTATAAATAGAATTACTCCGTGCCGGAAAGGATTAAGTGGTCGGAGGAATCTTAAGGGGGTAGGATACCTTTAAACCTGCAAAATTTTCGAAATTTTTTTCATACATATTTTGATTCCGTAATCATTTCTGAACAATATGCAAAAAACCGCATTAAAAAATTCCCATTAGTTTACTAATTATGGCTGTTTTATTAGGACTAAATATTAAGACTACATAGGATAATTAAACTTTGCATTGCGTTTATTCAAAACGATGAATTTTGATAGTGCGCGCAGTGTTACTAAAAAACTATGCATGGCAATCAAAAAAACTTTTTACCACATATTCATTACTTTATTATCTACAACTTAAAACCAGAAAAAGGTAAGATTCTATTTTATTTTTTTGTTTTATACTTTGAAAATATTCTTAAAAAAGTGAAAATTTTTAATTTTTTGTTAATTTTTTAATTTAGTCAATATTTTTTACAAATATTCTGGTTTTAGTATGAAGGTAACAGTATTATGTATTTATTTTCACCAAAATTTTCTCTTTATATGCATATTTTCAGATTTTATCATGCGCGCAAGATTTTTTTCTCTCATTATCATATATTTTTAAACTTACCATTTCAATATTTATTTATGAATTTACAAGTATATATATATATATTTTTAAATATAAATATAAATATGAGCTTTATATTTAAATGAAGTTTGATTTTTATTTTGGACTTATTACACAAGTTTTGAAGCTTAGAACATAGTGGTATTTTTTCTTTTTTCGACATGTTCAAAGGTATCCTACCCCCTTAAAGCTTTAAAATTAAAAAAAATTTTAATTTTTTTAGATGTTAAACTCCTATCTTTTCTGAATATTTTGATATAATTCTTTCCTTGAAATTCCCATTAGAACAGAAGTTTTGGCTTTTAGAATTATACCCGCTCAATAGCTGAAGCGGCGTTTCCGACAATTAAAGTCATTATTTTCCAAATGGCGTTTTTCGGGCATAACGCGCAGGATACCTCAAAAATTTCTGAATATTTTTTCATGAAATTTTCAAAACATATATTTCATGTTAGTCTGTATAAACTGAACATAAAATTTACTTTTTATTGTTCAAAAAAATGTTTTTTTAGGTGATTTTATTGTTGAAATTTTCAAAATTTTGTATTAGCTAAATGCAACATTGCATTAAAAATATAAAAATGCTTTAAATACAAATTTATTTAAGTTCAGGGAAATTATTACAATCTGAAGTATAAGTAAGCACCAAAATTTTCATTCTAGTTGCAATATTTATTTTGTAATCCTGAGCGTAAACTGTTATGCCAATTTTTTGTTCGACAAATGTCTAACAGTTTCGAGCCCCCTATAAATACTAATTCTGTATCTTGCAATTTTTTAAATACATGAAACAAAAGAACATAGTTATATCTTTCATCCCATTTAAAATTGTGTTTTAAAATAATATACATTTTGAGACATTAAATGTTGAAAATGGTCTTTTTTTCATTTTTTCCACTTTTTAGAGTCCCGAGACCCCTTAAATTAGTATGTTTTTAACAATTTGACGTTTATTGCTTTTAGTACTACTTTGTATCATATTGCTCCATTTTTAAGATTATCACCAAAACTAATTAAATAAGCAACAACATATAAAATCAATCATCGGCATCTTTACAAAAATTGCAAAAATAATATGTGCTTACAAAGTTATTTTTAAAGATATTTATTGCTTCTAAATATTCATTATTTATCCTGGCATACACCGAAAATAAAGAAAATTCATTTTCTTACGTGCCTTAATAAATAACACGATCAAGCTCTCTGCGACTTTTCTTTTTTGTTGTTTGTCCCAATCGATTCTGAAGCCTCGCTTCAAACAAAAGCAATACATATCCAATATTATTTAGTACACATTTAGATTCAAAAGTTTATAATCTCTAGCATTTTTTAGACTTTGAATAAAATACTACTTTATATCAAATTGCTCCACTTTTAAGATTATCAACAAAACTAATTAAATAAACAACAACAAATAAAATCAATGATCGACATCTTTACAGAAATTGCAAAAATAATATGTGCTTACAAAGTTATTTTTAAAAATATTTATTGCTTCTAAATATTCATTATTTATCCTGGCATACACCGAAAATAAAGAAAATTCAATTTCTTACGTGCCTTAATAAATAACACGATCAAACTCTCTGCGATTTTTATTTTTTGTTGTTTGCCCCAATCGATTCTGAAGCTTCGCTTCAAACAAAAGCAATACATATCCAATACTATTTACTACACATTTAGATTCAAAAGTTTATAATCTCTAACATTTTTCAAACGTTGAATAAAGTGCGACATTGCACGAGAGAGACATAGTTATAGAATTCATATTTTTTCTGCCATACTTCTCAGCTGAGAAGCAGAGCAGCTGGTGAGTTCAATGCACCATTTCTTGAAATCGATTTTGTGGATTTAAAACTTTCAAGAGTTAAATATTAATGTAGCAAGGTAATCTCATGAGAAATGGTCCAGCGTCGCAGGCAGAAGTAAATGCCCAGCAGCAGTTTATATTAACTTGTCGTTGCTAGATTTTTTTTTCTTCTTTCAAAATTTGTGAAAATATAGTGCGAAATAATAATTGCTTTCGAAAATGATGCATTAAGCTTAATGCATTTTGCCGCTGTAGGCAAAATTAGGAGATATGTTTTAAAATTTTAGCTTCATATAATTTGAAATTTTATCAAAGAATAGAAACAGCTTGCTTGGAGTAATGAGTTGTAATTATGCGTGATGCATCTTTTTTTTTTTTTTTTTTCCCTCGTAGAAGTAAAAAATAAATTGTTCAACATTTTTTTTCTTTTAACTATTTCTTTAGTACGTTTAGTTTAAATTTCAGAAGTTGCGTGTAAGTACGGAGTTTAATTTGCATAGCTACTAAGACGTGTCAGTTCTTCACTCATGGAAAAAACACATTTAAAAATTACATTTATATTCCCGAATGGGTAAACGATTGGGTTATTTTTTAATATGTAAGATTATGTGTTTATTATAGAGAGATTAATAAAGGTATTTTTCTGACCAATTAAGATTTTACAAAATCCGATGTTTAGTTGAATTTTGCCAGGCATTTCTATATTCACCAAAGAAAAAATAAAAATAATAATTAAAAGCGAAAATTTTGATATTTGCGTATTATTCCACCCCAGGGATGTACAGAGCCGACAATAGCCCCGATAATATTCATTTCAGTAATGCTACTGTGGTATGCATTATACAGGGTGTCCAAAATGTTCCTGATACCTGTATCACACGGGGAACGGTAAACAACAAACATTTCAAGAAACATTTTACAAAACATGTTGGCCCAGCTTGCTCCGTCTTCGGTAAACAGGTTCTTCAAACATTTCGTAGGGTTATCTGTTGTGCATTGCCTGGAAGGATTACCCGATACATTTGTACATCTTTAGCGTATTTTCATCTCGTCTCTATTTGACTACAGTGAAACCTCCCTGAACGACCATTTTTTCATGGAACGAAATTTATTCCCATAGGCTCAGTACTAATTTTACCTCCATTCAGAGACCATCCCAGTTGAACTCCCTCCATGAGCGTCAATTTCTTTGAAGAAAATGAAACAATTCTGTTTTTTTCCTGATCGCTTGAAGAAGGTTTTATTAGAAAAATAATTCCGGAGAGCGAATTATTTATCCAACTTCTGAACTAATTTTAGAATTTTTTCTTTTCCGGTAACTTTTCTGTGTTTAAACCCCTTTGTGGCTTTCTAGGCAACGAATTTATCTCTGATGACAAATTAAGAATGACGGCCAATAAACTCCACCGACCTATTCTGTCAGGAAACTCTCAAAGAAATAGATAAATTAATGAAATTGTCATTATTTGCTCCCCCCCCCCCAAAAAAAAAACGCATTTATTAACTGAACTTTGAATGGACATAAAAATAAAAGTTATAAAAGATGAAACCATAAAATCAAAGCAAACGTCAATGCATTCAGTTTTTAAACTCTGCAGTAATTAACTTATGTAATTAACTTTTGTTTTGATACTTAAATTTTTATATTTCTTCCTAATGTGAAAAATAAATTTTAGTAACATTATTTGTTACCTTTTTTCAAAAATTAAAATCTAGATTTATACATGACCTCCATTAAGAGACCACCTCTCGGAGCGACCAATTTTTATTGGAACGGAGCGTGATCGCTTTAGGGAGGTTTTACTGTATTTGTAACATTTGGCATGATAGCAGAAACCACGAGTTTGCGATTACACAATTGTATATATTTTAGTTCATTAGTTTTTAGTTTATGAGATTAAATATAAATGGTTAAGGGCGGACTAGCTTCAAACAATGACAGAAAAAAAAAAAAAAAAAAAAAAAAAAAAGGTAAATATTTATACATTGGAGTATTTGAGTAAATTTATACACTGGAAAGGTATATTCATATAGCTATACCCTCTTATTTAAATCAGGCAATAGGTTTAAGTAAATAGATTTTTTCCTTGTCTTCTCCCCTCCCCCCGTAAAAAAAGAGGTATACTTTTAAAAACACACTCTCATGATTACCACTTGAAACACAATTTCCCAGATATAAAAATCACCAAAAGAGTTTATAACAAGTTAGAAAACCACTATTTATTTTTTATTTGTTGTTATTACTTGTATTTATTCACGCTTTATTGTTTTAATATCCACTTTATTATATTTATTTATTTATTGGGGAAAGAGGTGTTCGAATCACTTGCCCATGAATGACAATATATGAAAGTTTCATGCATTTAAGTATGAAAATATTTTGTAATTGTGTGAGAAAAATTGTTTAAAATAATTTTATTGATTGAGCAATGGAAATGAGAAATATTATTAAAACTTGATATTAAGATTATTGAAGAAATAGCCAAATACTAAATAAAATGAAAAAAGAAATTGAAAATGTTTTATGCATTTTAAATTTGATGCATACATTATTTAATGAAGAGCCCCACTCTAATTGAGCAGTGACTCTTGTTTTGACATTATCAATAGACATAGAATGCTATGATGCTCTACGGATGGTCTTTTAGTAATTTTTATACCCTTCGCAAAAATTTCCGTTTCAAAACAGGACCCTCGACAAAACTTTTCAATTCAAACAGAACCCTTCACAAAATTCTTTGTCTAAGACTTTTCCATCTTAAAACTGAACCTTTTATAAATTTAATCATTTGAAAGATAAATATAACCTATCACTCTTACATATGTGAAAGAAATATATGTATTTTACATGCATATATCTTCTTAAAAATGTATAAACATGAGCCTAAATATAACAAATATTTCAAATTCATAAAATTTAGGCTAAATTTTTCACAAATATAAACATTGTTCACAATTTTACAATTTCAGGGCACTCTGAGAAAAGTCTGGACTATTTTAAAGTAAAAAGTGTACCATTATTATTATTATTATTTTCTTTTGCCAAGAAAAAAAATCTTCTGGCATTTGAATTAGAATAATCTGAAATTTTTATTTGAAGTACAGATAAAAAGGATCTCATTTTTACATAAAGAGCTAGCGACTTTGCATATGAGAACATAATGCAATTTAAGTAATGTAATCGTTTCAATTACATACAGTAAAAAAGAAAATCGTGTTTTTATATACTTAATTACACCACGAATATAGTAAAAAAAGTATTAACAAGTGCATAAAAAAATAGTGTTTTGATAATACTTATTAAACATTTAAATAATACTGATTTCAAGCACCAGCAAAAATTCATATGCATTTGTTTACAAACATTGGCGACTTGGCGGGGATATTTTCATTACGAAAACAAATCTTTACCTATCTTCCCCCTAGCTCCGCTCCTGTTGGTTTAGTTCATTAGTGCTGAATAAAAGTCAAACATTTCCCGAGCGATGCGGGAAACGCTCGATGAGCAAGTAAATCCAGCAAAATTCTCTCCTTCATCAAGGTCAAGCAACTTTTGCTGACTGAAATGTTCTGTGGGGGAAAATGTTCTGTGAAAGAGTGTCGTCTGATACGGCCTTGACACATTTTGAAATTCAATATAAAATCAAATAATTGTCGTACAGAAGTGCGGTTTAGACAAAAATGCTTCTCACAATAAAAAAGTTTCTTTAAACAAATGAAAATAATTAGTTCCAAACTTCGATCATAGATGGCTCCACTTGTCCGCGTGTTTGGTTTTAAACATGCGGTTTTTTTTAATTTTCAGATTAGTTTTGACGGTGTGACAGAGAAATGACGACTCCCAGCGAAAAAGCTGATTGCGTAGGTTGGTACTTCGAAACTACTCTGAAAATCAGATAAAACGCATATTTAAAACCAAATATACGGACAAGTGGCGCCATCTGTGATCGAAGTTTGGAACTAATTTTTTATTAGCAAGAAAACTTTTCATCGTGAGAAGCATTTTATTCCAAACCGCACTTCTGTACGACAATTATTTGATTTTATATTGAATTTAAAAATGTGTCAGGGACTTTTGGGACACCCTGTATATTATTTACCTGGTATCTCATAAGTTCATTGGTAATTCAAAACTCCATAAAAAAGAAAAAGCTTCGTTATAATTGAATGTGGTTTCCGAAAAATTTATATTGACGATTGGGATTCTTTTTTTAGTACCATGAAAATTTCAATTATAATATTTGTCAATAGATGGCACTGTAAGCTTCGAAATCGGATAATAATGTGGTAAACAAGGATTATTTGCATTGAGATAAAACATGAAAAGCATATTACATCAAATGTTTACCATAAGAAGGAATGACACTTTGTAGGCAGTTTATTCGGTTGGATGCATGAGATTTCGTGACGAACTTCTCTAATACCTTAATTATGCTAAAGACGCAATTCCTTGTGGGGGAGAACACATCCATCAATTGATAATGCAACAGATTATAAAAAATTACATATATATATATATAGAGATAGATAGATAACTGATGTTTATTCTATTTTAATTCGTTGTGTGCCCTCTATTGTAAAATTTATCAGCTAAATTTTTTTTATCATGCTAAAAAAGAAAAAAATTCCATTTCGTTAAAGTAATTTTTCCGAAAGCCCCATTCAGATATTTTGCTTGCTACATTGGCTTTAATTACAACGTCAATTAAAAATAATTTCCATACCAAATCGAACAGGTTATTTTCTCATCAAGCTCTTGATAAATATACATATTTTATTAACATGACAATTATCTCATATAAATTTTAATGCATGTGTATGAGAAGCCTTGCTTTTTTCTGATGAAATATGATAATATTTAACAACTCAAACACTAATTATTTAATATATCAAAATGCTGCACTAAATTTGATGCATTAATCCTTGGTGCCTACGTATGAAAAGTTATTCTTCTTTAAAAGGATTAGATATTAATTATAAAGGACTTTCACTCGACTCTTGTGAGTTACTGATTATTTACCGTATAACTTATTCTTCTAGAGTCTAACTAATTTAGTGAATATTGAATATTTAAAAAAGAAGTTTTCCGCAGTTTTCTACATGAATCACGCAGGAAATAAGTGTGTTTTAAGAATTAATAAGTTTTCAAAGGGAACGATCTTTTAAAAGTAAATTACATAATTTTACATTGTTAGCGCTAGCGTGAAACGTTTACAGTCTTCATAATGAGAGTAATAATTTTCTTAACTATCGTGGGAAAACAACGCAAAATGAAATTTATAATTTACACAGCAAGAATACGTGCTTGGGTTTCAGTTAAATAGGACCTTTTCAAAACAAATTGATTAAACTAATATTTCGCAGACTTTAATTACAACGTCAGTTAAAAACAATTATCACATCAAAAACTATTTTTATATCAAGCATATTTACAAGCTTACATATTTTATGAAGGCTGTTTTAAAATCTAAACTCCACATATTTTCTGGCACATTCACAGAATCAATTTTAATTTAAGGTGTATGAAAATCGGAGGTACACTTATTCAGAGACTACGAAATCCAATGACGTTTTCCATTTTTTGATAAAACAAATTATGCTTTCGAAATTGATGCGCTGTACCGAAAATGTGAAAGATCACAGCCCAAGAAAGATTATCATGAGACAAGAATTGCTTACAACTCAAGATGTAATACTTATAGAATAAAGACAAATATTATTTGAATTTCAAATAAGTTCAATAGCCATGTCCAAAAGTGTCATGATTTTATGTTTAAAAATAAGCCTATGAGTAGTCTATCATAAAGTTTCACATTTTTGAGCAAGAATTTTGTTTGTTTTGAAAACAGACTTAAGTGTATGAAATATATCTAACATAAATTTCGATTCAAGCATATCACAAAGCTTCCATTGTGCTGATGAAACATGATAATATTTAACAACTCCAATACTAACTGTTTGAGGGAATAAGGTACCTTGAAACTCATTTTTTATTTTTTTAAAGTTCGCTTTAAATAATGTTCAAGAGCATACTATATGCATTATGGTATATATTTATGATATATGAAATTAAAAAATATATTCTGGAGGAAAACAAGGATTGTTCCTGAATATTTTAAGCGTTATGGAGAACTTTTCATGTGCTCCAAGCGTATTCCATGTCAATTAAAATTCCCAATATTTTTTTATGAAAGATTTTTTACTTATACACATATAAAACTGTGCATTTTTTTAAAAACTAAATATAATTGGAAAAGTTAAAGGTAGTTAAGAACAGAAATATGATGCAAAAATGCTGAAAATTGCATAAAATTCAGAAAATATTTTTTTTCTCATCTTTATATTCCAATATATCAAATTCGATGCGCAGTTTTATTTGTATATGTAAACCAAACTGGTATAAAAATATTGGGCATTTTAATTGATACGGAATGCGCTCGGAGCATTTTGAAAAGTTCTTTATAACGCTTAAAATATTCAGGAAAATTCTTCATTTTCCTTCAAAATAATTTTTTTTTTAATTTCTCGTGTGATAATTATATGTCATAATTCATATAGTGTGCCCATGAATAGCAGTATTTAAAGTGTAATTTAAAAAATAAAATAAAAATGAGTTTAAGGTCTTTTGTCCACTTAAAAATCTAAAACGCTTCAATAAATTCGATGCGATAATCCTTGATAATTCGGATATGAATAGGTATTCGTTTTAAAAGGGATTACATGGTAATTATAAACGACGCTCACTTGAAATATTTAAAAAAAAAAAAAAAAAAAAAAAAAAAAAAAAAAAAAAAAAAAAAGACGTTTTCTGCAGTTTTGATTATGACTCACTAAGATAATAAGTGTGTTTCACACAACAACGCGTTACCTTTTGACACATTTTCTGCCTCATTTTTAAACATAAAAGCATGACACTTGCAGGCTTGATTATTGAAATGATTTGTAGTCGAACAATCTTTTTCGTTTACAAATAAAAACTTACATCTTTTGTTATAATCGACTGGTGTCCAGGACACTTTTTCCCTTTTCTACGCTGTCGCGTACTAAAATTTGGTTCCAAACGCCAATTGTGACAGCATCTTCAAAAAATCTTCTGCCTTTACCGGAAAACGGAGAAAGCAGTTCGAATACATAGTTTCTTAATAAGAGTACCTGTCAATGTGATACGTTTGCAAACAAACGCAAATGAAAAATTATTCAAAAAGTAGCAAATTTGGATTTGAGAATCAGCAGCTTTAAGAACTAATAAGTTTTCAAGTGGTAAAAAAAGAATAAGTTTTAAAAGCAAATTACGTAGTAAATTTACAATGTTAGTGTGAACATTTGTAATCCTTGAGAATAATAATTTTTCTTAACTATCGTGGAAAACAATGCAAAATAGAATACATAATTTACATACTCAGCGTATGTTCATACTTTTAAATTATTTGCAATCTTTCCAAAACACACAATCAGAATATGACTTCACTGATCTCATTAAAAGGTCAGTTAACACTAAATAATACCAACAACAGGTCGTTTCACCAGTACCAAATGAAAATATGTTTCGGATTAGAAACTTCTTCATATATATATATATATATACTAGGGGGCTCTGCTCCTGCAAGCTACGCTCGCCAACCCCCATTCAGACACCGCAGAAACTAAAAATTTAAAAACATACTAATCTGATGGGTTTTAAAAATATTAGAGAAGATTAAATTATACTGAAAAAAGCTGTGCAGATCTCCTTGTAAACGGGTTTCCATTCCATTCCCTTTGATTGCAAAAATTTAAGGGCGAATCAGTTGCTGTTAAGACATCCAATGGTTGTTTTCGTTTTTGATTAAAGAGGATCAGTTAAACATTTGAAAAGAAGCTAAAATAAAATGAATTAAGTATTCAGAGTCTTTGTCAACCGATATTTTAAAACACTCTCTATAACAATAGCCTAAATCATGTGACTATCATCAACAGTTCCGGGTGCAACACTTTGCTTTTTATACTCTGGGTGCCATTTTGATACTTTAATGTTATCCAGGCACAGGTGATAAGTCGCCAAATATTATTCTATCCCCATCATTTCATCTATATTATAATAGTTCAAGTCATCAAATGCCATAAACAAATACGATCTGATCCCTTTGCTGGGTTTCCCTGGGCGGCCATCCTCGCATTTCCATTGAAGGTTTGGCATTAATGTCATATTGGCGCGTTTTTTTTCCAACGCCAATTTGGGAACACATCAACAGTATAAACAACAACATCCGGCTTACCATCAAGCAAAATAACAATACTTTGGCGCCAGTTAAGTACCCGTTACGTATATGACATTGGCGTCAGAAAAAAATCGCGCCAATATGGTGCCGTATATGACATCTGTGCCGAAAGAAAAAAAAGCCGGGTGCAAATCTCGCCTTTTTTATTTTTTTCCAACTCGCCAGTTAGCATTTTTTTCATTGTTCGAGTGGTAAATTAAAACATTGATTTGAAGTTGAAATTAAATGCCATGGTTTGTTACTTAATTTAATATTTCGCCAGATGTCATATACGCATCGCATGTTTGGCATGATTTTTTTTTTTTTTTTTTTTTTTTTTTTTTTTTAATTTGGCGAAAACCTCGTTTTCGAATACCAGTTACATATGTATTTTTGGTACTACTTAGTTATCCCGTCGACCAAAAATCTATCGCGAACTATAAGATTAAATGCCAATAATGGTAGATCGTAAATGTCACATCCACTTGACTTTTAGCAAGTTACACGTGTTTACGTCATCAAGTGATTTTTATTTTGACGTTTTATTTTTATAGTTATTACTGTTATACTAATTTATTTGTTCTTTCGTTATTTAAAATAAAAATTTTGTCAATCTGTACAATTTGGCGAGTGGTTTGGCGATTTATATAATTTGCGAAATTGGTTGACGGAATAACTACTACATTTTACCGTATTTTTAAATTATTTTCTATTATTTTCAAAAGAAAATAGCAAAAAATAATTAATAGCTATAGAACAAAATAATTTATATTAATTTAAAAAAGAAATAAAAGTAAATAACCATTTGTTATTAAATAAATAACAATAGCCGGGTTACCATGTCAATCACAATAATGCCATTTTGGCGTCAATTAGGTACCCCGGTGCGTAGATAACACCTGTGCCTATTTTTTTTTCTTTTCGTTTTGTTTTTTAAAAAAAGAAAGGAGTGAAAGTCACCAATTTTAAATGAAAGTTGTGTATTTTAAATAAAAAGAATGAAAGGATTATATTTTAAATGAAATGAATGAAATATGAAGAAATGCGATGGGAAAAATGTTTGGCGAATTATCACCTGCGTCTCGCTAACATACAAATACCGTCAGAATTGATTACTCTATCAGAATCTTTCGATTTGGCGAAAGATTGTTTAAGTAAATTGAATTATGAATAAAAGTAGCATGATACATTTCTTAGCATACATTTAAGGTAACCTTTTCTGAATTATGAAAAAAAAAATATCTGTTATGATTAAAATTTGAGTTGCCATCATTAGAAAAAATGTATTTAAAATTAGAAAAAAAAATTAATATTTCGAAAACTAATTCGAATTTACAAATTCTAATACCAGTTTTGAGATCTGTGGATAAACACGGATTTTTGGTGTTAATTTCATCGCGAAGTATTCCATATTTTAGGAGAAATCGCCGTGAAACAAAATCAGTTGTTTAATCAGTCGATTCAAAGAATCGATACATTTCAGCCGTTTCATATATTCGTTTCATAAATTCGTTTCATTAGGATTTTATATATATATATATATATATATATTTAAGTCACACAGAAATAAGTTAAAAAAGATGGTTATATAGATTCAAATACAAATTCTGGTGCGAAATAATTTATAAACTTTGAGTAAAATTCTCGTATCTTTAGTGCTTAAAACAATCCCTTATCAAATCTGATTATTTTCATATAAAACACATCCACAAATTTATTAGGATGTCAATTTTATTACTTACAGAGTTCTTCAAAGACTTTCAAGCACCCTATACCAGAATTTTTGTGATGTAAAATTTGCCTTATTTAAGGAAAAGAAAATCTATCTTCAGATATAGAGCCCAGTACTTTACGAAATTTCTGGTACTAAAACATTTAAAATCCCTTGAACTCTTTGATGCGTACAAACCCTGCTTTAACGCATGTAATTGGTAGATGCTCATATTCAGAGTCTATGAAATAGAATAGCGTTTTCCAATTTTCTAAAAGGGCAATGACCGAGAAATTTGGTTTTTTGAACCAAATATTCTGGAAATTACAACCAAAGGAAGATCGTCATGAAATAGGAAATCGCTTACATCTGAAGATTTAATACATGTAATAAAAAATTAAAAATGCTATTTAAATCCAAAATTCTTCAACATTCAAGCTTGGGAGTTTTAGGTTTAAAAATGTCTTAAATATGTCATAAGGTTTCACTTTGAGAGAAGAAATATTTTTTTTCAATTACTAGGGGGCACCGCCCCCCTGCTCGCTACGCTCACCAACCCGCCCACGTAATCGCTTAGCGAGTCTATTCGGTATCGCGAAGCAATTCCTATTTTCTAGCCAACCCCAGATTATTGTTTGAGCTTAAAAATAATATAAATAATTCAATTAAGCTCTATTATAAGCTAATATTATTTTTTTTTTGCATTGAAATATCTCAATTTGTTGATTTCCTGCAAGCAAGTAAACCCTATTGTATTTCAATGGGAGTCTATGGAAATTTGGCGAAATACTGGAAATAGCGCCAAGATGGCGTCACTTTTGGCGACTAATTTTAATCGCCAAATTTGGCGATATATCGCCAAGTTGGAGGCAAACTTGACGACGTTTGGCGACAGAGCCGGTTTCCACCTTGATAACCCCCTTTATAGCGTCATATAGCTCTGACCAATCAGATGCATTTCACGGTATCTACGCAGATTTTCATTGGTCCATTTCCGAAGCATTACTTTTTTTTATATATAGAAGGATTTCAAATAAATTATATCAAAGTATAACATTTTTTCTGATAAAATATAATAATATTTAACAGCTCAAACACTAATTGCTTAATATCTCAAAATGCTGCTTTAAATTTGATGCAATAATCCTTGATACGTACATATAAAAAATTATACATCTTTAAGAGGATTAGATATCAATTACAAACGACTCTCACTCAATACTTATGAGTGTCAGATTATTCACCGTATAACTTATTCTTCACCAGCCTAAATCTTTTTATAAATGTTGAATATTTAAAAAAGAAGTTTTGCGCAATTTTGCTCATAATTTACACAGAAAACAAACGTGTTTTAAGAATTAATAAGTTTTCAAAGGGAATGATCTTTTATAAGTAAATTACATAAATTTACATTGTTAGCGCTAGCGTAATATGCTTGTAATCTTCTTAATGAGCGTAATAATTTTTCTCAACTATCGAGGGAAAACAACGCAAAACAGAATTTATAATTTGCAAAGCCAGCATACGTGCTTGAGTTTAAATTGAATGCGACCTTTTTAAAACACAATTAATTTTTTAGCAATTCACCAGACTTATATTCCATTTATACGGGTTATCGTATCCAACTCATCTGAAATGTCTAATTCGAATAAATATTTTTTTTTAACCCATTTGTGCCTGAATTTTTGTTTTCACAAATTTGTTTGTATTATCACTTTTGGGAATATGCATAATATTTGTAATAGTATAATGTCCATAATTGTATGTTTTGTTTAAATTTATATAAAATAAACTTTTAAATTGTATATTATATACTATAAATAGTATTTCTATGAACTTCTAAAAAATATATATTTATTTCTTTACAGAGACTAATAACATTATACGTATTAGGATAATAAACTAAGAATAATCGTAAGGCTAAAAAGCAATTTGTTTCATTATCATCTTGAAAAGGACCTTACATAAATAACCTGTATCCTAAATGGATAATAAAAATATATACCTATTCGTGCCTAGCGCCCCATATTTTGTACGTTACAAAAATCCATAAAAAATAGGCTTGAACATATAATTTCACAAATCCAAACTAGTCGTTGGGGGCCACCGTAATACTTACCAGTGGTGGGATTCAAATAATTTAACAACCGGTTCGCTACCCGAATGATTTTTGATGCATAAACATGAAAGAAAAATGAAGCATCACACATGGGTTATAAAACACTTTCCAATATTATAAGATCATTGTTAAAAAACTTTGATCTTTTTGTATAGTGAAAAAGCAATCCTGAAGCATGTTTCCCTATAAAAGGACGTAATTTATTTAATAAATTTTCAACAATCATGAAACCCTGATTAAATTTTTTATCAAATACTTCATCAATAATACTACAGTATAATAAAATAAGGATAACACAAGAATAGCAGAAATTTAAGCTTAAGTTATAACCCATGTCCATTATCTAAATTTGAAACAGTTAGATATTAAAAGCAGTAACAGTAGGAAGAACTCAAAGATATTGGCGAAATCTATTCTCCTGAAAATACTAAACTCACTGAATGTCAAGCATTCCTATTTAAATCCTTGCTTTGGTGATAATTGCTTGTTAATCTCGATAGATCGGCTCTTAGTTGATAGGTGCTTGATTTCTGGATTTTTTGAATGTGTGTTTTATGTTAGGTTTTGTCACCAAAGTCGCAAATTTCACCGAGATACTCGTCAATATATTTTTCTATAATTAGTCCCAATTGACTCTAAAATTATTTTTACAGTAACAATAATGCGCACGCAAAAAACATATACCTTCAAATGTTGCATCAATAATAAACTTTACCCCAGTTTACAAACATGCAACATCTTTTAAAAACCTTTCATGCAATAACTTCCCATGAATAACAGTTGCCGATGAAATTCATCAGCACACTATTTATTTTCGTACTGAAACTAGCAAAAATAAATTCGAATTATTTTGGGTATCCTGTACTGAAAATAACTTTATATTTATGATGTTAAAAGTTTAAAAAGTTATTAAAAAAGGTAGTATATTATTTCATATAGTTAATACTTAAATAAAACAATAAAGGGTGTAGAAAAACTATATATTTATATAGAAAAGAGTTTTAAAATATTAAATAATTTGTGTTATTTGAGATATTTACATATAGCTTCTTGTTAAGCATCCTCACTTTTAGTTTTTGTTGTCTTTCCTTGAACATTATCTGTTCTGTGCTTTTTTCTTAACTTACACTCACTATAAAAGTAGGAACCTTTTATTTTAGAAGTTTTTAGGGCAATTAGACTAATCGTCATTACATTTGATACATTTGGAATAGTCGACTTCTCTTCTCTAACCATATTATGTTTATCTTTGAAAACTCCTTTTCCGTTTCGGATAAACTTGCAGCACTTGTTCTGACAATATTTTTAACCTTTTGAATACTTTAAAAAACTCCATAGCTTTAGAAAAATATTTAAAATATAATGAAAGAACTCTCGATAATCATTAATAATAATTATAAGTGTCATTAAATATAAATAATAGTTCTTCAGCTGCTTTCCTTAAAAGTATTGCTTCTCCAATACCCCAATAACGTGACGGAGAAAAAACTGTAGTTTATTCTTATATTCAAATTGACTTCCATTGAAATGTTCAGAATTTAGTAGCCTATCATTTTTTTAATTCGTAATGCTGTTCTTAAAAAGATGTTCTCGAGTTCACTAAAACATTTATGATATTCTACAGATTTGATGTCTTATCAAGTTTCTGAATTAATAAAATCCTCATCGTCTTTCTGTTGTATGTGTTTTTTTCTTCCGAAGCATTTCAAATATTTTAATAAGTTTTATCATAAGTTTTCATTCTTTATGGTGCTTATACTTCTTGTTCGCAGAGCTTTTGGAAGACGAGCAATTTCATTTAAAACACACAGTCATCAAGACGATATCAGTTATAAAATTTTTAGAGCGTCCTTCCTTATCACTGACCAAAAACTATTTCTTAAAGCGCTAAATTTAGAATACTTCTCATTTAAAAAAATATTTCAAATGTTCTTCTTCATCATCTTAGAAACCGTTTCTAAGAATTAAAATTACTAAGTTTAAATTTTTATGCGGTTCTTTGTGTCTTAACACAATAAGGAGGGCATTATCGACGGTGCCTGACTAATGCAGGGGCATACGGAGCAGATGCCCCGGGCCCTCTGATTTGAGGGGAGCCCCAAGGGTAGATATAAATTTTAGTTAAAGGGGAGCCAAATGATAAAAAAGTGACCAGATTCTAATTTAAAGTGTTTTTCATTTTGTGATATTTAATTTAATAGTCTATAGATAAACATATGACAATGTCAAACTGCATTATGCAGAGGAATCTTAAGAAACAAGTCCCAAAGTCACTCAATTTTAACGCTTTACTACATAGTCGGATAAATAACACACATTTCTGAGAGGCCGAATGGTACAGTTTGCAGAGGCGCCAGACTTTTTTTTCTCGGAACTTCTTGGTTTCGGTACCCCAACAAGACTTTTTATTTTCGCTATTAACTGAGTCTTCTGAAATTCATTCTTCTATATTTGTAAATTTAGAAACTTTATCACTATACTTTTTTTTCTATTAAATTACGACACTAAAAATCTTCCTCTAATCTCCACAAAACTCTAAAAAAAATACGCCGTGCTCACTCGGTCTGCAGTAGATGGTTGTTAAAACTTTAACACAAACAAGAGTAAACATTCTAAACCCATCTTGTTTATTTCGATAATGTACATGTTTTGCTAAAAACCACTTGCAAATCTATACAATTAATACATATTAATGCCCATTGGAAGATTTTTTATTATCCAAAATAGCTATTCTAATTCCAAACATAAGATCCCAAGGAATTTATTTTTAAAATGACTTCTAAGATATGAAGAACAATATAAAAAAATGCAGTTGGAAGTATATCAGGTAAATCTAACGATTTAGTTATTAGCTTTTGATCAGCGATAACAGGGAACATTCCGGATATTTTCAAACGAAGCAGCCAAAGGAAAGCAGAATTTTATTCTAATATAAATATTTATTGCACTGTTCAATAAGCATGCCATTACTAAGGTTATCCTAGATTGCCGATATGTGTCCCAAAAGTCTTCAAATCTTCAAGATTTCATGCATATTTTTTAAGGTTAAATTTGTTCCTTTCAGAACTGATGTCAATATTTTTTTCAAATGAAACATTATTTCACTAGATGAAACAAATTAGTAGAACATACCACAGAGTTGTGATTAAAAAACGCTGTTGTGTTGATAAACATTTAAAAAAAGTAAATTAACATAAATAGGATTTTCGCATTTGAAGTATCACTTTAACAACCGGTTCGCCGAACTCAACACAAATTAACAACCGGTTCTACCGAACCGGTGCGAACCGGCTGAATCCCACCACTGATACTTACCCATCATGGATATACATAATATAAAATATGAAAATAAAACATGTGATACATGCTAAGCATTGTATCATGTTACTTTATTTATAATTTAATTTACTTAGACTCCTTTAAATATAATTGATATAATCCCTTAAACTAATATTATTTTTTGTTGCATTAAAATATCTCAATTTGTTGATTTTCTGTAAGCAAGTAAATACTATAGGTCTACAGTGGAAGTCTATGGGAATTTGGCGAAATATTAGAGATACAGATAATTTGGCTTCATTTTTGGCGACTAATTTTGGTCGCCAAATTTGGCGATATATCGCCAAGTTGGCGACAAACTTGGCGGCATTTGGTGACAGCACAGGATCACCCCTATGGTAACCCCCTTATAGGTATGGAGATGCATTAAATGCTTGACATTTACGATAAGCCATTATTGGCATCTAATCTTATAGTTTGGCGATAGTTTTTTGGTTGGCGGGATAATTGCGTAGAACCGAATTGCGTAAAAGAAACATCCTCATAACTCGAAAAATTATAATAATATTAAGTAACAGTTTACTGCTTCGGATTAAGCGTCTCATTTCCAATTAAAATATATCTTTGAATTGAAATTTGTATGAAATAAAGGGTCATGAAAAATTGAAGAGTGTGAAAAATAGAATTACAAATATCGCGTCAACTAATTATCCGATCGAGTTCATTCATGATGCAAAATTTATTTTTTTTATTGTCTTTTATATTCACTCCTTCAAATAAACAATTTCGAAAAATTTTGTATACATTTTATCAGAACGAATATTTTGAGAGTCCGAAAAAAATAGTTTCGGATAATCGAGGTTACTGGTATTCAATAGGCTTTTTTCCGTTGTTACTTCCTTAGTACACACCGAATTTCAAGTCTTTATCTCAATTTGTTCGGTAGATAGAGCGTTTACAGACACACACACACTCATACAGACGGACGGCAATTTTTTTTTTCTAAAAATATGTTTTTCGGTATCTCCAGTGTCTGAAACGTGTAAATCCGTTAATTTTTTTTTTTCGATTTTTAAAACGATTACAAGACTTACCCTATACTACATATGATGGGTAAGTAAAAATACGTATTTCAGAAAAGTGTACAAACTGAGATTATGACTTATTTATTTAGATCTTTGATAGAAAGAGCACAAATAAACTTACTTGTTACATTTCGCTATCTTGAAAAATGAAAAATCTATAATCTCCGAGAAAAACCTTCATTTAAGCAAATAAATATACATCTTATGCTGTCATCTCTCTGTAACAGATAAAGGTATTTATAGATAATTATTTCATGCAATTTTTATGTTATAAAGAAGAAGAAAATTACACAAATTTATTAAGATTCGAAGCGTCACAAACATGGAACGCTAGGCATAAATGGGTTAAATTAGGCGAAACTAATGACAGACCATGTTTTTAAACTGCGCATATCAAAATCTAACAATTCGTTTTCAAATATTTTAGTATAAAATAACTAAAAACAAGAACGAAAAATCATGCATAGATTATGAAACACTTTCCAACACATTCAGAATACTACAACAAAACTTCACAGTGTACTAAGATGAATGATAATGTCTAAATGAACAATTTGGAAAACGCACAATGCATTTGGAAACCCAATTTCTGATATTACCATGAACACTCGGGAAAATATCGATTTTTTTGTGGAACCTTGTATATGATTATAGATATGTGTGTATACTACATAGCATGCTAACAGTAGTTCAGTTAAACACATAGCAGAGTAACATAGCAGATAATTTCTATTCAGAAATTTCCGCCAGTAAACGGATATTTTTGAAAACTTTTGTGGAGCCATGTACATGATCTATAGTATTTATGCACAGCAAGTAATATTTAAAAAATAATTGAATTTAAAAACGCACACCACAACTGAAAACTCACTTGCAGCAATTATTGTTCTTGTTCTTCAATAGTTCAATTATTGCTCATTTTCTTCTGTAGATAAATTCTTTCAGGTGTCTTTGTAAATTAATGATAAATTCTATGCTCACCACGCTTTATAGTGAAAACCTCGTAGTACACTTCAGTGATAAATGGCACTTTCAATATGTTTAAAATAGTGTAATATCATTAAAATACACAGCAAACGATTTTTTCCCATAGATAGTAATGTAACGGAAATCATTTTGAATGTCTGGATAAATGGACCGTAAATGCTACACACTTCATTTGATACTGAACTTCAATACTGATCATACCACAGTGATACCCAATAACATATATTAAATTTTATGGCTATTTACTCGAATTAGAGCATGGTCAGATGGACGGACGAACAGACAGAAGGACAGACAAACCGAATTCATAAACTCTTTTCAACTATATTGGAAAGTGTTAAAAATGCCCAAATCGAGATTTGAACCCCTAACCCATAACCCATAACCATACATATTTCATGGAAATCGGAGGGTTAGGGCATGGACGGACAGAGGGACAGACTTGAGGACAGACAAACCGAATTCATACACACTTTTCAACCATGTTGTCAAGTGTTAAAAACCTTGTGTTATTATATACGTATACAGAGTGAATCAAACTAATTGCACCGATTACAAATGTCAATAATTTCATAGTATACAATGATCGTGAGAAATATCGTGAACAAAATACAGAAGAAAGCTCAAAGTTTTGTTTGCGTAGTTCAGTATTGTTCCACGTGTCTCCTTTTAGTCGCACAGAAATCAATTTCACTTCAGATGATGTTCGTATAGACACAGATGTCAGTAAATTCTCTATGTGCACTTCCAATTCGTTCAATGTTGTAGGCAAAGAAGGAATATCCCCATAAAAAGCAGCCACAATGAAGTGATTCACAATGCATACCCACTTGGATGTTTTCTGTGTGAATAATAGGAGTCATATAGCACAGTTGTGAAGTACAGTCATGAAAAAAATGTAAATACCTCCTATTAACTCTGCGACAAGTTATAGTAGAAGAAACGCAAATATTACCAAATATACCAAACGCAAACGTTTAGTTAAATAATTTATATAAAACCTGCTTAAAGGGCCATCTACAAATCGAAACCAGACAATTTTTTCTTTCAACAGCAACACCCAATTTTGATGTTAAATCTTCGGTTAAAACTGTGCCTAGATACGAAATTTCAAATCATTTGGATGATAAGTATTTGAATTATAAACATTTAAAATGCGATTCTAATGCCATTCTAATGAGATTCTAATGCCATATTACATTTCTACCCCCCGGGATTGCACTTATACTCTAAAGCGAAAGCTGGGTTCCCGGGACGGTCATCCCTGTCATATTACATTTTCATATGTTTATTAATATCTCCCAAAATGATAATCCTAATGCGATATTTTTTTGTGTGATTATAATACTAAAAAAACCAAACATAAATACATTAAATTTGTAATTTGAAAATTTTATAATATGAATTACGAATTATTAAATTAATATTCGAAAAAAAATATAAATTGGAAACTAGAATTTTTTTCGAATATTTTGTTTTGCTTTTGCAAATTCAAAATTTAAAATTTTTCTTCCAAGTAGTCTTCAAATTATTCTTAAACAACATAAAAATGATGGTTTACGGGGCCATCTATGATGTACAGAAAAGCATAATTTGAAAAAAAAAATATTTTACTCATTTACTGAAACTTTTTAGCTGCCAATAGTCGAAACATATTAAGTGGGTGAAAAGGTCATATTGGCAAGAAATAATACATAAATAGAAGTGACTTAAGTCATTCTGTAGCATTTCAACATTCGAGTACCGAATTAGCCTGACGGAACTTAATTGTAGGGTGTAGAATTTATTTATGGTGTCTAACTTGGGTATTGCTATAAAAAAAAAACAAAGTTTGGGTTTGTTTTTATACGTAGATGGCTCTCCAAGCAAATTTTTTATACATAATTTAAAAGTAAGCTTTATTTCCAATCGCTAGGTACTAGTAAGGTTTTCCTACAATAATTTGTTGCAGAGTTAGTAGGGTGTGTTTAATTTTTTTTCCACGACTATACGTAAACATTACTTGGAGCTTCCTTCTGTATTGTGTTGGTAACTTTGATTTGTCTACTTTTGTAAGAACTCAAAATTTCCAATATGGTGCAATTACTATATATTTTTGGTGAAATATACATGCTAAAGGCTATCCATGTGATTCAAAATCTTCTATTTTAAATTTTTAAAACGTAAAATTAGATTGTCACATATTCGAATTTTATCGATCTGCTGGAAAAGTGTCGGTGAATCCGTGCAAGTACAAAAATTTCATCATTTGTATCTGTCTCAAATGTTAATCTTAATTTTTAAATAATAAATCTTTGCATTTATAGTGGAAAAAAAATTAGGAGCACATACAAAAGGTTCTATCATTAAAATAAAATAAAATATAGATACAGTTTTTGTACAAAAATCACTGATTGACAATGAACACTTAAACCTTTTTTTACATATTGAAGGTAAACCGAAAATATCCAGAGATTTGGATATCATCAGTACACCCATTATACTACAGGCAATTCTCTGTCATCTTATTTCTTTTATACAAGTTTATCTCCTATCTTTAAGAACGCCTTGTCAAATTCCAAGTGCATATATGTACTCTTTAAAGCAGCTATTTTAAAAACAATCTATCAAGTACCCTCTAAAAAATTGCTATCTATCCTATCTCTTCGCTTTCCCATTTTTTCTCTTTCCTTTCCCTATTTTTTTCCATATCTCTCCTCGTACATTATCCATTGGTTGTACCCATATGCTGAATTTTATCAAAGATAAGTAGCAAGTTCTTTCAGTGCCAAAAGACACACGTGAACCTGAGCATTTCTGTCTTCTGCAGATCCCTCTTCTAATAATTTATAGCATTTTTTCCACTCCTAACACAATGCAGGAGCTGTTATCTGTTGTCGGTATAGGATGCTCTTGTGGGAAAAAGAAGGGGGTTACGAACGTTTTTGTTTTCGACACCATCCGTCCTATTTTCCCTTGATAGCTCCTCTCGGATAGGTGAAAGATAAGTTTCACAACACTTCGATTTTCGTCAGATTTTTCTTGCTTCTAAATTTTTTCCACTCCTTGTCTAAGAACGTGGGGTTACCTCAGGGTCGTTACAGAACGATGAACGGCATCTACTTTTTACTCAAGCACTTCGCTGAAGGAATCGTAAGAGGGTAATTTTGTGAAGTCATACATCTTCTTGAAGTAAAATTTAGAGGAAATGGCTTTTAGGAACTTTGCTTTAGAAATAAACCTTGAAAAAGCATAATTTTTTTTCCCAATAAACTGCAATAGAGTTTTAAATTTTTTATTTTTTTTCTAAATTTTGACAAATGTTCACATAGCTGCATTGAAATTTTGTGAACTATAAAATTAGGAATGTAGATAAATGTTGTAATGTCAGATGTAGTCATTAATTTATGGACAAATAGCAAATTAAAATTTTCAAGTAAGTTAAATTGTTACATGAATGTAAACTCTCCATAAAGTGAAAACAGACTAAGTATTTATTTTATTTACATCTTTTAATAAATAAATAAGTAAATATTACGAAATAATGCTAGAGAAAATTGTATCCCCGTTGCTACATGCATTTTAACTTGTTATAGTAATTAAGAAAAAACCGCGTACATAGTTTAATAAATATGTTTTTTTTTTTTTATTGTTGTTAAAGAAATATTTATACAAACTAACGAATATATTTTTATTAATTACTAAAAGTGACATTTTTTAATCAAGTCAAATCAATGGCGGGTGCTTTAGGGGTACCAACGTGGATCGGGAAATTTATATCATATTCTCACTATATCAGAAGTAGTTTATTCATGTAGTTTTTCATATAGCGTTTGATATTTTAAAAATCGATGTACTCAATACTCGTTTCTCTGTTTATGTAGTAGCTGCTTTAAGTGAAAAGAATGTATTTCTGACGATACAAGGAAATCAATTTTGTTAATTTTATGTTTCATAAATTTGTGATAATGTATAATATTTTCTCTCTAACTTTATAACGTAATCACTACATCAACATACTAGTGTACCGGCATTCCTTATATCTATACGGCCTCTCTTAACTTCTGTTTACGAAGTCATATGCAATTGACCACGCGCACTGGGCGGAGATTGCAATGTTTCCCAGAAGCGTTGGGGTATTTGATTGGCTTTTGGTGAGCGCTTGTGGGAAAAATCAAGAAGCTGATTGGCTATAATCCATTGTGACGTTGTATGACGTCAGTAATGCTTGTGGTCCATTGTTATGAATTTCTTGAAAAAAATTCAAGATTTGACAAAGTAATAAAGGGACAATTTATCCTGTTAAGACTGTTTTCGATAAATCGATATGTAACCAAAACAAACGTTTTTCTGACCTAGAAATTTTTCACAAAGGTATTAACCGACACCAAAATATTGAACTATGATACCGTATTGATCTTTCTAGCCACTAGTAAAGCTGAAATGAAAAAGGAAATTTTGTTTATCTTCAAGATGACATTCTAATCAAATTTTATACAATGTATTTGGGCAGAAATATTAAAAAAAACCCAGTGTGTCTTAAAAAAATGAAGTTTGAATGAACGTTAAAATGAAGTTTTAAAAAATGAAGTTGTCTTAAAAATTTTCAGTTTTTCCACTAATGTATATAAGAGCAATACTGAAATAAAAATGTCTACAACAGATGATGTCTCCTAGCAGAAGCTCACTCGTCGATAGTAATATAAACTTTTATCTATATGCAGGTTACGTTACATATCCATTTGTTAAAAATTGCAAGTTCAATATTTTCGAGAAATCATCCAATGAATTTCTATACCAAAAAAACTTTAACTTAACAGCACCACAAAAAAGTTTCAAAAAGTTTCCTAATGATGGCGGAACTTCATGAAAACCCACTGCAATCTCGTAATTATACACAAGTTCATAATTATTTCTTTTATCTCCAGAATCCACTGGAACCAATCACATTACTACCAATCACAAATCACAAAAAAAAAATGTTTCTCAAATTTACAAAAATGTATCTGGAAGAAAAATGCATAATTTGCTGACCGAAAATTGCGGAAAAGACGCTAAGAATTCAGTTGCAAAGAATCCTGATTGATTATTCTCCGCAATGTTTCTGACGATATCGGAATAATTTTCAGAATCGTGTATTAATATAAGGTTGCAGTAAATATTTGCAAACTTTTTTTTAATGTCAGGAGGCGTTTCTGAAATTTTTATAGCGTTAAGTTTCCATTTGAAATCCGTGACAAAAACATTTTCTGCTTTGCTGTGCTCTTACCATGCAAAGATAATCTACGTCATTCTGACGCACATTCCTCATTGAAACACTATGTAGCTTTGAAAAACATTAACTTTCTAACTTGAAAAAAAAAATTAGTTTAACAATAACACAAAAAAATGTTATTTATAGTTTTCAAATTTGAATAAATGGTTTATGAAAGCTGAAATACACCATTAATTAACAAACATTTAAAGTACCTATAAGTTTCTAATCTTCATCGAGCACTGCATTTTCTATTGCCTTTCATCAACACAAAGAATAATACATTTTTTTTAACCTTCTACTTATGCATTTTATTTATGTATGGAAATTAATGAAAACGTCACTAAGACAGTTAAATGTGAAAAGTGGGTCAAAATTTTATAAATGATGCCTGACTCTTTCTTTCTCTTGTTTATGACACGTGCAAAATATCACTTTAAATTACTTCCAGTATTTAATTTATTTGTATTCTTTCACAGTGAATATTTTTTACTGAATAGAACATATTTATTCCTTTATAAAAGAAAAGAAAGGTAAACGGAAATATTTTATGTTGTAATTTCTCAAAAAAAAAAAAAAAAAAAAAAAAAAAAAAACTGTTTGAAAATTTTTACTTGATTTACTGGTTTATTACGATTTCTGTATGCAATCAAAACTGGCTACTTTCTAACACAATTTTTAATTTATTTTTTATTCTTAGATCTATCAAATTGGTAGGTGATCATACTAAGAAATACTGTAATCGAATTGTTTTCTCAATTTTTTCTCCAAAGACAAGAGATATATTTTAGAAAAAGCCGTCAAATTTAGCACCTTGAACCATAAAAAAAAGTTCGGTCCTGAGACAACAATAGCTTTTTATAGCTCAATATATAATTCCTTTATCGAAAAATTAAAAATGCAAAACTCTCATGAAATGTCAAAAAACGTCAATAATCATGCCTGCAAGTACCATGCTTGTATGTTTGAAACTGACCCAGAAAATGTGTTTAAAAGTTTCGCGTTGTTATCGTGTAAAAATATATTTTTTAAGAATCTCCTTATGCAATTTTCCAAGTATGATTATATATATATATATATAATATATATATATATATATAACTGGAATTACCATCTAATATTGATATCACTTATTTTAAATCATTAAGAAACTTTATTATATATAATAATTATATATTGCAAGATAAAACATTATATTTACAGCATGTCGGTATACCACAAGGTGGTTGTACATCCAGTTTATTATCAGACTTATACTTATATCACTATGAACGTACTTTTACTAATAATAATCTCCATTTATATCGTTATATTGATGACATAATTTTAATTGCCACTGATCAGTCTAAAATTTCTCAATTTCCAGTTGATTATCCCACTAATTTGGAATTAACGGAAAACCCCTTATCTAACAATACTATTAACTTCTTAGATCTTAAAATTACAATAAAAGACAACAAAACAATAACTGATTTATATGATAAACGTAAAGAATTTAAATTCAAAGTTAATACATTTACAAATTTTAAATCTTGTCTTCATCATTCTGTATATCGAAATATACTACTTAATCATTTATCTATACTCCTATTATAAAGAGGAAAAAATTGTTTATTTGTCGGAGGTAAGCTCTGGAACTACCGAACCGATTCCAAAAGTAATGGTATCAAAATGATGGTGTGAGTCCAACTTAGAACATAGGCTATATCTTATGTCGGTGCCACTACCCCAAAAAGGGTGTAGGAGCAATTAACGTTCTAAAAATGCGATTTTAGCGTTACTGAAGGGCCTAGAAATATGAAATTTTGAGTATTAGTTACTTATAAGATATAAATGATGTCTAAGAACAGTTCTTAAACAATTCGAAATTTAAAAGGGGTGAAAATGCACAAAAAGCGTTCTAAAAAACGTTCTAAATGGTAGTTTCCACACAATCTCAGGAAATACCAAACCGATTTAAAAAATATTGGTTTCTTTATAATGGTGACAACGCTTGCTCCAAGATAGGCTATGTTTTATGTCGGTGTCACTACCCCAAAGGGGGTGCAGGAGCAAAAAACGTTCTAAAAATGCGATTTACGTGTTACTGAAGGGCTTAGAAATATGAAATTTGAAATATTAGGTACTTATTAGATATAAAGGATTTCTAAGAACAGTTCTTAAACGATTCGAAATTTGAAAGGGGTGAAAATGCACAAAAATCGTTCTAAAAAACGTTCTAAATGGTGGTTTCTACGCAATCTCAGGAAATACCAAACCGATTTAAAAAATATTGGTGTCAAAATGATAGTGACAACGTTTGCTCCAAGATAGGCTATGATTTATGTCGGTGCCACTACCCGAAAGGGGGTGCAAGAGCAAAAAACGTTCCAAAAATGCGATTTTTGTGTTACCGAAGGGCCTAGAAATATGAAATTTGAAATATCAGCTACTTATTAGATATAAAGGATTTCTAAGAACAGTTCTTAAACAATTCAAAATTTAAAAGGGGTGAAAATGCACGAAAAGCGTTCTAAAAACGTTCTAATGGTGGTTTCTACACAATCTCAGGAAATACCAAACCGATCTAAAAAATAATGCCGCAAAATGATGATGACAACCTTTGCTCCAACATAGGCGATGTTTTATGTCGGTGCCACTACCCCAAAGGGGGTGCAGGAGAAAAACGTTCTAAATTGTGGCTTTTGCGTTACGGAAGGGCCTAGAATCGCGAAATTCGAAATGATAGTTAGTTATAAGATATCAATGATCTCTAAGGACATTTCCTAAAAAAATCGAAATTTAAAAGGTGGTCAAAATGCGCCAAAAGCGTTGTAAAAAACTTTCTAAATTGCGATTTCTATGCAATCTCAGGAAGTACTGAACCGATTTCAAATATAATGGTGTAAAAATGATGGTGACAGATCTTGCTCCAAGATAGGATATATTTTATTTCTGTTTCCACTACCCAAGAGGAGATGCAGGAGCAAAATGCGCGAAAAGCGTTCTAAAAACGTTCTAAATGCCGATTTGTCGGCAATATCTCAGGAAGAATCAAACTGATTTCAAAAGTAATGGTAAGAAATTGATGCTGACAGCCTCTGCTCTAACATAGACGCTATTTTATGTCGTTATCACTATCACCAAGACGTTGCAGGAGCAAAAAAGCGTTCTAAATTTCGATTTTTGTGATCGGTAGGGGCTAGCAACTTAAAATTAGGCAAGGTACATATTTATTAGATATAAATGATCTTTAAGAACAGTTTTGAAAAAATTAGAAATTTAAAAAGGGGTGAAAATGCGCGAAAAGCGTCCTAAAAACGTTCTAAATTGCGATTTCTACTCAATCTAAGGAAATACCAAAGCTATTTCAAAAGCAATGGTTGCAAATAAATGGTGACAGTCCCTGCTACAACATAGGTTATATTTTATGTTGCTGTCACTACCATCTGAGGGTTGCAAAAGCAAAACATGTTCTAATTTGCGTTTTTTGCACAACTGAGTGGTCTAACACTTTGAAGTATGGCATGGTATTTACTTACAAGATGCAACTGCTTTCTAAGAACAGTCGAAAGAAAATTTCAAATTAAAAAAAATGAAGTGAGTGAAAAGCGTTATAAATTACAATTTTTAAGCGAACTTATAAATCACCAAACCGATTAAAAAAAATAATGATGACAAATTTTGGTGATAGAATCTGCTCAAACATAAGCTATGTTTTTTGTCTGTTCCACTACCACTAGAGGGTTGCAGGAGCTAAAAACTTTCTAAATTGCGATTTCTGTGATACTGAAAAGGCTAGAAACTTTAAATATGACATGGTAGTTACTTATAAAATATAAATGCCCTCAAAGGACTGTCGAAAATAATTTCGAATTAAAAAGGGGTGAAGCAAAGAGGAGGTGCGAAAAGCATTCTAAAAAAGTTCTAAATTACGATTCTATGCAATTTCAGGGAATATAAACCGATTATAAAAGTAATAGTTGCGAATCAATGGTAACAGTCTCTGATCCTACACAGGCTATATTTTATGCCGGTGATTCTACCACCTGGGGTTCACAGGAACAACAAACGTTCTAAAAAAGGGCTTTAAAAGCTTTTTAATTTACTTTTCTGTGGAATATTAGGAAATAACAAACCGATTTAAAAATTAATGTTGCCAAATTAATGGTGACAGTTCCTGTTTCAACATAGCCCTTTATGTTGAGAGAGGTGGTAGGACTTGGAATTTGACATGATGGTTAATTTTAAGATGTAAGAAGATGGTTTCTAAAAAATTCAAATCTTCAAATGAATACTGAAATGAGCGTATTAATTGAGCATAAAAGTTTCAAAATATTTTTTTAAATTATCATTTATTTAAATGAGCGTATTAATTGAGCATAAAAGTTTCAAAATATTTTTTAAATTATCATTTATTTAGCTTTACTTCATTTTATTAATTTAAGTCTCATTTCTGCCTAATGCAGTGTAATAATGATGTTTAATCAAACTGTGTTTTGAATAGTAATTTTTGAATTATTCCTAAAAGTAATAAGTACTCTTTAATAAAAAAAACTTTTAATAAAATAAAATATTACCTATTAATAAAATAAAATATTACCTATTAATAAAATAAAAATTTAGTTAGTTCCTTTTAATAAAAATCAGACATATAAATACCACTTGGCATATTTCAAATATTACGCGAGCAAAGTCGCGGGGTTTGCTAGTATAGAATAAAATGTTTATGTTCTTCTCATCTAATTAACAATAATATTAAAAAACTAATTTATGATGCATTAAATCATGGTTTTCCAAAAACATTCAGATATTCGTTAATATACAATTAGTACTTTCATGATCTATATACTATATATATAAAAAAAATAACACATGCGTAAACAAAATTACAAAAAAATTATAAAATAAAAAAAAATATTTATAAAAATAAAAAAATTTAAAATAAAAATAAACAATTACTATAGGATGGTTGGGTGGGTAGATGTTAGAGTACGGAGGAGGTTGGTGTTGTCTGGATAATACGCAATGGTTAATTTATAAAAAAAAAAAAAAAAAAAATGGGGCTTTTGTATTATAACTACATTTCTAATACGTATTTTATATGGATGTTGATTTGATGTTTTATATGTAATTGGTGATTTTTCCTTTTTTTTTCTTTTTTCTTTTTTTTTTCATATTAAATTTAACTTATTTAATCAAATTCAATATTAACTTATTTTTAATTTTGTCTACTCAGGACAATGTCATATTAATTAATAATAGTATACCAACTTTTTAGTGATTATTATGCATATTGGTTTATTTGATTAACTAATGTTATACTGTATGTATTAAAATTGGGTAAATAGTTTTTATTATTATTATTCCTCTATACTATTTAATATTGTTTTATTTTCAACATTGTATTACATGATTATCGGTTTATATGTTTGATTGGCACAATAATAATTTTTAGCTTTTTTATGACTAATATAAGGATAATTCACACACTATATATGTGATCTTTAGGCTATTTGGAATTTTAGTATCTGACAATCTTATATAAACATCCATTTTTATTGATTTATTTTATAATTTATTTAATTATTTATTTATTTATTTATCTTTTTTTTCTATTCTGTTCATTTTTTTATATGTAAAGCTAAATATTAAGACTATTATATTTTTATAATATGTAATTTATTTTATTTTATAGCATATAGCCTATATTCTATATACCATCAAGTGAAAAAAGTTTTTTAATTTCTCAGTGTAGATTTAATGGTATGGTAATAGAATATATTGTATTAACATTTAATATATTTAAAAAAAAATTCTGAATAATGAAATACAGTATGGTATTGTTTATATTGGGATATATGTAGGAATGCTGTTGATACATTTTAATTCATTAGCATGTAATAGGTTCTACTTACTGTGACATTTGTATAATCATAATAGTTTTTAAATAAAATTATAGATGGCAGCACCATAAATTTTGTATTTTTAAATAGCCTATATTAAAGTCATAATTTTAATTTTTTACACTAGGTGGTAATTAACGCTGAATATTGGCAATGTTGTAAAATTGTTATTATACAATTTAAAATTGTTTTTAGGTATTATAAATAATGTAATTATTTTTTATCTATATTATATTAATTATATTTATCACAATATTTCAACATGTATTAACTGACTCCATAGCTTTTAATTTCTGTGTTAACTTAACTGTTTTATTCACCTTAATCTTATCATGCTTTTTGGATTCCATGTGCGGGAATATATTTTGAAAATCTACTGGTTATTAATAGGGTATGTTTTTGTAAGATTTCTATTGCTATAAATTAAATATTTAATGGGTTGTAGTTTTTTTCCATTTCATGCCATTTGATAATGTTCTGTATTCATCTTGAAACTATTATTTTGATTATATTGGTTGTTTGAGTACAGGGGAAAATTTTTTTCAGCTTATAGCTTTTTTCCCACAGAAAACAACCGATTTGCTCATATCATTGAATTCTGTACTCTTGAAAACGTCATTCAATATATAAGTTTTTAAATTTTTTCGGAATCCATATTCTTCTTTTTTTCTTCCATGTTAATTCTTGTAATTAGGTATACGGTACTTTATTTTACACATACAGTTCTATATTGTTGGTTTATGGCGTGTAGTCAATCATTCACAGTATTGCAGTTTTTGATGATGGTCGGTAATGTGTAATTAATGGTTATATATATAATATATATATATATATATATATATATATAATATTATTTCTGCTGCCAACATCCCTTTTTCTCAACTAATATGTAACGTACAACGATGAATGACATATCATTAGATTGGATATTTTGACCCCAACTGACATTGCATACTGAATTTAACTGACACATAGCCTACGGCGACAAATGAGGTACCATTGGATAGGATATTTTGTTAGCAGACATTACATACTGAATTGTCATTACACTTTTAGGGTAAGTATCATTATCCATATTATTTCTGATGTCAGCATCCCCTTTTCTATGCAATTGAAGAACACACAACCACGAATAGGTTGCTATACGAAAGGTTTTTGAACAGATTTTAGACATTGTCTACAAAAGCTGGTCTACTGGTATACAGGGTGTCCCAGCTAAGATGTTACAAACTTCGAGAGGAGGTAGGGTATACCTAGACGACTCGGAAACACATAGGAATGGCAGGTCCGAAACATCAGAAACGCCTTCCTGATGCTATAGAGAGCATTGAATTAGTATTTCTAGTGGACTACTTTTTTTTTAAATTCCGATTTCTTTATTGGCACCACTTTTTTGAAATGGTAAAATTCGCTCTGTTTTCAACTTGATTAATATGTCATTAAACACGAGAAATTCTATAATTTCAAAATAGCGGTGCCGATCAAGAAATCTCAATTTAAAAAAAAAAGATAGACCACTGGCAACTCTGCCAGGGCCAAAGTTCAGTTTTGTGTGATCCAGCCTTTTCAAAGCCAAGTGTTGCAAGTGGGCTATTTTTTAAAAATTCAGATTTCTTGATTGGCACCAGTTTTTTGAAATAGAAAAATTCGCCTTATTCAACGACATGGTAATTAAAGCGAAAAGGAGAGGAATTTTACCATTTCAGAAAAGTGGTGCCAATCAAGAAATCTGAATTTTAAAAAAGTAGCCCACTAGCAACATTGTCAATGCCCTTACTGGGTCAGGAAGGTGTTTCCGACCCGGAATTCCTACGTGATTCCGAGTCGTCGAGGTGCATCCTAACTCCCCCCCGAAATTTGTAACATCTTAGCTGGGACACCCTGTATATATATTACCCTCTGACTCAACAACGAACATTTATGTACCACAATAATGTAAAACAACGTTTGAGGTAATATAAATGGATATGTAATTCTAAGCAGAAAATGGCAGCGTTGCCATAATTGGAAATTGGATACTCAAGCTTAGCAAGAACTTTATCTTCCTCATATAACGAACAACAACAACAAAAAATACAGGTTTTCCTCGTTTTATGCGAGCTTCAGTTTGTGAAAGTAATTTTTTTTCTGACTCAAGAACGGACATTTATGTTTTATAATAATGTAAAGCAATTTTCGGGTTAATATAAATAAGTATGTAAAACTTAACAGAAAATGACAGCTTTGCAATAATTGGAAATTGAATCCTCAAGCTTGGCGAGAAATTAATCTTCCTCATCTAACGAACAAAAAAGTGTACATATTCCCCCCCCCCCCCTTTATGCGGTTTCAGTTAACACGAGCTTCAGTTTGTGCGGTAATTTGTTTTTTTCAGACTCTGCCTTTATTAATACTGGAAAACTTTTGATTATTGTGCAAAGCACGGAATGGAGTTTCCCTTTTTTTTTGCTAGTTAAACAGTACCGATTTGTTATGAAATGAGAAAAAAAGTCTACAAAAAACAGGAGCTGATTATTTCACTGCAAATTTCGACCAGGATTTCCGAATAGTAGTTTTTGACTTGATTTTGACCTTAATTCTTTATTTAAATACGGCGGCTACTATTATTTAAAAGTAGTGATGAAATTTTACCCCTGAGGTAATCATGTCCCGACAAGAAATGTGACCTGTAGCATGACAATTGGACAAAGGATCAGTTCAGTTCAGAACGACTTTTCAAATTTTACAGCGAAAAGTCATAAGTTATTTGTCTGGACTTTTTTTACCAAAGGATCTGTGACCATGAACAAAAGAAAGGGGAAGTGATAAACATGTCTTAGATTTTTCTAACTAAAAACAGCTAAATGATAAGGAGTTTCCCAGAAATAGTCGCTTTTTATTTTTACTTGTTTTAATTTTTATTTTTTATTGATGCTTTAGTTCTCCTTGGAAAACCAGCAGAACACGCCTATTCCAAGAAAAAAAGAAGTATCAAAATCTAAGCATTTCTTCTAAACCTTCTCGTTGACATTCATTAAGTACAAAATCCAGACAGTTAAAAAAATGACAATTTGTGGGAAATCCCTTATAATTCAGCAGCTTTTAGAGGGCAACTAAAAATTCGCTCACTATCGCCGATATCTTTCTGAATTTTGACTGGCTTTTTTTTTGTGTGAGTTGCCCCATAGACTATCAAAATTAGACTATCAAAGCAGTACATGTTAAATTTGGTAAAATGCCCTGTTTGATACAAACAAAAAAAATGCAACATTTTTTTTGACTTAAAAAAAAAAAAAAAAAAAGTCCTGGTTAATCCATCAGTGGTAAACATTTAAATGAGATACATTAAAAAAAAATCGTGGTCCTTTGGTAAAAGAAGTGATCATGAACAAAAGAAAGGGGGAGTGATAAACATGTCTTGGATTTTCCCCCCGTAAACCTCTCTTTCGACGTAGCTCGACGTAAGACTCCTTACACTAAAGAGGCCGTCCAACGAGCCGCTATCGCAGTTTGTGGTTTGATCGTATTTAAAGACCTCCTTTAGGAAACAACTTAGGAATTCACGCACATTTAATAATTTAGAGGCATGTAAGTTTGAAGCAATAAAATCTTAAATAACAGTACACTGTTTAAAAAAAAAAGGACTAAAATACGGAAATACTACTGGCAATCGAATCGCCAGTACAAGTTCCGTATTTTAACGGATATTTTTCCGGTAAATTAAAGAAAAAATGTTTTGGCATTAACGGGGGAAAATTCCGTTAAAAGACGGAAATAGTACTGTCGTCTCGACTGCCAGTAGTATTTCGTATTTTAGTCAGTTTTTTTTACAGTGTAAGTTTAAAATCAAATTACACAACTTTTTATTAATTAAGCTAATAAAAAGTAAGCCAGAATAATTTCCCCAAAATTTAGAGTAATGGAAAATTACACATAAAATCGACATTTTAAAATTTCTATTAAATTCACTCACAAGTTTATATTAAGTTAATATAAATGAGATACATTTAATTTGGAACCCTTCAAATGAAGCCGTAATATGTACTTTTTAACAAAAACACATCAAAATCACATCGTAGTACATTATTAAATTGTTTATCTATGTAATTGTGCTTTGGATGAATTGAATTTTTTCCATCTGAATATATGTTTCGATTAGTGCGCAATGTCCCGAGGTCAATTAATACACTAATCGAGGTAAAAATGTATTCCTTTTCATAAAATGAAAAATGACTAAACTATTTCCTTTGAAACTTTGCGTATAGATAGATCATAAAAGACTTTATGACACATGCTGCTTATTTCATTTAAACATTATGTTTGATTAAGTTGGAGTAAAAGTAATGCATGATTTTACAATACAGCTTATTTTATAATCATTTTATACACAGAATTTGATCCTAGTAATATGTATCATAGTATATCATTTTAAAGCGCAAATTAAGCATTTTCTTTGCAAATTATTATTTTTATTATTTTATTTTTTTAGGCTATTAATTAACTTCAGAAGCTGAGATGTCAAAACATGGATTTTCGTCAAATTTATTTTTACGAGTTTAAACTTATTCGCAGTGCAGCACAAATCGCGCGGAACATTAACGAAGTTTGGGGCGAAGGGTACGTCAAGGAAACCACAGTTCAGTGTTTGTTTAAAAAATTGTATCAAGGAGATTGCAACCTTTAAGACAAGAGTGGTCGCGGGTGTCCTTCTGTTGTTGATGATGATGAACTGAAGGCAACAGTTGAAGTTGATCCATCCAAAACAACTGCAGACGTTGCGAATGAACTCTACGTCGACTCTTCTATGATAGTATCTTTCGCCACTTATAGCCAATTAGCATGGTAAGAAACTCGATAAGTGGGTGCTGCAAGAGTTGAACGATAGATCACGTCGCACAATTGACCCTCCAAAAGTTACCCACATTGGCCTACGTAACACTACCTCACCCACCGTATTCAAGGACTTCTCGTCAATTGAACACCACTTCTTTAAACACCCAGACAACTACTTGAGAAGAAAAAATTTCGTCAATAAAGATGATGTCGCAAAAACATTCTGAGAGTTTGTCACCTCCAGAAGGCGAGACTTTTATGCCAGTGGAACTAAGCTCGTTTCCCATTGGCAAAAACGTATTAATTGTAATGGCTCTTACTTTGCTTAAATATATTTTGTTTGAAAAAAAGTTATAACGTTTTAAATTTTAATTGAAAATCATGCATTATTTTTGTACCAACCTAATACTACATTTCAAAATTCCACTAAATGAATAGATAATTGATATTTTTCATATAAAATGGTTTGAGATGTAGTTGGTGCTAAACTGAAAAATATATATTAAATGTAATCTATTACAGCACTCAATTAAAAACGATTTTCACCTATGTTTTGTAACCTGATTAGCCCGGATTCGATACCCCGGTGAAATTAAAACGAATTTTCACTTCAAAAACAGCAACAAAAAATGCTATTTATAGTTTTCAAATTTAAATAAATGACATAGGAATGCTAACACACATGATTAATTAATAAACTTTCAAATGCTTCATAGCTTTTAAACTTCGCTGAATTTATCTATTGCCTTTTATCAGCATAATGAATGATACATTTTTTAAAATCGTCTACTTGTGAATTTTATTTATCTGTCTATTGAATGTAATGAAAATGTCATTAAGCCATTTAAAATTGAAATTGGGTCAAAATTTTATAAATGCGAGACTCTTTTCTCTCTCTTGTTTACGACACGCGCAAAGCATCACTTTAAATTATCTTCAATATTTAATTTATTTGTATTCCTTCGCCTTTTACTCTGAATGGAACACAGTTATTTCCTTTATAAAAGGAAAGAAAGCTGATAGTGCAAATATTTTATGTTCAGTGAATTGCAAAACTCGCAATCTTTGCAAGAAAGTTTTCATGACATTAACAGAAGACTTTTAATTTACTACAGGTATAGAAAACTTGAGTAGATTCTTTTGGATAAACAGAAAATTCCCCAAGAGACTTGGGAAGGAAGTAAACATTATTTTCATTTGCATAGAATTTTGCTTAGTCTTTAAAGTGGGATTTAAAGTTAATAGAGAAACTTTCTGTATGCTGATTCTAGCTTGAGAATTTCAAATGTAATGGTAAACCAGAGTTGGATAGGAAAGAGTAGTTACGAAAAATAGTTTTTTAACAGCGTAAGACAAGGTTTAAATTAGAAAATTTTAATGAATATTTTGTTCTTTTTGTTATTTTAGAGTTATAAATGATTGGTTATAGAATTAACTAACTTCTCAAGTTAAAACAGAAATTGCATAACTAAAATATAAATTACCCTTACAGGCTAGTAAATTGCACTTGCCAGTATAGTACCTTTCCGTTATATCGATTATATTTTTGCTTCTGAAAAAAAAAAAAATAATCTACCTTTCTGTACGCTGACTCTAGCTTGAGAATTTCAAACATTATGATAAACCAGAGTTGGATGTGAAATAGTAGTTACGAAAAATAGCTTTCTATCAACGTTAGAGAACGTTTAAATTAAAAACTTTTCATGAATATTTTGTTTGTTTTGTCAGTTTAGATTTATAAATGATTGGTTATAGAATTAACTAACTTTCTCAAGTTAAATTAGACATGCATAGGTGAAATATAAATCACTCTTGCATGCTACACTGAATATTCCCATCACACATTGAGAACACACTTGGAACACTTTGATTCAAAAAAAGTGTTCCAGTTACCTTAATGTGTTCCAAATATGGTCCGCTATAAGGAAAGTGTATCGAATGTGTTCTGTTCAGGATATTTGTTGAACCTAAACTTGGGAACATATTTGAGAATAGATTAAGAATACATTTGGGCGCATTTGTGAAATTATGCGTTCCCAAAAGTGCTTAAAAGGTGCTCTAGAATGTGTGCTGAAAAAAAAAGAATGTTCTCAGAAGCATTCGAAAAATTGTTTAAAAACGTGTGCTTCAAAATGTTCTAAAAAAGGTGACAAAATAAATGTTCTAAAAAGTGTTCTGAAAAGTGTATAAAGATTTTCAGTGTAGTAAAGTACACCTGACAGTACAGCACCTTTTCGTTATATCGCTCTATTTTTTTGTCTCTGAAGGAGAAAGAATTGTCTACCCCTCTGTATGCTGACTTTAGCTTGAGAATTTCAAATGTAATGATAAATCAGAGTTGAATCATGAAAAATAGTTTTCTATCAACGTAAAGAAAGGTTTAAATTAGAAAACTTTAATGAATATTTTGTTGTTTTTTCAGTTTAGAGTTATAAATGATTGGTTATAGAATTAACTAACTTTCAAAATATAAAATAGAAATACGTAGCTTAAAAATAAATCACCCTTGTATGCTAGAAAATTACATTTGACAGTGCAGTATTTTTCGTTATATCGCTCTATTTACTTATCTCTGAAAGAAAAAAGTCTAGCTTTCTGTATACTGATTTCAGCTTGAGAATTTCAAATGTAATGATAAACCCAGAGTTGGATGTGAAAGAGTAGTTACAAAAAATAGTTTTTTATCAGCGTAAGAAAAGGTTTAAATTAGAAAATTTTAATGAATATTTTGTTCCTTTTGGCAGTTTATAGTTATAAATGATTGGTTATAGAATTAACTAACTTTCTCTAGTTAAAATAGAAATGCAAAGCTAAAATATAAACCACCCTTGCTAGTATTTTTTTTGTGAATAGTATCTCTATGTACTACTTATATAGAAAGAATTAAAATAGTCTAATTACCACAAATAGTAAAGTACACCTGACAGTACAGTACCTTTCCGTTATATCGCTCTATTTTTTTTGTCTCTCAAAGAAAAAAAAATGTTCTTTCTTTCTGTATACTGACTTTAGATGAGAATTTCAAATATAATGCAAACCAGAGTTTGATGAGAAAGAGTAGCTACGAAAAGTAGTTTTTTATCAGCATAAGAAAAAGTTTAAATTAGGAAATTTTAATGAATATTTTGTTCTTTTTGCCAGTTTAGAGTTATAAATGATTGGTTGTAGATTTAACTAACATTCTCAAGTTAAAATAGAAATATATAGGTAAAATTTAAATCACCTTTGAATGCGGGTAAAGTACACCTGGCAGCACAGTACCTTTCCGTTGTATCGCTTTATTTTCTTATCACTGAAAGAAAACAATATAAAAACTTTGTTTTTAAAGTCAATTCCTACTTAGGTTATCAAAGAAAAATTTAACATAATCCCTTAAGCTAAATATTAGTTTTTGTTGCATTAAAATATCTCAATTTGTTGATTTCTATAAGCAAGTAGGTTTACAATGGAAGTCTATGGGAATTTGGCGAAATATTAGAGATATCGCCAAGTTGGCGTCACTTTTGGCGACTCATTTTGGCCGCTAAATTTGGCGATATATCGCCACGTTGGCGACAAACTTGGCGGTATTTGGCGACAGAACAGGGTCCCCCCCCTATGGTAACCCCTTATTGAAAATACTTTCATTGATCTTCAATAACCAATGGCTGCCATTTTGTTTCCTATGCAAAACTAAAGTTAATTAATTAATTAATTAATATTTGAAAAAAACTGTATTAACATCAATTGTCATCCAGTACAAGTTAAAAAAAATTTATTTCAACTTGATAGGATGAATAATGAGTATTTCATTAACGATTGAAAATTTGAACAAGATATATAAATATATAAATAAATATACATATAAATAAATATAGGGAGAATGTGAAATAATGGTAGGAATTGAAAAAATGGTCTACCTTCCTTCATTTTGCTAGTATTTTTTTTTTATGAATAGTATCTCTATATACTACTTATATAGAAAGAATTAAAATAATCTAATTCGGTATGACTTATTTTATTAAGTAAATTATAATAAGCGCACAAGAGACGTTCAAATATATGATTCATTAGCAAAACCCGCGGTTTTGCACGCGTGTTTGTTGAAATATGGCATGCGGCATTTGTGTGCCTTTTTACATTAGGGGCAAACTTTATTGCTATAGGTAATTTAAATACTAGTAATTAAGCCACATTTTGAGGAACCTCCATTAGGTGAACGTAAGACATTACTTAATGAAAATTTTTTTAATTGTAACTCATTTACAGCCACCCCCTACTAAAAAACAGACAGAATACAGCCTACTGGGGAACGCTGTAATCAGCTATCTTATAGTGAAATAATTTTTTAAATCGTTTTAGTCTGAGTTTATTTATTGCAAGCAAACGTTACATTTTTGTAGTTTTAGTATGCCTTGATTCAATAAGTATTAAAATATAGTTAGGTAATAAATGGGAAAATATAGGTTTAGTATATTAAACAGCCCTTTTTGTAAGGCGAAAAGCTAAATATCAAGCATTCTATACTTAGTTGGCAATCGTATTGCTTTATTTTTGTCACTTCAATTAACCCGGGAGAACGTGCGCATACCCAGTTCATGAATGGTTTTTACTTTGTCACCAATAAATACAAGTAATAATTGTAAGCTTATTTAGTCGGAGTCAATTGTTACAAATTCTGCGATAAAATAAGTTGAAGATTACTTTTAAAAAATAGTGATAACAGTTGTAAAAACCATACGTTGCATCTAGCACTGACATGACAAAAAATCGATTTTTTTCTCTTTCCACTTTTTCAAAATTTAAATTAAAAAAACATTGTTCATGTGCAGCTACGTCTTTGACGTTATTTGTATGATAACTTTAACCTTTTTAGACAGACAGTTCTAAAGAAAACACAGTAATATAACAGCAATAAAAAAGATATATATATAGATATCCGATTATGAAAAGTTGTTTTTAAAACTTAATTTAACAGTAATTTCTTGCTTTTAAAACATTTAATTAAACAATTCTCAATATCGAGACAAAAATTCTAAATATTTATTCAATTAACTACCAATGCTCAATCCTAAAATTAAAAGTTAATTAACGAAACAAACTGTTTAATTAAATGTAAGCTAAGTCTTGATTAAATCTATAAAAAATAGTATTCTATTTTATTAACTTAGCCTTAAAAAATATTTAAGAAAAAATGTCTTTAAAATTTAAGATAGTGGCTTAAAATGAAACTGTTATGTCATATGGAACAAAACATTTATTTTTCATTGCGGAAGTGGTTTTTCATCGGAAAACTTTCAAAATTCCAAATTTTCAGTGTACTTTTTTCCATACCAAAATATTACTTTGGACGTTTACTGTATTAAAAAGCAACAAATTTTATCAAACGAAAATCCTACTTCATATTAAGTCTTTTCATGTAGTATTTTAAGAGTTCCTTAAGAACGTACGTGACCAGTAGCCCTAATGTAGCATTAAACGTCTGACAATCTTGCTCTGATAATAATTTCTATCATATTGAGTCTATTGATTTTATCTCCTCAAATCCCTCTAAGACCCATCTTCCCTTTGTAATCTTGCCATCACTAGAACTACATTCTTTCACCCCGCACACGAACTTTGTATGAAGAGCAATCGATTTGCAATCGATATCCTCTGTGATTAGCACTCGAATTCTTTTATAGTCAGAGGATAACGAATCTTCGGATGGTTTCTCTCTTCGGAATTCTATCTATTTATTTCTCCCTTTATTTGTGGGCATCCCCAAGATGAAATGATGCGGGAGAGTGTTTCTAGAATTTCTTTCTTCTTTCTTTTTTTTCTTTTTCTTTCTTTTTTTCTTTTTTTTCGCCAAAGGCGTGAATTTTCATAATTTGGTTTGCAACTCATTGGCATGTCGCATGCTGAACATAGTCGGAACCCCCTAAAATTTTGCTTTATAATCAGAGATAATTATATACAAAACATAAAATTTCTTTCTTCCACATTTCTAATAAATAAATAAATAAAATAAAGGAAAATTTAAACTTTTCTGTGAAAAAGATTGTATAATTCAGGTTTTAAAAACTGAAATGGAAGAAGGAAAATTCAAATGCAAATGTTCCAAATTTTAACATGTCAGAATGTGTAAATTTGGTCTTTGATGCCGAAAATCACACATTAGCTGTAGAGAACGAAATTTGTGTTTCAGATTATTTAAAGAAATAGATGATCGACGATCAACATGAGTTGACTGCTTTTTACTAATGAGGGCTATGTCTAAAGGAAATCATTTACTCAAGTCCAAAGTTGGGAAAATAACTGCATGCTTAGAAGCTGCCAAACAAGATTTGCAATCGATATCTGTGTGATTAGCAGTCGATTTCTATAATAGCCAGAGGTAATGAATATAGAGCGAATCTTCGGACGATTTCTTTCTTCGTAATTCAATATATTTATTTCTCCCACTTTTGTAAGCATTTCCTAGATGAAATGATGTCGGAAAGTATTTTTAGAATTTATTTATTTTGTTTTTTATTGATTAGTTTTTGTCTAATGGGAGAGTTTTCATAGTACAGATTGTAACTCATCGGTGGGCCGTTTATTGAAGACAACTGGATCAATTAAAATTTTAATGTATAATCTGAGGTAATTGCAGTTTCTCCTTTTTTGTAGGCATCGCCAACATGCAATGATGTGGGAAAATATTTCTAGAATTTATGGTTTTTTATTTATTTTACTTTGTTTTTGTCTAATAGAGTTTTCACCATCTGGATTGCAAATCATTCTTGGGTCGTTTATTGAAGGCAACTGGATCAATTAAAATTTTAATGTATAATCTGAGGTAATTACAATAAACTCCAACCATACGGATTAATTTGTGCTGGACACAATGTAGATATTCTCATGTAGTATTTTGTAGGTATCTACAAGATATGTAAACGTAAAGATACGAAATTTGTAAGAAGAGAAATCAATTAGCAATTGTCATCATCTATTACATAGTTAACGACAGAGACAAAGCGCGATAGTTTTACTTCTCTTAGTTGTCACGTGTGGAAAATGGACTTTTCCCCCCAAATCGTCATGTGATCAATGTAGGCTCAAAAAGAGCGCCGAAATTGGAGGAATACCGTCGCTTATGTCGTTGTCTGCGCTCTGTGATTATCACTGGAATCCTTATATTTAGTTAGAGCATAACGAATCTTCGGACAGATTCTCTCTCCAGAATTGAATATTTTTATTCCCTTTATTTGTAGAATTTTGTAAGCTCAAATGATGCGGGAGGAGGTTTTTAGAATTTCTTTCTTTTTCTTTTTGTCTAAGGCGTGAGTTTTCAGAGTCTGGATTGCAATTCACTTGTTAATTGGGCGTTGCAGATAGGCAAATAAAATTTTAATATATAATCTGAGGTGATTACAGTGAAACACCAATACAGACTAATGTGTGTTTTAAACTCAAACTGGGAATGTAGAAATCTGAATATGGACTTTGTATGTAGAGAAATAGATGAGCAATCGAAATCCTCTATGGTCGTCTATGGTCGAAATCTTTTAACTATTCTATACGCATCCAAATTGCTTGATAGTCAGGGGATAATGAATTGCATGCATACCCAAGAAAAAGTGATGCAGGAGGGTGTTTATAGAATTTTTTTGATATATTTTTTTTTATTCTTTTTTTTTTTTTTTTTTTTTTTTTGTATATGACAAGAGTTTTCATTATCTAGATTTCAACTCACTAGTGGGCCGACTAAACTTTTATTACTTAATCGTAGGTAATTATTATGAAACTTCACTTGTCCCGACAAATGCGTACTAGACTCAATCCAGATGTGCCAAAATCTGGAAGCAAACTTTATATGAAGAAGAATCGAATAGCAATTGATTTCTAAGTCATTAGTATTCAACTTATTTTATGGTCAAAGGAGGGCGAATCTTCGTACGGTTTCTATCTTCGGAATTCTATCCATTTTTTTATCTCTTCATTTATGGGCATTCCTAAGATGAAATAACGTAGGAGAGGGTTTCTAAAATTTCTTTTTCTTTTTAAATTTTGTCTAATGCGTGAGTGTTAAAAGTCACCATAGCAAATGGCTAGTTGGTCGTATGTTGAAGATACGTAGATGGACTAAAATGTTAATATATAATGTGTGGTAATTATAGCGAAACTCTAAATATCCGGACGAACGTGTCCTGTAAAAATACCAGTTAAGCAGAAATACGAGCGTAAACTTTGCTTGAAAAGGAATCTATTTGCAATCGATATCCTTTCTGAATAATACTCGAATTCTTTTATAGTCCGGGGACTATAAAAAATAAATTGGAGGGGAGTTTGACTTCCAATTTTAATCCGAAACTTCAAATTCAAACCGGAAATTTCGAAAGAAGAATTTTCACATTATGAGATCGCCAAATGCCTCTCATTAAACAAAGCATAAAATACTATTCTTTATTTCTGGTATGGACTCAAAACTTTTCAATAAAAATGGAGGCTAAATTGGTAACCCTGGTCAAGGGATAAGGAATCCTTGACTGCATGATATTTTTCAAGATGAAATGATGCGCAAGCTTGTTTCTAGAACTTTTCCTGTAAATGAAACGAGAATTTTCATAGTCTGGATTATAAACTCATCGGTAGGTCTTTTGTTGAATATATATATATATATATATATATTTCAAACATATATATATGTATTAAAAAGAGAGAACAAACGTTAGAAAGCCAAATATAAGTAAAGTTTAAAACGCATATAGCTATATTGCAACCTCTAAGACTTCATCATCAGTGCTTAAAAATTAAAGGTAAAGTTAAACTTAATGGCTTTAGGGAAGTCTATCGCATATGGAAAAATTCAAACAGCTTTGCAAACGATTTGTCCAGCACGCCCAATTTTTCAAAGATATGGTTGCAGTTTCTTTAATTCGTCCTCTTTCCTTCCGCCCCCCCCTTTTCCCCCCCTCTTTGTTTGAACTCTCCCAAAACATCTGGGCAATTTTGATTGGTCTCCCTGTGCGCGCGTGGGACCGACTCCGTGGTTGGTTGTCAAAAGTGAGTTTCATTTTGCTGTTGACGGTCGAAATGTGAGGTACGCCTCTCTGGCTCTGTTTCCCCCTTCTTTTATCCCACAGTTTTAATTTAATTTAATCTTTAATTTTTAAGCACTGATGATGAAGTCTTAGAGGCTTCAAAATAGCTATATTCGTTTTAAATTTACTTATATTTGTGTTTTGTAACGTTGGTTCTCTTTTTAATATATTGGCACAAAGTACAATCCCTCCTCTTTATATATATATATATATATATATATATATATTCAATATATATATATGTAAAAAATTCATTACATACACTATATGGCCAAAGGTGACCGGTCACTTGCGATTTTAGACGTTATGTTAAAAATCTAAGAAAATACATGAGGAATTAACCTGAAACTGCAGGTGTGTAAACAGTTATAATATAGGTCATTTTCCGACAAGATTGTTTCCCGAAAACCCATAGGGGACCGTCAACAAACTGAACAAAACGAATATCTTTTGGATAACTCTTTCAAAACTAATGTAGCAAAAGCGTTCAAACTCGAGATTATTAATAAGTGGCTTATTTTAATATACTGTATTAATTTTTATGAGGATAGCATGTATAGTCGTAGAGAAATTAAACTTTTTATAAAAACAGTCCCAAATTTCGGCAAGTTTTTTTATTATAATTTGCAGAGTTCTTAATATAAACAAAAGTTCTTTTTCGAAAATATGACAAACAACATTGTACACAATACTCTGCAATCAGGATTAAAAAATAATAAAAATTGGATAAAAAAATGAGCAGGTTTACTAAAAATGTCTTACTGCGCATGCTCAAATGCAATCAAAATATAATGTGCATAATGTATTAGCTAAGTATATAGGGAAACTTTTGTGAATGTCTCAAAATCATTGTTTGGAAATTCTGAAAATTATCGTCGATAGAATAAGCTCGATATCTGTTGTACCCAAAGGGGTTGTATCCAAATATAGTAGTACGTGCAATATTGTGTACGCTATCTTGGCACTAATCAAGAGATATTTGATTTCGAGCTTATTCTATCGACGATAATTTTCAGAATTTTCAAGCAATGATTTTTAGATTTTCACAAAAGTTGGCCCTATAGACTTAGCTAATGCATTACGCATATCATATTTTGATTGCATTCGCGCATGCGCAGTGAAACATTTTTTAGTAAACCTGCTTATTTTTCATCCAATTTTTATTATTTTTTTATTCTGATTGCAGGGTATTGTGTACAATGTTGTTTCTCATATTTTCTGAAAAAGAACTTTTTTTTGTATTAAGAACTCTGAAAATTATAAGCAAAAAAACTTGGCGAAATTAGGGATTATTTTTATAAAAACCTTAATTTCTCTACGAGTGTTCATGCTATCCTCATAAAAATGAACAGAGTATATTACAATAAGCCACATATTAATAATCTCGAATTTGAACGCTTTTGCTACATTAGTTTTTACAGGGTTATCCAAAATGTATTCGTTCTTTTTCAATTTGTTGACGGTTTCCTATGGGGTTTTGAGAAAAAAATCTTCGCGGCAATATATGATATATACTATACTGTTTACACATCTGCAATTTCAGGTTAATTCCACATGTAGATATTTATCAAAACGTCTAAAATCGCATGTGACCGGTCACCTTTCGCCATAAAGTGTGTGTATATATATATATAATGAATTCTTTATGTTTTATCTGAGGTTGTTACATTAAAACTCCAATTATACCTATAATTTATTCAATTCTATGGAAGAAATTCGGATAAGTAGAAAACTCGACGCTATCTTAAATATAGAAAAATCAATTTGCAATATACAGGGGTGGACAAAATAATATGAATACCCATTTGGAAATTTGTTGTACTTCGATTGTCCAATATCACTTCACCACGTTTCGCAACAGTCTGCCACCTAATGACGGCGAAAGGGAGGGTATCAGCCGAACATTTGCCGGTGTGATAGTCGTATTATGTCCGACCTGTCTGAGGTGCAAAGTGGCATGATTATTGGAGCTTGCCTTGCTGGAGAGCTCCTGTTTAGAACACCAAACCTTCTGGGTTTTTCGCGGACCGCTGAGTCCAGAGTTATAACAGCCTACACAAAACCGAGAAAGGTGTCGTCAGCGAAGCAGAACAATGGGCGAAAGTCGAAGTTAACCGACCGGCATACACGAGCGTTGAAGAGGATAGTCGATTGCAAACATAAGACTACACTGCCGAATGTAACCTACGGGACGGATACGGGTTTCTGAAGATGAGTGTTCATTTCGGAGGTTACCTGCGGCAGTGCAGTCTTACGTTTTCGGCAGAATATCCTCTTCAGTGCATGTCTATCCCGGTCGGTCAGCTTCGACTTTCGCTCACTGTTCTACTTTGCAGAGGACACCTTTCCCAGTTTTCTGTAGACTGTTATTACCCGGTGTTCCGGGTAATGACTTGTCCGGATAATACGCAGTGGTCCTTGAAAAAACCACAAGGTTGACTGTTCTAGACACGGACGCTCCAGCGAGGCGAGCACCAATAATCATGAATCTTTGGACGTCGGACAGGTCGGACATAATGGCGCTTTGCTGGGAACATAATTTTCTCATACAACTTTTATACCGGCCAATGTTTGACTGATGCCTTCCCTTTCGCCGCCATTAGGTGGTGTACTGGTGAAACACGTGGCCGAAGCGGTATTGGACGGTGTAATTACGACACCTTTCGAAATGGGTGTTCACATTATTTTGTCCAACCCCTGTATATTCTTTGTGATTAGCATTCAAATTATTTTATAGTTAAGGGATAACAAATCTTCATATGGTTTTTATCTTCATAATGCTTTTTATCGTCAAATGGGTTTTATCTTCAGATTTATCTTCAGTTTTATCTTCTTTATATTTCAGATGGTTTTTATCTTCATCATCTTTATCTTTGAATTCTGCCTATTTATTTTTTCCTTTATTTGTGAGAATACGCCTGATGAAATGATAAGGGAGAATGTGCTTAGATTATTTTTATAATACTTTTTCTTATATGGCTAACCATATAGTTTTCATTCTCTGGATTAGAACTCACAGGAAGGTCTTGTGCTTAAAACCAAGTACATTGACTAAAATTTTATTATATAATCTAAGGTAATTCGACAAAAATTTTTATGTATAATCAGAAGAAATAATATACATAAAACAAAACTTATTTCATCTAATATCAGCAAAAATCACTGTTTTGTAATGTAATACATTTTGGGCATATTAATATATGAAAATAATGAAAAATAAATATTACACGAATTTACTACATAACAGTTTTTCATATGAAGTTTTCACTTTTGTTTTTTAATGTATTTTTATATAGAGTAAAAAATAGCTTTTTGCAAAGAGAACTATCTAGAATAAAACATTCATTAGTTTTAGAATCCTTTCATGCCAAATTAATATCAAGAATATTATTTAATTAGTTGTATAATTGTGAATGTTTCCGATCCATTAATAAACTTACAATAAATTTATTTTCTTTAAATAATAACATGATTTCGTAATATAGTAATCTAAATTTGTGTTGTATAAATACTGCAGTAACATTTGCCTTCTTATTGGTGACGTATGAAAACTTTTCTCACCAATATACGACCTAAAATTGCAGTTCTGAGTATAGATTCAAAATAGACTCGTCATGCATTGCCGATCTAAATTGTAGAATGCCACTATGATATTTCAAATGAATATGAAGGCCTATTTTGTCAGTTTAGTCTTTGATATAAATAAATATTTCAGATTTATGAAATGTCTAAAATATAATTCTATTTAATGATGATTCATTATTGATTTTGTGCGTAGGGGGAGCAAAAATAAACTATTGATTTATATATATAACATCGTGTTTTCATAATTACCCTTTTTTAAATCCAAAATATAATGAAACTTTTTTTGATTTGCAACTGTGATTCTATAATTTGGCATGCGAAATATATGAGTAGTTTAAAATGCTGTTTCATTAGTGATATAAAATATATATATTGATGATGGTGTTCTTTAAATTAAAAACATGCTAACAAATGTGAAAAAATTGCACCATCAATACATTTAATTAAGGCTGTTCTCAAATCCAAAGGGTCAACTTTCTGACATAAATTTAAATTGATTTTTGTTCGGAAGCGCATGAAACTGGAAGGTGTTGTTATTCAGAAACTATGTCATCGAACTGTTTTTTCCATTTTCTTGTAAACGCAATAGATCTTTCAGAAAATACTGTCAAAGTTGGCATTTTGAACTGAGCTTCTGAACGAAAGAAGAAAATCCAGTCAGTAAGGGGAGAAAAATGCCGTGTCACGTGATAAAAATCGCTTATAACTCAATAGGTAATTTATTGATCAAAAAATGGAAAAAACAGTTCCATTCCAAATTGCTTCCACGGCCAGGCTTTCCAATTTTATATCTTTCCGTTAAAAAATGAATTTGTAAATATGTCAAAACGTTTTGCGCTTCTTGAGCAGAGCAGTTAAGAACAGCCTTAAAGTATTAAATAGGGAACGATCGTATAGAGCGACAAATTTATCTTTCAATTTAAGAAAAATAAATAAAAATTCCAATTAACAAAGCATTTTTTAAATTCATGATTCTTTTAACAAAGAATACATGAGTTCTCCTAATAATAATTTTGTATATGTTGCAGAATTTTGCCACTTTTATTGTTCCAAGCCGTCTATTATCTGCAATGCATGTAAAAACTTTGAGGACAGAAAAAAATTGCAAAACTTTTGATAAATTGAAAATGCGACAAGTGAAATGGTAATTTATTGTTGATCATAAAGTAGAAATACTTATGTAAAAGTCAACAGAATGTATCTGTGACCTTTTTATTTAAAAAAATCATAATTATGCAAAAAAACGCTATTTTTGACTGTGTAAAAACTTTAAGGATATCAGTATTCTTTTTATGGAAATGTTATATATAATTACTATTAAAGATCGACCGAAATAGGTTTTTAATGCCGAAACCGAATTTCGGAGTTCTTTCTATTTTCGGTCGAATATCTCCAATATACCAATCTCCAATCTCCAATAACGAATATCTCCAAAAACTATTTTAAAGTAATTAAATTGTATGTAGTAAAGTAATTAATACATACATAAATATATTATTAATTAATTATACGTATTTATTAAATATGCATGATAATTAATTAATTATGCGTATTTATTAAATATACATATTAATTAATTATATGTGTGGCCCAAATTGTCTCTCTGTGCCTTAGATCCAAAACTCTTTTTCCATATAAAATAAAACGTAATTAATTCATCAATGACACAGAAAGATTTTTTAATTATACGAATTTCATTTACTAAAAAAATAGTCCGAAAATAGGAAGATCTCCAAAATTTGGTTTCGGTTTCGGTTTCTGCCTTAAAAACCTGTTTCGGTCGATCCTTAATAATAATTACACATAATATTTCTATAAAAAATAATGGTGTTCTTAAAGTTTTTACACAGTCAAAGATAGTGTTTTTTTTTTTTTTTTTTTTTTTTTTGCATAATTATGATTTTTCCGCAATAAAAAGGACACAGATACATTCTGTTGACTTTTATATTAGTATTTCCACTTTATGATCAACATTAAATTACCATTTCACTTGTCACATTTTCAATTTATTAAAATTTTTGCCGTCCTTAAAGTTTTTACACACACTGTAGTTCTTAAGGTGAGCTGCATATGTATTATAATTTCTTGCTTCCTTTCTCTCTTCGAATATATCACAGATTTCCCGTATTAAATTTTTATAATAATCCCCATTCAAAAAGGTGAATTTTCAGTTTAGCATAACTCATAAAAAAAGTGTAACTTTTTAAGAAGTTTCTTTCTAAACTCTTTAAAAAAGTCTGACTTTTTAAAAATAGTAGGAAGAACCATTTCTTAATGTAAGCAATCTCACTTTATTCAAATACATATATATATTTCAATTTACACTGTCTACTTATCTTCAAAGAGTATAAAAACTAAAGCGTGTTTTAATGTTTTTGGGACTTTATATATTTTATTCCTGTATCGTAGCAGGATTCGTACGAGGTACCGTTATTTTCAAGGCCAAATATCAGTACAATTTTATAGAAAAATAAATCAAATTTAAACGGATGACATTTCACCTTATTTGAGGAGGTTTATATTTTCCATAAGAAAATACTGGTACAGACGAATTTCTTAGTCTGAAAATTCAAGGACCCATACGAACCCTGTCGTAATTAACCCTGTCGACTCTAAACAATTTGTTATCTGAGGGGAATATAATTGTTTCACTTTATTACACATCATACTTTAATGTTTTAATAATAATTTAAGTACAGCATCTAGAATAAATAGCTTGGAAACCTGCTATCCAAACCGTTCTAAAAATTTGAATTCCTTAAATCTGCAACGATGCTGAAATCCAAAGAGCCAATCACAGTGACACATGCGGGATATTTTTAAATTTCAATATAATCATTATATTATTAGGTTGATCAAAAGGTTCTGGGAAATTTTTAATCTAATAGTTACCAGAATTTGTATCGTATCTAGGAGTAGTAGTGTTAAATCTATGGGAGTTCAAGAATTTCGGCTCAAAATTGCCTATCGAACAGTATGATTTGCGTGTGTTGATCCGGCATTATTGGAGAAAATGTCTAACGATTCTGAAAGCCGTCGATGAGATTAATGGTGGTGAAGGTGCTGGTACGGCGACAAACTTCGTACTTACAGCAAATCCGGAATCTGGCAGAAAGTCGTGGGCTATGACGGTCTCTACTTTGAAGAATAGTCCTTGTTGCTTTTGTTGTTAATTTGCGCATAACAACGCAATTTTCATACATTTCTCAGAACTTTTTGCTCAACCTAGTATTATATATCCTGTAGATGTCGTTTCGATCGACTCTTTGGACTTCAGCATCGTTGGAAATTAAGGGATTCAATATTTTAGTCCTTTTTCAACTATTACTGGGATGGCCGATTTCCACACTATTTATTCTAGATGCTATAATTTAAGTGTTACTTGGCGCATTTCTGTAGATGACATCCAGAGGTAGCTCCATGCTACTTCTTGCCTGATGCTGCACCGGCTGATCACAATTTTAATTTCGAAAGTTTAAGATAATTTTTGTTTAATTTGCCATTTAAATATAACCAGTTTTTTACAGTAAAGTTAGACTTTAAGTAACATTTTACTTGAAAAATTTTAATTTGAACGATTTGTGGATTAAATTTAGAAAAGTAAATTATGCGATTAGTATATAATAGTTTATCGATTTCCATATCCATAAATTATTAGTTTCATATCTATAAATTATTTGGTTAAACTTTAGCGAATAGTTTAAGGATATCAAACATAAAAAATTAACTTCGCTGCTGAACTTCAAACAAGATTTAGAGTGAAAAATCATGAAAATGTACATCTTCATACTCACAAATTTTAGAACATTTTAAGGGTCTTTTTCGGCCTTTTTCCTGTTCACTTCACTGATGATACAGTCAAATCTGGTTAGATTAATCTTCCAAACATGATAAAATATAGAAATAAAACTGTATTTTCTGATACTGAGAAGTTTATTTCCTATCCTTAAAGTCTAAAAGAAATTAGAACTCATTGCCGAGAACTGAAAGTACAGTTCTAAACAAGATCATCATAAAGGGATTTGATCTTATATTTCTTTAGATTGTCTTTTTCAAGTTCTTTTGTAATTGTCTTTACACTTTTCAAAGAAATAATTAAAAGTAATCAACTCAATATAAAAAAAAATTCTTTTTATATTTCTCTTTTTTTTTTTTTTTAATTTTTAAATGTGGAACAGTATGCGAATAAAGTTACTTAAAAAAAAAAAATTCCATTTATTTGCTATTTAATGTTAGATTTGTACATAATTTAATGAGAGAATTTATTTAGCAATAGGATATAATATAGGATATAATAGCATATGTTGTAAAATACTACATAAATTTGTTTTGAAAAATAAATGTGATATAATTTGTTTTATATCATTACGCGAATTACATAGCATTCATTTTTAAAAAACAAGTAATGTAGCATTGTATAATATAGACAATATTTTCCAGTTATTACATCGTGTTACTAAATGAATTCTCTCACTAAAATATTTACAAATATAGTATTAAATAGCAAATAAAATGAATAATTATAATGATTGAGATGTATATGATATCCTTAAATCCACACATACATGTAATTTTGCTAAATAATCCCTTTTATAAAATAATCTAAATAATGATTTTGGCAATATTGAATGCATGATTAATTTTTTCATTATACTAGTTTAAAAAGTTTTAAATGAAAGTTAAATAATCACGTCCTTATAATATAGACGATATTTACGAGTTATTATATTCTGTTACTAAATGAATTTTCTCACTAAATTATTCATAAATCTAGTATTAAAAAGCAAATAAATTGAATAAACATAAGGATTGAGATGTATATGATATCTTTAAATCCACACATACAAGTACCTTTGCTAAATCATAGGAGAGACCGGGGCACATTTTCCATAGGGGCAAGATTTTCAACTCGCTTTAGTTTTTAAATGAGCCACTAAGTGACACTAGCGAGTGAACTGGCTGAAGTGGCACCATCTTACACACCATCTACAAAAGTTATAGTTCAGTAGCTGTTGTAATTTCGTCAGGAGAGCTGTTTTTTTTTTCATTTTTTCAACGGCGAGTAAAATTTCAGGTCTTTAATTAAAACGTAAAATATACGTACTAGCGTTAAACTTACTGTTTTGACATTGCATGCACTTAAGGGGACAAGGGACCTTAAAATAATTTTTATTTTTTTAATTTTGTAAATTTCACCTTAAATATTATTCAAGGGTACATTATATGCATTATGCCATGCATTTATCACAAAAAAAAATTTAAAAAAATTTTTATTTTTGAGAAAAAAAAATGGAATTTTTGAAAAAAATATTTTGAAAAATTTTGAAATTTTTTCGAAAAAATTTCAAAATTTCAAAATTTTTTAATTTTTTCTTAATTTTTTGTAAATTTTAGCTTAAATATTATTCAAAGGTACATTATATGCATTATGGCATGCATTTATCACAAAAAAAATTAAAAAAAAATTATTTTTGAGAAAAAAATGGAGTTTTACACGTCGTTTTAGAAATCTTCGAAATGACCCCGTCGCATCCCATATCAATGAAAATCCCCAATATTTTTTATAAAAGTTTGTTTTATATATATAAATAAAATAGAGCATCAAATTTTATATATTTGAATTTAAAAGTTAAAAAAAAATTGAAAAACTGAAATTTTTTGAAATTTTTTCGAAAAAATTTCAAAATTTTTAAATTTTTTTTAAACCTTTAAATTCAAATATTTAAAATTCGATGCTCTATTTTATTTATATATATAAAACAAACTTTTATAAAAAATATTGGGGATTTTCATTGATATGGAAGACGCAGGGGGCATTTCGCAGATTTCTAAGACGACGCTTAAAATTCCCTTTTTTCTCAAAAATAATTTTTTTTTAATTTTTTTTATATGATAAATGCATGCCATAATGCATACAATGTACCCTTGAATAATATTTAGGTGAAATTTACAAAAAATAAAAAAAAAATATTTTTAAGGATTTTAAGGTCCCTTGTCCCCTTAAAAGGGGTTTCTTTCTTCAGGTAACTATGCGTTTGTTTCACAAATAACTTACACCGCTATTCGTCCAGGCAGTGTAAAAGTTCAAATATGGCGATGGGGCAGGTTTTCCAACAACATACGGGGCATGTTTTCCAACATGTTACTCGTTGGAAAATGCCCCCCCCCCCCCCCCCCTAAATCAGCTCTTATTGTATCAAAAATGTATTTATTGTGTAGTAAAATCGGCCAAATAACCATATATAATACGAGCCCGTTTTATCATTTAGTCATTTCAGTAAAACTATCAATATAAAAAACAAGGTACACTGTAAAAAAAACCACTGTAAATTTGCCAGAACAAACTCGATCACAGTGAATGTGCTGTATCTTTCTTTGGTTTCCTGACTATATAAACATGAAAAATACAGTAGTTGCGTAAAATTGCAGCACATTGTGCTGTTACGCAACTACTGTATTTTTCATGTTTATATAGTCAGAAAACCAAAGAAAGATACAGCACATTCACTTTGATCGAGTTTGCGCGCGAGATGAACAGTACTTTGTACTGTAAAAATGTCGTTTTTTTACAGTGTAAACTAAAAAAAATCATAAAATGTCATTTTTTTCTAAAATGGATTCATTTAATGAATCCATTTTATGTTAATTATGCCTTTATAGTCATAATCTACAACACTGAGATCGCAGTGTGTATGGACCCCTCAAAAAACAAATTAACCGTGCTTAGAGCTGCTCCACTGGCTTTAATACACAGTTAATATTATGGCGAGTTTTAAACGTTCGAGAAATTTTCCAGTGAATCCTGAAATATTTACAGACTCTCCTTTTACGCCATCCTATTTTTCTTACAGGTCAGCTCCTGCCGCACCAAATCTTGAAAGCACCAATAATCCTGAAAAGATTTCAAACTTTCCTCAATGATCGATTGTCCTCCACTCCCCCCCCCCCCCCAAAAAAAAATAAATAAAATAAAATAAAATAAATAAAAATAAAAATAAAAATAAAATAAATAAATAAATAAAATAAAATCTCCGAAAGCATCAAATCCTTCTACACCAACGCAGGCTAGCACTTCCAAAGAAGCTGTTCCTTAAGTTCTACTCAAACTTTCCCTATTGCTTATGAAAACGGCATTCCTTCTACATCCAAACAAACTTCGCCTACACCAGAAGAAGTTAGGACTTTTCCGAAGGCTGCACTAAGGAGGAAAACACGGCATGGAAAGAAAAATAGGAAATATTGTACTGACTGATGCTCCTGTTAAAAATCAACTGAAAAGGAAAAAAAAAGATTCATCTGAAAAAAGGAAAATTGCAAAAGGAATCAGATGAAAGGGGCGAGAAAAAACAAAATCCAATCCCGGCCAGGGAGCTGTTTGGACCTTCGTCTTGAAATGTGAAATGGATTAAAACTGTTTTTTATGTTACTGTGCATTTAGTTCGCAATAAAAAATACTTATTAATTAACAAGCAAGATTTATTACCCGTGTTTTATCATTTAAAGAATAGTTGGAAAACTTGTCCCTGACTATTCCTAGTTGGCTGAAAAACTTGCCCCGCTTTCGGGGCACATTTTCCAACGTAACATCATTATACTTAACCATTTTTTGTGAAAAAGTATATTTAGTTTTCTGAATAATAACTGTGCCAGTTTGTACCGAAAGGTATAGGGAATACAATGATATCATGTAGATATCAAAATAGATAAAAATAAAAAAATAAAAAAATAAAATTATAAAAAGTTGGAAAACTTACCCCGTCTCCCCTACATTTTATAAAATAACATAAATATTGATTTTGATGATATTGAATGCATAATTAATTTTTCATTATACTAATTTAAAAAGTTTTAAAGGAAAATTGCATGTTAATGCCTCTTTTGCGTATTTACACACTTTACACACCTATAATCTAGGTATGAAATATATTTATTGATAGAATTTTATTTTACATACATATTATATATTTAACATATCATTGTTTTTTTTTTTTTTTTTCATTAATTTGATTTGAAAAATGAATAGAGCAATTTATTCCATAATTAAAAAATCCTTTAAAGACTAACTGAATTTTATATGTCACAGTGCTTTATTAATTAGATTGCAATTTCTAACTTCCCAAGAACCCAACACACAAGAATTTACTATATTCTTCGGAATTCGGAGTATTTATCTTCTTCCTTGTTTACTACTATCTTCAGAAGACGGCTCTCATGAAAAAGCATCCAGGGGAAGGGGAAGTTTGGTGACTTGTGGTCTTTTTCAGCATCTGTGATTTTGTCGCGGGGTGTTCTGTCATCGTATCGACTACTGACTACATTCGTCGTAAACAGATGGAGCGGCTGTTCCCGTGCTAATTGCAGAAAGCGTCGTTTGCTATAACATTCGTTAAATGAAGGCGCTGCCTAAAATGGCAAATTCTTGGAATAAGATGCTATTTTTAGTGTGGAAAAACGCAGTATTGAATTTTAACAGTAAGTAAGAATAAACAAGAGAGAACTATTGTTGTGAAATTATTCATTTGTCCTAGATTCAATAAGGAAATACCGAGGTTCAGATTTTAGAAAAAGAAATTATAAAATTATAATTTGATATTAAGAATAATTTATGCATGGTATCTGAAAATTTAAAATTATTCAAATTCCGTGATTTTGGGATTTTTTTCTCTGTATTACGATGTAGATTTTTGTAAAAACGGTACCTTTATTTCATAAAATACAATATTAAAATTTTCTCATAAGAATATATAATGGAGTGAAAAAACTGTCATAATAAACATATTTGTTGTGGAATACGTTACTAAGTTCAATAAAGAAGTTCAAACGCTAAAATGTTTAGATGAAATTGTCCAATTCAACTTTAAGAATCGTTATAACAAATGTTGGGACTTTTTTTCTGCATTACGATGCAGAATATTTTAAGACTGTATCTTTGGTATAGGAAGTCCGTTATTGAATTTCCCTGCCCGCCAGGAGTAAACAGTGCAGAAACTGCTCTGAAATAAGTCACAAGATTCATTTAAGAATTACAGAATTTAAGATTTTTAGATGAAAATACTTTTAATTCTATGTTGAAAACAATTGTATTTGTCAGTTAGTGGCTACGTGGGTCAGTACGTGGAGGACTTTTATCGTACGTCATGCTATAGAACAACGCAGTCTTGGATAATTCCTCATTTTGGAAATTTTTTAGATGTGCGAATCATTCATAGACCATTTTCCTTTATTTTCTTCTGAGATTTTTATTCCGAAAGCAGAAATTTCTATCTGCTTGAGAAAAAATATGTTTATTAATAAATTTAAAACATTTCTTCTGTTCAGTGACAGTTTTTTCCACCCATTTTATGGTCTTAGATATTAAAAAATAGCATAAAAACTAAGATCCAGAGGTTCATTTATTCCATTATAAATATTTATTCAAAATGGATGAATAATAAATGTAAACTATAAATACAAATTGCATAAACTAACATAGAGCAGAAAATCTAAAATAACGTCCAAACTCGCAAACTTCACTCTTTTGTATGTGTTCCTCCGATTTTAAAGTTTCACGTGGCTATTTATCTATGTCCTGTCTAAATTTATTACTGCATGAGGTGTCTAATTCCATGCGGTCTTTTATATTTTTAGTGATATTTATTTTTATCTTTTATATTACTTTAGGGGCGAAGAATGATGTTAAGTATGAATAGAAAAGCTTAAAGAAATGTTTATTTCGAATGTGTTGTTTTGTTTAAAAAGAATCTCATCAGATTTTTCTCATCAGTGACACAATTTGCTAAAGATAGGAAAACTGGAAAAAACACGTTTCTTATTGTGAAAACTTTCATGTGAAAAGTACAAGAAAATCTTTACAGATTTTGAAAGAATTAAAACATCGTAAGTGTTAATCTTCTCAGGTTTCGTAAAGTTCCATCAAAAATAATATTTAATAGAATTTTTTCCAGAAAAATATTATAAATTTCCAGATTAGGTAAAGTGGTAACAAATTCTTCGGTTTAAGTGTTAAATAGAAATTTTCTAATCTTAAATAATGGTGCCATACGCCTTGAAAATAAAATCCCAAGTACTGTATGCACGTTGTACATTCTAAAAAAAAAAAAATGCCAGATTTCCGGTAGGAATCGGAAAAATAGTTGCCCTTATCGTACCGGAATAATTTACAACCCAGCTCGGAATAAAATCCGTAAAATACCGTTTTTACTGACTATTTCCTTATTTTTACGGATTTTATTCCGAGCTGGGTCGGAAATTATTCCGGTACGATAAGGGCAATCCGACCAATTTTCCTGTAGGAATCGGATAAATAGCTGCTCTTATCGTATGGGAAAAATTTCCGACCCAGCTCGGAATAAAATCCGAAAAAAAATGGAAATAGTCAATAAAACGGTATTTTACGGATTTTATTCCAAGCTGCACCAGAAAATTTTCCGGTACGATAAGGGCAACTATTTTTCCGATTCTTACCGGAAAACTGGTCGTATTTTTTGTACAGTGTAGTTAATTTTAATAAATTTTGAAATGTTAAGAGTCATTCAACAATGCTGATTCAAGTGGATTTTGAACATAAAAGTATGCATTAAAATAACTTATAATCATGGAAACTAAATGGTAAAAATTGTTAAAATGGATAAAAAAATATACTTAAAATGCATATTAATACATTTATTCAGTTCGACATATGGAATATGGAATACTAAAATACTAACATTTGGAAAGAGATGCTTTGCAGAATTAGAAATAACAGTAGAAGTTAATTCACGCTCACAAATATCCATTTTCATTTTATTTTATGTTTGCATTTTTTTTTTTATTGTACATGATGTCTCGCGATTTTACTAATCAATTTCTTCTTCTTCTTCTTCTTCTTTTTTTTTTTTTTATTCGAAAATATTTGTATCAACAAAGATCTTGAAAATGTTGCCGTTTGAGCGATGAAACATATGTCAATCTGAATAGGGGTATATGCTCTTTAAGCATATTTTCATCTTTTTTAGCAAATTTTAGTTTAGTTTGGAGTTTTAAACATTCATCCTCACAATATATCACATCGTACACACAATACTGTATACTGTATCACAATAATGTATATCATCACAAAGATTTCTATGAGAATCTAAGGTAAGTGCTTTTTTACCTGTGGTCCGCAAACCCTAAGGCGCCCGTAGCGTGATCTTATGGAATCCGTGAAAGCTTTACGTTCATTTTAATTATTTTCACTTGCTTAAAATATGAGACGCATTTTCTGAATATAATACACTCCCCCCGCTCCACACGCATACACAAAATTCAACTAGATTAAAACATGCAAAAAAAATTCAGTTTTTTATTATTGTTGTTATTATTGTTGCTCTTCTAATATTTTTTTTTATGCAAAAGAAAAGCATCTACCTTATTCTTAATGAATTTATAAAATATACGATTTCATTTAACTCGAGTTTATAAAAAATACAATTTCATTTAACTCGAATTTATAAAATATACAATTTCATTTAACTCGAATTTATAAATTGTAAATTTCACATTCTTCAATGCCGATGAAACTATATACATAGATAGAACGGAACAGTTCAGAAAACTTTATAGCTTGCCAGAAAAACGTTTTCCGTTGTAGAGCTATAGTAACAGAGAAAATCGCAGATAACTGATTTTCAATTTTCGTCGACAATTGCAGCTTTTAATATTTCTTTCTTTTGTTACTGATATTCCCCAAACTGAATTTTACCTCTTGTTGGAACCCAGAAAAGTACCAAAAAATTTCTAAATATAATTAAATTTTTGTGAAACATTTTACTTTACCTTTGAAAACATTTTGTATTATTTTCGAAATTTGAGAGAAGAAGAAAAAAAATCGCTAGAAAATAAGATCCTGTTATTACTCTATTCCTTCCCAAAACCCTATTTGCAAAGAAATAGAAAGTAAAATAAAATAACTTGAAGTAATGATAATAATACAATGCAAAAAGATACACAGAACTCCTCCCGTTTACGTATGCCCAGATCTCAAAATTGCATACGGGCGCTCTTTTTTGGTCGCGCCCTGTTTTGCTTCATGAGGCCTATTATTTCGCTATTGATCATTTTTTCCCTTTAATCTTTCACAAACTTTCTTTTATGGTTGTGTGTATATAAAAATTTTAAGCTTATTTCTTAAATATTCTTTTGTACTAGTGAGTTATGATTAGGTTTTTGCCATTTATATGCCTTATTAAGAGAAAAATGAAATTGAGGAGACTGAGTGCATTAGTTATTATCAAATTGTTATTAAAAAAAATTTAATGTAAAACAAAATATAAAATACTAGCAGTCGGCCAACAGGTATCGATACTCTACATGCGGACGTATGGAAAGGTGAAGAGTTCTTATCAAGCCCCAGGAGTATTCATGGTTGAGACCATTTAAGGTATTCTTAAAACGAATAATGTTTATCTTTATTCTACTCCATTTACAAACTGATTCGAGTGGAAGTATAAGGATATCCCAATGCAAGTTGACAACACTCCTCATATCCATGAAGCACAATTCCATGGATAAAGCCTTACCAGTAGTTCCGTTACCATCACCCACTCTCCTTATGCTGCACTTCCAGAGACCAAGCAGGCCAATCGATTTAAGACTGCAGCAGAACTTTTCGTGCTCCATCAAGGCTTACTGAAGAGGATTTTTAAATTGGGAAAGTTGATACAATGTATTTGGCAACAGCTAAAAAAAAGATATTTATCGGATACGCTGGGTCAGAGCCTAGCCTTTTTTTATGTTCAATTTGTGAGTCTGTAACTATGCTGTACATATCGCGCGCTTAAGATAGTTTTATATAATAAAATAATTCAAATATCTTCTGAGTATTTATGTATATGATATGACATGAAGAAATATGTAATATCCTAAAAATAGGACGACCGCAATGATAGAGCTGTGTGCATTCGCAACCATAAATCGTTCAAACGGAATTCAGAATAAATAACGTTATTTTGATGCAAATTTCTCTGCTGTATAAATGAGAATGCACGTTTTCTTTGGCGTGTAACAGAAAAAAAAATATTTCCCTTACAACACCGAAGAAAAACAATGCATGTAAATGACGTAGCACATTTAGTGAAATTTTGTTTTGTATGGTTTGAAAATAAAGCCTTTAATTTATAGATAATGAATGTTAATTTTATAAAAGTAAGTGGCCTTTATTTTTATTCACGAAATTTAAATCTACAATCTTACATGAAAATGACGTAATTTTCTCATTTTATATACTTTTTTCTTATTAGTACGGTTCTTAATTTGAAAATGCATTAAATATTTTGTTCCATTGTAAGTGTTCCATATTTAGTAGATTATTTCCCTTAATCTTTTTTCCTGATTTGTTATACCTTTTTAGGATTCCGTACTTAAAAAGTAAAAACGAAACCATTATAAGATCATTTCTGTGTCTGTCTTTCCGTCTGTCACAGCCCTTTTACTCGTAAACTATATGGAACGTAGAAAGTTCAAATTGGGGGAAGTAATGAAGACTCTTGAACCACATATTTACAGATTATTAAGCATTCGAAAGTATATTTAGGAAAAATATAGAGGGACTAATTAAGTTACTCTAAAAAAAAAAAGTATTTTCTTTGTATATCGTGTGGGGTATTGTTTGAAAGCTTTCGTAACGCTGAACTCAAAAAAACATTTCTTTTAATTTTAAGTATTTATATATTCAGGGATATAGTCGAAAATGTAGTGCAAAAATATGTCTCCCTCCCCCCTACCTATTTCCGAATCTACTGAAACTAAAATTATGAAAAATTTATAGGTAGTAGACGTTAAGTTAAACCTTACAGAACAATTTTAGCGATTACCCTGGGTCACATGATTTTTGAGAAAAACGCATTTTTTCGTTACACACAAATCTCGATTTGCAGGCATTCAGCAAAGGTGTTGAGGAGCGCTTGAAGAACCTATCGTAGCAGAAGTATAAAAGCATTGTTGATAGGGATTTTCGAAAAAAAAAACCCGTCGGTAATTAGTCGAGATATTACCCTTTAAAGACACGGACAGTTTGGACATCTATAATGACTGGGGCGACGTGCTCTATGTGCCAACGGGTTTTAAAGCGTAGATAACGACTTTTAATGATATATTTGTGTAATGCAATGCCCGGTAGCAGTATAAAACCAATAAAGGTCAAATTGTTAAAACAGACTAATTTAATTAGAATTAATCACACAATTGCTATGGGATTCGCGACCATTTTGCATAAACTGGATCTCTCAATACGCCTCCCGTGCCTTTAAAAGTTAATTAAAAACCTATCTGGAAAAACGCTGCACGGACCAAGGCGGCGTTACAACTTTGCGACCTCCTTTCGAAGCGTGCTTAGCACAATGCCAAGCTTAAACTCTCAACAATTGTTTTGGTTTATCTACACTTTAAAAAGAAAATATTATTACTACGCTGAATTTAGTTTTTTAAAATGCCAAATGAAGTTTAACATCTTGCGCTCTATGACGTACGCAGCGTACGTCATGCTATTTTGGCCATTTCTGACAATGACATATGGCCGATTTTTTAATTAGACATTCCGAATTCTCACCAGAAAGTTTCAACTCTTATTTTTGCTTTACAAGTTGATTAATTTTCCATAAATAAAGTAAAAGAACATTACCAATTAAATTTTTGTGGCGCGAAATTATAATTTCTAAGAAAAAATCTGCCAGATGCAGCAACAATGGTGGCTAGTGGCATACACCCGCTAACAGCGCCAGAGCGCAGTTGGCTAAATATGAATTACTTTTATTGTCAGTACCGAATTAAGTTCATCATAGGCAGTTTAGGATAATATTAAAAAAAATCTGTTACACAGAATAGCAATATTTGATATTATTTAGGCTTCATATCTCTTTAAACTTTTATTGTATACCCTGCCCATTCATACTTTTCTAGTATATACAGCTATACCCAGCCCTAAGTTGAATAGTTTTGTACAAGTTATTACTCTTTTAGCAACGATTTTTTTTAATAATACAGTTTATAATTCATATATTTATTGTAGACTGTAAAAAAAAAAAAAAAAAAAAAAAAAAAAAAAAAAAAAAAAAAAAAAAATACTGCCAGTTTTCCTGTAGGAATCGGAAAAATAGTTGCCCTTATCGTACCGGAATAATTTCCAACTCAGCTCGGAATAAAATCCGTAAAAATAATGAAATAGTCAGTAAAACGGTATTTTACGGATTTTATTCCGATTTTACAGATTTTATTCCGAGCTGGGTTGGAAATTATTCCGGTACGATAAGGGCAACTGTTTTTCCGATTCCTACCGGAAAACTGGCATTATTTTTTTTACAGTGTAGAGAACCCTCTGAGCGCGAGTAATACTCTCATTTGACCGTTTTTTTTTTTTTAAATTCAAATGTCTGTTATAGTATATGTTTGAACTCCAAATTCCTTTAAAGAAGATACTATGTCTTTTTAATGCACTTATGGCAACTTTTTTTTTAATTTTATGTGCGGAAAATCCTGATTATCTTCTGAGAATGTCGTCAATTTCGGATGCGAAAATATAGCAAGTAGGTCTGAATTTTTATTGAAATACAAAAAAGAAAAAAAAAAAAAACACGTGTTATTAATTATTTTAAAATTCTTGGTCATTTTTAGGTTGTGGCAACAAAATAAAAAGCATTAGAAAAAATATTGTATAAACTGAAGCAGGTAGTTGAAAAGGGGTAACGAGTCGCTTGTGAAATGTTCAAGTAGCCAGTAATTTTTGATGGGTTGTTAAAGGTATATTATATAAAGTTTCGTGTCCAAAGGGTAAAAGATTGTAGATTTGTATAAGGTAAATAAATAGATGCTTGGACTAATATGAAGAACGATTGATTGAATTTCTTTAGCAGGAAAAATTTTAAATGTCAGTAAAACCACAAAAAATACTGTTTGTGTTTTCAGATGTAATTTCCGAAAAACATATTATATTTTGATATATATCTTGCTTATTTGGATAAACACGATTCTATGATTTTTTCAAGATAAATTGTTGTAATATAGGAGAAATAATTTATAATGGAAAAGAACACTAAACATCATTTCAACATCAATAAATGTTATAAATGGTACCATAAATATTTCAATCTGAACAGCGTCTTTGAAGAATGAAAAAATAATGAACGGAAAAATCCCTCCAACATATTAAAATTGCGGGTCTTTGTGCTATATTGCTGTTGTATAAATTACTCCTCATACTTTTCTGAGTTTTTGTAATTCACGAAATTTTTGCCTCAAAAAAGTAAAGCGGGTCAATTTTAGGACTTTTTGTCCAATGGGCTTGTGATCATAGACCTCCCATTAGTAAAAACACATGTTTGGAAAGTACTTATTCCTCATTTATTTCTGATGTTGTACAGTTTTTCATACATAGTTTCAACACAGTGATGTTTCAATTCTCGAACGTAGTTTGCTACAAAAATTGTTTGAGAACCTAATAAGATTTTCCTATACACTGTAAAAGAAATACGGCCAGTTTTCCTGTAGGAATCGGAAAAATAGATGCCCTTATCGTACCGGAAAAATTTCCGACTCAGCTCGGAATAAAATCCGCAAAATCGGAATAAAATCCGCAAAATCGGAATAAAATCCATAAAATACCGTTTTATTGAATATTTCCTTTTTTTTACGGATTTTATTCCGAGCTGGGTCGGAAAAGTTTCCGGTACGATAAGGCAACTATCTTTCCGATTCCTACAGGAAAACTGCTCTGATTTTTTTTACAGTGTATCGAATAATAATCAGAGTATTAATTGATTCTCTCCTTCCAAGTTACTGCTTATGAACTAGTACTCAGTTTCAAATAATATACTGTAAAGTTCGCTATAGTAAAATATAAAAACGCATTACAGTATTTTGCATTAAATACGTAACATGATAAATTTATAACATGTAATACCATACACATACTTTTCTGGTGAGGCTTTGGGCGATTTAAGATTTAAAATAGGAAGGGATTGGTTCCATTCTCAATTTCAGATCTTCACGATTTATAGACTATCTTACTGTTTATGAATCTCAAAGCATATATAATTCGTAGCACCAGGGTTGCACTCCATATACACTATATGGCCAAAGGTGACCGGACACTTGCGATTTTAGACGTTTTGTTAAATATCTAGAAAACTGCATGAGGAATTATTCTGAAACTCCAGAAATGTAAACAGAATAAAACAGGTCATATATTTCCATTAGGATTTTTTCCAAGAACCCCATAGTCGACCGTCAACAAATTGGAAAAGAACAAATATATTTAGGATTACTCTGTCAAAACTAATGTAGCAAAAACGTTCAAACTGTAGGTTATTATTAAGTACCTTATTGGAATAAACTGTGTACATTTTTATGAGGATAGCATGTACACTCGTAGAGAAATTAAGGTTTTTATAAAAACAGTCCCAAGTTTTTTTCTTATAATTTGCAGTGTTCTTAATATAAAAAAAAAGTTCTTTCCAGAAAATTTGACAAATAACATTGTACACAATACCCTGCAATCAGAATTAAAAATAATAAAAATTGTATGAAAAATGAGCACGTTTATTAAATAATGATTCACTACGCATGCCCGAATGTAATCGAAATATAATTTGAATAATGTGTTAGCTAAATGTATAGAGCAACTTTTGTGAAAGTCTCAGAAACATAGTTTGAAAATTCTGAAAATTATTGTCTGTAGAATGAGCTCGAAATCCGTTGTTCCCAAAACGAAGCAAAAAAGATAAGAGGTTGTATCAAATATCTGTTGATTAGGTATAAGATATTGTATACAATATTGCACATATATTTGGATTTGGATACAACCCCTCATCGTTTTTCTTCCTTTTGGGTACAACGGATTTTGAGCTTATTCTATCAATGATAATTTTCAGAATTTTCAAGCTATGTTTTTGAGACTTTTACTAAAGTTGCTCTATACATTTAGCTAACACATTATGCCCATTATATTTTGAATGCGTTCGGGCATGCTCAGCGAAACATTATTTAGTAAACCTGCTCATTTTTCATACAATTTTTACTATATTTTAATTCTGATTGCAGGGTATTGTGTACAATGTTGTTTGCCATATTTTTTGAAAAGAGATTTTTTTTTTTTTTTATATTAAGAACTTTGCAAATTATAAGCAAAAAACTTGGCAAAATTTGAGACTGTTTATATGAAAACCTGAATTTCTCTTCGAGTATACACGCTATCCTCATAAAAATGAACACAAATTATTACAATAAGCCACTTAACCATAATCTGAAGTTTGAACGCTTTTTCTACATTAGTTTTGACAGGGTTATTCAAAAGATATTCGTTCTTCTTCAATTTGTTGACGGTCCCCTATGGCGTTTTGGGAAAAATCTTCGCGAAAATATATGACCTATACTGCTTAGACACGTGGAGTTTCAGAATAATTCCTCTTGTATTTTTCTAGATATTTAATAAAACGTCTAAAATCACAAGTGGCCGTTCACCTTCGGCCATATAGTGTATGTATACTTTTCCTCATTAACAGTCCCCCCCCCCCCTCCAAAAAAAAAATAAAAATTAGTAGATTAATAACCTTGTTGTAAAGAAGTGGTTCTTAAATGCACGGTCGCGTAAAAGTTTCTAAGGAGTGATGTTTTGCTTTTGATTTAAAAAAAAAAAACAAATATTGAAATTGATTGGCAATCGAGCTGAACTTAAAAGATTAAATTATAAGATTTCCATTCAAACCTGAAGAATATTGTTAAAAAGAAATAGCATCACACTTTTCCTCATTAACAATAACCCCCCCCTCCCCCTCCAAAAAAAAAAAATAAATAAAAATTAGTAGATTAATAACCTTGTTGTAAAGAAGTGGTTCTTAAATGCTCGGTCGCGTAAAAGTTTCTAAGGAGTGATGTTTTGCTTTTGATTTAAAAAATCAAATATTGAAATTGATTGGCAATAGAGCTGAACTTAAAAGATTAAATTATAAGATTTCCCTCCAAACCTGAAGAATATTGTTAAAAAGAAATAGCATCACACTTCATATTCATTAATTCTTTTATAATTTTGCAAGAATAAATAATTTTATTAACACTTAATTTAGACATTGTATGCGACGCAGTAAATTGGATGCACGACAGCATGCACGACAGTAAATTGGGCGGTGAGAAAAAGAAATGGAAACATTAGGTTACCGTTAATATTGAGATTCATCATTATTAGTTTTGTATGTTTGCTCCTTGCTGAAGAAAAAAGCGTTCGACAACCGAGTTGTATTGTATTCCACACATAGTTAATTTGTTTGATTTTTGACTTTTTTTTTTAATGGAGAAGTATCCTGACCTTTAACGGTTTTCTGTAGTATTGCTTTTCTATATTCCGGGTGTCCCAAAAATGGCCGACTGATGGATTTTAAAATTCAATAACTTGCAAACGGTGACAGATATTGAAAAAAATCTTGGAGGAATGTTATGTAAGATGTGAGGAGTTTTTATGCTGAAATCCTCAGTTTCAATTACAAATAACATCGATAGATGGCGTTGCAAGCAATAACAGCTAAATCAAGGCTCGATTTTTCGACCTCTCTCTTCTTCCATGCGAAAAAAGGAGATTAAATTGTATTGAATGGATCCCGAAGTAACAAAAATTGGGTCTAGAATGAGCGCCTATTGCTCTCAGTGCCATCTATTGCTTGAAATTCGAACTAAAATCAAGAATCCAGTAAAATATCTCCTGGCATCATACATAACCCTCCTGCAAGAATTTTTTAAATATCTGTCACCGTTTGCAAGTTATTGAATTTTAAAATCCATCAGTCATTTTTGGGACAACCGGTATATGCTTTATAAGGCATTATATAATCTCACCTTTAAAAAAAATATATTGAAGTTTTAAATGAATAAATAGTTTTGAGAACAAATTGTCAATTTGGCAAAAAGAAATAAACTACAAATTCCACTATCATGAAGTTGATGGAGTTGACACACTCCTAAAATTGACTTTTTTGAAAATATGTATTGAATTAACAAAGGAATATTTAACTTTGGGTGAAAATAGAGTAATACGACACTTTCAGATCATATTAGCGGAATTATATTTACGTTCTTTCAAACCTACATACATGTGCACGACAGGGTTGCTAAGAGTCAAGGAATTTGAGTACCAGTTTTACAGAATAGTAACATTTTCTTGATTTAATGACAGAAATTATGCTTTTAAATAAAGCGAATATTGCTATTTTGAGATAGTGTAACTCAATTTTCCTGACTCGTAACAACCCTGGCATGCGTAGATATACCCAGTCCGTGAATCCGTGTAAAAATCTAGTCCAATAAAACGTTTTGCATTTTCCGATATTTTTCCTAGATTCATATATATTTATGTATAATATATAGATATATACAATCCGTGAATCCGTGTAAAAATCTAGTCCAATAAAACATGTTGCATTTTTCGATATTTTCCCTAGATTCATATATATTTATGTATAATATATAGATATATGCAATGTACATATTTATTCATCCAGTATATATTTTAATACACCACTATGTTAGAATAGTAATTTTTTGCTTGATTTAAAGACAGAAATTATGCTTTTAAATGAGACGATGATTATTATTTGGAAATACTGTAAGATAATTTTTCCGACACGTAATACACAATTCATATAAAAATCTAGTCCAATAAAACATAATGCATTTTTCGATATTTTTCCTAGATTCATATATATTTATATATAATATATAGATATATACAATGCACACATGTATTCATTCAGCATATATTTTTCATACAGATACTGCATAATCGATTTATCAATCTTTCTATGTACACATATCTGAATATATATCTAGCCATACATTGTTGTATTTATACTTATAAATCTAACTTATATATTTCTAAAATGATAGAATTTTATAAATGGTTTCGTAGCGAATCGCTTGTTATCAGTAATCTTTAATACAGAAAGTACTTCCATCTTTGCCACGAAGAGGAACTCTATGACTTTTTAAACAATAGGGTCAAGAATAGTCGACATTAAAGTAATCTCCATGATTGATTAGCTAGCCTATTTTACTTTTATCGGCTTTCAATCGTTCTGAATATTTTAGCTCTGTTTTGGAGGAAATGATAAAAAGAAAAAAAGTAAAAGTATTCCTGAATCCTGATGCAAAAATCCCATCTATCATTTTGTGATAGTGGTCCAAGAGCAGAGCTTTTATCTCTCATGAGATTTACATAAACATTACTTCATTTTTTGTAGAATATAGTTAAGTTTCCGCAAAATACTTCACTTTAATGTATATCAAGTGAGGAGGTATGTGTGTGTGTGTATGTGTCCGTGGAGTGTGGGGGGCTGATAGCAAATTCATTATATGTAAAAGAAAAAAAAAGGAATGGAAATATTAAAATATTCGTAACTGATAACATTCACTTTATAGATAATCTGTAATCTCTCTTGAAATTTGAGTCAATACTCCCTTGAAAATATATAGGCTGTTTTTTAAACTAAACGACTATAATAATGTATTTATTCATGTATAATATATTAAGATAAGTTAGATGTACTAAAAATAAAGAAAAATTTAAATATTTCTATTGAATAATTCTATTTAGAAACAATTTAGAAAAATAACATTAGTTTTTCAGTTCCAAATGTTCTAGCAATTTTCGAAAGGCACCGTTTTCTAAATATGTAAAATGGAATATTTTGCATGTATTTTGCGCATTGCCCTTATACATGCTCTTATATCATTGTCCTCATACATGCATTCCAAATTTGAGAAATTTAACAATACTTAAAATTTTGTAAAAATATACCTTTGAAAAAAATATATAAAGTATATAAAATTTTTTTTTTTTTTTTTTTTTTTTACTTTTTTTTGATAAATGCATGCCATAATGCATATAATGTACCCTTGAATAATATTTAAAGTTAAATTTACAAAATATAAAAAATTGATTTTTAAGGTCCCTCGTCCCCTTACTTAATAATGGGGACACAGCGTTATTTCTAAAATTATGATTAATGATGAGACGTACATACCTTTTTTGGATACTGCAACACGCCAAGAAAGTAAATTATGGGTCTTTGAAAATTATCTCGAACCAACAATGGTTAAAAATCAACGAGCAATGAAAGAAGTAATGTATGCCGTGTTCTTCAGAAGTACAGGTCTCTTCAAAGCCATTAAGTTAGATGGACAGAAGACAGTTACAGCTAACTGGTACATCACTATCTTCCTGAAATTCTTTAAGAGGTGAATGTTAGGGGACTCGTGCTTCACCATGATAATGAATCTTCTCATTCAGAAAGGATTACAGTCGAATTTCTTGAATAAAAATTCACCCTATTCTCCTGATCTTGGTGTGTGCGACTTTTGGCTATTTTTAATTTAAAAAAAAAAATACCTGGGTGTCGTTTTCATTCCGAAGATGAGATTGATGAGTCTATAAAAGAGTATTTTTCATCTATTCCAAGAAATGGATGGCTGGAGGCATTTAATCTTTGGAAAATTCGCCTACAAAAGTGTTTTAGTCTTCGAGGGAGCTAATTTGAACGCTCCTAAGGGTTGGTAAGTTTAACTTGTACCATTTAGCCGTATCTCAAAAATTTCAGAGTGACCCTCGTTTTCTAATACTACAAATACACATTCATTGCTTTTGCACAAACAAGATGACACCATGGATGAGAGAAAGAGCCCTTCTTCTGAAATTAATACTATAGGGAACTGGTAATTTAGGTTCTCAAATATTAATCTAAAATTACAAGACCTCTTAAAATATCAATTTAATTATCAATAACCTAAATTTTCCCAATAGCAAATTTAAGGGTTTTGAACAAGTGAATGATCAACAAATCCTCAACTTTTTTCATTGTAAAGGGTTCAAGTTAAATAATTATGAAAATTACTTACTTTCTTGACCATACTATCTTGCAGGCATTTTACAAACTCAGATTAAAATAACATTTATTTTATAATGAAATCATCATCAATGCTGCCCTTTAGTAGTTTTGTTTCAAAGCAAAAAACGTTGGGATAAATAGAAGTAAAGTAAAAATGTAAAAAAATCAAACAGTTTAATTTTTATGTGGAAAAGAATAAAGGTCCGCATTTCTTACTTCAGGTTTGAAGAAGACAAATGTTTAACATTATTTCTACAAACAGGTGTCAAAAGACACCTTTCAGATTTTAACTTAAAATTAGTCTCCAAGTTTAATCATTTCTCCAAAATTAATTTTTTGTCTTTTCTTAGAATAGATGTTAAGGGGGTCCAGGACACATTTTAAAATGATTTTTATTTATTGATTAAAAAATTCTGATTTTTTTTTGTGATGGTTAACCTTATCATTTTTAAACAAAATCACATGATAAAACTTCTCAGAATTTTTTAAAAAAATTTAAATTAAAAATTTATTAAAAAAGTGGGGTAATTTAAAATCATTATAACTTGAAATATTATTTATAGAATTTCAATTTTTTTTTTTAAATAAACAGAAATATATAAGTTTTAATTTTGATTCAGCATTTTTAAAAATATTAATTTATAAAAAAAATAAATAAAAATATTTTACAAAAAAATTTCAAAAAAAGTGGTACAACTTAAAAAAATAAATAAATCATATTTTCAAAAGTAAATATTTTTTTCAAATATGCTAAATCAAAATTAAAGTAAAACAATTGAAAAAGATATGTTCCAAATTTGGACCCTGCATCTTTAATGGTTCTCGAGTTATAAGAATTTAAATATGAGAAATGGTGAAAAAACCTATCATGAAGAAAAACGCATTTTTACAAGAAGTCGTTTCCATGACAGCTATTGCTTGAAAGCTAGGTTTTGAAAACAAACTGAAACGAAAAAATTAATATTTTTTGTTCTAATTCAAATAGAAACATGATTTAAATGTCATTTTAAGCAGGAAAAAACAGAGAATTTTTTTATGAAATAAAATATTCTTTCAAAATTTGAAGATTTGTGTGTCCCGGACCCCCTTAAATTAATTCAGCGATAGCATTTTCCCTCCAGCTCATCCTTAATATAAAAATATGCATATGGTATACCTATTTTTACCATGAGGTGTTTTTTGACAGCTTAAAGATTTCATAATTTCTAATTTCAAAGGATTTCATAATTTCTAATTTTAAACACTTTTACTCATAAATATGAACACCATTTTACAGCCTCATTTCAATTATAATCAGATTAGAGAATCTCGATTTCAGTTGTAACGGAAAATACAAGAGCATCTGTATAACTCTGATATTCCCTTGTTTCCCGCCATGTTCCATTTCAGTGTAGATCATTGCAGTGACTAGTTTTAAAAATTGAATAACGCGTTTTGTTCTCCAATCCTGGTAGAGAGTTCAATACACATGAGTTTTTTTTCATTCGTGTAAAAACTGTGGTATTGAATAAGGAAATAATTTTATTATACTGCTGTCTTTGTGATTACTGTTGTTGTTGTTACAAAGATTGAATTTTTATACATGAGATTGAAAGTTTGTTAAATTAGTAATATTAAAATGTATAATTTTCTAATAAAAATTAAAAACAATGAAGAAGATAATATTTCGTAATTGTCGTCTTTGTTGACGTAAAACATGCTTCATTACATTTATGCATATTTGTATTTTGTAAATTGTTGAATTAATCTAGAATTTGTAACATGCAATAAATTTAAAATTAAATATTAATTAAATAATCTCTAATAAATACGCGTCAATGAATAAATATATTGCTCAAATTATTTATATTTAACTGATAATGTGAAATCGCAATAGTTTTAGCATTTATTTGCTTTGAAACGCAAAAGTGTCAAAAGACACCTTTTGATAGAAATAGGTATACACAAAATCGTGTTAGAAATAGTGTTAATGCACAGGAAGTTTAAACTACAGCGATTCATGACATTCTTTACTGCATTGTTACTGCATCGGTGAAATATTCAGCGGTTGAATCTTGACAATTCCTTTCAACTATGTCGAATTGATAGTTTTTTAGGAATATAACACAAACCCGCTCAGTCTATTGGATTGCGTATTTGCCGCTTACACAGGGTTTTCGAATAACTTTGCACACACTGTGTGGACCGAGAACCAACGCCATGAGTACAGAAAAGTTGTTCAAAGAACCATAAGGAGACAACGCGAGAAAAATCCAAAAGTATAGCGTCACATACTCATTAGCAATTTGTAATATATTACTATTGCACTGGCCGACAGTAAAGTACTTTTTTCAATACTAATGAATAAACTACATTATAATTATGCGAAAATTGACGATAGTTTCAAGCTGTGTCATATTTTAAAGCAAGTGGACCGGCGTCCAGTTGGCGAATCACAGAAAAGCATTAAACATCAATAACTTTTGAACGGGTCGAGCTGGAGACTTTAAATTTGGAACACATATACATCTAACCAAACAGTTGAATACTTTCGTTTATCAGATTGATCACATCTCATTAAGGGGTTCATAATTTGTAAAAAAAAGCAGTCCAAAAATCCAAAAAACTTAGAAAATGTCTACAAAATTGTGGCAACAAAATCGTCTAGTGTATAAAATCTAGGTGTTTTTGGCCACTGAATCGAATAAAATCAACCTCAGATTCGTATGACTAACTGTTCATGGGGTTTCGCTGCCGTTGATCTTTAGATATGAAGGGGGGGGGGGGGTAAACTTAAAAAAAAATAATTTTTTATCAATGTTATTTATGGTTAGTTAGATTTATATTGAATATCGAGTACCACAAAATACGTAGGGGGTTAAAAAATTAAAATACAGTTTTTTTTCACCGAAAGTTGCGTAAAGTAGCACATAATTTTTGCACATTTGTTACTAAAATAGTAAAGGAATAGACACATAAAAAATGTTGCCGCATTAGTGCCGGAAGTATATTAAAAATGTATTTAAAAAAAATTATTAAAAAAGGTAATTCTGTATTTTATAAATTAAGTTAATTATAATTATAAATATATATACCACTGGACTCATTATCCATTTTAGAATGCACGTAAGTAACTGGCATGATAATCAAATATGTGAATTTGTCAGAAAGCGCCGAGTTCGATCCACTCCCTCATCCTATATGAGTCGTTACTCATTTTCGTATTTTTTCAATACCGTTTGAGTCAATAAAATTGTTTCTATGACTCTATAAATACTATTAAAAAAATTAAGATCCAACATGAAATTTTCATTTATTAGCACGTTTTTCTTAAATATGTCTACCGTGCAGCAACTGTTCATTTGCATAACAGACACACGTCTACTCTCCATCTTTCATAAATTATTCCTCTTTCACAAGCAGATGGGGCACATTTTTTTTAATGTTTTTAAGTCTTTTATTTTTTATAATATTTTTTCTCAACCGGTTTGCAATTTCATGAGGTTAAATAAAAATTATTTTCGGTACTTCGAGTGTAACATGACACTTTTTTCTTTGCATTTTTCTAGAAAAATCTATGTTTTAGTGGCACAGTTCCTTGGACACTTTCATTTGGAGCAACAATTCCCGTTCTTCAAAGTCTGTGCAATGATATACGAACAGCCTGTATAAAAGGACATAGAAATGAAGTTCGACGGTTCGATCTTGCGTAGTCCAAACAAACTGACAAAATAATTTTTCTTTTTCAAAACTTGCATTACACAAAATTGATATTTTGGGTTAGTTTCACTTGAAAATTCCATAACTGTGCCAATGTGATAATGGATTTTACAAAGCCACAATTTTACAAAGAGAAATATCGTTTATTTTATTCAGCAAGTTTATTTAAAAAAATTTCTTTTTTTTTTTTGTTTAAATGTTAAATCATGTGAAAAAATTTGACTGTATGTAATACACTTTGTCTAAAAAATTTATTCCTTCAAAATGTTTATTACATATGTTGTTATTCTAAATTTAAATTTCGCTATTACAAAAAATACTCTGTTTAATACATATATTTTCGACAACCTGCGTTATTTATATATATTAAAAATTTTGAAACAATCCTAACTCGAGATCCAATGTGAAGTAGCGTAAGCAGCTTTAAGTTAAAATAAGCAGCTTTTGTCGAAATAAAAATCTGATGATTTGGAAAAAAAAATCGTAAAATATATTTTCAAATCATATGTTGAATCCCCAAAGCCTAATTAAACATAAAAGATGAAGTTTTGAAAAACATTCAATAAAAAAAAAAAAAATTAGAAATATCTCTCTCAAATAATAAAAAAAAAACATTAAACAAGGCAGAAATTTTTAGTACTGTGATTTATTTTACTAGTATAGAAAACCTCTAAGGAAATCAATGCGTAACAATATTCAATACAAATCGAATTTCTTCATACAAAATGCTTTGGTTTTTAAAATCAAAATACACCTTTTTATTTTATACTTAAGCTAGAGGAAACTAGAATTTTCTATGAAGTATGAGGGTACATTCATGTATCTCTACATACACCAGATTTAAAAAGTTTTTATATTTTTTCGTCTTTAAAAGGAGAAAGATGAAGCATTGGAATCTGTTATGCATTTGAACCTTTCTTACTAAAGGAAATAGACTCCCGGGAGAACCAGAAAATAGCACAAAGCGTAAATAAAGTAAATTCTTCCTTAAAAAAATGCAGGCGCTTTAGTTTTAGTGCTCCGATAAAAATATAATGCGATCCCTTAGAAAAAAAAATGGGGGAAGGCACTCTACAATCTTAAAATACGCCTTCAGTTTATGGCTATTTTTTTGTATATAGCCAAGCACAAAAAAACAAGATTTACTTGTAGATTCTATTCTCAGTGGACTCTTCAAATAGGTGATTTTTGGGTGAGCGTCCACGATGGAGAACTTTCAAGCGCTTGCACATTATGGGTGAGGGATTTTTTAAAGTGAAAATGTTGCCCAGGGTGATGGTTTTTGCTAGTAGGATGATACTTTTTCCTTCTTTTAAAAAAACTCCGCAGATGCGTTTTAAACTGTTTTTTTCTTTTTTTAAACACGGAAGGGTGTGTGTGTGAAAGTTTAGAGTTATACATTTTTTCTTATTTGAAAAGTCTGATAATATAAAAAATCTTTCGTTATTTTAAGGGAATTTAATACTTTATAGTTTATGTAAGATGTAACATTAACAACGAGACTGAAAAATATCGCATCAGGCATAGATTAAAAAATGTATTTCGACATTATGAGACTATAGTTACGAAATCTTTATCTTTTGCCATACGAAAAGAAAAAAAAAAGATTTGTGAATAAAGAAATGGATTTACCCTAAAATGGTACGGTTTATTCGGTGAAACTTCCAAAATCACGACACAATTATTAAACTTATACAATTCGCATCGCAAAATGCAGGAAATACTTATATGTTAGCCGGGCGAAGATGATAAATCACCAAACATTGCTTCCCATAATTTGTATTGCATACAGTTAATTTAAAATATAAACGTTTCGCTCATTTCGTTTTAAATGCATAACACTAATTTAATATACATATACAGGGTGCGACAAATATTTTAGAACACACATTACAGGTGAAATACAACCGTGTATATCATACATTTACCGATATGTTTTGTTACATGTAACACAAACAAACATGCCAGAATCTAGACTAATGAGGAAATGAAGAGAAATGATGTCATTGTCTCATTGGCTGAAGTACACTTCGATTTAGAGATTGCCATATTCTTCAAACTCGCCCGATCGGTAAATTAAGGAGTGAACTGAAAGCTACTAGGTTTCATGCGGCAAATGTTTCAAGCAGAAAACGATATTGACAGAGATATGAAACTATCAAAACGCCAGAATTTGTCTTGTGTCGATGAAAACCCTAGGAAGCCGATTAGGACACTCGCTAGAGGTTTATGAGGCTACAATCCGATGCGTGATTTATGAGGACCTTCAACAGAGGTCGTACGTGATCAGGACAGGATTTGTAGCCCAAGAGAGCCAGGGATAACTGCCTGACCAGAGACAAGTGCCTCCTGAACAAGCTGAAACATCAAGAGGAGCCAGGAATGCTTTTATTTCTTTCCTATGAGAAAAACTTTGCGCAGGTGCAGATAGTTAGCCGCAAAAAATCGGTGGTTGTATAAATTGCCAGAAGAGTTTTGAACTATCATACACAGATAATTTCCAGTCTCAATGATGATTCTGGGGGGGGGGGGGGGGGTCGTGAACAGCGAAGACGACCTGATGCCTCAACATTTCTTTCTTCAAGGTGCCAGAGTCAATGCGGTTACTTATACAGAGGTGTTAAAGCTCTAGATTACGTCTGTAACACATGGGAGGTCGTGCGTTTTTTAACAAGAAACTGCACCATCCCATAGAGTCCATACAACCCAATAATGGATAGCCTAAAAATTTCATAGCCATGGCATCCTCAACTTGCCCCTCTCCCAGCTTCCTAGGTATTAACCGTATGGGTCATTACCTATAGGCCGTAGTTGAGAGGGACTCCAATGGTCATCCACACAACAATGTTACGGCTCTCAGTGCAGCCTTTATGTATGCAGTGACAATCGATTCCAACACCCATCTGATTTACATGCAGTCAGTTTTCACAGCTTGTAGACGTGGTTATTGCGAGTGATGGTGGTTTCAATGAATGATGTCATCCAGTGTATATGTGATCACTTGCACAGAACGTTAAAAAAGTACTCCATCTCTAGTGTATGTTCCTGTTTGAAAGCAGGCGTCATTTTGTTCTCAAATACCTGCCGCACCCTGTATTACATACATTTTAAATACATGCCTTTTATGCATTTCGTTTAAAATACAAAATAATAATAAAAAAAGAAAGAAAGAAAGAATAGCATAAACCAAAACAGTTTATTTCAATATAAAAATGTTGTTTCTATAATTTACACCTGCGAAAAGTAAAAGCTGCTATTGGGGGGGGGGGGGGGAGAATTTTGGTAACATTAGCACCCAGATAACATAAAAGTACCAAACGAATTAATACAATAATTGAGTACAAAATAATACAGATATATGAAATTTTATCTGCAAAATATTTTACTATAAGAAAATTGTAACTTCATGCTATATAGGAAACGGTTTACGACGTCTTTGGTTGAAAATGACTACCGTGTAAAAACTGGATTTACGTTTACTTTGTCACTAAAGTAAACGTAACACACTAGGAAAATCTCGATAAATTGGTGTCTTTAAGTTGATAAGTTTTGATTTCTGGAACTTTCTAAATTTTGCAACCAAATTTCGTCAAAAAATCACTCAGTCATCTGGAAATACAAACCAGCCGATTATGCTCATTATTCACAAATTCACACTGTTTTAAACTGAACATCATAATATTGTACATGCTGCATTTTTTATTCTTGCTAATCATTTTCTTATTTGGCTTAGAAATAATTCTGAATTTAAAAAAATAAAATTAAAAATGAGAAAAATATTTCAAGTACTATATTTTGTTTTTACATATTATTTATATACCAAGTGAAAATTTTATTATGCACACCAACTGGTGGCATGCAGATCCACTTTTAGTTAGAATAACAGCATTGACTGGTTTTCCTTCAAGGATCAGGACTGGTTTTCCATATTTCAGATTTGGTACTATCTCGCTACAGTATTATAGGACATATCCAAAAGTTTGGTGGGCAGTGAAAGAGAACATTCAACTTTGGCCGCGCAGTTTCTTTTTTTTTTTTTTCTTTTCTTTTTTTTTTCTTCATTCGATCAAACTCACTTAAATCGCTTTCTTCACTCATAACAGTTTCTTTTTTACATAAAAATCTTAAAAACGTACGCAATATATATATATATGTATATAAACAGGGTGGTTAAAAAGGTCACGTCGAAACAGCACATGTGGATCTGTCAGGTCATGAGAAACAAGAATTACATAGGAACTGGCAGTCGGAAACACGATCGTGACGGCTCAATTGCATCGTGACCGTGACGCAAAGAAAAGATAACAAACAGTGTAAAAAGACCTTTATTTTACAAAAAAAAAAAAACTTATTCGAAGTCAAAATACAAATGAAAAATGTTATAACTCATAACAAGTGCTTAAAATGTACCCCATTAGCCGTGATGAATGCTTCACATCGGCGCTGCATGGAATTGCGAACACGTTCCAATTGGCCAGGAGTCTCCTGGACACATGCCGTTGCTTCAGCGATCCGTACCATGAGGACCATGGCCAATGTCTCGTACATCAGAGACTTAAGATATCCCCCAGAGGTAGAAATACAGGGGAGTTATGTTCGGGGATCGCGGAGCCAAGGTACAAGGCCAATTGGAATGTGTTCGCGATTCCATGCGGCGCCTATGTGAAACATGCATCATGGCTAATGGGACACATTTTGAGCACTTGTTATGAGTTGTAATATTTTTCATTTGTGTTTTGCACTTCGATTAAATTTTTGGTAAAATAAAGGTCTTTTTACGCCGTTTGTTATATTTTATTTGCATCACGGTCACGATCGCGTTTCAGACCCCGGTTTTTATATAATTCTTGCTCCTCATGACCTAACACATCCACATGTGGCGTTTGGACATGAACTTTTGAACCATCCTATATATATATATATATATGTGTGTGTGTGTGTGTGTTTCCTTCAATCACAAATTCATAGTAAAAACATACTCACGTCATTTTATTTACGAAAGTAATATAATTTTTAACAGAGTAAACTCTAATATTTTCGTGAATTAACAGTGCAACAGAAAACCATAACATATATTTTCTTTTGTGTTCCGTATGACAAGAGTCATCCATTTTATAAAAGTTACATAATAGCGAAAGAAGAAAAGTCTTTATTACTGATGGTCTTTTGTTATTATTAATATTTCTTAAAAGCTACATTACTTGTCAACATATAATTTCAAGCTTCATTAGCGTAAGGAAAAACATATTAATCACTTATAACAGTAAAATATATTTTTATTTAAAATTATGAAGTAAAATATTCACTGTGTTAGTTGCCATTATGTTGCATTGTTAGACATAGATATGGATTTTATTTTTTGTTTTTTAAATCATGTGATGTGCCTCTAATATTATATCTTTTATAAAGAAATTGTTCCGTCTGCTAAATTAAACTAATTTAGGGGAAAAAGATAAGATAGTTTTCCTCGTAGCAGAAAATACGAGACTCGAGAAGTAAGTCGCAAATTATTTCCAGAGACTTTTTTTTTGCCCATAACGTCAAAGAAAGATAATTTAGGAAACCATTTGGGAAAAAATATAATTATATAAAATAATAGTACTCTTCTTACGTCAGCCGTAGTTATCAAAATTGAAATGGATGTTCAAATTTTTATTTTCATCATCATTATTCTAAGGTATACGAGTTATATAGTAAGTTTTAATTAGTGAACATTAATATTAAGTAACTTTAAAAAGAATTTAGCTTTAGCAATCATTCCTAATAGTTTTTTTAAACTTTTAGAATAATTTGCCAGTTCGGGTGATTAGCTTTTATACAATGCAAATTAAGATCGATTTTTGTGTGTGTACTCTTTTTAAAGGATGGCTCTTTCTTTTTAAACTGTCAAAATGTTTTTAAAATGTAGTTGCGATATGTGAGCAACATTTCAAATAAAATTAAGTAAGGTAGCCTGGGGTAATTTTCAGACAAAAACAAAACTTTTGCAATTACTCAGGAATCAATGACTATTTCTTTTAACTTTTTCTTCGTAAAATCGTCACATGCCTGGTGATTATTTTGAAACATTTTCAGATAATTAACATTAACAATAAAAAATAAAATTAATAAAATCCTGTCTGAAAATTACCCCTATATTTGGGGTAATTTCCAGACTTCTAAGGTGTATAAAAATAGCAAATAAAACCTTTGTGCAACAATATTAAAAAACAGAAAAACCAACGTTTAAAAATGCACAAATAATACATGAAAAACAGCAAACAGCTGTTTCTAATTTACTAGCGAGATTCTTCTTCAGTGCAAGATAGGGAAAAAGGAACAGCGTGCTAGAAAAAGCAAGGCTGAGCAAAATGATAGCCAGAAACGCGCTGGCTTATATACCCGAAGCGGATAGCGAAAGCGCCAAAAACATCCAAGGAGAGAGAAGCAGTTGAAACGACTGGGTGGACAAGTAGCCACATCTACTGGAGAAGGAGAGAAAAATAAACCAAAAAAGGGGGAAATTAAATTAATGCTTTCCAAATACTTGGAAAATCAGGAGTACTAGATAATCATTGACTAAAGAGTGAGAATGTTTAATGATGTGGTAAGCTTCCCAAAAATCAAGATCAAGGTTTGAAGAACATTTTTGGATAATGATGGCTGAGGAAAAATCGAATTTATGTTGAGAAGACCAAGAATATTGAGCAATAGAAGAACGTTTAAGAACTCCTGATTTTTAACATAACCTTCAAGCTCTATTAAACGAAATCTAAGAGCACGTTCAGTCTGGTGAATTTAAGAAAGGCCACTCTGGCAAGAGATTTTGTAAGTACCCCAGTTATCTAGGCGATAAACGGGGTGTTTGAGATTTTAAAAAATGATTTTATTAACAGGAGAAAAAATAACATTAAAATGAAACCTTCTTAAGATTTTAGCAACTTGCTGACTGATTTTAGGAAAAAGTGGTTACACAACTGAAGTATTAGAGTTGGAATTAGAATGCTTTTCAGAATGAACGGATTTCGTTAATTTCTTATAAATAGAATCAAGTATATTAGAGGAATAACCACGATCAACAGCAATAGCTTTGAGGTAATTGAGTTCAGCACTAAGTAACTGAGGAGTGGAACAAATATTGGTAGCCCGAAAAACAAAAGTATTGAAAGCAGTGAACTTCTGGTTAGGGGGATGAGAAGAATACCTGTGATGTGGGAGACTGACAGAAAAAAGGTTTGCGAAAGACGGTAGTCTCAAAGACATTTTCACGACGAATAGCAAGGACATTCAGGAAAGAAAGACAGTTATTGGTCTCAATTTCAGAGGTATATTGAATGCAGGGATCAATGGAATTCATAATAGAGAGAATATGATTAATATCCGAATTCATTTCAACCAGGACATAAACATCATCAACTATAACGAACATAGAGCGGAAATTTTAAAATTTCACAAAGTTTGGCCTCAAAATAGTACATATAAATATCGCATGAAATTGGACTAAGAGGATTACCAATAGCCAAACGGTCAATCATACGGAAGAAATTACCATTGAAAACAAAAATATTTTACGACAAGCAAGCGCGAGTGAGAAGGATAAGCTGCTCGATTTCAAAATAAGAGAAATGGAATTCACGAAGCCTTTTCTTGAGGCAATCTAAAGCCCCCTCAATCGGAACATTTGTATATAATAATTTAACATAAAAAAACCATCATGTGACCCTGCGGCATAAAATTATGAAGTTTTTTTTAACAAAATCAAAAGAATTCTTAACAGCGAAACAGTTACTGCTCAAAAGTGGGAAAAAAACAGAAACTAAATATTTGGCGAGCTTATAAGAAGCAGTATCGATACTAGAGATAATAGGTCTAAAAGAAATGTCAGGTTTATGGACCTTAGGTAAAACATAAAACCTGGCACAATGCGCAATATGCGGAATAAGTGACTTCTTAAAGTTACCAGGAATAATGGAAGAAGACTTGATGGCAGACTTAATAGAGTTAATTTCACTAGTGGAAGGGGGTCTTTGCGGATATCCACATACGGACCATCATTAATTAATTTATGGGATTTTTCCAAATACATAGATTTTTCGAGAAGAACAATCTGACCACCTTTGTCGGCCTTAGTAAGGCCGACAAAGGTGGTCAGATTGTTCTTTTATTTTCAATGGTAATTTCTTTCGTATGATTTACGGTTTGGCTATGGGTAATCCTCTTAGTCCAATTTTATGTGATATTTATATGCACTATTTTGAGGTCAAACTTTTTGAAATTTTAAAATTTCCGTTCTATGTTCGTTATGTTGATGATGTTTATGTCCTGGTTGAAATGAATTCGGATATTAATCATATTCTCTCTATTATGAGTTCCACTGATCCCTGCATTCAATATACCTCTGAAATTGAGACCAATAACTGTCTTTCTTTCCTGGATGTCCTTGTTATTCGTTGTGAAAAAGGCTTTCAGACTACCGTCTTTCGCAAACCTTTTGCTGTCAGTCTCCCATCTCACAGATATTCTTCTCATCCCCCTAACCAGAAATTCGCTGCTTTAAATACTTTTGTTTTTCGGGCTACCAATATTTGTTCCACTCCTCAGTTACTAAGTGCTGAACTCAATTACCTCAAAGCTATTGCTGTTGATCGTGGTTATTCCTCTAATATAATTGATTCTCTTTATAAGAAATTGACGAAATCCGTCCATTCTGAAAAGCATTCCAATTCCAAGTCTAATACTTCAGTTGCATTACCATTTTTTCCCAAAATCAGTCAGCAAGTTGCTAAAATCTTAAGAAGGTTTGATTTTAATGTTATTTTTTTCTCCTGTTAATAAAATCATTTTTTCAAATCTCAAACACCCCGTTTATTGCCTAGATAACTGGGGTATTTACCAAATCTCTTGCCAGTGTGGCCTTTCTTATATTGGCCAGACTAAACGGGCTCTTAGATTTCGTTTAAAAGAGCATGAAGATTATGTTAAAAATCAGGATCTCAAACGTTCTTCTATTGCTGAACATTCTTGGTCTTCTCAACATAGGTTCGATTTTTCCTTAGCCATCATTATCCAAAAATTTTCTTCTAACCTTGATCTTGATTTTTGGGAAGCTTACCACATCATTAAAAATTCTCACTCTTTAGTCAATGACAAATCTAGTATTCCTGATTTTCCAAGTATTTGGAAAGCATTAATTTAATTTTCCCTTTTTTGGTTTATTTTTCTCACCTTCTCCGGTAGGTGTCGGTACTTGTCCACCCAGTCGTTTCCACTGCTTCTCTCTCATTGTTTGTTTTTGGCGCCTTTGCTACCCGCACCGGGTATATAAGCCATTGTCTATCATTGTCTATCATTGTCTATAGCCCTTCTGTCTATCATTTTGCTCAGCCTTGCTTTTTCTAGCACGCTGTTCCTTTTTTCCTATCTTGCATTGAAGAAGAATCTCGCTAGTAGATTCAAAACAGCTGTTTGCTGCTTTTCATGTATTATTTGTGCATTTTTAAACATTGGTTTTCTGTTTTTTAACCTAAGGGCTAATTCCATGAAAACTTGTCATGTCTGTCACACAGCTGAAAATCGCTATGCTTGTTGACCACCATTATTTTCGAAAAGTTTGCCTCGCGTTATTCAATTGATGAGATATCTCCGATAAATTAAGTCACATTTTCCCGTTCTAAAATACTGGTAGCCAACAAGCATAGCGATTTCCAGCTGAGTGACAGACATGACAAGTTTTCATGGAATTAGCCCAAAGGTGTAATTTCCAGACAGCTATTTGTAAGGCTATTTAATGGTCAGATTTAAACACCATCTACGGTAATTAAGAGACACCATTGTAAAATGTTATGCGACAAAATGGGTATTTATTAGAAAATTCTGAATACTGCATTAAAACACAATTGAACTGTACAGCTGAATTCCAATTCTATTTTCGCGAATAAAAGTAAGTTATATGGTACTTTTTCACACATAGCTACTGAAGCTATATCTGTTTTATATAAATTTATGTAAATCAGTAAAGCAGTTCAGACTTTTTAAACAATTTTGATTTTTGAATAAAAATCAATATTAAATAAGAACACACCGAAACCAATTTTGTTTAAAATAAATAAATAAATAAATATTTTAACAACCTAACCTACTTTTTCGCATTACAATAAAATTTTTACACATTGCTAATTTTGACATGCCTAACCATTTTAGTTTTCTTTTACAGTAAAGGTATCAGTGTACAGCTTTTTAACATTACTTTACAATTCTTTCACATCTTCAATAATTTTAACATGGAAAGGATAAACAGGATTAGTCTTATTATGTCAAAAATAAAAGGACTTAACAACAATTTCAACTTGATCTTTATTTGGCCACCAATATCGATTCTCCCCAGGGCAGTTTAAAAATTTCAACAGATTTTTGTAACAGCCATCTTTGTGGAAAAACTTTTGTACCTGTCCCAGATAGAATATTGGTCATAATACACAGCATATATTATATATTTGATTCTAAAATGATATCTCTGACTTTCTTAATAAATCTCTATCTTTCATCATAAATCTCCCATTTTAACTTAAACTCCACCCAGTATTTTCATTTTAACTTACAGATGGCCTTTTGAAGTTATATTTTAATATACAACCCATTTTGAATCACTGGCAAACAATTTATTTACCATGTAGGATAATTTTGTAACACATATTAGTGTCCTGAAATTACCCCGAAAGCTGTCTGATAATTACCCCGGTGTTTCTTAAAAGCTACACTTTTTTAAAAATCAATTTTTCCCCAGATGGACATCCAAATATCGCTATTTTGTTGTTTACAAAAAGATAACATACCCTAGTATCCAAACACGAAGTAGCATTTTTGCTAGAGTTGCCACACCCGAGAAATTGAAATTTGAAATCAGTGAAGCAAAAAGTTAAACAGTAAATTTTTATGGCATTTAGAAAACCAAATTTCTACAAGACAGAGTAAGCTGTTAATTACTAAGAAAATACTAATTGAAATAGAAAAATAGTTTATTTAACTAAAATGAAAACTGTTTTGACCAGATTCCTACTAGTGTGCGAGTACTACTGCTCTCTGTTAAATACCCCGCATTCCTCTGTTTGAAAATTACCCCAAGCTACCCTATATATTTTAGAAATATTTTGTCAACCAAAAAAAAAAAAAAAAAAAAAGGAAAGAGGCATCCTTTAACTCTCTCGCTGCGTAATTGTTTTATCAAAATAGCTTCAAAAATTGTGTATTTAAGATTTTTTATTCTTTTGTCACCGTTTTTTTAAAACAAAATTTTTTGTCTAATTTAATCGGGAAAATGTTCCGATTAAATAAGGCAAAATTTACAATAAAAAAATAACTGGTGGGAATAATCAAAGAGGGTTAATTAGACGGAAAAATACATCCTTGATGAAATCTTGGGTTCCGCAGCGAGACGGTTAAGAAGAGTGCACATAAGAAAGATACTAAAGTATTAATTTCCTGATGAGATATTTTAAAAATAGGAATGCTTTTCAAGTCCATAAAGTTTACCATCAGCAAGAGAATTTTGAGATCTGACTGACCAACATCATTAATGTTAATACTTTCCTGTGTTTTAAAATTTGAAATTTTTACTCTTGCACATTTTTTGTACAATAAAATCGATTTTTCGAAAAGATCGACTGCGAGGCGAATTGTCGCAGAATCGATTTCCTAAAACTGATTCTGCAAAAATTTGGGGTGTACTTTTCATCGCGGAACAATTCTTCGAGTGCAATTCGTTTTGGTGTCTGTTCGTCGTGGCTTCAATTCGTTGCGCACAGTTAGTCCTGACAATAATTCGTCGTGATATAGATGTACAGAAAATTCTATAGAACGGTCCCATTACCACATTACAGATGCAATAGAAAATTATTGCAAAGGATCTTAGGTAATCTTTTTAATCCTGTTGTTGATTCCAATAATATTTTTTAGATTACACATTAACGTCACTGTTAGGAATGCTTTTCTACATTACAAGAGTTAAATGTATATGAAAATAAAAGAATTGTTAACCTATTAAATACTGACGTTGCGGTTTCGCAACATTATATGTGTGATTTTTTAAAAAAATTTCTGATACCAGTAAAAGAGAAAAGTAAAATTTGTTTTATTTAATTTACACATGTTACTCAAGAAGTACAAGTAAGTGTTTAACAAAAAGTGGCGTGAACTGAGTAAATTCCTCCAAAACATGCTGATCCTTAATGGGTTAAAGAAACATTTAATGTTTACTTCTTTTCCACGTTCTTTTAGAATCAAATTCATAATCAAGGGAAAAAGTATGCTTTATGAAGCAACGAAAATAAATAAGACGTTGTTAACTACGCATTGGCAGGCTCTTATTGGTTTATGCTTTCCAATAATAATGTAAAGGCATCCCCCCGACATACTTAAGTAATGCATTCCGAAAATTTTTACGTAACTTGAATTTTACGTAAGTGGAATTTGTAAGTTACTTAGGTAAAATTTTGTAAGAAATTGCAATATTTATTATATATACATATATATATAGCTCTGTCAAAAGTAAATGATTTATGAAAACCATGAATAAGAGGGTGCAAAAAAACAATAAAAATCAATGTAAATTTATAACTAAAAAACAATAAACAAACCACTCCTTGCTCTTCGGAAAGTGGGAGGAGTGAAAAAAACAGGTACCAAAAATAAAAATTCAATCCTCACAGGTTTCGCAAGATATGGCCAACCCACATACTTCAAAAGTATAAAAATCAGCAAATAGACTTAAACTTTCAAAAACTCAACGAAACAAAACTACTTTTAAAACATTAATGAAACAAAACTGCTTTAAAAACATACACAACCAACCAATTCAAAATCAAAAGAACCAATTTTACATATAAAACGTAAATAAAAATTCTTATATAACTAAATTATTAAGCAATTAAAAACATTGAACATGTGAGAAGGCCATATCCCCACCTTGACCCGTGAAGACTTGAAAAAACTTGCTACCTTTAAAATATCCACATCTCTCCAACAGCTGGAGTTGCAAGTAAGGCCATAATCCAAGTTAGACCAGCGTCATCCAGACTTGTCTTTCCGTTATCTTCATAATCATAGACTTCATTCCATATCACCTCAGTTCCTACTTGAAGTTCATGAACATGTAGCCGTTCTTAAGAAGATTTTAATCCACATCTTTCATATATTCAAGTAGTTCCATCGGCATCCATTACGGTGTTTGGCCGCTTAGCTGTTGCCACTTTAAAAAACTTTTTCAAAATCAAAAGAACCAATTTTAACAAATTAGTTAAAATTGGTTCTTTTGATTTTGAATTGGTTGGTTGTTTATGTTTTTAAAGCAGTTTTGTTTCGTTAATGTTTTTAAAGTAGTTTTGAAAGTTTAAGTCTATTTGCTGATTTTTATACTTTTGGAGTATGTGGGTTGGCCATATCTTGCGAAACCTGTGAGGATTCAATTTCTATTTTTGGTACCTGTTTTTTTCACTCCTCCCACTTTCCGAAGAGCAAGGAGTGGTTTGTTTATTGTTTTTTAGTTATAAATTTTCATTGATTTTTATTGTTGTTTTGCACACTCTTTTTCATGCTTTTCATAAATCATTTACTTTTGATAGAGCTATATTTACTTAGTGCATATAAGAAGCTGCGTTGCGCCTGATGCACTGTGTTGTTTGTTTTACACCTTTTAAAAGCATTATATACTTTGGCAATATGAAAAGCTGCTTTGCGCTTCTTTTGCCGTGTATTCAACTAGTCATTTCATCTGTCATATGTTGAATTGGGTGTATTTTATTATGCAATTAGGTGTAAGTGCCTACAAAAAGTTATGATATAAAATTAAAAAAACAAATTATGGAATTTTGTATAAATTCCTTATTGTAATTATGAAATATATTAAATGAAAGGATAAGCGTTGTAAAACATGATTGGTGAGTCTTGCCGAAGCTGTTGATATACCATCGGGTTATTGTACATTTTGCAAATTTAATAATGTTGTTTATAAAATTACATGATTGATTTATTCTCAGGCTTATGTTGGTGAAACTTCTGGTTCTCTAAATATTCGAATTAACAATCATAGATCAAATGTCAATAATGATGATTTACAATATCCATCTTTTGAAATTTTGCATTTTAAGTTGCATACTTTTGGTAACATTTTGATTGAAATTTTGGCACATGTTGAGAATCAGAATGAACGTTTGAAAATTGAAAATGACTTCATTTTGAAGCATAGGACTTTGTATCCTTATGGCCTAAATACAGTGTTAAATGCTTATAATGTAAAAAGTATCGATAATGTTTATAGTTTTTTAAATTTGTTTAGTAATTTGAAAATAAAAAGAGATGCAAGGGGTTCACACGTGTTATCCAATAAATTAAATTGCTTAGTGCCAGATGAATGGATATGTAATGTTGAAAAAGATTTTATTGTAAATTGCAGTATTAAAAATGTAAAGAAAGCGGTTTTCACTTTTAAGCTTAAAACTTTAAATAAGATTAGAAAAGCTAGTAATTTTTTTAAATTTTCTAATTTGCATTTCAGGGACCTGCTTTGTGACTTTATTAATTTTAGATTAAAGGATTTTTCAGATTCTAAGACTGACAGGGTTTTCTTTACTTTGAATTTTCAACAAAAGTCTTTCGATAATTTTAAAATTAAAGATTTTTTCAGATATTATGACACTTTTTTCCCTCTTAGAGATATTGATATTGCTGTTGCTTATAACTATGACATTCCCCTTAGTAAAAAATTATTCAATTATAGATCTCTTGCTTTTTCTGATGAAATTTCTAAAACATGCAAATGTGATACAGATTTCATAGATTATATTGATGATTTCCATAAACATGTTATTACAGGTAACTTAAATATTATACAGAACAAAAATTTGCATTTTATGATGGGATTAGGTACTAAGTTTAGATTAAATAAAACAATTAGTAGGAAAACAGCTATTCAGATTTTTGAGAGGGATTTGAAAAAATTCATTATGCAATTATGTTACAAATTTAACACCCCCTTTGAAGCATTTTTTGAATGGGAGTGACATATATTAAAATAATTTGATTTTTTTTTTGTTAATAGTGATTTGAACAGTAAGGATTATGTTTATCATAGTCTCAGTAAAGAAGATATAAATTATATTCAATTTTTACATAACAATTTTGTAATAGTACGTGTGGGCAAAGCGGTTTCAAATTATGCAATTATATGAAAGCTTTTTTATATTGACAAAGTTAAAAATGAGTTAAAATAATAGTAAATTTTATAAGGAATATAAATTAAATCACACTGTTATTGTCACCAAATTTAATGCATACACCAAAAAGGCTAGAAAGATGTATTCATATAATTTTGCTATTAATAGTCATCATACTTTTCCATTTTTGCTTTTGATTCCAAAATTTCACAAAACACCTATTAAATTCAGATTCATATGTTGTAACTCAAGTGGCATTGGTAAAAGTTTAAATGTTAAGTTACAGGAGTTTTTGAAGCGCATTTATGGTTTTTTGAAGTTTAAGTATAGAAATACTAGTTATTTTTGCTGTATAGACAATAGTAAGGAGGTTTTAAATAAAATAAATAATAATAAAAAAAAAAAACGCCCATAACGCCCACTAATTTGTGTACCTTTGATTTTGAAAATCCTTTTTCTAATATACCTATAGATTTACTTTATGATACATTAAAAAATATATTTGATGTGTTTTGCGTTGAGGAGGAGCTTGTAATTAAAAGAGATATTTTCTTAAGTTTATGTAATTTCTGTTTTCTTAATAATTTTATTACATTCAATAGCTCGGTTTTTTTACCAGGTATGTGGCATTGGGATGGGTACTAATTTTTCGAGTTCTGCTGCTAATCTGTTTCTTTTTTATTATGAATTTAACTATGTTTTAAACAGTAATAAGAGTTTTGCAGTTTTAAGGTATATCGATGATCTAATAATATTCGATGACAAACTTTTGGTATCGATTAACGATATCTATCCTCCATGTTTAAAATTAAATAAGGATTCTGTTGATAGTTTGCATGTTAATTTTTTGGATTTAGACATTTTAATTAAAGACAATAATATATTAGTTAAGCATTTTGATAAACGGGATTTTTTAAATTTTGATAATCAATGCCACACTGGTTTTCAAATTTAAGTAAAAGGGTTTTTATCAACATTATTTTGGGACAAGTTAATAGATTTTATAGAATTTGTAGTAATAGAGAATTTTTGAGTTCACAGATTTTTAAATTTACTGCTAATCTTTTTTACAATAATTTATATTCATACCAGTTTATTTTTCATTATGTAAATCAGCTTGAAAAAAGTTTTTTAAAGTGGCAACAGCTAAGCGGCGAAACACCGTAATGGATGCCGATGGAACTACTTGAATATATGAAAGGTGTGGATTAAAGTCTTCTTAAGAACGTCTACATGTTGATGAACTTCAAGTAGCAACTGAGGTGATATGGAATGAAGTCTATGATTATGAAGATAATGGAAAGACAAGTCTGGATGACGCTGGTCTAACTTGGATTATGGCCTTGCTTGCAACTCCAGCTGTTGGAGAGATGTGGAGCGTAGTGGATATTTTAAAGGTAGCAAGTTTTTTCAAGTCTTCACGGGTCAAGGTGGGGGTATGGCCTTCTCACATGTTCAATGTTTTTAATTGCATAATAATTTAGTTATATAAGAATTTTTATTTACGTTTTATATGTAAAATTGGTTCTTTTGATTTTGAATTGGTTGGTTGTTTAGGTTTTTAAAGCAGTTTTGTTTCGTTAATGTTTTTAAAGAATTTTGTTTCGTTGAGTTTTTGAAAGTTTAAGTCTATTTGCTGATTTTTATACTTTTGGAGTATGTGGGTTGGCCATATCTTGCGAAACCTGTGAGTATTTAATTTCTATTTTTGGTACCTGTTTTTTTCACTCCTCCCACTTTCCGAAGAGCAAGGAGTGGTTTGTTTATTGTTTTTTAGTTACAAATTTTCATTGATTTTTATTGTTATTTTGCACCCTCTTTTTCATGATTTTCATAAATCATTTACTTTTGATAGAGCTATATTTACTTAGTGCATATAAGAAGCTGCGTTGCGCCTGATGCACTGGGTTGTTTGTTTTAGAGCTTTTAAAAGCATTATATATATATATGCGTGTGTGTCTGTGTGTTTGTGTGTATATTTACATATATATATGTATATTATTTACACCGCATTATTTTTTAAATAAACCATCTTGCGACAGTATTTACTCGTATATAAACTATAAATTATAAAAAAAAAATATATATAAAAAACAAGCTTAAAGAATACTTTTCAGATATCTTGTGGAATACGGGATTTATAAATCTAACATTAATGAATTGATTTATAACAATTTTGAATCAACATCAAACGACTGTAAAAAGAAGAAATAGCTAAAGAGGACTAATTTAACCTATTCTCCATGAATTAATGATGGAAAGACAAATGAATAGCACTCACAAAATAAAATAACCCTTGATAAGCACAAACTATATTTACTATGAATTAAATGACTACCTATGAATAACTAACAATAAAGATTAAGTTGTTTTGTTATAGATTTGATTGTATATACCAAGGAAAATATAACTCTATCTAATATATAAACTATATTACAATTGTAGTTTACACATACATATATATATTATTTATAAAATAAATATCAAAAGTATGCAACTGCGTATCAAACGCACTAATATGTTCCCAAATATAATTTTCGAGATTCATTACGTGACAGAGAATCTACGTAAGTCGCGAAATACGTAAGTCGGTGTCCTGTGTATTCATCTTAAATACTGCTAATAATATTTAATAAAATTATTTATAATTCCATATAATGTTAAAGTGTTAGTATTGGTTCAACTTAATAATAATAATTGCGTATTAATAATTAAAATATATTAGTAAATCATTAAAATGAATAAACATATGACTGCAAAAATGTAAGTGGTGCCCTCGATCTCACTTCTCTACCAAATTTTGGTTTCTTAAAGAAATTTTAGAGAGTGCAGCTGTCTTAAATGAAGTTAAACAAAAGTTATCGAACACAAAACTAATTTTTTTAATTAAAATACATATAAAAGTACAAATAATTGTGCAAAATTGCTTTCAGGTGCATAAATATAATATAAAGATATTAATATTTGTAAATTTTTCCAGAGAGAAACATTCGCCTTTTAAGCAATTAATTTGAAATTTGACTTTCATTTGAAATATTGTATGCAAGGCGAATGTTTCTATCTGGAAAAATTTTCCAAATATTAATATGGGTTCAATCGATGCTGAATTTAATTAAGTTTCGTGTTTGCATCATGTTGGTCCATCTTGTGCTGCGTTTGTAGCCTTGCCAACCTGTAATAGTGAGAAGTTCCAATTTGGGTATCGTTCCATGTGGTTTGGCTGATATACCGTCAGTTCGCTATACTGATGGCCCGGGTTAGAATCCCGGCACGGAATCTTTTTCACTAGGTTGGCCTTTGCCCCTCTTAATCCTTTAATCGTCTGGCCCGGATTTTTCCGTTTCTAGATATCATATTAAAATGGCTGTAGCCAAAAATATTTTAAACAGAATCTTATTTTGAGCCATATATAGAAAGGAGTGATATTAAAGCTATTATAGCATTAAACTGCGATTTAAAAAAAAATAAATATCCTGGGATTTACAAGCGTTCTAATAAAAATACAGCAAAACCCTCGGACCGTGAAAGGGTTAAGCAATTAATTTGAAATTTGATTTTCATTTGAAATATTGTATGCACGGCGATTGTTTCTCTCTGGAAAAATTTCCAAATATTAATATGGGTTCAATCGATGCGGAATTTAATTAAGTGTCCGTGTTTGCCCCAGGTCGGTGGCTCACGGTAAATATTTCATCTTGTGCTGCATTTGTAGCCTTGCACCCTGTAATAGTGAGAAGTTCCAAGCTGGGAATCGTTCCATGTGGTTTAGTCGGTAGAACGTCAGTTCGCTATACTGATGGCCCGGGTTTGAGTCCGGGCATGGAAACTTTTTCACTAGGTTGGCCTTTTCGCCTTTTAAGTAATTAATTTGAAATTTGTTTTTCATTTGAAATATAATATAAAGATATTTAAAATACAAATTAAAAATGTCTTAAAATACATTAGAAAAACCTAGAACTTTTTCAACCATAACAAGGCCGTCGTCAATAGGATTTAAATGTTGTTACTATTTTCTTTGCACTTATTCGGGAATTGTCCAGAAGAAAACATTGTAATTTAAAGGTTGTATGTCAGATGAAATGCCAGATAAAGTTATTCAAATTTTCAACAAAAAGAGCTTTCATATATTACTGTAAAAGCACTTATTTTCGCGAAAATGAGCATATCGGTTATTTCGCGAGCTGAAAATTTCGCGAGTTTTATATGAACAGAACCGAATGTTGAAAAATCCCGAAACTACCTAAATAGAACCTCTTTTGCATAAGCCATTTTAAAAAACTTCCTTTTGTCCTTATACAATGATTGAGAATATTCTTCTACCTTATTACGACAAGCAAAGAGAACTTCTCGGGACAATTCTAGAACAACCTGGTGTACCATTGTTCAATGTTTTTAAGGCACACCATCAAGATCCTCTTTTTCTGGATGAACTAGAGAAGAGGAATATTATTCCAATTTTTGTGCTCGCTTCCTGCACAGGAGAGCTCCACTCTTTGGATGTAAACGCATAGCTGCCAACTTTTACGCTTTTTTCCAACCAATAATTTAGATCATTTCATGAGCAAGGCACTTCTGTCAGTAAAATACTGAAACCAAAGAGCGACACCGGAATTTACAAACAAATTTATTTGAAAATAAGTAAAAGCTTTTCTTCGTGTACTTAATAAAACGCAAATTTTCGAACAAAATTTCTGGTATTAAGGTTTTATTTGGGGATTAAAATTAGGTGGTCCAAAAATGAACCACCGCCCTTGGAATTGTTAACACTAGAACTAACGTGAGCCGGGATTTTGATGGCTACCATATGAATATGTTTCAGTTAAAACCAGAAATTTGATTATGAAATAAGTTTATAGATAAATAAAAGAAAGACTTTAAATATTAAAGTTCAACTGTTTTAAATCAAAATTCTGGTGTGAAATATTTTTATAAAACTTGACTCAAATTTCCGGTAGTTCTAGCCTTAATCAGAAAAATTCGCCTTATTTGATCCTTTGTTTATGATGATTAAATAAGACAAAATTCTCTTTTCAAAAATAGTGATAGGAAAAAAGCGTAAAACTTGGCAGCTATGGTAAACGGCGTAAAAGCCTGTAAACGGCGAGTTCAAGCGTTTACTCAAGAATGAGTTTATTGAGTGGTATTTATTCTAATGAGCTTAAATTGCTAGAGAAAAAAGAATCTGTGGACCTGCGAATATAACGACTAAAACCAATTCACGCTTCTTGGTTTGGGCACACATTTAACGGTGTTGAAGCCAAACATGAAATAATTTTGAATGGCTTCAAACAAGCTGGTATAAATATTGTAAGTGAATGAGCGGCGCTCTATTAGTTTATTCAAGAAACAATTGTATAGTATTAAAGAAATAGTTTTAAGTATTCAAGAAATTTTTGTACTTATATCTTATTTAAGCAACTGTAATCATTAAATTTTCGATAAGTGAAAATTTTCTGATTTTTTATTATTATTTGAGGCGAAAAAAAAAATATTTCGCAAGGCTTAAATTTTCGCAATTACGACGGGCTCGCGAAAATTAAAGCCTCGCGAAAATAAATGCTTTTACAGTATGCAGCAAATAATATCCATAATCCATGAATATCCTATGATAGTGCATTGTTATAATCTGTATCTTTATTTGCAATTATTTCAATTGATTCTCTTATGATGTCTTCCAGGTAATTATTTGTATGAAAGATAATTTTCAATACATTTTAAGTCGAAAATAGTAGTTTTGTACAACTATTTGTGCTTTTATATGTATTTTAATTATTTAACTCAAAGTGAAATAGCACTAGAATTTTAACTTTCATTTACTAATTTTTTTGTTTATTTCGAATTTCTAAACTGCTGATAGTATTTTAGACTTCCTTAATATAAATTCAAAAAAACTTTTAAATTAATTATGACATTTTCTGGTTTTCTTTTCTTTTGTTTCATTTTTCTTTTTCAGTAAATGAGGCTCTTTGATTAGGAATAGTTATTTGTATTTATAAATTTAAAAATTAATTGATAGCAATGAACCATCTGCATGCAATTAAAATTCAAAAGTTTTTTTAAAACATTATAATTTAAAACTTTATTGCTACAATAAAAACATTTTACGAAGAACGTTTTAATGAAGGAAGTTTATTAAATAGTATAAAATTTAATGAGGAACGAAATAGTATTTATCGTTTTTTTCCACAAAGTAGAAAACATGATATTAAACAAGATGGAGCAGAAAAATATATGTCTCACATAATCTTACTGTAATGATTCTTTTTGAGAAACACCGTATAGAGATATATTACATCTAAGCTTTGGAATACCATTAAGTATTTATAAAGTAAAAAAATATTTACTTCGTTATTTATGTCTGCATTTTAAAGGTAAACAAAATATTTAAACGAATTGTATACGAATTTTCAAAGTAGAAGGATTATTTAATTTTAGGCATATGATGGCGAAATGTAAGTTCAAAATATCTGATTTATTTAATGTGTATTATTTTCTTTTTAAAAGCAGTTTTCATTTAATGTTTAGCAAAGAAAAAAGCATTTTTTGGTATTGATTATTTTGTAATTGGAATAGAAGTGTATTGTTTTAATTTTGATTTGAATTTAAATGTTTTTTAAATTTATAAAACGAGCATTATTTATGTATTTTATTGGTTGAAATTAATTTAAGACTGGTACAATTTGCAAATAGTTTTGTTGTTAATTGGAATGTTAAATAAACACAGAAGGGTTTTTTTTTCTAAAATCTTTAATTGACTTACATTATAAATAAATTAAATAGTAATGTTTATTTTTAACTTAATATTTTATATATGCATTCAAATATTTTGTAAACTGCGGAAATCTGTCTGAATTTCGATTCATTCTTTTTTTCTCAGAAAACGTCATTATTTAATAAAAATTTAGAGATAGAAAGAAAACTGGAAAAACAACAATTAAAAATATGAGAAAAAGAACATTCTTTTAACTTGATAAAAATAGCGATATGTATTAATGTACTTTATATACATTTAAAATAACCATATGATAGCGCGTCAAGTATGATAGGATTTCAATAAACATTATCGATTGCTAACAAAATGTGTACTACAATAATGTGTTTCAATGAAAATCTTGAAAAAATGTTAATGTAAAACTAAAAATTTTGTTTATTCCGCGTCTCCATAACTTCTTTAAATACGGAATTCCCTTATTCTAAATTTAGAGGAAATATATATAATTTTATTTTAGCATTTCCTGTAATCCTATTTTGTGATTGCGATTTAAAATTTCAAACTAATTGCTAGCAATGAATCATGTGCATGCAATTAAAATTTAAAAGTTTTTCTAAAATTATTATAATTTAAAACCTTATTGCTGCAATGCAAAACATTTTACGGAGAATACTTTAATGAAGGAAATTTATTGCATAGTACAAAATTTAATGAGAAGCGAAATAGTATTTATCATTTTATCCCACAAAGTAGAAAGCATGATATTCAACAAGATGGAGCAGAAAAATAACATGTATCACATAATCCCACCGTAATGATTCTTTTTAAGAAGCACCGTATAGAGATATATTACATCTAAGCTTTGGAATACCATTAAATATTTATAAAGTAAGAAAAAATATTTACTTCGTTATTTATGTCTGCATTTTAAAGGTGCACAAAATATTTAAACGAATTTTATGTGCATTTTTAAAGTAGAGGGATTATTTAATTTTAGACATATGATGGCGAAACTGTAAGTTCAAATATTTGACTTATTTAAAGTGTATTATTTTCTTTCAAAAAACAGTTTTCATTTTTACGTTTAGCAAAGAATAAAGTATTTTTCGGTATTAATTATTTTGTAATTGAAATAGATTGAAGTATATTGTTTTACTTTTGATTTGAAATATGAAAAAAAGAGCATTCTTTTAAAGTGATGAAAATAGCGATATATATTAATGTAACTTTATATATTTAAAATAACCTTATAATAGCACGTCAATTATGATAGGATTTCAATAAACATTACTCATTAGTAATAAAATGTGTACACTGTAAAAAAAAAAAAAAAATCTGTAAAGTTGCTAAAGTTTTTCTAGGAAACTGGGATTCCTAGAACTTTTTATGTAACGGCAATAAGAAAAATTCCTGTAACAGACGCTGTGACAGGAATTTTTCTTGTTGCCGTTACATAAAAATTTCTAGGCATCCCGGTTTCCTAGAAAAACTTTAGTAACTTTACAGATTTTTTTTTTTACAGTGTACTACAATAACGTTTTTCTAGGGAAATCTTGAAAAATTGTCAGCGTAAAGATAAAGATTTTGTTTATTTCGAGTTCCCAGATCTTCTGCAATTATGGAATCCCCTTATTCTAAATTTAGAAAAAAATATATTTAATTTTAGTATTTCCTGTAATCCTGTTTTGTGACTGCGATTTAAAAATTCAAATTAATTGATAGCAATGAATCATATGCATGCAAATAAAATTTAAAAAAAAATTCTAAAATTATTATAATTTAAAATCTTATTGCAACAATACAAAACTTTTTACGGAGAATGTTTTAATGAAGGAAGTTTATTGCATAGTATAAAATTTAATGAGAAGCGAAATAGTTATTTATCATTTTCTTCCACAATGTAGAAAACATGATATTAAACAAGATGGAGCAGAAAAATATATGTATCGCATAATCCCACCGTAATGATTCTTTTTGAGAAACACCGTATAGAAATATATATTACATCTAAGATTTGTAATACCATTAAATATTTATAAAGTAAAAAATATTTACTTCGTTATTTATGTCTGCATTTTAAAGGTAAACAAAATATTTAAACGAATTGTACATGCATTTTTAAAAGAGAAAGGATTATTTAGTTTTAGACATGTGAAGGCGAAGTTCAAAATATCTGACTTATTTAAAGTGTATTATTTTCTTTTAAAAAACAGTTTTCATTTTTACTTTTAGCAAAGAATAAAGTATTTTTCGGTAATAATTATTTTGTAATTGAAATAGAAGTATATTGTTTTACATTTGATTTGAGATATGAAAAAAAGAGCATTCTTTAAAGTGATGGAAATAGCGATATATATTAATGTAACTTTATATATTTAAAATAACCATGTAATAGCACGTCAAGTATGGTAGGATTTCAATAAACATTACTCATTGCTAATAAAATGTGTACACTGTAAAAAAAAAAAAAAAAAAAAAAAAAAAAAAAAAAAAAAAAAAAAAAAAAAAAAAAAAACTAAAATTGCTAAAGTTTTTCTAGGAAACTGGGATTCCTAGAACTTTTTATGTAACGGCAATAAGAAAAATTCCTGTAACAGACGCTGCTACAGGAATTTTTCTTGTTGCCGTTACATAAAAATTTCTAGGCATCCCGGTTTCCTAGAAAAACTTTAGTAACTTTACAGATTTTTTTTTACAGTGTACAACAATAACGTGTTTCTAGGGAAATCTTGAAAAATTGTCAGCGTAAAGCTAAAGATTTTGTTTATTTCGAGTCCCCAGATCTTATGCAATTATGGAATCCCGTTATTCTAAATTCACAAAAAAATATAATTTTATTTTAGTATTTCCTGTAATCCTGTTTTGTGACTGCGATTTAAAAATTCAAATTAATTGATAGCTATGAATCATATGCATGCAAATAAAATTAAAAAAAAATTCTAAAATTTTTATAATTTAAAATCTTATTGCAACAATACAAAATGTTTTACGGAGAATGTTTTAATGGAGGAAGTTTATTGCATAGTATAAAATTTAATGAGAAGCGAAATAGTTATTTATCATTTTCTTACGCAATGTAGAAAACATGATATTAAACAAGATGGAGCAGAAAAATATATGTATCGCATAATCCCACCTTAATGATTCTTTTTGAGAAACACCGTATAGAAATATATATTACGTCTAAGATTTGGAATACCATTAAATATTTATAAAGTAAAAAATATTTACTTCGTTATTTATGTTTGCATTTTAAAGATAAACAAAATATTTAAACGAATTTTATGTGCATTTTTAAAGTAGAGGGATTATTTAATTTTAGACATATGACGGCGAAACTGTAAGTTCAAATATTTGACTTATTTAAAGTGTATTATTTTCTTTTAAAAAACAGTTTTCATTTTTACGTTTAGCAAAGAATAAAGTATTTTTCGGTATTAATTATTTTGTAATTGAAATAGAAGTATATTGTTTACTTTTGATTTGAAATATGAAAAAAAAAAGAACATTCTTTTAAAGTGATGAAAATAGCGATATATATTAATGTAACTTTATATATTTAAAATAACCATGTAATAGCACGTCAAGTATGGTAGGATTTCAATAAACATTACTAGTTGCTAAGTGGTGATAGTCAAATAATCTGAATTAAAAAAAGTCCCAAATCTGGCAACACTGGCATAAGACTAAAAATTTTCTTTATTTCGAGTCTCCAGAACTTCTGCAATTATGGAATCCCCTTATTCTAAATTTAGAGAAAAATATAATTTTATTTTAGCATTTCCTTTAATCCTGTTTTGTGACTGAGGTTTAAAATTTCAAATTAATTGATAGCAATGAATCATATGCATGCAATTAAAATTTAAAAAAAATTCTAAAATTATTATAATTTAAAATCTTATTGCAACAATACAAACCTTTTTACGGAGAATGTTTTAATGAAGGAAGTCTATTGCATAGTACAAAATTTAATGAGAAGCGAAATAGTTATTTATCATTTTCTTCCACAATGTAGAAAACATGATATTAAACAAGATGGAGCAGAAAAATATATGTATGGCATAATCCCACCGTAATGATTCTTTTTGAGAAACACCGTATAGAAATATATATTACATGTAAGATTTCGAATACCATTAAATATTTATAAAGTAAAAAATACTTACTTCGTTATTTATGTCTGTATTTTAAAGGTAAACAAAATATTTAAATGAATTGTATATGCATTTTTAAAAGAGAAAGGATTATTTAGTTTTAGACATGTGAAGGCGAAGTTCAAAATATCTGACTTATTTAAAGTGTATTATTTTCTTTTAAAAAACAGTTTTCATTTTTAGCTTTAGCAAATAATAAAGCATTTTTCGGTATTAATTATTTTGTAATTGAAATAGAAGTATATTGTTTAACTTTTGATTTGAAATATGAAAAAAAGAACATTCTTTTAAAGTGATGAAAATAGCGATATATATTAATGTAACTTTATATATTTAAAATAACCATATAATAGCACGTCAAGTATGATAGGATTTCAATAAACATTACTCATTGCTAATAAAATGTGTACACTGTAAAAAAAAAAAAAAAAAAAAAAAAAAAAAAAAAAAAAAAAAAAAAAAAAAAAATCTGTAAAGTTGCTAAAGTTTTTCTAGGAAACTGGGATTCCTAGAACTTTTTATGTAACGGCAATAAGAAAAATTCCTGTAACAGACGCTGTTACAGGAATTTTTCTTGTTGCCGTTACATAAAAATTTCTAGGCATCCCGGTTTCCTAGAAAAATTTTAGTAACTTTACAGATTTTTTTTTTTTTACAGTGTACTACAATAACGTGTTTCTAGGGAAATCTTGAAAAATTGTCAGCGTAAAGCTAAAGATTTTGTTTATTTCGAGTTCCCAGATCTTCTGCAATTATGGAATCCCCTTATTCTAAATTTAGAAAAAAATATATTTAATTTTAGTATTTCTTGTAATCCTGTTTTGTGACTGAGATTTAAAATTTCAAATTAATTGATAGCAATGAATCATATGCATGCAATTAAAATTAAAAAAAAAAAATTCTAAAATTATTTTAATTTAAAATCTTATTGCAACAATACAAAACTTTTTACGGAGAATGTTTTAATGAAGGAAGTCTATTGCATAGTACAAAATTTAATGAGAAGCGAAATAGTTATTTATCATTTTCTTCCACAATGTAGAAAACATGATGTTAAACAAGATGGAGCAGAAAAATATATGTATCGCATAATCCCACCGTAATGATTCTTTTTGAGAAACACCGTATAGAAATATATATTACGTCTAAGATTTGGAATACCATTAAATATTTATAAAGTAAAAAATATTTACTTCGTTATTTATGTCTGCATTTTAAAGATAAACAAAATGTTTAAACAAATTTTATGCGCATTTTTAAATTAGAGGGATTATTTAATTTTAGACATATGATGGCGAAACTGTAAGTTCAAATATTTGACTTATTTAAAGTGTATTATTTTCTTTTAAAAAACAGTTTTCATTTTTACGTTTAGCAAAGAATAAAGTATTTTTCGGTATTAATTATTTTGTAATTGAAATAGAAGTATATTGTTTTACTTTTGATTTGATATATGAAAAAAAAGAACATTCTTTTAAAGTGGTGAAAATAGCGATATATATTAATGTAACTTTATATATTTAAAATAACCATGTAATAGCACGTCAAGTATGGTAGGACTTCAATAAACATTACTAGTTGCTAAGTGGTGATAGTCAAATAATCTGAATTAAAAAAAGTCCCAAATCTGGCAACACTGGCATAAGACTAAAAATTTTCTTTATTTCGAGTCTCCAGAACTTCTGCAATTATGGAATCCCCTTATTCTAAATTTAGAAAAAAATATAATTTTATTTTAGTATTTCCTGTAATCCTGTTTTGTGACTGCGATTTAAAAATTCAAATTAATTGATAGCAATGAATCATATGCATGCAATTAAAATTAAAAAAAATTCTAAAATTATTATCATTTAAAATCTTATTCCAACAATACAAAACTTTTTACGGAGAATGTTTTAATGAAGGAATTTTATTGCATAGTATAAAATTTAATGGGAAGCGAAATAGTTATTTATCATTTTCTTCCACAATGTAGAAAACATGAATTTAAACAAGATGGAGCAGAAAAATATATGTATCGCATAATCCCACCGTAATGATTCTTTTTGAGAAACACCGTATAGAGATATATTACATCTAAGATTTGGAATACCATTAAATATTTATAAAGTAAAAAATATTTACTTCGTTATTTATGTCTGCATATTAAAGGCACAGAAAATATTTAAACGAATTTTATGTGCATTTTTAAAGTAGAGGGATTATTTAATTTTAGACATATGATGGCGAAACTGTAAGTTCAAATATTTGACTTATTTAAAGTGTATTATTTTCTTTTAAAAAACAGTTTTCATTTTTACGTTTAGCAAAGAATAAAGTATTTTTCGGTATTAATTATTTTGTAATTGAAATAGAAGTATATTGTTTTACTTTTAATTTGATGAAAAAAAGAACATTCCTTTAAACTAATGAAAATAGCGATATATATTAATGTAACTTCATATATTTAAAATAACCATGTAATAGCACGTCAAATATGATAGGATTTCAATAAACATTACTCATTGCTAAGTGGTGATAGTCAAATAATCTGAATTAAAAAAGTCCCAAATCTGGCAACACTGGCATAAGACTAAAAATTTTCTTTATTTCGAGTCTCCAAAACTTCTGCAATTATGGAATCCCCTTATTCTAAATTTAGAAAAAAATATAATTTTATTTTAGTATTTCCTGTAATCCTGTTTTGTGACTGCGATTTAAAAATTCAAATTAATTGATAGCAATGAATCATATGCATGCAAATAAAATTTAAAAAAAAAATTCTAAAATTATTATAATTTAAAATCTTATTGCAACAATACAAAACTTTTTACGGAGAATGTTTTAATGAAGGAAGTTTATTGCATAGTATAAAATTTAATGAGAAGCGAAATAGTTATTTATCATTTTCTTCCACAATGTAGAAAACATGATATTAAACAAGATGGAGCAGAAAAATATATGTATCGCATAATCCCACCGTAATGATTCTTTTTGAGAAACACCGTATAGAGATATATTACATCTAAGATTTGGAATACCATTAAATACTTATAAAGTAAAAAATATTTACTTCGTTATTTATGTCTGCATTTTAAAGGTAAACAAAATATTTAAACGAATTGTATATGCACTTTTAAAAGAGAAAGGATTATTTAGTTTTAGACATGTGAAGTCGAAGTTCAAAATATCTGACTTATTTAAAGTGTATTATTTTCTTTTAAAAAGCAGTTTTCATTTTTAGCTTTAGCAAATAATAAAGCATTTTTCGGTATTAATTATTTTGTAATTGAAATAGAAGTATATTCTTTTACTTTTGATTTGAAATATGAAAAAAAGAACATTCTTTTAAAATGATGAAAATAGCAATATATAGTAAAGCGAGGAGAGTCTGCGCACATTTCAAAAGAAGAATAATAAAAAATCTAAATATTAATATTTTGCTAAACTATGCATGAATAATTTTGACTTAATTTATTTTTTTATGTATTTCCATTGTTATTTTGTTGTTATACTGTAAATTAATAGAACAGCAGTAATAAAACCAAGAAAACTATTTTGCGCAATGTCTCCTTACAGGGTAGGAGAGAACGCGCACATGGGTAGGAGAGATTGCGCACATAGGTAGAAGAGATTGTTATTAATAATAACTACAATTAAATTGTTAACAATAATAATTACACTTAATTGACATTGTTGAAAGGTTTTTGTGAGTAAATATTATTGTATTAGGAGTGAATATTTCAACCAAATGTTTAAATAATAAATAAAAGAAAGAATTTTAACAACAGTTAAAACTTTTAATTTAAGAACATTAAAATATCAGAAAAAGCAAGCACTACTAAGATTTAAAAATAACATTAACCTAGTTGATAAGATGTTTAACTTGAAAATTACTTCATTTCGATTTCAACCGTTTCATTGTATTTTGTTTGCTAATCGAAGTTGTCGTCCACAATCGATGCACTTATTGTTGTAAAACGTGCATCTTTTGTGCAGTCACCTGCAACAAGCAATGCATTGAATCCAGCAAGTTATCGAAATTGTCTCCTGGTACAGTTCCAGACACTCAGTGCACTCATCCTCATTGACCTTCGTTTTTTCCCCTTGAGTTTTTTATCCCACTTTTTGTGGACTTCAGCTTTTTTTTGTAGCGGCATCCTTTTAAAGTCTTTTTTCATATATAATTTGTGGATCAGTAACATTAGTTGCACTCTGTTTCCTTTTGATTTCGAAGGCATTACACTACTTGGAGTGGGTGAAAGCTTTTCCAAAACATTGTTTTAGAAAATTTATTTATTATTCAAATTAATTTATTAGCAAATTAATTGCTCATAAATTAAAAATATATATACATATAAATATTTAATTAAATTATTAACAAGTATATTATTAATTTATTGACAAAAATAATTACATAAAATTTATTTAATAATAACTGTATTATTAATTTATTTATAAAATTTTTATCTGCAAAAGTATTTTTTTGCAAATTAATTTATTGCCAAATTTAGTTTTGATAATTATGTGTTTTTCCGAAATTATTTCAAAATTGATTCATTCATATGTTTTACACGTAATTTGCAATTCATACAAATTTATCAATAAGCTGTGTTATTCCTCCTAGCACTTAAATTTATGGGGAAATGCGCCATCTTTCCTAAGAAGCAGATGCGCAAACTCTCCTATTTTGATAGGAGAGATTGCGCGGCCTTTTATTTAAATATGGCCACTTCTAAAATGCATTTTTGGTGTTCGCATACTTAGTCCATGTTAGTAGTTTATAAGAAATCATTTAAGTTCAAAATATTTTGTATTACTGAAGTTGTATAAAAATTTTAACGAACAGTTATGAAAATTCAAGCACTTACTTTGGAAAAACAAAACAAAATAGCACTGCTTTATCCAAGGTGCTTGGAACAATAAATATGCATATTCATGTAGACACTGCACTAATGCTGCTGTACAACTACCTGGAGTCGCTGGGCGCGCACTCTACTCCTTCCCGTCGAATCTCTTTGTGCGCAATCTCTCCTACCGCGCGAACTCTCCTCCCTTTACTATATATTAATGTAACTTTATATATTTAAAATAACCATATAATAGCACGTCAAGTTTGATAGGATTTCAATAAACATTACTCATTGCTAATAAAATGTTTATACTGTAAAAAAAAAAAAAAAAAAAAAAAAAAAAAAAAAAAAAAAAAAAAAATCTGTAAAATTGCTAAAGTTTTTCTAGGAAACTGGGATTCCTAGAACTTTTTATGTAACGGCAATAAGAAAAGTTTCTGCAACAGACGCTGTTACAGGAATTTTTCTTGTTGCCGTTACATAAAAATTTCTAGGCATCCCGGTTTCCTAAAAAAACTTTAGTAACTTTACAGATTTTTCTTTACAGTGTACACTGTAAAAAAAAATCTGCAAAGTTACTAATGTTTTTCTAGGAAACTGGGATTCCTAGAACTTTTTATGTAACGGCAACAACAAAAATTCATGTAACATACACAATTTTGCGCCGAAAATCAGAAAATCTGTAAGGCTACTAAGAATTTTTTAGGAAACTGGGATGCCTAGAACTTTTCATGTAACTATAACCAGGGTTACAGACACAACTTTAGTAAGGTTACTGTAATTTTAACAGATTCATTTGTATAGTTACAGATTTCTGTAGCTTTACAAAGACTAGTTTTGTAGATTTGCAGCTTTTTTTGTACAGTTACAGATGAAAGTTTAGTAAGCATGTAACTTTACATCTGTAGAACTACAGACTTTTTTTTACAGTGTACTACAATAACGTGTTTCTAGGGAAATCTTGAAAAATTGTCAGCGTAAAGCTAAAAATTTTGTCTATTTCGAGTCTCCAGATCTTCTACAATTATGGAATCCCGTTATTCTAAATATAGAAAAAAATATATTTAATTTTAGTATTTCCTGTAATCCTGTTTTGTGACTGCGATTTAAAATTTCAAACTAATTGTTGGCAATGAATCATATGCATACAATTAAAACTTAATTTTTTTTCTAAAATTATTATAATTTAAAACTTTACTGCTACAATACAAAACATTTTACGGAGAATGTTTTAATGAAGGAAGTTTATTGCATAGTACAAAATTTAATGAGAAGCGAAATAGTATTTATCCTTTCCTTCCACAAAGTAGAAAACATCATATTAAACAAGATGGAGCAGAAAAATATATGTATCATAATCCTACCGTAATGATTGTTTTTGAGAAACACCGTATAGGGATATATTACATCTAAGCTTTGGAATACCATTAAATATTTATAAAGTAAAAAATATTTACTTCGTTATTTATGTCTATATTTTAAAGGTAAGCAAAATATTTAAACGAATTGTATGTGCATTTTTAAAGTAGAGGGATTATTTAATTTTAGACATATGATGGCGAAACTGTAAGTTCAAAACATTTGACTTATTTAAAGTGTATTATTTTCTTTTAAAAAGTAGTTTTCCTTTTTATGTTTCGCAAAGAAGTTTAGCAAGTCAAACCAAATGTTGTTAATATAGTCGAGTATAACAAGCTTTGATGGCATGGTCATGTCCGCAGAATGAAAGAGGAACGCCTTATTAAAATTATGTTTGAATGGTGTCCGGACGGCAAACGTAGGAGGAGCAGACCGAGGATGACTTGGCAAAATTCTATAGGACAGACAATAAATATATATGGGTTAAATGATGATATCACTCTGGATAGATAGAGATAGAAAGGATCTCTCAGAACTATTTTTATGGGTCTAGGAAACCCACTGTTTAGTGGAAACTCCTGAAGAAGAAGAAGCAAAGAATAAAGTATTTTTCGGTATTAACTATTTTGTAATTGGAATAAAAATATATTGTTTTAATTTTGATTTGAATCTATTTTATAATGAATTCAAATGTTTTTTAAACTTATAAAATTAGCATAATTTATGTATTGTATTGGTTCATATTAATTTAAGTAATGATACAATTTACAGATCCTTTTGTTGTTAATTGCATGTTAAATAAACACAGACTGATTTTTTTTAAAATTTTTAATTGATCACATTATGAGCAATTTAAATGGTAATGTTTATGTTTAACTTAATACTTTATATATGCATTCAAACATTTTCTAAACTATAGAAATCTATCTGAATTCCGATTAATTCTTCTTTTCTCAGAGTACGTCACTATTTAAAAAAATATTTAGCGATAGTAATGAATACTGGAATAATATTAACAACAGCAATTTAAAAAAAAAAGAAAAAAAACACATACTTTTAACGTGATGAATATAGCGATATGTATTAATGTAATTTATAACATCTAAAATAACCATATGATAGCACGTCAAGTATGATGGGATTTCAATAAACTTTATCCATTGCTAAGGAAAAGTGTACTACAATAATGTGTCAATGGAAATATTGAAAAATTGTTAACTTAAAACTAAAAATTTTGTTTATTTCTTGTCTCCAGAACGCCTGCAATTATGCAAATTCCTTACTCTAAATTTAGAAAAAAAAATATAAATTTATTTTAATATTTCTTATAATCCTATTTTGTGATTGCGATTTTTTTGTTAAGCATAGTTATTTGTATTATTATCAGAAAACATAAAACTAATTGAATGCACTTAAACATTTGTAAGCAATTATAATTTAAAAGTGATTTTAAAAATATTATATTGTAAAATCTTATTGCTTATAATTAGTATATTTTAGAAAGATTTTTTTTATGAATGGAGTTTAGTTTATAACATAATACATATTCCATGCGCAAAATTACGCAATTTGCTTATTCTAAATTTAGAAAAAAATGTAAATTTATTTTAATATTTCCTATAATCCTATTTTGTGATTGCGATTTTTTTGTTAAGCATAGTTATTTGTATTATTATCAGAAAATATAAAATTAATTGAATGCACTTAAGCATTTGTAAGCAATTATAATTTAAAAGTGATTTTAAAAATATTATATTATAAAATCTTATTGCTTAATTAGCATATTTTAGAAAGAATATTTTTAGGAAGGGAGTTTAGTTTATAACATAACACATATTCCCACGCGCAACATTATTTATCATTTTCTTCTACAAAGTTTAATGTAGAATATTAAACAAGATAAAATTGAAAAACATATGTATTACAGAATCTTTTGGTAATGATTCTTTTTGAGAAATACCTTATACAGATATACAACTTCTAAGGTTTAGAAGACCATTAAATATATATAAAGTAAAAAAAAAAAAAAAACCCTCGTTATTTATGTCTGCATTTTAAAGGTAAACAAAATAGATAAACTAATTTTACCTGAATGTTTAAAGTAGAACGATTATTTAATTTTAGATATATGGTAAGGAAAATTTATGTTCAAAATACCTGACTTATTTAAAATATCTTATTTTAGTAAGATAGTTTTCATTCCGATGTTTAGCAAAGAATAACGTTTTCTATTATTAAACATATTTTCATTATATATAGAAAATCAATTGTTTTAAATTTGATATAAACCAAACTGTTTTTTAAAAATAAAGTGAAATGCCAGTTAAATTTTTAAGTGAGAATAGTTAACTATCGTATTGCTTCAGATTAATTTGAGCGCTGCATATTTTAGAAATTATCGTATTTGAGTGTTAAATAAAGACAAACAGAACAATTTTTTGTAATTTTTTCATTGACTCGAATTATATTCCATTTATCTGGTAATTTATATATTTAAAATACAATCCGATCTTTTTCGTCACCTGCCTTGGGTATATATAATAGTGGAACAATTTATATATATAATGTCATTTTATTCATAATAACACAGTTTTTGTTGGTGGTCGGTAATGTTTATTTAGTGGTTATATATATATATATATATATATATATATATATATTAATTGAAAGCTATTTATTAGCCGATGAGCCAGCACTGGCTGTTTTTAAAGTATTTCCATTCTTACACATAAAAAAATATATATATTTAAAGTTATTAATGAAATTTCTTCAAAATGGTGGTATTTGAATTACTTCCGTTTTTGCAGAGAAAAGAGAAATAATGAGATAATTATATATTTGTAGATTATGTCTTTATTAATGCCATTTCCTCATTACAATGACAAAAAATATATTTTTAATTTAAATATATAGTGTTTTGAAAATTCAAGAGGGTCGTATGCCCTTAATATACAATGACATCATTAAAAAAATACATTCATTGAAAAAGTTGAAACTGCAATATTTTTCTATAAATGCATCGAATGATATTATTTTCTGTTATTTTGCAATCCGCCAGCTATGAAATAAGAGCTAGTTTTCAATGAAAGAAAATGACACTTCGTTTGTAAAAGTAACACCATTCTAAGAATATACGAGACTTTCATTCGAAAACTGCAATTTTTTGCAACGATTGCGTCTAAATAATACGGAGTGTCCGAAAAATTACTGATGGATTTTTAAATTCAATTACTTGCAAACGGTGACAGATATTGAAAAAATTCTATATGTATGATGTCAGGAGTTTTGTTACTGTGATTCTTGATTTTAGTTCGAATTTCAAACAATAGATGCCGCAGCGAGAAATAGGTGCTAATTCCAGAACCGCTTTTTGGTACTTCGGGATCCATTCAATTCATCGCCTTTTTTCGCATGGGAGAAGAGAGAGGTCGAAAAATCGAACCTTGATTTAGCGCCTATTGCTTGCTGCGCCTATTGCTTGCTGCGCCATCTGTTGCTGATATTCGTAACTAAAACTGGGAATCGTAACATAAAAACTCCTGACATCTTACATAACCCTCCTTCAAAAAATGTTTAAATATATGTCACCGTTTGAAAGTTATTGAATTTCAAATTCCATCAGTCGTTTTTGGGATACCCGATATAATCGAAAATTTACTTTCACTGAACTTATACGAAGATTAATTTCAAAGAAAATTCCGGCCTCCTCCATACACAACAAAGTGTTCTAATCACAGAAAGGCATTATTCTCTTCAGTCAGTGAATATGATGTTTTATTTATGATAAAACAAGCATTTTGTTTCATACAAAGGTTTAATTTCAATGCAGTTGCGTCAAAATAATTTTCAACAATTTTTCATTTCTTTGTTACTGAGTTTAAAGCCTTAGAGCCCAATGCCTATACTGAAAGGAAAAGTTAGTAAAAATTTGCGTCTTTGTGACTCGATTCTAGTAATGATATTAGCTTTTATGAATGAAAATGCATACTTATGACTTAAATTGCGACTGGAGAAATAGGTCTGTTGTTCTGCAAGATACTTAAGTCACTCGAAAACACCTGTTCGCTAATGTTAATCCAATAGGAGAAATTCTTTAAGATATCGTTTGCATTTCAATATTTTTAAATGATTTTTTCTGCATTGGATAACTTAGGTCGATCTATACAAAGACTGTTTTTACTTTTTCGATTTTGTTTGCAGTTGTTTGAATTAAGACAACTTCACTTTCGGAACCTGTTTAGAAAGTGAAAGCATCCTCATAAAAGAAAAACTTGCAAACAAATTCGAAAACGTAAAAAACGGCTTTTGTAGAGATCGACATCACACTGTAAAAAAAAATGGTAACGTTCCATGTAAAATCCAGGAACGTTTCGCATTTTCTCAGGTTTTCAGAATAATTTAGCGGTTTCCTGTGAAATTCTGGTTTTCTTATCTGAAACGTTCCTGAACTAAAGTTGGAAACAGCAAAACGCTGCGGCCGCCATTTATTATTTTTTTGCTATAATCCGTTGCTCGCGCGCGAGTGTCGAAAACGAATTCCTTAAATGAATGTAAAAAAATCAATATGGAATGCAAATAAATCAATAGACGACATAATCCTTTATGTCTCTATTGTCAAGACAATTCAGATGAAAATACAATACCTCTGAGACATCGCTAAGAGATTATCTCTCGTACTTGTCTGTGGAATGTTTAACGAGCAGACCGTGTAAAAAAAATACACCTATTATTTGGATCTCCATTAACCAGGGGACCATCAAACATGATTCTCACAGATTTTGATTAATTTAAAGTATGTTTTAGAGTTCTTATCTCTAATTATTCTTGTGAAAGGATTTCTTCAAATGGGCCTTAGATTTTCAGAAATTAGATGACGAGGTTTAGCATACGCTTCAAATATCCATTAGTTTGCAGCTCCCAACGTGTCTTTCGTGGTGTGGACGCAGAAGGCTCGCACGCCACCCGTACGGCCCGAGTTCGATGCTACCTCTTGACTTATTTTTTTTCTTTTTTAATTAATTTTATATTTTAACACTTTATTACAATTTGATTTAAATTTGATATATATTTGACACTTTGAATTGCTGCAAATTTGATTTTTTTTTTCGGAAAAAATATACGATTACGTTTAGGTTTTTTTTTTCGTGAAAATTTATATGTATTTTATCTAACTTGTAAACTAACATAATTACTGACGAAAATCCAAAATATTTTATGTCTAGATTTTTTTTCTAATTATTATTTACATTTATATATTTTTATATTTTAAGCAAAGTTCAGAAACAATATATCATATATATATTTACTTTATTGAATTTTAACTGAAAATTTATTTTTTCGTGTAAATTATAAATAATAATTTTGATGTCAATTTCAAAATATTTTTTCATTCTAACAAATAATGATAATAAAGCGAAAATTGTCAACTGGAAATGTAAAAATCCCGCATGCTGTGAAATGTCAGCAATGTTTTGCTGTCAACAGAAATATTCCTGGTATTTCGCAGGAAACTTACTGGCATTTCTGTAGAAAGTTTTTAACATATACAGTAAAGTTCCAGTCATTTTCAAGAAATGTTTCTTGGAAATAATGGGCAACTCAGCTGCCCATTTTTTCCCAGGAACGTTGCGGAATTTTTTTTACAGTGCAGCTATCCAATTAAAAAAAATCATTTAAACATATTGAAAAGCAAACGAGATACCTTTAAAAAAAACTCTCCTATCGGATTAATATTAGCGAATTTGTGTTTTCGCGTGACCGAAATAACCCCTTAAGAGCCCACTTCAGTGACGGCAAAAAAAGAAAACGCTAATGTAATGAGTCATCGCGCTTCGAAGTTTTCCTATAGATTAACATGGGGTTTCGCAATCGGGGAGTTTCAGTGAAGTGGCCTCTTAAAAGGTCACACTAGTCACTCAAAAAGATCCGGATGATAATGTTAATGCTATGGGGGCGTTATTTTAAAGTTTCTCGCTTTGATTTTAATATTTTTGAATGTTTTTTTTTTCTTTGCATAGGATAGCTTAGGACAATCTACAACCAGGCTAGTTTTTACTTTTACGATTTTGGTTATATATTTTTTTTTATATTAAGATAGTTTCAATTTCAGAACCGGTTCAAACCGGTTCCGAAAGTAAAAGTAATTAAAACAAAATATGAAACCAAAATCAAAAACGTATAAACTAGCCCGGTTGTAGATTCCTATGAAAAAAAAAAAAAAAAAAAAAAAAAAAAAAAAAAAAAAATCATTCGAAAATGTCAAAATTCAAGCGAGATATTTGAAATTAACATTATCATTCGGGTCTTTTTGAGTGACTAGTGTGGCCTTTTAAGCGCACTTCACTGAAACTCCTCGATTGCGAAATTCCATGTTAACCTATAGGAAAATTTCGAAGCGCGATGACTCACTACTTAGCATAATTATTAAAATACGGTTTTCATCATCAGAAAATATAAATGTCAGATGCCGACTATGTGCGTTTTTAAAAAATTGTCTCCTTTAATTTTAAGCATTTAAAACATCCCTATAAACTTTGAAATTTCCACTTCATAAAAGTTTATTCATCTTCTGAAAAATGCTTAAAATTTACAGAGACAATTTTTAAAAACGCACATCATCGGCCTCTGACGCCTACATTCTGAAGGTGAAAACCGTATTTTTATAATTATTTTAGGTGATGAATCATCGCGCTTCAAAGTTTTTCCATAGGTTAACATGGGAGTTCGCAATGTGGGACTTTCAGTGGAGCGGCCCCTTAAGGCACTTAATCTAGGATAGAAGTAAAATGCTCCCGTATTGACAATGACAGCATATTTATGCAGCCATGAAAAATTTCATTAATGAAACTGAAATATTTCTTTATGAATACGTCTAAATGCCACAAATTTCATGTATTGTTAACCTGCCATGGTGATATTGAAATTAGGACGTAAATAAGACTCATGAAGTGCGGAAATCTTTTGCCAGCAAAGTTTCCACTGGTAAATATGACATGAATTTTCGTTAGAAATATATCTATTATAATGATATTATGCATTAAAAGTTTGCGCAGCTAAAAATGACATTTTGTTTAACTTCAAATATATTTTTACATTATAAAACTAAAATGTAATAGTATAATTTTGTCAAAATGATATAAATTTCGTTGATTTTCATTTCATAACTTCAGAGATTCGATCGTTACAATCTTAATTGTTTACTCCATCTTGATTATTATAGTTTAAAACATTACTTTTTAAAAGTGAAATGAGTGATTTTGTTTCATTGGAATTATTTTTGTAGTTTTTTTTAATAAGTTCATTAAACATTTCATTACTAATTTTTTTTCTTTCATTGAATTTCGACATTGCAACCTCGTATCTTTATCAAACTTAATCATTTATGTATAAATTCAAATATTTTTTAGGTAGCTTTCATTACAAAAAGCTACCTATTGCAGCCGTTCGGAGGAAAGCGATTTCAAAAAATTTTGGTATATTTTCATCGATCATGACCCCCAGACCCCGAAACCACCCTCCCTTCAAAATTGATATATATATATATATATATATATATCCATATATATATATATATATATATATATCTGACCTATGTCACACTGTAACTCCCGTAATTATGAACCGATTTCGATGTAATTCGGTGTGTACATAGTACATACCAATGTCTCGACCGAGTTCGTTGGCCAGCTTCATCCGCCATTTTGTTTCAAAATGGCGGCCATTTAAAATTTTTATAAAAATTTAAAATTTGAAATGTGGTACCAAAAAATTGAAAATGGAAAAATATTTTTTTCTTATGTATTTGACCTTTATACAAAGACTCCGGAGCAATTTTTGTTTCGTCTATATCTTAAAAAATGGCTGAGTTATAGCATTTTGAATTTCTAGCGTGGCTGACATTTTGAAACGTCCTGAATTTTGTCACGCGATAAAAGGCGTATTTATGAACCGATTTGGATGTAACTTCGTTTATACATAGTACATACCAATGTCTCGACCGAGTTCGTTGGCCAGCATCATCCGCCATCTTGTTTAAAAATGGCGGCCATTTAAATTTTTAAGAAAAATTTAAATTTGAAATGTGGTACCAAAAAATTGAAAATTGAAAAAATATTTTTTTCTTATGTGTTTGACTTTGATAAAAAGATTCGGAGCAGTTTTTGTTTCGTCTATATCTTAAAAAATGGCTGAGTTATAGCATTTTGAATTTCTAGCATGGCTGACATTTTGAAGTGTCCTGATTTTTGTCACGTGATAACAGATGTATTTATAAACCGATTTGGATGTAATTCGGTGTGTACATAGTACACACCAATGTCTCGACCGAGTTCGTTGGCCAGCTTCATCCGACATCTTGTTTCAAAATGGCGGCCATTTAAAAAAATTTTAAAAATTTAAAATTTAAAATGAGATACCAAAAAATTGGAAAGTGATAAAGATTTTTTTCGTATGTGTTTTACCTTAATACGAAGATTCCGGAACAGGTTTTGTTTTGTCTATATCTAAAAAAATGGCTGAGTTATAGCATTTTGAATTTCTATTGTGGCTGACATTTTAAAACGACCTGGCTTTTGTCACGCGATAACAGGTGTATTTATGAACCGATTTGGATGTAACTTGGTCTGTACATAGTACATACCAATGTCTCGACCGAGTTCGTTGGCCAGCTTCATTCGCCATCTTGTTTCAAAAGGGTTGCCATTTAAAGAAAATGTAATTTAAAATTTAAAATGACGTATTGAAAAATTGGAAAATGAAAAAGATTTTTTTTATGTGTTTGGCCTTGATACAAAGATTCTGGAGCAGTTTTTGTTTCTGAAAATTTATTCTTTTGTTTATATCTTAAAAAATGGTTGAATTATAGCACTTTGACTTTCTAGCATGGCTAACACTTTGAAACGATCTTGTATTTGTCACGCGATAACACACGTATTCGCCTATTTCGATGGAAGAAGGCATGTGGATAGTATACATCAATATCTCGACCAAGTTCGCTGGCCAGCTTCATCAGCCATCTTGTTTCAAAATGGCAGCCATTAAATTAAAAAATATATATATTTAAAGTGAGGTGCAAAAAAATTGGAAATTGAAAAGGTTTCTTTCTTAAGTATTTGACCTTGATATAAGGATTCAGGAGCATCTTTTGTTTGTCTTTATCTTAAAAAATAGCTCAGATATAGCAGTTTCAATTTCTAATGTGGGTGACATTTTGAGAAATCTGATTTTTTGCCTGCGACAGCACTCGTCTATATCAACCTATTCCGATGTGAGTGAGCATGTGCACAGCAATTACTAAGGTCTCGACCAAGTTCTGTGGTTAGCCTCATCCACCATGTTGTCTTAAAATGGCAGGCACTTTAAGAAATCGCCGAATTTGGCAGCCAAATATAAGTTACTTTAAATAAAAGCAGCTTGGATAAAGCTGACTAATTTCACCAAATTCTCATTCATAATGATTTAGTACACTATGACGCAAAAGTTTAGACAATGAAGAAATTCTTACATACTGTGAAAAATATTTATTCAATTTTCAAATCACTGCTTGAAATTAATGTGCTGTGCATATAAACAATATTTATAACAAAGAAAAGTGGAATTGTGCATATTGCAATAAATTAAATGGTAACAAAAATAAACTGCTGTCTCAAAAGTTTAGACACAAATTAAATAAAATCAAAATAAACAATTTTTAAAACCTGGTTGCGCATCCATGCTTATGTATTACGTCATATACACGAGATTGCATGGAAGAAACTAAATCTTGCATAGTTTGTGGATCGATATCGTACCATGCATTCTCAATAGATGTCTTAAGTTCCTTTTCAGAAGAGTATTGTCTAGCGTTGCTATAAACTTTGCGACACATGATGCTCCAAAGGTTTTCTATAGGGTTAAGATCTGGGCTACATGCTGGCCAGTCGAGAACTCTTATATTATAGGAATTAAACCAAGATTTTGAATGTTTTGCAGTGTGAATTGAAGCATTGTCTTGCTGAAATTCCCACTGAGGACCCCCTAGAAGCTCAGCAAATGGCAGTAGGTTTTCTTCTAATGTCTGTGTATAATGCTGTGAAGTTTGACGACCACTGGTGAAGGTCAGAGATACTTGTCCATTATAGCAAAAGGCTGCCCAAACCATCACCGAGCCCCCTCCTTGTCTGCGACTAAAAAAACGTCGAGGTTCCTTCCGCAAGTCATGCCAATACGATAAACAACCATCTGGACCATCCAGATTCCACTTTTTTTCATCGCTAAATATGACTGACTGCCTCCATATGACATATGCTTTCGAGCCCACATAAGTCTTTGTAACTTATGATGTGGTTTCAGAGCTGATTTCTTCTGCATTTTGCTATAAACGATTGTTCCTTTTTCCAAAATTCGTCTACGAATCGTATCCTTTGATACAGAGAGTCCCGATGAGCTTTGAACTCCACGTACGCTCATTTGTTGAGTACTCGCTAGTCTTTGTATCAGGCGATCCTCTCGTACATTTGCCACACGTGGCCTCCCAGACCGACATTTTGCTTTATATTCGGAACCACTCGATAAAACTCGATAAATAGATTTTTTTGACCTATTAATAATAGCAGAAATTTCAGGAACGCTCTTCCCTTCACCTTTCAACTGCCAAATCCTTGAAACCTCATTCACTTGATTTTCTTTAGCTCTCGGCATGTCGACTATGAAGCGCAATCGTTTGCAGAACTTAAGTACTCCAAATTTGTGACATCATCGATTCTAAATTTGCATATACCAGCGAATATTCAAAGAAATTTAGAATAGTGTCTAAACTTTTGCGACAAGCACATTTGAATTTTTATGAAAAAAAATTAGTATTATAGCAAATAAAACGACTGTCTTTTGTACATAGCATTTTAAATCAGTTTTTGAATATATTTACAGGTTTTTGTAATTCTGACGTCATAATTCTACATTTTAAAGCTGAATGACGTCATTGTCTAAACTTTTGCGTCATAGTGTATTGATAAAAATTAGTATTGAATCTCCTATATTCGTTTTACACTAAATTGAGCTTCGTGTGTTTGAATAATATAAGTTGGCTTTTTTATGAACCTATTTGTATGTAACTTGGTCTGTACATAGTACATACCAATGTCTCGACCGAGTTCGTTGGCCAGCTTCATTCGCCATCTTGTTTCAAAAGGGTTGCCATTTAAAAAAAATTAAATTTAAAATTCAAAATGAGGTATTAAAAAATTGGAAAATGAAAAAGATTTTTTTATGTGTTTGGCCTTGATACAAAGATTCCGGAGCAGTTTTTGTTTCTGAAAATTTGTTCTTTTGTTGATATCTTAAAAAATGGTTGATTTATAGCACTTTGAATTTCTAGCATGGCTAACATTTTGAAACGATGTTGTATTTGTCACGCGATAACACACGTATTCGCCTATTTCGATGTAAGAAGGCATGTGGATAGTATACATCAACACCTCGACCAAGTTCGCTGGCCAGATTCATCAGCCATCTTGTTTCAAAATGGCGGCCATTAAATTAAAAAATATATATATATTTAAAGTGAGGTGCAAAAAAATTAGAAATTGAAAAAGGTTTCTTTCTTAAGTATTTGATCTTGATATAAGGATTCAGGAGCATTTTTTGTTTGTCTTTACCTTAAAAAATGGCTCAGATATAGCAGTTTCAATTTCTATTGTGGGTGACATTTTGAAAAATCTGATTTTTTGCATGCGACAGCACTCCTATATATTAACCGATTCCGATGTGAATGAGCATGTGCACAGCAATTACTAAGGTCTCGACCAAGTTCACTGCTTAGCCTCATCCACCATGTTGTCTTAAAATGACAGGCACTTTAAGAAAATGCCGAATTTGGCAGCCAAATATAAGTTACTTTAAAGAAAAGCAGCTTGGATAAAACTGACTAATTTCGCGAAATTCTCATTCATTATATTGATAAAAATTAGTATTGAATCTCCTATATTCGGTTTCCACTAAATTGAGCTTCGTGTGTTTGCATGATATAAGTTGGCTTTTTTTAAATAAGGATTATGAAAGCTACCTCTTCCTCCCGGCACTGGCCGGAAGGACTTTTTTAGATTCAAATCTGATTTTTATTATCTGATAAACATTAAGAGCAAGAAAAAAAATTACAAATATGAAAAAATAAAATAAATTCTTGTATCTTGAGGAATAAACAGCAATACCTATTAAATTCATTTATGATATTTAAAATAACAGAGAAAAATAGTATTGAATAAAGATTCCCAAATCTCAGGTTATTATGTACAAGTCATGATCTGTACACTCTAAAAAAAGTCTGTAAAGTTACTAAGAATTTTCTAGGAAACTGGGATCCCTAGAACTTTTTATGTAATGGCAATAATAAAAAATCCCTGCCGGCCCGGCCTACAGGCAGAGGTAGATTTCGAAGTTAAGTATACTAATTTCACCAACAAAAACTAAATCATTATTAGATATAAATCCACTTTAACAGTTTTATCTGTCTGTTTTTGACGAGTTTATATTTCCTTTTTTATAAAATAGCTGGTTTTATCAGAATCATGTTAAGGCGATATTAAAAAAATATTTTTCCATACTCAACAACTCGAAATTTTCTGGCACATTTTCAGATTAATTTTTAATAAAAAAAATATGAAACATGCTGACGTGATTTTTGAAAAGATTTATAAGCGACCTGTGTTTTTATTTTTCTTTCAATTAATTAAAACTTGATTAATAAACCATTATTTTCTCAGTAGGACAATATTTTTCGTTTCTAACACAATTGCTTCGGGAAATTCTGTTCAAAATGCCCACTTTGACATCATTTTTTGAAATACATTCTGCCTCTATCAAAAAATTGATCATTACTGTACATTATACAGTTTCTGAATAAGAGAATCTAGCAATTGGATGCGTTTGAGAGCAAAAATGAATTTAAAAATGAGTAAGAAAATAGACAGATTGGATTTGAATGCACCCTTAATAAGATGATTTTTTTCTTCAACCGCTATGTATTTTTAATTTGTTTTTGCTTTAAGAATTGGCCCTATCAAAAACTTGTCTATATAAATGTTGACGACAATATTAAGAAGATATACGATAAATTCATGGCGATTTTATATCTTGTGAATTGACGGAGTTATGAAAATTTTTCTTCTTCAACCTTCTTTTTTTTTTCGTTTTTTTTCGGTACGAATTGGTCCTATCAAAAACTTGTGAATATAAAAGTTGTAGATAATATTAAGGAGATGTATAATAAAATTATTGGATTTAATATCTTGATAATTGACGAAGTAAGGAATTTTTTTCTCCCAAAAACCCTATTTTTGCGCCCCTTGAGCCTATTTTGAATTTTATCAAAAATCTGTGATGTATGAATTTTTGGCGCTATTTTTAGAAGTAATAAAAACTTTAAACTGATTTGATATGTACAAAAATTAAGAAGTTATGGGGTTTTTTCGGTTTTCACAAAACCCCTCCCTATTTCCATCCCCTTTGTCCGCTTTTGCCCCTTAACGAACTTGACCGAGATTTTATGTCAGTTTAGAAGAGATTTGTGCAGAATTGCGGAAGTTATCGTGTCCAGAAGAAAGTGATAACACAATTGCTTCGGGAAATTCCGTTCAAAATGCCCACTTTGACATAATTTTTTGAGATATATTCTGCCTCTATCAAAAAATCGATCATTGCGGTACATTATATAGTTTCTGAATAAGCAAATCTACCAATTAAATGCATTTGAGAGCAAAAAGGAATTTAAAAATGAGTCAGAAAATAAGCAGTTTGGATTTGAGTGCATCCTTAATGCAATGATTTTTCCAACACAATCCGCTTCGGGAAATTCGGTTCAAAATGCCCACTTTAACAGCATTTTTAAAAATATATTCTGCCTCTATCAAAAAATCGACCATTACGGTACATTATATAGTTTCTGAGTAAGAAAACGTACCAATTGGAAGCCTTTGAGAGCAAAAATGAATTGTAAAATGAGTAAGAAAATACGCAGTTTGGATTTGAATACACCCTTACTTAGATGATTTTTTTCTTCAACCGCTATGTATTTTTAATTTGTTTTTGCTGTAAGAATTGGTCCTATCCAAAACTTGTCTATATAGATGTTGTAGACAATATTAAGAAGATATATGATAAATTCATGGGGATTTTATATCTTTTGAATTGACGGAGTTATGGATTTTTTACTTCTTCAAACTCCCTTTTTGTTTTTGTTTTTAATTTGTTTTTGCGGTACGAATTGGTCCTATCAAAAACTTGTGAATATAAAAGTTGTAGATAATATTGAGGAGATTTATAATAAAATTAATTGGAATTGATATCTTGAGAATTGACGAAGTTATGAATTTTTTTCTCCCAAAACCCCTATTTTTTGCGCCCCTTGAGCCCATTTTTAACTTTATCAAAAATCTGTGATACATAAAATTGTGGCCCTATTTTTAGAAGTAATAAAAACTTTAAACTGATTTGATATGTACAAAAATTAAGAAGTTATGGGGGGTTTTCGGTTGTCACGAAACCCCTCCCTATTTCCATCCCCTTGGTCCGATTTTGCCCATTAACGAACTTGACCGAGATTTTATGCCCTTTGATTTTATGTATCAGTTTGGAAGAGATTGGTGCAGAATTACGAAAGTTATCGTGTTCAGAAGAAAGTGATATATATATATAGATAGATAGATAGATAGATAGATAGATATATAAAGTTTTTTACTGAGGGTGGTTTTGGGTTCTAGGAGTCATGATCGGTGTAGATCTGCAAAAATTTTTCAGAAATTCCAACATAGGAACGATCCCAATAGGTAGTATTTCATACGAAATCTACCTAAAAGTCATGTAAGAGATATACGTTTCCATTGTAAATAAAAAAAGTCCTTCCGGCCAGTGCCGGGAGGAAGAGGTAGCTTTCATAATCCTTATTTTAAAAAAGCCAACTTATATCATGCAAACACACGAAGCTCAATTTAGTGGAAACCGAATATAGGAGATTCAATACTAATTTTTATCAATATAATGAATGAGAATTTCGCGAAATTAGTCAGTTTTATCCAAGCTGCTTTTCTTTAAAGTAACTTATATTTGGCTGCCAAATTCGGCATTTTCTTAAAGTGCCTGTCATTTTAAGACAACATGGTGGATGAGGCTAAGCAGTGAACTTGGTCGAGACCTTAGTAATTGCTGTGCACATGCTCATTCACATCGGAATCGGTTAATATATAGGAGTGCTGTCGCATGCAAAAAATCAGATTTTTCAAAATGTCACCCACAATAGAAATTGAAACTGCTATATCTGAGCCATTTTTTAAGGTAAAGACAAACAAAAAATGCTCCTGAATCCTTATATCAAGATCAAATACTTAAGAAAGAAACCTTTTTCAATTTCTAATTTTTTTGCACCTCACTTTAAATATATATATATTTTTTAATTTAATGGCCGCCATTTTGAAACAAGATGGCTGATGAATCTGGCCAGCGAACTTGGTCGAGGTGTTGATGTATACTATCCACATGCCTTCTTACATCGAAATAGGCGAATACGTGTGTTATCGCGTGACAAATACAACATCGTTTCAAAATGTTAGCCATGCTAGAAATTCAAAGTGCTATAAATCAACCATTTTTTAAGATATCAACAAAAGAACAAATTTTCAGAAACAAAAACTGCTCCGGAATCTTTGTATCAAGGCCAAACACATAAAAAAATCTTTTTCATTTTCCAATTTTTTAATACCTCATTTTGAATTTTAAATTTAATTTTTTTTAAATGGCAACCCTTTTGAAACAAGATGGCGAATGAAGCTGGCCAACGAACTCGGTCGAGACATTGGTATGTACTATGTACAGACCAAGTTACATACAAATAGGTTCATAAAAAAGCCAACTTATATTATTCAAACACACGAAGCTCAATTTAGTGTAAAACGAATATAGGAGATTCAATACTAATTTTTATCAATACTAAATCATTATGAATGAGAATTTGGTGAAATTAGTCAGCTTTATCCAAGCTGCTTTTATTTAAAGTAACTTATATTTGGCTGCCAAATTCGGCGATTTCTTAAAGTGCCTGCCATTTTAAGACAACATGGTGGATGAGGCTAACCACAGAACTTGGTCGAGACCTTAGTAATTGCTGTGCACATGCTCACTCACATCGGAATAGGTTGATATAGACGAGTGCTGTCGCAGGCAAAAAATCAGATTTCTCAAAATGTCACCCACATTAGAAATTGAAACTGCTATATCTGAGCTATTTTTTAAGATAAAGACAAACAAAAGATGCTCCTGAATCCTTATATCAAGGTCAAATACTTAAGAAAGAAACCTTTTCAATTTCCAATTTTTTTGCACCTCACTTTAAATATATATATTTTTTAATTTAATGGCTGCCATTTTGAAACAAGATGGCTGATGAAGCTGGCCAGCGAACTTGGTCGAGATATTGATGTATACTATCCACATGCCTTCTTCCATCGAAATAGGCGAATACGTGTGTTATCGCGTGACAAATACAAGATCGTTTCAAAGTGTTAGCCATGCTAGAAAGTCAAAGTGCTATAATTCAACCATTTTTTAAGATATAAACAAAAGAATAAATTTTCAGAAACAAAAACTGCTCCAGAATCTTTGTATCAAGGCCAAACACATAAAAAAAATCTTTTTCATTTTCCAATTTTTCAATACGTCATTTTAAATTTTAAATTACATTTTCTTTAAATGGCAACCCTTTTGAAACAAGATGGCGAATGAAGCTGGCCAACGAACTCGGTCGAGACATTGGTATGTACTATGTACAGACCAAGTTACATCCAAATCGGTTCATAAATACACCTGTTATCGCGTGACAAAAGCCAGGTCGTTTTAAAATGTCAGCCACAATAGAAATTCAAAATGCTATAACTCAGCCATTTTTTTAGATATAGACAAAACAAAACCTGTTCCGGAATCTTCGTATTAAGGTAAAACACATACGAAAAAAATCTTTATCACTTTCCAATTTTTTGGTATCTCATTTTAAATTTTAAATTTTTAAAATTTTTTTAAATGGCCGCCATTTTGAAACAAGATGTCGGATGAAGCTGGCCAACGAACTCGGTCGAGACATTGGTGTGTACTATGTACACACCGAATTACATCCAAATCGGTTTATAAATACATCTGTTATCACGTGACAAAAATCAGGACACTTCAAAATGTCAGCCATGCTAGAAATTCAAAATGCTATAACTCAGCCATTTTTTAAGATATAGACGAAACAAAAACTGCTCCGAATCTTTTTATCAAAGTCAAACACATAAGAAAAAAATATTTTTTCAATTTTCAATTTTTTGGTACCACATTTCAAATTTAAATTTTTCTTAAAAATTTAAATGGCCGCCATTTTTAAACAAGATGGCGGATGATGCTGGCCAACGAACTCGGTCGAGACATTGGTATGTACTATGTATAAACGAAGTTACATCCAAATCGGTTCATAAATACGCCTTTTATCGCGTGACAAAATTCAGGACGTTTCAAAATGTCAGCCACGCTAGAAATTCAAAATGCTATAACTCAGCCATTTTTTAAGATATAGACGAAACAAAAATTGCTCCGGAGTCTTTGTATAAAGGTCAAATACATAAGAAAAAAATATTTTTCCATTTTCAATTTTTTGGTACCACATTTCAAATTTTAAATTTTTATAAAAATTTTAAATGGCCGCCATTTTGAAACAAAATGGCGGATGAAGCTGGCCAACGAACTCGGTCGAGACATTGGTATGTACTATGTACACACCGAATTACATCGAAATCGGTTCATAATTACGGGAGTTACAGTGTGACATAGGTCAGATATATATATATATATATATATATATATATATATATATGGATATATATATATATATATATATATCAATTTTGAAGGGAGGGTGGTTTCGGGGTCTGGGGGTCATGATCGATGAAAATATACCAAAATTTTTTGAAATCGCTTTCCTCCGAACGGCTGCAATAGGTAGCTTTTTGTAATGAAAGCTACCTAAAAATCTGTAAAGTTACTAATAGTCCAGGCAATAGGGGATTTTATTTTGCAAAATTAATGGAAGCTGTGGAAATTGACTTACTTTATGTTTTTTGGGTCGCTGAATCCGAATTTGTAACTTCCTACCAAAATTTCCCCCTGCAACCCCCCCCCCCCCCAAAATTTTGGTAAAATGACTCCCAAAAAATGTTTTTATTAAAAAAAATAATTTTTTTTATTATTTTAGGGAAAAAGTATCTAGAAATTCAGAAAGTAGACAAAAATTGCAACAAATTAGATATATGACATTATGACTTAGAATGAAGGTTAAGGGCGGGATCTGTCTTGGAACATGCGCCGCGCTGCTGCGTGGACTAAGTTGCGCAATTTCACTTAATCACTCACACGTTTACACTCGCCCTCCCATATCCTCTCCGAACTTTCTCTATAAGGTTTACTTTAAGTTTTTTGGGTCGCTGAATCCGAATTTTTAACTTCCCCCCAAAATTACCCCCCGCCCCCCCCCCCCCCCAGAAAACCCCAAAAAATAGTTGTTTTTAACTTATATTTCTTATTGTTTTACGGGAAAAGCATTACGAAATTCAGAAATTAGTCAAAATTTTCAACAAATAGGACATATGTCATTATGATGTAGGATGAACGGGGAGAGAGGGTTCTGCCTCGGAACATGCACTGCGACGCTACGTGCACTAAGTTATGAAGTCCAGCAATAGGGGATCTTACCTGGCAAAATTAATACTAGTTCTGGATTTCGACTCAATTTATGTTTTTGGGGTCGCTGAATCCGAATTTGTAACTTCCCACCAAAATTTCACCCGGCAACCCCCCAAAAAATTGATTTTTTTGAAATAATTTGGTTTTTGAGAAAAGCGCGCGGGAATGTTTCGAGGCAGCCCCCTCTCCCCCCCCCCCCCCGTTTACCCTACGTCATAATATCATATATCCTATTTGTTGCAAATTTTGTCTAGTTTCTGAATTTTGTAATGCTTTTCCCCTAAAACAATAAGAAATTTAAGTTAAAAAGAACTATTTTTTTTGGGGGGGGGGGTGTTTCGGGGGGGGGGGGGGTTGGATTGGAGTTAAACATTCGGATTCAGCTACCCAAAAAACTTAAAGTAAACCTTATAGAGAAAGTTCGGAGGGGACATGGGATGGCAAATGTAAACGTGTGAGTGGTTAAGTGGAATTGCGCAACCTTGTCCACGCAGCACCGCGGCGCTTGTTCCGAGGCAGATCCCCCCTTCCCCTTCATTCTAAGTCATAATGTCATATATGGGTAGTTCAGGAATTAAGTGGAAATTTGAGTCCCAACCAATTTTTTTGTACTTTTATACAAATATTTGTTCAACTAAATAGATAATCTATAAAAGCACATCCAAAACTTGTATTAAAAATACTTTAGAATGAATTTGAAATTTAAAACTATTTTAATAAAATTAAAATCATACTAAATGTCACCTCCATGGCATGTCCCTCCATGCCTGTTTTTACTTTACAACATGAATGTATCCCATAAGATAAACGAAAAGAACCGTATAAAATGTATCAAGTTAAAAAATGGATATACTTTACTTACTTTTTAAAAGAAAATTTTGAAAATTTATATAAAAAAAAAAAAAAAAATGCAGACCAAGACACTTCAATCCCCAGAATTAGAGCTACTTCCATGACATATCAGTTATAGTTATATAAAAATCTACTGATGGCAGCATAATCTAGAACTTGGAATACAAATTAACTACAGGCAGCTACTTATTGGATGGAATATTTCTGAAGCATGGTAAGTTGTTACTTCATCTAGTTTTAATTAAAAAACTTTTAATTACCGTAGTGTATTTGAATTGGGTGTCAACTCCATGGCCTCATTAATTTTGTCAGTTTTAAAAAATAGCAGAATTCTGTTGATAAGTAGCGTTAAATTGCTTTATTTAATTTTATATACAAGTAGCATTATGTTCATATTGTGCATAGTTTAGAAAATATTAGGCCTAATCTCAGATATGTCACCTCCATGCCATTGTTGTATCATGCAGGTGTTATTGACCCATTGATGTGACATTTGTTGATGTAAACAATACTTTAAGGGTACATAAAGTATATTTTTAATTACTGAACCTATATTTTTATTTTAGGGATAATTTTATATTAATAAAAATATATTTTGAAACTGAAAATTTTAAACTTTAAAATATTTAATTTTGTATAAATTTGATTTTTTAATGCCTTTCAGTATTTCTTTCAATACAAGTTATATTTTAGATTTAATTAAACTTTATTTTAACCCCTTGTAGACTAGTGACCGGTATTCGTGCCGCGGAAGCTGCTCAGAATCGGGGATTATTCTCACCAGAATTTTTTTGTAAATTTTGCCTTATTTAATCCGAGCATTTTCCCGATTCAATTAGGAAAATATTTCTATTTTAAAAGACCGGTGATTAAAGATTAAAAATTCTGTAAAAGACGCTCGTCCCCAAGGGAAGGGTCCCCTTTTATTGAATTTTCTGATCTCGTAAACTTAATTAAAAAAAATAATAAAAACAGAACTAAATTTAAATTTTCAGATTTTCTGTGCTAGTCAAAAAATATATATATTTGCTTAATATATTTAAAAAATATGGCCACACTAGAGTACTTTGCAATCGTATATTTAAAGTGCTGTATTTTCTACTTATCTATTAATCTATTTATTTTTATCAAATTGCACGTTAATATTTTTTATTATTTTTTAGATTTACAGCATGTTCTTTTAAATTCTACTACATCAGAAATAAATGATGATCCAGAAATTATAAACAGTCTTATTGCGAATGTTAAAGATGTGATAGGAAGAGCAGGTACCAGTCGGGTAAAAAGTGGTCGAAAAATTGTTAACAGAAACAAAACAAAAGCATACTAAAGAATAAAATTGCTTGAAAAAGAGCTTAAAAATGTTTTGAAAATTTGAAATATAAAAGAAAAAAAAAGATTAATATAAGAAAAGTTATCAACGCATCATAAATAAACGAAAAAAATTAAACAGTCCAAAAGAGAAGGTACAGAAAATATTGAAAGGAGAAAATATTTCTCCTAAAGTCAGAAAATGCCTGGAATTCAGTTTAGCATTGACCACTCAAATCGAGAAAAAGTTTGAAAAAAAATGAGAAGTTTCAAAAGTCAAAGAAAGCCTTTGGACTTTCTGAGTAATAAAGAGTACCACGGTATGCACAAGATTTCAGTTAGGTCCTGTTAATCTGTATTTAGCAAATGCGATCTCAGTTGAAAACCACGTAGAAGTTAAATTTATGCAAAGATGTTCGGGATCCAAGAAAAAATTTGTTTTCAGTAAGGAGCAAGAAGCAATCATGAGATATGAAAATTAAATTTGTGTGGTTTCAACAGTGGAAAGTGAACAATCGGTTACAACATATCTTTGATTTAATCCCTCAAAACTGCAATATTATTTAATAAAAAATTAAATTTGAGCTTTGTTCTTTTTTAACATGTTACTCAAGAATAATGTTCTTTACCTGTATTGCAATCCAGTTTTTGTTTTGATGTGTCATTTGACTTTCTGTATTTCATTGAAAAACATATTATACCTCTTAAACAATAAAACAAACTAATATCGCAACCATAAATGTTTTCCAATCTAGTAAATGGACAATAAAACTTATATTCATCATTACTATTAAAGGTTGTGACCTCCATGGAATAATGTGTCACCTCCATGTTTATACGAAAAATGAAATTTAATTAAAAAAAAAAAAAAAACTTGACCTCTGATCATGATTTATTTATCTCTAAAACCTTAAGGAAATGTTGGAAACACAACTTAAACGCGACAATTTGAACTTTTATTTTTACAAATTACCAAGGTGAAATTTCCCCTTAATTTCAGAACTAGCCATATCTAATTTGTTGCAATTTTTGTCTACTTTCTGAATTTTTAGATAGTTTTTCCGTAAAATAATAAAAAAAATTAATTTTTTTAATAAAAACCTTTTTGGGGGGTCATTTTATCAATTTTTTTTTTTTTGGGGGGGGGGGGGGGCGGTTGCGGCGGAAATTTTGATGGGAAGTTACAAATTCGGATTCAGCGACCTAAAAAACATAAAGTAAGCCAATTTCCAGAGCTTCCATTAATTTTGCCAAGTAAAATACCCTATTGACTGGACTATTAGTAACTTTACAGATTTTTTTATTTACAATGGAAACGTATATCTGTTACATGACTTTTTGTTATTGCCATTACATAAAAAGTTCTGGGCACCCCAGTTTCCTAGAAAATTCTTAGTAACTTTATAGACTTTTTTTAGAGTGTACAGATCATCATTTGTACATATTAACCTGAGATTTGGGAAGCTTTATTCAATACTATTTTTCTCTGTTATTTTAAATATCATAAATGAATTTAATAGGTATTGCTGTTTATTCCTCAAGATACAAGAATTTCTTTTATTTTTTTCATATTTGTAATTTATTTTCTTGCTCTTAATTTTTATCAGATAATAAAAATCAGATTTTGAATCTAAAAAAAAATATTTGAATTTATACATAAATGATTAAGTTTAATAAAGATACGAGGTTGCAATGTCGAAATTCAATGAAATAAAAAACAAAAATAGTAATGAAATGTTTAATGAACTTATTAAAAAATCTACAAAAATAATTCCCCTAAAACAATAAAAAAAATTAATTTTTTTAATAAAAACCTTTTTTGGGGGGCATTTTACCAAAATTTGGGGGGTGTGGGGTTGCCGGGAAAAATTTTGGTGGGAAGTTACAAATTCGGATTCAGCGACCCAAAAAACATAAAGTAAACAAATTTCCAGTGCTTCCATTAATTTTGCTAGGTAGAGCCCCTATACGGTGTCTATTGCCTGGACTATAAGAATTTTTCAGGAAACTGGGATGCCTAGAACATTTTATGTAACTGGGTTACAGATAAAGTTTTAGTAAGATTACTGTAATTTTAGTAGATTGTTTTGTAAAGCTACAGATTTCTGTTGCTTTACAAAAACTAGATTTGATGATTTACATTTTTTTTTTTGTACAGTTTATAGATAAAATTTTAGAAAGCATACAGATTTCTGCAGCGTTACATCTGTAGAATTACATCTTTTTTTTTACACACTGCAAAGAAAAATCTATAAAGCTACTAAGAATTTTCTGGAAAACTCGGATGCCTAGAACATTTTATGTAACTGCAACAACAAAAATAATGTAACAGATACACGTTTCTATTGTAAATAAAAAAAAATATGTAAGGTTACTAAGAATTTTTTAGGAAACTGGGATAACTAGAACTTTTTATGTAACTACAATCCAGGTTACAGATAAAATTCTAGTAATATTACTATAATTTTAGTAGATTATTTTGTAACGCTACAGATTTCTGAAATCTCGTTCCAACGTTTGGAGCTCCTGTTGAAGGATAACTCCAAATGTTGGGACGAGATTATACCCTTTTATGGTGGAAGCTAATGCAGCAACAAAAGTTGGTTTAAACCACCAAAAATTGTTTAACAGTGTACAATCTCTTATAATCACAGTTCGCGGATACAAGGACAAATAAATTATTAAGTATTTGAAATTTTGAAGTTATTTGAAATTAAATAATTCAAAGATAATAAATAATAATTCAAATAAATAAATAATTTAATACCGGAATTCGAAATTATTTGGAATTTTATTCTCCAGTAATGTATCTGGTAAAACAAGAACTACAATTTCACTGTCTTTCAAAAAAAAAAAAAAAAAAAAAGATAAACTCACAAACTTTTATTGTTATTTCTTTTAAATTTTACAAATTGCTCATCATAAATTCTTAAATATTTAGTAAAAGTAAAATTTCAGCCTCAAAACCTAAAAGCAGACTATCTGTATTTGATATTTTCAGCAACAATCTTGCGAGCTTTTGCATCCGTCATGTTTATTCTCTGAAGAGCACACTGACTTTTAAATGTTGAAGATTTCCCGGATTTTCTGTACAATATCTGGATTTGTGTGATCTTTGTGTATTTTATACTATTTCCATACTAATGTGCTGACAGCAGGATCAGTGTGATATGCCTTCTTCACGTTGTAAACTGAACGTTAAAGGATTTTATTGAAGTTTACAATTTCCAGCATCTTATCCTGCACGCAATACAGACATGATTTCTCTAACTTCCTATTCATTCGACATAATGGTTGTTATTAGTATTTGAACAAATCTGGATAAAAATAAATAATACACTGTAAAAAAAAAAAAAAAAAAAAAAAACTGTAAAGTTACTAAAGTTTTTCTAGGAAACTGGAACTCCTATAACTTTTTATGCAACGACAACAACAAAAATTCATGTAACAGATACACCTTTGCACCGAAAATCAAAAAATCTGTTAGGGTACTAAGAATTTTCTATGAAACTGGGATGCCTAGAACTCAGGGATGTAGTGGAGGGTATACAGTGGTATACGCCATATACCTTCTGGATATTTTTTAAGGAACACCCTATATCCTCTGTTTCTCCAAAAAACTATAGAATATACATTGTAGGGTATACCCTCTGCCTTGAGCACATACCCTCTGCTTAAAGCGTATGCCCTTTTTTTACGACTACACCACTGCTAGAACTTTTCATGTAACTGTAATCAGGGTTAAAGATAAAATTTTAGTAAGATAACTGTAATTTTAGCAGATTCATTTGTAAAACTACAGATTTCTGTAGCTAGTTTTGTAGATTTACTGCTTTTTCTGTACAGTTACAGATGAAAGATTAGTAAGCATGTAACTTTACATCTATAAAACTACAGATTTTTTTTATTTTTTTATTTTTTTATTTTTTTTTAACAGTGTAGCATTACAAACATGTCTTTTCAAAAATAATAAGAACCACCTAAGAAGATGTAAAGTTATTGCCAATTTACCGAGTTCATTTGATGTACACAAAAATGTTTGTGTTGTTGTCATTTTCATAAGATGAAAACTGATAAAATATTATACAAATTGAGACTTCAAGACAAATTATACCATGCTGTAAATTCTCTTTACAAAAAAAAAAAAAAAAAAAAAAAAAAAAAAAAAAGAGGAAAGAAATGAAATGTTTTCACCAAGTGTTGCCAAACGAATTTGAAAAAAAAACAAAAAAAAAAAAACATTCGGAGTGCAAAGGATTAACCATAATACCATAAGAAAACATAAAGTGACATGATTAATAAAAAAATGAAATATCATCCTATTATTACAACGGTGCAGGTTCATTTATTTGGTCAAATACTTTTTATCTGAAATAAAACAAGTGTTATAACGAACATGTTTATCACATTTTTCTTAAAACAAAACTTCTTATAAACCTACAAGCAATTTTTTAGAGACAATTCATTTTATTCTGTATTTTCTCTACCCAACCAAGATTCTATATCCTAGAATTTATTACATTTGTGAGTTTGTGAGATGATGTTTACCGATAATCAACTGAGTGATGGAAGCAAGCGAGCCTTTTACGCCTGTGATGCTCGCCACAAACAGGATATGTTTTTCTACGTACATCACCGATTTAATTATTATCAGATGATAGAAGTTTTCTCGATATAAGTTTTACTTATTTCCAGTTGGGAAAAGCAACATAACATCAATAAATTGAAGGAAAGTTATTAGATATTTTAAGAGAAGAGTATGGTACTATGGGAAGAAATATAGATGAAAAATGAACATAATTTTGAAGAAAGATAAATTAGAGAAAATTTGTTGTTCCAAATAATAACTCTATTTTCATTTTGGTTTTCTGGTAGGAAATGTGTTTATACGTTAGATAAAATGTAATAAAATTCAATTCTTATGAATTGCTTACAAAACTTCTTTTGAAAATCTATTTTCTTTACAATACTTATATGTATATGTGCGATTTTTATTAAGAAAGACATTAATTGAATGTAGAATAATAGTAAGAGATATGTTCACAATAAAATTCATTAATAAAAATTACTTACAAAAAGTTGTGGAAAAAAGGAGTTGTGGTACGATGCGTTTTTAAATTTAATTATTTTTTAAACGTTCCTTGGTGTGTATAAATTCTATAGAACATATACAGGGCTGCATAAAAGTTTTCAACAACATTCGTTTATTGGCGGAAATTGCTGAATGGAAATTTTCAACGATACTATGCGTTTAACTGAATTACCTTTTACCATACTATGCAGTATATATACATATCCGTAGATCATATACAGGGCTACACTAAAACAAAATCGCGTACTTTCCCCGACTAGTCATGGTGATTACACTAGATTAATTTCAACTCAATTATTCTAATTGGTAAATAAATCCTATCAGATGTAAAAATCCAACTGGGCGAAAAATGTCCGGACCAGGATTCGAACAAGGGATCTCTTGGCTGAAACAGCCAATGCTCTACCATCTGAGCTATCCCGGACGAATCTGGTGGAACTTTTTCACCCAGCTAACCTTATTGATTATAGCATCTGGTCTGAAATCTGGTTCAGCTCAACAGAATAAATCGCAGGGAATGGAACTCCAGAAATCGATGGATACGTAATTACAGTATGTTAATTTTAACATAATTATTCTAATTGGTAAATAAATCGTATCAGATGTAAATTTCTAACTGGATGAAAAATGTCCGGACCAGGATTCGCCCAGTTCGAAATTTACATCTGATATGATTTATAATCATAATAATCAAATATCATATTTAACTTCAAAATAATAATAATGATAAATACTGTAAGTGTTTATAATCAGAAAACGGTAAGAAAAAAAATCCGATATGAAAAACAAAATCTCAAATAACTTCAATTTAATGTTTACATCTGTCATGAATCAAGATAACTCTGTGTCAACCTTTCAAAAGAAACAGGTACCACGGGTTAGTTTTTTTTTTTTTTTCGAATATTTGCAAATTAAATATTTTACATAACAGTATCGAATAGAAAGAATAAAATACTTACACTCATTTTATTCACAAAGGCAAAACCAATGCAATCCTGATTATTTTTTGCGAAGTATTTTGTTATTCAATTGTTAAAAAAATTATATTTCAAACCGCTACATGAAGAAGGAATATAACAGACAATGGCTTCTGAAATCAGGAAAACAATTCGCGATCAATCTTTTTCTATGTAACATAAAAATATTTAACTCATAATCATAAGATAAAAAAATCTACAGGAAAGAAAGATCAAATTAAATAAGACTTACCTTATAAGCATAAATCAAACCAGGGCCGAAACTAAAGGGGGGTATAGGGGGCATATGCCCCGGGCGCCAAAACGAAGGGGCGCCAAATGAAGGATTATACCTTTGGAATGGATCATTTTCTTCTGATGAACTGATGTCTTCTATTATTATGAAACAGCCATTGTAGATGATAAAAGAAAAAAAAATGGCTATAATAATAATAAAAAAAATGGCCATTTTTTTTTCTTCCCATTCTGACCAGAAAATCAGAGTTCTAACTTTTTACGGCTGCTCTTTCATCTTCACCTAACACTTCATTTATAATGGCTGTTTCAGAATAATAGAAGACATCGGTCCATCAGAAGAAAATAACTCGATGAAAGCGGAAACTCGGTTAAGCAGGACTCGGCTAAGCGGGACTCTGATAATCGGGACTCTAACTGTATATTTCATTTTTAAAATGATCTTTAGAATATTTTTGTTGGTGTTCAGAGGGGAGTCATGACCCCGTGACCTCCCCCTTGGACCCGCCATTGTAGATTACGTAGTTCAGTATTACATATTTTAAGATTACATATTTTAAATTTTAAAATAAGTCGGCTATTAGTAATTAAAATTAGTAAAATTCTCTTTGTAAATATACTTTGTGGAAAAGGGGGGGCGCCAAAATCCATGCTTGCCCCGGGTGCAAAAAAGGCTAGTTTCGGCCCTGAATCAAACGCTTCGTGCGAATTTTAATACAAAAGCAAAAATCTTTAACAAAGATTTAACCCACAAATACGTACAAACACGACACAAAAAAATCCCATACGATCGTTTTGAGTATTCCCGGATCCCCTTCCGCAGTGAGGAGGAAAAAAAAAAGATAATTAAAATGGGTTCGAAGAAGTCATCAGTTATAGTCCAGAGTACTGGCCTATGGACTGATTGAAAAGGCGAAAACAAGAGTTTATATATCTTAAAGAAATGACGTAATGGACCAGAACCAACTTTTTTTTTCAGTTGCTTCTGATCCATTACGTCATTTTTAAAAGAATTTTAAACTCTTGTGTTCCCCTTTTCAATCAGTCCATAAGCCAGTACTCGGGGCTATAACCGAGGTGTTCTTCAAACCCATTTTAATTCTCCCTCTTATTTTTTTTTTGTTTCCTCACAGAGGAAGGGGATCCAGGAATCCTCGAAACAATCGTATGGGATTTTTTGTGTCGTGTTTGTACGTATTTGTGCGTTAAATCGTTTTTTAAAGATTTCTGCTTTTGTATTAAGACTTACATTAACGTTCCATGAATAATCATTTTAATAATATCCGTAACTTTTAATCCTAAAATGGCGGACTAAAAATTAATTATTCCTCTTATCTTAAAAAAGCGTCGTAGATTTGCTGTTCTCATTTGCTGATCAGTAATACCAATACATACGTACAATACTCACTTCTGGGAAGTCAATATTCACTCTAAACCGGAGTGAATAATCTTTTTTTTCAGATGATTGACTATCCACTCTTGTAAAAGGAGTGCATTTTAGTACCAAATTAGCGTAATTTCTAAGGTTACATTATGAAATGGAGTTTTTGAAAATTAAAAAGTACCATAATTTGGTGGTTTTCATTATTTTACTCCATATATTGGTTCAAAGTCGAATGGAAATTTTTAAAAGCGTATAATGTCAGCTTTTCACTCTCACCAACCGAGTGAAATGTTTCACACCTTTCTAGGGAGTCTAAAATTCCACTCTTTAAGGCGTGTATTTTATAAAATGCACTCCAAAAAGAGTGAACACACCTTCCATTCTTTCAACGAGTGAACTTTTCACTCCTCCCAATTTTAGAGTGTATAGTATTCAGAATGTGTTGGAAAGTGTTTCATAATCTATGTGGTACGCACGATTTTTCGTTCTTGTTTATTATTATTTTTGTCTTTTTTTCTTCTATTTTCTGTTGTACAGCGCCATCTATCGGTGTTCTTGGAACTATTTTTTTTTTTTTTTTGCGTAATCTGTTTCCTTATTTCTTGAATAGATGTACACAAAATCTGAACCCTTTACACTGAGTACTTCAATATATAGGGGGATTAGAGTAGGTGTGTTTTGATTGTGGCCACCTAATATAACGTTGTGCACATGTAAGGGCTATTATTCTTCAGAAAGATAATTTCCTAATCTTTCAACAGTAAAAAAAATTCTGCATAAGCATAGTTATGAATAAGCGGGGAATGAAACTCATGAATGAATTCACGCAATTTTTTACTTCGAGGAAATGCTAATCCGTTTTGAGCATGTTATATTAAAGTACAGTAGAATCCCGCTAATCCGAACTAATTGGGACCGATTCGGATCACATAAAATTCGGATTAACCGAAATTCCGATGAAAATAGTAAAGGAAAAGATACGTACTAAAAAAAAATGTGAGTAATAAATATATAGTAGTGCAGTAAACATCCTATAATACGACATCCTAAGGTTCAGCATGCTGGATAATCCGGCACTACTTTCGGAAAAAATGGTATTCCTCGTTTAATCACTCCTAAAGATCTTTATAACAATCCAGTTGGAACTTCAGAATGAGAAATTACGTAACAACTTATTACACACGATTCAAAATCGAGAATCCATAAATACCTAAGCCACCACGTCGATGGGTGGGGGGGGGGGGGGATAAGAAAAAACATTATTGTAGATAATTTGAGAAATCAAACTATTGAAAGGAAAAATAAATTTTTATCATCTGAATTAAATACTTTTTGCATTTTAGAAAACAATTTTATACTGACTGGCAAAGCTGTTTACACTGTAAAAAAAATCTGTAAAGTTACTAAAGTTTTTCTAGGAAACTGGGATTCCTAGAACTTTTTATGTAACGGCAACAACAACAACAACAACAAAAATAACAGACGCTGTTACAGGAATTTTTGTTGTCACCGTTACATAAAAAGTTCTAGGAATCCCAGTTTCCCAGAAAAACTTTAGTAAATTAACAGAATTTTTCTTTACATTATGTCACTTTTCTTGCGGGTGAGCGCAAAATACAATACTGCAATTTTAATTTTATGCCTTTAATATTTATTTCGATATATCGTAGATATATGTTAAAAAGCGCTATAAATTAAGCTCGTCGAAATTAGTTGTTTTGTTCAAGATTTGTAAAACTCCAAGAAATGTTTTTAAACGTTTGTACTATTTTCTCAGTCCACATGCTTGATTTTTCTCAGTTACATTGTAATATTCGTTGATATTAAATAGGCTGCTTTCTTTTGTCTATCATCTTTTTAATTACGAAACATAAATGACATGAATGAAATCTTTTCTTGTTCTTTCTAAAAGACTCGTTACATATTTTCTTTATTCTCCTTTTCTTTTTCGAAAGACAAAATTGTAAAATCAGAATATTTTTCTTAAAAAATATTTGATATGACGTTTCATTCACCCTTAATCCTTGCGGCCCTCGCACTTGAATGACATGCAATTAAAAAGATATACTGAATGCGATATTAGGCATTCCACATTTAATTACGTTCTGGAAATTAAAAAGAGAGATTTTTATTTTAGTATACATAGTTGCAAAAAAGCATATGCTCTATGAGTAAAAGCAGATTTAGTTGGACTATGAATAAACAGAAAAGCTACTGCTTTTAAGCTGCTAAATTATTTAAAAATAGTATAATTATTATGCGTCGTGGCTTTTATTTAAATATAAAAGGTAGCTAAAAATATGTGACTAGTTTTGTTGAAGCAGCGTAAGGAGTATAAACTGGAAACTCATAATTTGCATTCACAGCGAATGTAAGACACTAATTCTTCTCTAATTGCTCTTAATTCTATGTTAATCTCTTTAAAAAATGCTAATGCTTGGTATGGTTTATAATACTTTTTAATTACACGTCAAAGTCTTATATGAGACTTAAATGAACTAATGGGAAAATATATCTTAAAGACATACAAAATGCTAAAATTTTTTCCGTCTCAGAAATAATACTATTTTTTTTTTTATATAAATTACATATTATAGGAGTTAATATTCAAACAATTTATATATAATGATATTAATATTAAAAAATATATGTATTTTATCCTATAAAAAATTTAACCGAAATCGATTTCTAAAAGCTTTAAATATTAAGCCTGGAGACGGATGCACAGATAATTGCCTCATCGAGTTGGCGGTTGAAAATCCAGGATTAGACAGGACTCAATTAGCATAATAAAATTCAACTGATCTGCCAAGTCACATCTTGGTAGAAACCACCTGCAGACACGATTTTAGTGGTTGATCGGTAGATTTATCATTGTGTTTCCTGCACCAAAAGGTACGAAAAGATGGAGGACTGGGAGCAGGAAAACACAACGGTAAGCCTACCAGTCAACCGCTAAAATAGTGTTTCCAGGTTTTTTCCAGAAAGCTATGACTATATGAAAGGCAGACCAGTTGAATTTTAACATGTGAATGGAGTTTTAACTATTCCTGGAGTTTTAGCCGTCAAATCGATGAGGTGATGGTTTGAACAGCCGCCTCTTGATCTGTATGCGAATCCAAAATTTCATCTCATTCCGGCAAATAGTTTTTGAGTTATGCTTAAAAGACTGCAATCATTGCAGTTTGTTTTACAGCTATTAAAAATGAATCAAACATTAAGAATTAAAAAATCTGACATTTGCATAATTCCTTCATCTAATGACTTCCCATTCAGAATCCCACGGTAAAATTTTCAGAAGAATCAAAATATGATATCGAAATTAGGTGTTCTTGATGAAAATTTCAAAGTTTGTTACAATTTCAGAATGGAAACGGCCTTTCCTTTATCTTTGTCTTTTTTTTTTTTTTTCATAAATTGGGAGAAAACATAATTTCCAATCAAATGGCAGTTTTCGTTTATTTCTGTGACAATTTAGTGATTAAAATATATTGGTGTTTTCTATAACTTTTTTTATTTATTGACCAAATAATGCACTTTCAAATAAAGTTAGATGGAAATATTTAATTTTAATTAACCATTTTTGCTCATTTAAAACAAATTATGGACGTAGTTTTGCAATTTTATCAATTTCTCGATTTGTTTGTACCTTGGTGATGCTATCTTGTTCTGTTGTAACTAAAACGCAATATATCGTTTTTGCTAATTATATTACATCTTTAACCCTTAAATGCATAGTGTAACTCGGGAATTAAATGAACATTTTTTGCCATTTGGCGTTTTCTGTTGGTTTTGTGGTGAACTGTTACTTACGTGTGATAACGTGCATTTAAGGTCTGTCTCTGTCTGTTTTTGTTCTGATTTGTTATCACAGGGATGTTATAACATCTTTCGTTGATACTGATTGCAATGTGCTCGTCTGGCGGTTTTTCTCTATCTTTATAAGGTAGTAATTATTAATTCTGAAAACTATCAAAAACATCATAAAAATTATTAAATCGTTGAATAGTTGTTATTGTACAGTGTAAGAACTTTAAAGTAAGTATATAACTTAAAATTATAATTTTTTGAGTAATTTTTTTATGTAACGCAGGAGTGACATTATGACATTATGTCCAACAGAAACGTGAATAATTTTTTTAGCTATCTTTCTATTGGATAATTAACAAAAATGTACTCAAATAAAATATGCATTTAGGAGTTAACCTTTTCATAAACTGAAGTAATCTGTGTTATCGTTATCTCTTCGTTAATTTATATAGAAAAACGTACAATTTTTTTCTGTTGATTAAGTAATTAATCTTTGTATAACAACTGCACTATTTATACCATTTATTTGTGTAAATAGATTATTTAATGACCAGTACTGTTATTTGTTCCTTGATAGTAACAATATTCGGACGCAAAAAATGTACAAATTTTTCAGTAAACACAATTTTAAAATTTCAAACTGTTTTCTATATCAACTTTTTAATATTTAACAATCACTTCCTGGCTGGCTGAGAATTTATCACATCTACAGATTGCGAGATGTTGCTTATCGATTTTAAACTTTCACGATGGAAGCAAGCGTTTGTAGCAGCAATATTCAGCAAAGTCAGGATGTACCTTTTACACGTATATCCTGATATGAACGTATGTGCAGCAAACGAATATTATTTTATTCTTAGAGATACTAAAATATTATCTGTTTTTTTTTTCAAAATAAAAGAGAAAATGTAAGAAATTCGGGAAGATTATAAATTTATAAATAAATTCAAAATAATATTTCTATTTTAATCAAAACGAAATGTTTTTGTTAAAAACTTATGTTAGAGCTCGCGCATTTCATTAGAAAAATAAAATCTGCATAACAATTCAATGTGGCAATTTCATACTATGAAAACAGCCTACAATATTTTGAAAAACAAAAAGAAAATCATTGTATATGGAGCCTATAAATGAATATTGTAGTTAATTTTTAAGGGGTCTCAGGACTCTAAAATTGGGAAAAATAAAAAAAAAGGACCATTTTCAACATTTAGTATTTTAAAATGTATTTGATTTTAAGACACAATTTTAATTGGAATAAAATATATAAGTATTTTCTTTCATTTCATGTATTAAAAAAATTATAAGATGCAGAATTAGCATTTACAGGGGGCTCCAAACTGTTAGACATTTTTCGAGCAAAAAATCGGCATGAGCTTACGCGCACGATTACAAAATAAGTGTTGCAACTAGAATGAAAAGTTTGGTATCTACTTATACTTCAGATTATAATAATGACCCTGAACCTACATAAATTTGTATTTAAAGCTTTTTTATATTTTTAATACAAAGTTGTATTTAGCTAATGCAAAATTAATAAAATTTCAACAGTATAATCACCTAAAAAAATATTGTTTTGAACAATAAAAAGGAAATTTTAGGTTCAGTTTATACAGACTAACATGAAACATATGTTTTGAAAATTTCGTGAAAAAATATTCAAAAGTTTTTGAGATATCGCGCGCATTATGCCCAAAAACGTCATCTGGAGAAAAATGGCTTCAAAGTTTCCGAAACGACGCTTCAGCTATTGGATGTGTATAAATGTAACAGCCATAACTTCAGTTCGAATAGGAATTTCAAGGAAACAATTATATCAAAATGTTCAGAAAAGATAGGAGTTTAACATCTACAAAAATTAAAATTTCGAAAATTTTAAAGCTTTAAGATTCTTGAGACCTCTTAAGACAATCGAATGCAAAATGAATTAAATATTTATCTTTGTTATTTGTCGGATTCATTAAGACAATCGAATGTAAAATTAATTAAATTTCTTTACTTGTTATTCCTTGTATTCATTAAGCAATAGAGTGGAAAATTAACTAACTCATGCTTGTTATTTCTTGTATTCATTAACCCCTTGGTGGCGAGCGACCCATATACGTGCCACTTAAGGTTCTCAGAAACCTTCATTATTCTCACCACTTATTTTTTACTGTAAAGTTTACCTTATTTAATCAGAACATTTTCGCGATTTAATTACAGAAAATTTTCCGTTTTGAAAAATCAGTGGTAAAAAATTAAAAATTAAGCAAAGGGCTCTCGTCGATAAGGGGTTAAGGCAGTTGGATATAAATGAATTAAATAGCCATGCTTGTTATTCTTTGTATTGATTAATGCAATCGGATGTAAAATAAATTAAAAACTCATGCTTGTTATTCTTTGTATTGATCAAGACAATCTGAAGTAAAATATATTAATTATTCATGCTTGTTATTCCTTGCATTCATTAAGACAATTGAATGTAAAAGGAATTAAATTTCTTTACTTTTTGTTCCTCGTATTCATTAAGCAACATAATGGAAAATTAATAACCTATTCATGCTTGTTATTCCTTCTATTCATTAAGGCAATTTGATATAAAATGAATTAAATACCTATGCTTGCTATTCCTTGCGTTCGTTAATGCAATCGAATGTAAAATAAATTAAAAATTCATGCTTGTTACCCTATGTATTTATCAAGGGAATCGAAAGTAAAATGAGTAAAATATTCATGTTTGTTATTCCTTGCATTCATAAAACAATAGGATGGAAAATTAAATAACTATTCATGCTTGTTATCCCTTGTATTAATTAAGGCAATTGGATATAAAATTAATTAAATATCCATGCTTGTTATTCCTTGTATTCATTAATGCAATCGAATGTAAAATAAATTAAAAATTCCTATTTTTTATTCTTTGTATTCATCAAGGCAATCGAAAGTAAAATATATTAAATATTCATGCTTGTTATTTATTGTATTCATTAAGGCAATCGAATATAAAATGCATTTAATTTCTTTACTTTTTATTCCTTGTATTAATTAAGGCAATAGAATGGAAAATTAATTAACTATCCATACTTGTTATTTCTTGCATTCATTAATGCAATTGGATATAAAATGAATTAAATATCCATGCTTGTTATTCCTTGTATTCATTAATGTAATCAAATGTAAAATAAATTAAAAATTCATGCTTGTGTTCCTATCTATTCATCATGGAAATCGAAAGTAAAATGAATTAAATATTCATGCTTGCTATTCATTGCACCCATTAAGGCAGTTGAATATAAAATGCATTTAATATCATTGCTTTTTATTCCTTGCATTCATTAAGGTAGTCGGATGTAAAATAAATTAAATATTTATACTTATTATTCCCTGAATCTATAAATAATTGTATTTTCAATCATAAAGATAACCAATATTATATTTGTGTTGAAAATATGATGAAAGTTGATATTTTTTATTTGTTCTTACACATGTATAGTATTTCAAGGAATTTGAAAATTGAAGAAAATATCGGTTTTAAGATCGGTATGCTGAAACAGTCCATGATCTATAAAATATATTGCAGCAAAATTATCGCAGCAAAAATATAATGTACGAAAACAACATAAAAAATAACAATAAAATATATCACACCAAAAGTCCTTCATATGTTGGAAAACTACAACAGTTTCTATAAACACACGTGTTTTCTTATAGTGACAAAATCTTTAAACACAAATATCACATTTATTTTGGCACCGACAAAACTACTTTTAAAATTACTAATTTGTATTTATAAAATTGGGAAATATTTATAAAATCATTACATTTTTGTTTAGTTAAACATTCTGTAATGTGTATCTAATGTATTATTGTATCATGATTTAAGGAGTACGTTTGAAATAACTTCAAAACAACTCTGCGTTGTTAATATTATTATTAAAAATTAAGTATGTTAAGAGGTTAATTTAATTTTTACTAATACCTCTTTTAATACATTATTAAAAGTTAAATGGATTATTATTCACAGATTTTTTCCACTTTTTCGTATGGTTTGTGATTTAATTTTTTTTTTAAACATATACAATTAAACGAAATCTCTCTTAAATACGCCGATAGTATTATCATTAACAACACACAAAAACGAAGTAAAAGAACTAAAAAAATATTATTTGTAGCATTAAACAAGCAAGAAAGATCATGCGTTAAGCATAGATTATGAAACACTTTCCAACACTTCCTGAATGCTTTAACAAAACTTCGTTATTTAGGGAAATAAGGTATATAAGAGAACTAAGTAAACATTTTAAAAAACGCATAAAACATTTGAAAAACTGATTTCAGCAGTTACCGTCCATAGCAAATATGTATTACAATTCTCTTGAATAGCCCTGTATTTGATGTGTAGGTTGATATATATACTACATAATGGGGAAATTTAGTTTAGCAAGAAAACACACAACATGCTGAAATTTCTCTTTCAGCAATTTATACTAATAGATGAAATCATATTTGTATACTTTTGTACAACCCTGTAGTTAATCTAGTACCTTTATTACACGCCACTATTTAGCTAAAGTTTAAATCAAAGTAAAACACTCTTAAAACTACTGGAATCACATTTCCAGAAATTATCATTTATAGACGGCCATGTATCCAATTCTTTGCGTGATCCTGTATATCATTTTATCTTTGTTCTACAAACATTTCTTAGCAAAATAAATGCAGTTCAGCGTAAAAATTTATAATTCATTTAAAAACCACCTTTAAGCAATTTGCAATCATATCCAGTAATCATTTCTAATTCTTTTGTGTAGCCCTGTGTATGAATTACAGCATTTACACACACCATATACATATACAATGCACAAATATAGTGAAACATAAAAGCACATAACATAATTAAAAATGCATTTCCACCAATCAACGTTACTGTACAGTACTTCGGATACAATATAGTATCTGAAATCTTTTGTGTGTCCCTGTAAATGCTATGCACTTCGTATTATACATAAAATAAGTTATAGTAAACCTCATCGACGTATATCAATTTGATTATATATGAAATAATTTAACATAATTAAAATACGCTGGAAAAAATTCCCTCTACCATGTATCATTGTGTAACGGAATTCTCTTGTGTGGCCCTGTACATGAATAATAACTGTTCTTTGAACAGCATATTCTATAGAATGCATATTTTAGTGCACTTGTTCATTTTCAAAGACCATTTTACACTAAAAATAATTTTAAACGATATTTTCCCATATGCAGTAATGTAACGGAAAACCTTTGACTGTCCCTGTAATGAACTAAGCATACTACAAACTTCATTTGAAATAGGGTTCGTGCTATGATAGAGGTCACTAACATCCAAAAATTTCAGAACGATCCGAGTATATTTACGGGAGTTAGAGCGCGGACAGACGGGCAGACAAAGCGAAGTCATAAATACTTTTCAACTTCGTTGGAAAGTGTTAAAAAGCTAAAAAAAATGTTTTTAATTTTCAAAAAATCAATTCAAAGAAACTAATGCAATTTTTGCATTTCTTAAAAAAATGATAATGTATAAATTTTAAAATGTTAGGAATAATTTTTTAACGTACTTAATTTCTTTCAAATGCTTTGAAACTGCACCTCAATTGTAGTTTCTTAGCGTACTGTAGAGTTCATTACGTAAATGTATGTTTTAACAACACAAGCACTCATTAAAAATTTATAAGCCATTTATGTATCGCTAAACTGTCTCATTGTCATGAATTAAGGTTACGAGAATTTTTCTACTGCTTGCAGCTTTTAAGTGAGTGACTCACAACAAGCATTGTCACCAATCCCAATAAATTGCAAAATGGATTCGTCATCTTGTTGGAGTTTTTCTCTTCGTTTTCTGTTGCCCTTGATCCTGTTTGGCAGCGGTTCGCGCTGAAGAGTTTCCTACATTTTCATTACAGAAGTCAGTGGAATGAATCACCTGTTATGCAAGAAAATTAACAAATTGTGTAACGACTGCTGCTAAGATTAACAAATGTTTTTTTTTTTTTTTTTTTTTTTTTTTTTTTTTAAGAGGATAAGATTTTTTTTTTTTTTTTGGTATATAAATAAATTATTAAAAAATGTGATTTTTTTTAGTGTTTCTTCTATAGTAGAAATTCTGTGAGTTGTATTAATATTAAGTGAGATTTTCGAATATTTTTTGACAAATTATATTAATTCTACTATTAAAGTATTCTTTCTTTCTTTTTTTTCCCCCTTCCTTAAAGCGATCGTCCCCGTAAGAAAATTTCATTTTTTGGAAATTTCATTCACATTATTATTATTATTATTATTTTAATGAAAGGATCTTCGTATACGTTGAAGGCAGCATCCGATCGGGTTTACGCTGTGTTTTGAATTTTTATTTATTTTTTTAGGTTATATGAACTACCTGTTATGCAAGAAAATTAACAAATTGTATAACGACTGTGCTAAGATTAACAAATATTTTTTAAAGAGGATAAGATTTTTGTTGTAAATAAATACATAATAAAAAATATCATTTTTTTAGTGTTGCTTCTATTGTAGAAATGCTGTGACTTGTATTAATATTAAGGGAGATTTTCGGATATTTTTTGGCAAATTATATTAATCCTTCTGTTAAAGTATTCTTTCTTTTTCTTTTTTTTTTCTTCCTTAAAGCGATCGTCCTGGTAAGAAAATTTCATTTTAAAAATATCGTTAACATTTTTTTTTTTTTTTTTTTATGACAGGATCTTTGTATAAGTTGAATGCAGCATCCGATCGGATTTACGCTGTGTTTTGAATTTTTATTATTTTTTTTTAAGTTATGAAGCACCTGTTATGCAAGAAAATTACCAAATTGTATAACGACTGCTACAAAGATTAACATTTTTTTTTTTTTTTTTTTTTTTTTTTTTAAGAGGATAAGATTTTTTTTCTTTTTGTAAATAAATAAATAATTAAAAAATGTGACTTTTTTTTAAATGTTGCTTCTATAGTAGAAATGCTGTGACTTGTAATATATTAAGAGAGGTTTCGAATATTTTCTGGCAAATTATTTTAATTCTACCATTAACGTATTCTTTCTTTTTTTTTTCTTCCTTAAAGCGATCCACCTGTTATGCAAGAAAATTAACAAATTGTATAACGACTGCTGCTAAGATTAGCAAATGTTTTTTTAAGGGGATAAAATTTTTTGTCTTGTAAATAAATAAATACTTAAAAAAATTAATTTTTTTAGTGTCGCTTCTATAGTAGAAACGCTGTGCCTTGTATTAATATTAAGAGAGATTTTCGAATAGGCAAATTACATTAATTCTACTATTAAAGTATTCTTCCTTTTCTTTTCTTCATTAAAGCAACCGTTTCCGTAAAAAAATTTCATTTTTAGAAATCTCGGTCATTTTTTTTCTTCTTTTTTTAATGAAATGATCTTTGTTTATGTTGAGTGCAGCATCTGATTGGATTTACGCTGTTTTTAGATGTGGGTCGGTTTCGAGTTAAACCTATTTTTCAGAAGATTGTCTTGAATTTTTGTTATTTTTTTCAAGTTGTATGAACCACCTGGTATGCAAGAAAAATAGCAAATTATTTAACTACTGCTACTAAGATTAACAGATTTTTTTTTAAAGAGGGTACGATTTTTTTTTTTTTTGTAAAAAAATTAAATAACCAAAAAATATGTGATTTTTTCAGTGCTGTGTCTCTAATAGAAATGCTGTGACTTGTATATTTATATTAAGATAAAGAGATATTAATATTAAGAGAGAATTTCGAATATTTTTTCGCAAATTATATTAATTTTACTATTAAAGTATTATTTCTTTTTTAATACTTTCCAACAAAGTTGAAATGTGTTATTGGCTTCAGTTTGTCTGTCGAAGCTCTAACTCTCGTAAATATACTCGGATTGCCCTGAAATTTTTGGATGTTATTGACGTTTAGCCTAGCACGATCCCAATTTGAAATGAAGTTTGTAGCAAGTTTAGTTTATTTACAGGAACAGTCAAAATTATTCCGTCACATTACGGCCAATGAGAAAAATCCGTTTCAAATGAATTTTAAAGATGTTACACCCTTTCAAACATAATAAAATTGATATGCATTTAAGGAGTGTACTAAAATAAGCATTCTGTAGATTTTGAGGTGCAACGAATATTTGCTATTCATTTACAGTACCACACAAAAGAATTTCAATACATAATGGTATAGAGGGAAATTGTTTGCGGCGTATTTTAATTCTGCAATTTCATATGTAATGAAATTTATATACGTCAGTGAGGCTTACTGTAAGTTATTTCATGTATAATACGAAGTGCATAGCATTTACGGGGACACACAAAAGATTTCAGACAAGTATATTCAATGCGAAGAAGCAAGATATATTAGGGATGCTGGCAGGCAATTAATTTTTAATTACGATATGCGCTTTTAGCTTTCACTATATTTATGCATAAAATATGGTGTGTATCAATGCTACAGTTGATATACAGGGCTACACAAAAGAATAGGATACATGGCCGTCTATACACTGTAAAAAGAAATCTGTAGTTCTACAGATGTAAAGTTACATGCTTACTAAACTTTCATCTGTAACTGTACAAAAAAAATCTGCAAATCTAAAAAACTAGTTTTGGTAAAGCTACACAAATCTGTAATTTTAGAAATGAATCTGCTCAAATTACAGTAATCTTAGTAAAATTTTATCCGTAACCCGGGCTACAGTTACATGAAAAGTTCTAGGCATCCCAGTTTCCTAAAAAAATTCTTAGTAACCTTACAGATTTTTTGATTTTCGGCGCAAAAGTGCGTCTATGATTGGAATTTTTGTTGTTGCCATTACATAAAATGTTCTAGGAATCCCAGTTTCCTAGAAAAACTTTAGTGAACTTACAGATTTTTTTTTACAGTGTAGATGATAAATTCTGGAAATATGATTTCAGTAGTTTTAAGAGTGATTTAATTAGAATTAAATTTTAGCTAAATAGTGGCGTGTAATAAAGGTACTAGGTAAACTACAGGGCTTAACAAAAGTATTCAAGTATGTTCCCATCTATCAGTATTAATTGCTGAAAGAAAAAATTTCAACCTGTTATGCGTTTTCTTGCTAAACTAAATTTTCCCATTATATATTTATCATATATATAATGTATGTATATATATATATAAGCCAACAGATCAAATACAGGGCTCTTCAAAACATCTAGAATACACATTTGGCTATGGAGGGTAACTGCTGAAATGAGATTTTCAAATGCTTTATTTCTCTTTTAAAATGTTTACTTGATTATCTTATTTAGCTTATTTCCCTAAATAACGAAGTTTTGCTAAAGATTTCATGAAGTGTTGGAAAGTGTTTCATAATCTATGCTTAACGCATGATTTTTCTTTCTTGTTTCCCCATAAAGTGGCCTACTTCGTACGAAATTTTCATTTTCGGTCACATTTTTTAAATGAAAGAATCTCGTTATATGTCGAGTGCAGCATTCCATCGGGTTCACGCTGTTTTACGTTGCGGGTCGGATCAACTCTTTTTGTTTCGGTTTCGGGCTGTGTTTTAATTCTTACAGATCGGTTTCGAGTTAAACCGATTTTTCAGAAGACTGCATTGAATATTGTTTTATTTAAAAAAAATGGTGTACATCTGAATATAAATAAATATGTATCATTTCATTTTATTAGATAAAGGATAAAATTTATATTAGAGACAAAATTTGTTTTTAACTATTTAATTTAAAATATTTTGAAATAACCTCATTAAAATGTGGGTTAATTTTCTGTCATTTCGGCATTCTGTTCGATTTCAGATTCAGAGCGTGATTCTTCTTGGGTTTCCCATTGATTTCAGATAAAATTTATCGATTCGGGTTGGGCGAAACTCGGCTCCAATTATACGCAAGACTATATATATAGGACTATCTATAGCAGAATTACAGTTATACTTTACCTTTTCTATTGTCAAAACAGTTTTATTTTTGTTATTTAAATTTCATTTAGAAATATAGATACAGCAGTTTAGAAAACGCTGTTAACTATGTTTTTGTAAAAACGTTACACTTTAAGTGCATTTTTTCTCAACATATTTTCTTTAAAGGAAAATCTGATTATTATCATGATATATCAAACAGGAGAAAGTAGGGTAAAACTTTATAAGTCGGTTGAAAACCAGCTACGTTAGTTTGACTCAATTTGAGTATCCCTCTAGCAGATAGTAGTTGAAATATAGCCCCAGGCACGAAGAAGAAGGAGCTATTTGTATAGTTTACATGTTGAAGAGTTTATATTATCATTTTTCGTATTAATGCTTGCTAGTTTTTAAAATTCCTAAATATGAACTCATTTAAAGATATCGATTTTTTTAATATTATCGCGTGCAGGATTTAGTTCCATCAATGAAACTGTTGCTGACATTCATAAGTGCAATTTTATGACTGGCTTTGCAAGCCTCATTCTTTTGGTGTTGAAAATACGGATATTCCACTTGGGATAACAAAAAGGGTATTGGAAAACAAAACTAGTGAAAAGCACATAAACAATTTTCTATGAGAAGACAATCAAAACTACTTGGACATGAGAGAACAATTTTTTTATAAAGCTGATAAACAGAACTTCTTTTCTGCTATTTATCAAATTCTAATGAAATAAGTTATCTTGTTGTCTTTAAATATTAAATCATTCAACTTATAACTGAAATATTATTAGTTTGTCCCTTAGTGAAAGTTCTAAAATTCAATATATTGCTTCTTTTTAAAAGAAAGTCTAAACTTATTCATTTCGTGTAAGATTGACAAATCCATGCGGTTATAACTCACTGAATGGGTAAAAAGTTTTTAAAAAACATTTATTAATGAAAACGTGATGAACGGAACATATATTTAAAATTATATTATGCTAGAAGGATAAGTGCCGAGTATGTACGTGAAGTTACTGTACGTTCTATTAGAAATACGGATTTCAAGAAACAACTAATAATTAGATGTGCGGTTTTATTCCATTTCCGAAAATAGACAAGATAATATTATAGAGAAATTTTCCTTTCCTAGAATTTTTTTAATTTTTTTCTACAAAAAAATTTATGGATTTGATGTAGATGTGATATTTTTCCTTTTATAAAAGAGGGGGCTTTTTTTAACGGAAATTTTTGAAAAAGATAACATATTAGTGTATGCAATCCTCTGTATTTTCTTATCATTTTAATATTGTTTTTAAATTTTAGTATTTTTAGTTCGAATATTACACTCAATATAGTGAGCGTTAAAAAAAGTAAACATTTTCTTCGTATTTGGCCATTTTTTTTCAAATTAATTGGCTTATAATATAAAGTAATAATGCAGATGTAAGTAGTTTATTATTGAGAGTTTAATACCTTATAAATATTGAACCAAAATAAAATGAAACCAGAAATAATTGATGGGCTCGGCTCGGAGTAAAACAAGATAACTGCATTTTAATTTTTTTCTGCTTTTCATGTAAAATAATATAACTGTGTACTGACAACGTTATTTTCTTTAAACAAGTTTTATTTTTTACTCATATGCGATTGCAATCAAAAATATATTTTAAATGTAAATTTTAATAACAAAATTTCGTTGTTCACAAGTTCAATAAAATAAAATTTATCACAAGAAATACTGTACATGAGTTATCTAAAGGTTCAGTGTTAACAAATCATTTGTTTTAGAGGAAGCAAGGATGACAGGGATGACCGGCCCTGAGATCTATCATTTGCTTTAGAGTATAAGTACCGGGAGGATGACTGCCAATTAAGAAGCGCACAATCCATTGCATACATGAAGACACATTAACTGTACTCCAAAACATACAAGACTAGTTTTTATAATGTAATAAAATAGTTAATAATATTAAAGTAAAATAAATTCAATTTGCTTGTGTAACCTCTAAAACATTTAAGATATGTTATTAATACATATATTGTCATGAATTGTACTAATTTCTATACTTCATAAACGATTTCAAGACATAATTATTACAATAAAAAACCAATGGGATTGCAACTTTGCACACATGCATTACACTACATACAGAATCACTACATACATTAACAAGAAAATCAAAGTTAGAAAATATTAATGGAAATGCATATGGATACAATTATAATGCTTTTACAAAATTACAATATAAAACTAATCAAAGGATTCAAGAATATTATTTACATTATGTAGAAAACAGAAGATCCTACTAAAGAGTCTTAGCAAAGAAGAGTGAGACGACTCAACAGACTCAAAAAGGTAGAGCATTTGTCAACATAAATTCGCTGTCTTATAGATATTTCATAAAATCTGCAGTACGTTGCAGGAGAACTGGAGGGTCAAGAAGGTAAGTCAGCTAGTCATGCATAAAAAATAGTTTTGTTTGTAGTTTTCCTTGGAAACTTGAATTATTGGTATCTAGAAAGTTACATTTGTTAGTTTTGTACTTACGCTCTCTAGATTTTTTAAAGGAATCTACCTATTCTCCCTGTTTCTTGAGTAAAGCTGTAGCTAATACTCTTTGCCTGTAACGTAAACCTTCTGGATTTTCTACTACTGGAGCATAGCCTTATGATACCCGAGTTCTTCATTTCAATATAAACAAAAAGTATATCCATTTTTATGCGTAAAAGTAAGCAGAAAATGTGGATATAAAAAATTATGTGTATAATGTGAAATATTCTTAGAATAAGTTCTCCAATTGTCGGCCACCCCTCGCTAATAGCTATAATGGGATAAAATACTTTATAAATATATATATATTTATTTACTCCCAGATGGAATGGTATAATTTTCCAATATTCAGAATTCGTTCACTACTCACTTGCCAACAGCAAAGAATTGTGGGTATTTGATTTTGCATTAGTAATTAGCCATTTATTTTCTGGTATAAGTGGCCGACTACTAAAATTAACCGGTAAATTGTTGCTGCTTTTACCCTATCACATAATATTCCGCTTTCATCTGGATAGTAATGCCTCTTTAAATATTATATGCGTGTATTCTGCCGGATTCATTTGTTATGTCATGCTAGAGTTTAGACCATTTTTCCGTTATAGTTTCAACAACTTTTTAATTTTAATGGGTCTTCGACGGATTTTTTCCCTCGAGATTTGTCACAAATGTTTTAAGGCTGTTCTCAATCCAAACGGACAACTTTATGACATAAGTTTTAATTTATTTTTGTTCGAAAATGCATGAAACTAGCAGGTGTTGTTGTTCAGAAGTTATGTAATCGAACTGTCTTTTCCATTTTTTTGCAAACGCAGTAGATATTTCAGACAATAGTGTCAAAGTCGGCGTTTTGAACCGAAGTTCTGCGCGAAAGAAGAATAACCACTCGAAGAGGGGTGAAAAACGTCTTCGTCACGTGATCAAAATCGATTCTAACTCAATAGGTAATTTATTGATCAAAAAAGGGAAAACATATTCCAAGCCGCTTCCATAGTCGGACCTTCCAATTTTATATCTTTCCGTTGAAAAATGAATTTGTAAATGTTTCAAAACATTTTGCGCTTGTTGAGCAGGGCAGCTGAGAGCAGCCTTAAGCATCTATAAAAAGTGCTTAAGGATCGTTGTCTTGTTAGAAGACCCAGTTCACTTACAACCCCAACGTCTCAACATACGCTTTTGGCTCTATGGCAATTAGATTGACAATTGTTGCTGCTCTACATTTTCAGATAAAAATTGAACCACCATAGACTTGGCATAGCAGTAGCAATATTTTTCGAAACAACTTTGTAGCAAAAAGATTAACTTTGCTTTAATGTCGGAAGATAATGTTTTTCCAAAATTTTAAATCCTTTTTGTTTTACTTTTTTGGCGAATCGCAGACGTTCATGTTGCAACGTAGGTGTTTATAGTTTCTTATAGTGTATCATCTCATCATAGCCATGCTTGTGAGGAGCTATCCTTTTATACCGGTACCTATTATCTTTCCTGATTTTTGCTTAATATATTGAGAATTTTTGACAGAATTTAAGAAATTCCCCCTTTTTGAAATGCTTACTACAACTTTCACTTTCATATTAGTAAGCAGTTTCGGCTTTCCTCCCCACTGAAAAATTTGAATCTATTTACATTTTACATATTTTTTATTGATCTTTTTTATTGTGTTATAGCTACTTTTTACATTATCATCTATTTTGTGTAATAACGTTTTCATTTTCCTTCAAATTTTTGGCTATATTTTGAGTTTCCATACATATTTTCTTTCCCACGACGACTTCGCTAAAGGTTTTCTGAAAAATAAGAAAAATAAAAAGAACAAATTTCAAAAGACATTATTAGCTTATTATTGATTTATTTTAAAATTTTGTAACGAAAAAAATGATGAATTGATCAAAGTTATAAAACATTTGATTTAAAGAAATGACAGTGTTTACTTTTTTGACGCATAAAAATCGATGTGTTTTAGGATTTGTAGTTATTATGAAACATTTAATGTACACAAAAAAGGGTGTTCACTTTCTTTTTACGCTCATTGTACCTTGTGTACAAAAGAAATTGAGATAGCGCATTTGAATTTATTGTAGTGTTTTAACTATTTTGATAAAATTTCTCTAAAATATGCTTGAAATTAATTATTTTTAATCTTTTCTGAAATTTCATGTTTTGTTAATTTATCTAAAAATTCCGAAGTATAATAATAATAAAAAAAAAAAAATACTCTGGAAAATGGTTCGTGGGTTTTTAAATAAATTGTTTTAGTAAGTTATCTAAATATACGCAATTTTGTTTTTAGAAAAGAGCTCAAAAACGTACTCAACCACCTTAAGATGACCGGGAAAGCAAAATTCAACCAAAAAATCGATTTTTACTTTTTTATATCAAATAGTTTGAACCTTTTTTTCCCCAACGATGTATCACACATGTTTATATATAAAAAAATAAGTGTTGAAATTATTCATTCTTCTCTAAGACTACTTCACAGCTTAATGGCCTTTTAAATATTTATTGGACTTTTTCTCAAAACTTGGATTTTTCATGTTTAAGTTCCTTTCTTTTCAATATCTATTAAACTTAAAAACTCAGATTTTTTTAATACTTATTTTATGTTATATTGTATATTTTAACACAAGGTTTTAACGATTTGTTGAGAATTATTTATTTTAGGCAGTGAAATTTTAACAAAAATGCTAATTTAAAAATGACTTTCAATAAATAATTAATAATTAATTTTGAGTTTCACTTAGAAAGAAAATGGCCTGTTAAAGTACGTAAATCATGTTATTCTAACTACTCTAAGAAATTTAGACCTCTATCTTTCACCATTTCTGAGAAAAAAGTACATAAAGTTGGCGAATTTAACATAGCGGAGTATAGGGCTTTCCTTTCCCCCTTAAAATGATAACGATTTCTAAAATAGAAAAACATATATTAAGGTTTACCTTTCTTATGCCCACTAACACTTACTGCATGGAATAAAAGTTAACGGGTGATTGCAAGTTGTTGTTTTACTTTTGGGACAGCGTGCCTTAATTAAAAAAAAAAAAAAATCTGCGTTAAATTTTAATAAATGCGAAAATTTGTAGTTCAATTTTTTATGACTTACGCAAATGAAATTCTTATGAATATGAATTTAAAATATAAACTAGAACATTTAAATAATTAACTCAATAAATTTTTTAATAAAACACTAAATACAATTGTTTCATTTCTTTAAAAATTTCCGACAATGCAAAGCTAGATCACTGTTATTGGTTATCCATACGACCTCTCTAGACAAAACTAGCCAGTTTATTATATTTTCCTTATATTGCAACAAAAACATTGCAAAAGAAAATCACATCTGAATTTTCAAAATGTAAGGTTTTATGTTTGATTAAAACCTAACTATTGTGAATGGGGGTGGGGGGGGGGGACACGTGTCACATAAAATATATAAATCTATGAGATATTTCAAAAAAAGGAAACATAGGCGATAATGCATGTGCAATTGATTTTAAAAAATTAAAATCGACGCTTGTAACAATATTAGTGGGGAATAGTGGGGGATCGAAAATAATTCCAAAAAAATTTCAAATAATTGATATTGGAGATGAGAGAAATCTCTTTGAAAACGCCCTGCAAGTTACATATTTTGAACTATGTATGTAGAATTCAAAAACAATGTTTTTCTCTTGCAAAACTATGTTTACCTCTTTTCATATTTTCCGCCTTCGAATTGCTTTATTTAGGTGTATTTGTGATGCAATATTTCACGTTCGTTATCACTCTTTTGACCTAAAGAAAGACATCATTTACTATTTGTATCATATGTGTATGCAATTTAGTTATTAGGCTTCGGATGTTCGAAAATGCAGTGTGAATAGTTCCTCGGAATGTCAAAAGACCAGCATTTTATTACAAACTACTTCCTCCAATTTTGTTGCGCTGAGCAACTTTTTTATTAATATAGCTCACAAATAGTTTAACTGTAAGGAAGTATTTTTAATCAGTAAATCTTATGTTATTGAGTGAAAATTTTATGACAGTTTACTGATTAAGACTATACAAAATGTCCCCAAAAGATTGAAATGCCCTCTAATTTTTTACTTGTTATAGATAAGCGGGTAGTGTAAATTGCAGAAATAGTGAAAGTAAGGTAGGGGATTAGATTATATTAATAAAACAGCTCTCTCATTATTTTTCAAATAGTCACACCTTTTACAATTTATAAAACCCTTCTAAACGAAACTGGTTATCCATTTATATAAAAACCAAGTCTCTGTGTGTCCCTCACAATTCCGGTAGGGCCGCCTCATTGTAATGAGTAATTGTTGAAAATTACTATTGCAGGGTTACCGCAGTAGCATCAAATGTTGACCAACTTGGCGAAATATCGCCAAATTTGGCGACAAAAATAAGTTTTGAAATATGAAGCCAACTTGGCGATAGCTAGCTAATTTGGCAAAATTCCCATTTAAAATTCCATTATCGAGGTCACCCCAATTTAATTTAAACTTCGCACTTTTAAGGGTTTTTTCAAAATCTATGGGTGAGTATTTAAAGTGTAATATACGAAAATATACGTCTTTACATCTTCATCCCGATACTACTAACAACATAACAGACAGACGGCGCTGTACTGTCTGAGCTCTTAACTGCCCGATTTTAATGTACTTTAGGTGCTTTTCCAGTATAGGGGCATTGGTGAGATAGAGAAAATGAAATTTGGCAACATATTTTCTTGCAACTTATTCACTATTTCATATACACTAGTAATTTTTCAACATTTATACAAATTATTTAATACAGAGAAGCCATTTAACTATTTTTGTATACAAACTGAAGTAAATTGTATATAAAAAATCAGCAATAATATAGATATAAATAAAATATTTATAGACTATATAAGTAAACTTAAAAGTTCATTAATTTTGTTTTCATAGTTGTTTATACCATTTGGCAAAAAATATCATTTCTGAAGCCCATATTATGACAAACATAAAAAAAGTACGCCAAGGCCCCCTATACTGGAAAAGTCGGATACAAAAGTTAAATTATCTGTACTTTTCCACATTAGGGGCCTTGGCGAAGAAGGAAAATTGGAAACAAATATCTGGCAACCTATTTGCTGTTTCATTTTATATACACACGCATTTTTTTTAAATATTTATACAATTTATTTAGCATAAAGAACCTATATATCTAATTTTATAATATAGACATGACCTGCAATCCGCAAAAAGCCTCAACTCCGCACAACACTTGGAACCAAGCAGTGCGGATTAGTGGTCTTCTCTGTATCACAGTTTTTCATAAATGAGTTTCGTTTTTAAAATCTGTTGTTTTCATCTATCACGTCGGAACAAGCGAAAAAAACTCATATTCTTGCACATGTGTTGTATATATCTTTATATCTCATATTCCGTCATTTTTGACGGGCTATCTTTCTAGTTTTGTAATATTGTACTTATATTGCAACAAGAAGAATACAAAAAAAAAAAAAAAAAAAAAAATGTGAATCTTCAAAATTCGAGGAATTATGTTGATAAAAACCAATCATTGTGAATGGGGCACCATGGATCACATTAAAAATGTAAATTTGTGAGCTATTCCAAGGAAAAGGAAATGTAGGCGATAATACATATGCAGGTGACCCTTGAAAAAAGATAATCGCGCTTGTTAAAGTAGTAGCGTCGAGGAATTCTAAAATAATTCCGGTAGAGTACAGTATTGGAGATGGGTGAAAGCGCTTTGAAAATTACATATTTTTAAAGATGTTTCTGGGATTCGAAAGTACATTTTTCTCTTGTGAAACTATGTTTATCTCTTTTCATGTTTTTCGTCTATGCATTACTTTATTTCGGTGTATTTGTGTTGAAATGTTTCACACTTGTTATCATATCTTTGACTCAAAGATTGCCTATTTGCAAATGTTAACTATTTATAAATATTCCTTATTTTTGGATGGTCTAAAGAAGTGGTATAAATCAGCTTTTTATTATTTTTTTAATTCTGTTAATTTTAAACACATGAATATGTAGGTATTTGTCTTGCTGAAGCAAAAAGAAAACGAGTCTAACTAACCTATTTTGTCTAGAGAGATTGCATAAAATTTTAAAAGCGTAGTTGTTTGTAAATTACTGGGAGGACTATTTCATTAAAGCAATTTTGGTTTCATTAAAGCAAATTTTCATTGCCTATTTATCTCCAACTGGTAAAATATTAAAGCACCTTTCAACTTTGTTATTTTTGCATGGTACGAAGAAGTGGTATAAATCAGATTATTATTATTTTTTTAATTCTGTTAATTTTAAACATACGAATATGTAGGTTTTTGTAATAATCTTGCTGAAGCAAAAAGAAAACGAGTCTAACTAACCAATTTTGTCTAGAGAGATTGTATAAAATTTTAAAAGCATAGTTGTTTGTAAATTACTGGGAAGACTATTTCATTAAAGCAAATTTTCATTGCCTGTTTATCTGCAACTGGTAAAATTGTATAAAATTTTAAAAGCGTAGTTGTTTGTAAATTACTGGGAGGACTATTTCATTAAAGCAATTTTGGTTTCATTAAAGCAAATTTTCATTGCCTATTTATCTCCAACTGGTAAAATATTAAAGCACATTTCAACTTTGTTGAGATACCCTGTATTTTGTGACGCGACATTGATATGATTTATACAAAACAACAACAAACAAGAAAATATTTTTTGTTTAACATTGATATAGGACTGTTGAGTTACATTTTTTATACTTATCATGCAAAGCATCATATAAAATATAATTTTTATGTTCCCTTAAAATTTTTTGATTTTATATCGGATAAATAATTAATAGAAATTAAGCACTTAATTGCGGAAGATAAATTTTATCTATAGCTGAAGGAAACAATCGTCTTCAATATTCATTTATTTTTGCGACGATTGCATACATGAGAATGTTGACTTAGCGTTTGAAAAAAAATAAGTAATTCCGCTAATTGATAAAATATTGAATAAATAATTCATTTCAAGGTACAAGTGAATATAACTTAAGTAATAATCTACTTCAAGCTATTATATTTTAAACAATTAATTTAATTTTAAATTAGAGTGCATATTTCAGAAACTGAATCGATGAGCAAACAAAATAAACTACAATAAAACACGAAAAATTAATGCGACAAATTGCATAAACACGAGAAAGCGATCAATATGAACATAATTAACAAATTAAATGAGTAAACAAAAAAAAACTTATACAAGTCTGAATCCATTAAAGATAACCTAAACCATCCAAAAAAGCATATCTAGCGTATTAAATAAATAAAAGGAATAAAACCCATTAAAGGATGAAAATAAAAGAAAAAATATTCCTTTTAGTTCATTTTGCTTTTTTTTTTTTCTGATAATTTCATATTATCAATTACATTCGCCTGAAACAGCTGTCGCGCTTGTATGGAATAATCTGTAAATCACACTAAGTAAACTTGCAACAAAAAAAGAATATTCACATCAAAAGATCTTCTCCCAAGCTTTTATCTTAGTTAATTTTTTTTCTTAAAAACTCGCTTATTTTTAGAAATTACTTTAAAAACCCATTTTTTTAGAGAGATTTGCTCAGAAGCTAATTTAAGATGTTTTGAAAAGGTTATAGATTTTTTAATTTGTTCTAAGATTAAATTAGCTAAACAATAATTTTTTTATGTAATATTAAAACATACTTACGGCAAAGGAAGCGATAACTACAAACAAAAAAATTTAATTTAGTTTTAGAAAAACTTAAACAAACTGTGCTTGATGATAAAGATTCTAAGCCTCGTAATAAAATAACAACATACAAATATATCATTAAATTTAATTTAATAGTTGTGTATATTTACAAAAAAAAAAAAAAAAAAAAAAAAAAAAAAAGAAGAAGAATATCTATTTTGTTTCTCTTTAAAATTGAATTTGAAGAGCTTCACGTCCTCTTGTATATTTGTATGTTTCATGGAGGATCTGATATTACGTTTAATTGAGTTGAGTGAGTGAAGCTCGTATGTGTTCTAAAATGGTTTCTTTGTGATGCTGTTCCTCCTAAACTGTTCAATGGATGATGCATGGTTGGCGCAAAAAGAAATGCGGTACAAATCGTGCCCTTGAGGAATAATTATATTGCAAAAGTGCAGCGATGACAACGATGACCACCTCGGGACCTCAGCTTTCGCTTTAGAGTGTTAGTGCAATCCCGAGGGGTAGACCACATCCACTCCTCCCGACTCTCAACCAGAGTCTGAGAGGGAGCGTCGGCTCCCTGATCAAGCTGCTGAGATTTATTTCGGTTACTGTGAGATTTACAATTACAATCACAATTGGTTACCCAATTTTTCTGGGCGAACCGAAGATTTCACATCGAGATATATGACTGTATGTAGTGATTACATGAGGATCATTTCACCTAATGTGATTGCATAATTGTTTACAATTTTCTTGGATATATATACGTCACAGTACATTTAACACACAATATTTAACATGAAAATTAGAAACACATTACAACACAATATCAAACACCTACTATTTACATGACTGTATGTAGTGAATACATGAGGATCATTTGAATGTGATTGCATAATTATTTACATTTTTCATGGATTTACAGGGATTTCACAGTACATTAAACACACAATATTGAACATCACAATTAGAAACACATTACAACACAACTACTATTTACAATTTGCACATACTAGAGTTTGGAGAGATGCACAAGATAAAAATTCAAAAGTGATAGAAGTTTCTGGCACCCGCTAATAACCCGTTTCTCCCTCCATGCTACACCCTAGTGATGGAGTCGGACTAGAATGGCTCTGGATTTGAAAAGATGTACTCGTTTGTTTCTATAAACCTCATGCATTGTATGATCTTGTTGAGTAGTTGTGGTTTCTCTTTTACATCCCGCCACCAACTTGCTAAATTCATACGTGTGTGTTTTTTGAGATGATAATACGATGTTAATGTACAGTATAATACATAGTGTAACGATGTTGACAGCAAGCCACAAATGCATAGTGGGGAGTCTCTTTTGTTAATTTTGTATAAGTGTTCCTGAAAGGGGCCGTGATTTGTTAAAAATATGTGTAAGTATCTGTTGTTTACGAAATACTTGTGGTCAACCAATGGCAAGAATTCCTTCGAACACCAAGAACGAGACACGTTGTCGAAAATTGCAGACCAGGTACTAGAACTCATGCACCAACTACAAACGCAGTTAGCGTCAAACAAAGAAGTAAAGATAAAGAATACCATGTCATCAGTAATCAAAAACTTTAAGCAGCTCAAACAACAGACAGAAGAGAAAGATCACTTAATAACGAAACTCGGCGAAAGAATTAAATTCCAAGAAGAGTTAATCAAACAGACAAAACTAGATAAAATCGAAAGAGAAGATCAATTGATCAATGATATGAACAAAATCATACAACAGAACCATGAACAAATGGAAAAAAGACTCGTCGAACATGTTACCACTCTTCAGGCAGAAAACCGAAAGGTGTCAATTAATCATAGAGAGGGAGAAACAGCAATAGAAAATGACCGACCAACATATGCAGAAATGACAAATTTTCCACCGCTCCCACAAGAAAGACCGACACTAATATTAACACCAAAAGACAAGGAAACAAAAATGCCAATAATAAAGAAAGTTCTCAATTCTATGAATATGGCTGAATTACCACCAGTAGACTGCCAAACAACTAAACAAAATAAAATAATAATAACATGTAAAAAGAAATTTGACATAGAACAGGTGAAAGATAAAATCTGCACTACAGAAGATATGGCGGAAAAACTGGATATTAAATAATCAAACCCGAAAACAGCCCGAGTGATAGTCTTTGGAGCACCAGAAGCCCCAGTAATCACACAGAAAAACGTCGAAAGAGAAGCAGACAGTTCACTGAACAACTTAGAAGAGCAACAAGAGCTAGATGAAAAACAAGTACTCTATCCGGCTTTGGAAAGAGCTCTGAGGAGGAAGGTGCAATATAAGCTGATAAGAGTATTGAAAGGAAGAGAGGGTGAGGAAACCTCGCATTTGGTGTTGCAGCTACTGGAGAGAGATGCACTGCAACTAATGGCAGGAAAATTGTGCATAGGATTTAACCGGTGCAAGGTAAGACGGTATGTCTTCATTCAAAGGTGTTATCACTGTCAGGAAATAGGGCATACAGCAAGAGTGTGCCAGAATGCAGAGGCCTGCGCTAAATGTGGCAAAGGCCACAACATCAGGGATTGTGCCTCAGAAAAAGAAGAGTGTGTTAACTGCAAAAAAGTGCTCGACTACTACAAGGGGGACCATAGGAAAGCTGGACTATATAAAAAACATACATCTTACATCCATCCTGCAGCATGTATCAGCGAACGAAACAAGCAGCGCTAGCGTCATTGTCTTATAGAGGTTAAATTCAAATTAATTCAACAAAATTTACAGAATAACAGATCACAAACCGCTGCTTTTATGAAATTCCTCTCAGACTCGGACTATTCCCTGGTTTGTCTTCAAGATGCATACCTTTATAAAAATAGACCTCTATCACTTCCTCGAACAACACCATGCTATAGTTCAAGCTCTAAAAAAGCCCATATTTTAATCTTAGACCAAAACTTAAAACATAGTCTCTCTTCTAAACACTATAACTCAGTTTTTATAAATTTAGACCTTAAGCCTTTAACCTTAAGCATTGGCAGCCTGTATAGCCCCCCGAGTGCTGACTTTGATGAGGATATTGAGAACTGGCTGGGTTCTAAAAATCAGAGCCCATTGCAGTTGGTTCTCGGTGATTTCAACGCTCACAGTCAGCTTTGGGGCTATAGGAATGAAGACACCAGGGGAAAAGTTCTTACCTATAGAGTCATAGCGTATCAACGAGTTATTCTAAACTCTTCATCCAGCCCACCAACGAATGAGTCGGGGAAGAACCTGGGGAGGCCAGATCTGTCCATCTGCACGCAGGCTATGTTTTCACACATAAAACACTGGGAAGTAATTCCTTCCATTTTTGGAGACCACTACCCAATAGAAACAGAGCTAAATTTCACAATACCCAAACTACCAAGAAGAAGATTCAAAACAAAGGGAATCCCTTTGACACAATTTTCCGAACAACTAACTCGAAAATGCTCACAGATTAACTTTAATGACATAGAAACTATAGACCAGTTTAACGAAGAATACGAAACTTTTAAACAAGAAATATTATTACAAGCCAATAAATCCTTTAAAAAGAAAGCCCCCTTCAAGAAATTTAAAATTTCCTGGTGGTCTCCACAATTGAGGGCCCAAAGAAATAAAGTAGCAGCTCTTTTAAAAAGAGCAAATAATTCAAACTACGAGTCAAATATAAACCAGCAATACAAAAGGGAAAGGGCAATTTATCAAAAACAGATTTTATCGGAGAAGGAAAAAGCTTGGACAAACCTGTGTCGCAGAGAGACGGATCCTTTTGGTTTAACGAAAAAGTTGGCCTTCCAGCGATTCCAGGAATCACATATCAGTTACCAATTTGATTCTTTGTCACCCACTTCCAGGTCATCAACCCTTTTAAAACTAACGAGAGACTTTTTGGCGATGAAACTCCAAAGCAACTACCACAGCGACTAAACTAGCACGACCAGGCAAAATTCACGAAAAGAGAGTTGCGAAATGTTGTTTTCTCATTCAATATTAACAAGGCGCCAGGACCTGATCAAATTGATCACAGGATGGCCAGGTGTATCTTTTCAAAAATTCCTAATATTCTGTTGGATATGTACAACAGTCTTTTAAAGTTAAACTACTTTCCTGATGACTGGAAATTGGGAGAGCTCGTGTATTTTAGAAAGGAGGGAAAACCCTTGAATGAGAGCTCTTCATATCGCCCAATCACTCTATTACCAATATTCGGAAAAATCTTAGAGAAATTAATTCTAAGACGAATACATCACGCATTAGACAAAACGAATTTCCTATCGGGTAAGCAACACGGCTACACGCAAAATAAATCTACGGAAACGGCTTTGGAGCAAGTGATTTCATTAGTAGAACAACACAAACAAAATAAACAATACACATCACTGGTGTCACTGGATTTCAGAGGAGCATTTGACAACCTCCCTTGGGACCAGGTGATCCTAGCATTGCAAAGACTAGGTATTTCTAAACAACTCATTAATCTTGTCGTTTCCTTCCTTTCGGGTAGGCGAGCTCAGGTGGGCTGGATGGCACCATTTTTGTTGTACTACATTAGTAAGGGTTGCCCGCAGGGATCGTGTCTGGGTCCTTTTCTTTGGTTGGTTCTGTTGGAGACTCTGTTGGGAACCTTTGATGTACAGGACTGTGAACTGGTGGCATACGCGGATGACGTGATATTACTGATCTGGGCACAGTCGAGACAGCAACTTGAACAAAAAGGTCAGAAAGCTTTAAAATTTATTCAGAATTGGGCAGAAACCAACAAAATAGAAATTTCACATGAAAAATCTTCATCATTAACTTTTGGCAAACCCAAACACCTTAAGCGGGGCCCCACATTTAAACTTCAAGGTAAATCAATAAAATCAGAAACAACACTAAAATACCTGGGGGTAATATTAGATAAACAATTATCATTTCTCCCACATGTGGCACAAAAGAGAGTAGAAATCGGAAAAATAACTCAAAATCTTTATAAATTTTCATCAATCTCAGGTCGACTCCCTCCAGAATTTTTTAAGATTTGGTACTCGGCGATCTTACAAAGGAAACTGGCCTACGCGTGTGCTGTCTGGTTTCCGCGTATGGCGCAATATCACGGTCGTCGACATTTGCTCTCGGCCCAAAGGAAAGCTTTGTTGCTGATAACGAGAGCAATCCGCCAACAAACGCCCTGCAGGTCCTCACAGGTCTCCCCCCACTGGATTTGCAGTTGGAGGCGGAGGCGGAGTATTCGGGGACGATTCGTCTCGGCAAGTCAACAGAAAAGGCTTTTGCTCCACTATACTATCCAAATTGCTCAAAATACAAAACATCACCACTAACAAGTGAAATACAAATTTGTGAAATAAACGACTATGTAGGCAAAATTACAATATACACGGACGGTTCCGAAATGTCCGAAAGCACAGCCTCGGCATTTTGTGTGTACGAAAAAAACGAGCAAATCTATACTTGGAGAGCGAAACTGTCCCAGAATAACTCCGTCTTCCAGTCAGAACTCTTCGCGATCTCTTCAGCATTAGAGTGGATAGAGTCGGACAAACATTCTCAATATTTAATCATAACGGATAGCCTATCAAGTTTAAAAGCATTAAACAATTTTGACAATACAAACTATTTAATACTAAAAATTCTTCAACAATTAGAAACAACAGTAAAAGACATATACTTCAATTGGACTAAAGGACATTCAGGTGTTGAGGGCAATGAGGCAGCTGACCAACTGGCAAAATCGGCAGTAACGGATGAAACACTAATACATACATTTTTACCATATCCAGCTTCTTCACTAAAATCACAGACAAAGCAGAATCTGTTAAAAAATTGGCAAAAACGCTGGACGGATTCAGACACAGGCCGATATACGAAGGAATTCTTGCCATTGGTTGACCACAAGTATTTCGTAAACAACAGATACTTACACATATTTTTAACAAATCACGGCCCCTTTCAGGAACACTTATACAAAATTAACAAAAGAGACTCCCCAGTATGCATTTGTGGCTTGCCGTCAACATCGTTACACTATGTATTATACTGTACATTAACATCGCATTATCATCTCAAAAAACACACACGTATGAATTTAGCAAGTTGGTGGCGGGATGTAAAAGAGAAACCACAACTACTCAACAAGATCATACAATGCATGAGGTTTATAGAAACAAACGAGTATCTTTTCAAATCCAGAGCCATTCTAGTCCGACTCCATCACTAGGGTGTAGCATGGAGGGAGAAACGGGTTATTAGCGGGTGCCAGAAACTTCTATCACTTTTGAATTTTTATCTTGTGCATCTCTCCAAACTCTTGTATGCGCAAATTGTAAATAGTAGGTGTGTTGTAATGTGTTTCTAATTGTGATGTTCAATATAGTGTGTTTAATGTACTGTGAAATCCCTGTAAATCCATGAAAAATGTAAATAATTATGCAATCACATTCAAATGATCCTCATGTAATCACTACACACAGTCATGTAAATAGTAGGTGTTTGATATTGTGTTGTAATGTGTTTCTAATTGTCATGTTAAATATTGTGTGTTAAATGTACTGTGACGTATATATATCCAAGAAAATTGTAAACAATTATGCAATCACATTAGGTGAAATGATCCTCATGTAATCACTACATACAGTCGTATATCTCGATGTGAAATCTTCGGTTCGCCCAGAAAAATTGGGTAACCAATTGTGATTGTAATTGTAAATCTCACAGTAACCGAAATAAATCTCAGCAGCTTGATCAGGGACCCGACGCTCCCTCTCAGACTCTGGTTGAGAGTCGGGAGGGGTGGATGTGGTCTACCCCTCGGGATTGCACTAACACTCTAAAGCGAAAGCTGAGTTCCCGAGGTGGTCATCGCTGTCATCGCTGCCATCGCTGTCATCAGTTCGTCCAATGGGTGATATGTAATTGACCATTTTTCCAATAGATGGCGATACTTTCCCGCGAAAAGTTCGGCAGTTTCGCGCAATTTGTCGGATTTTTGTAATTTTGCAGTTCTTCCCAAATTTCATTCAAACCACATTACCATACTGTAAAGGATTTGTGAAATTCGAAGGAATCTGAGGGACATGGAATTCATGACAGTTGATACAAATAATTTTTTTTTTTTTTTTTTTTTTTTTTTTTTTTTTTTTTTTTTAATAAGCTAATTCTAACATTTTGATGATAATAACGAACAAATTGAAGATAATTTTTTTTTTCCTTTTTTAGTACGTTTTTCTCAAATATACAGGGTGTATCTTAAATGCTTCAACAAACTCAGGCGGATGATAGTACTTATAAAGACGAACAAAAAATGCAATGGAACATGGGGTCGCAAATGACGTTTAAAGTGTAAAAATCATAAAACTGATAAAAATATCGAAATCTCGCATGCTGCTTTTCTGCAGAACTGGCTTGTAGCACGAAGCTAGCTTTCCTTTCACTTTGTACATATCCGGTCAGAAAGAGATGACAATAACTTGGAAGAAAGCCAAACAAATCTGTGAGCAGGAGAAATCGAGGAAACTCTCGAAGTCTTCGAGCGTGTCCGCCAGTCGTTCCTCCGTAGATGTACTCTGTGTAATTTGTCCGCGGTCGACACTTTGACCAATTGTAAAATATTTGTTTTCTCTGGACATCACGAGCTGTGTTGTACCTATTCTGTGCAATAAATAATTTTCTGGAGTGTTTCTTTCTTGTCTCAGTTTGTCCAATTCCAGACGCATGTTCTCGATTTTCATCCTTTAAAGGTCATTTTCGACCCTATGTTCCATTGCATTTTTTGTTCGTCTTCATGAGTACTATCATCCCTCTAAGTTTGTTGAAGCATTTCAGATACACCCTGTATTCCATAGGCAAGGGGTTAAAACCCACTCGTGCGATTGTTTACTCAATTTAGAACCTATGAATTTTCAACTGTAGATTACTCTGTTCCACGTGCAAATGAAGTGGACCAATGATTGCTATAGGGCTTTCTGGAAAATTTACCCTTCTTTGTCTAACCAACAGGAACGGGAAAACGATATACAGGGTGTCTCGAAAGTCCCTGACAAATTTTAAAATTCAATATAAAATCAAGTAATTTTTGTACAGGAGTGCTGTTTGGACTAAAGTGCTTCTCACGATGAAAAGTTTTTTCAAGCGAACAAAAAAATCAGTTACAAACTTCGCTCATAGATGGCTCTGTACGTTAAGTTATCAGAAAGAAGCACCAAAAGCGCAAGACAGTCAGTTACAGATCATTTTATTTTGTCACAAACAGTTACAGAGCAATAATTTGTGTAATCCATTAGCACAGTTCAATGCGTGCACCCTTTGTAGCTGGAGCCACATCCAAACGGAGCTCCAGTTCAATTCACGTGTTCGCTGACATTGATCATGGAACTGACTGGATCACAAGCGTGATTCTCATCTTCAGTACTTCAATGCCAGCCACAGTAGAAGCATACACTTTGTCCTTGACACAATCCCGCTAGAAAAAAACGAGTGGAGATTAAGTCTGGGGAACGAAATTTGGAACTAATTATTTCCAATCACTTGAAGAAAACTTTTCATTGTGAGAAGCATTTTTGTCAAAACCGCACTTCTGCACGGCATTTACTTGATTTTACATTGAATTTTAAAATGTGCCAGCTACTTTTAGGACAACCTGTATTTCTTAGATCGTGAAACGCGCGAACTTTCCTTCAACAACTAAACTAATTATAATGTTATTTTCAGTATTAGAAATTATAAATGTCTGCTTGACGATATCAAAGGAATTTTTGTAAATTAACTCGCCCAGCTCAATTTTGTGCTGACACCATACATGCACTTCCTTAGTACTTAAGAGTCTGCGATGCACAGCCAATTAAAAAAATTGAATATTTGTTCAAATTCTAACTATCTGGAAAATAGTCTAAATTGTATATACAGGCAGTCCTCAACTTTCGTTCGCACAATTGGCTGCTATAGTGTGTTAAAATTTTTGAGATGTTCGAATGTCAAAGGCCACTTATAAATATCTATTAAGCGAAATGTTTGAGCTGAGACATTATTTGTTTCGATGAAACAACTCATATTATGTTTCTACGTTAAAATTTGTACTAATACTAAATATAAATGTTGGAATATTTTATATAATAAGTATAATGAAATAAAACATAACGATAAGTTACTGATACCGGTGGATTGGAATTAAGTTAATAATGTCACATTATTGATAATTTGTATAGTAAGAAATAAACAAAAATTCTTACTTGAATTTTTAACATATGTTTAACAACAGCAAATAGATTTAAGTTGGAAATTAAAGAATGTGTTTACACTTATTAAGTTTAGCTTTAATCAAATAATTAGTTTTAGCACGTCTTAATTTGGGGAGGGGGAGGGGACAAAAGCTTTGAAAGCACGTTTTTACAGTAAATATAGTACTAAATATAGTACTAAATACTTTTATATAATATGCTTTTAAATATAGTACTAAATATAATCAAAATAGGGAATTGTTCGAATGTTAAAAAATTATGGAATACCTGTGTGTACTTTCCCATTTGAATATAAAACTGAATAGTTTTATAGGCTATTGTGCATAGAAATATTTGATTAAAAAATACAGACTAAAACAAAAATACCGCCTCGTAACAATGCAGCATTGATTGGAGAGTTCCAAAGCAGAACTTGCTCAGACATCACAAAAATGCAACAACAGCTAATATTGGTTTCCAATGGTAATCATAACACATTTAACTATAAAAAAAAAACCGATTATTTTTTCTAAGAGGGAAAACTTTTGTTCCACAGACATTGAGACCACTTGCCCAGAGTCATTGGGACATTATATTCTTTCATCTTTTTACAAATTTTGTATTTTGGACACGTGCTATTTCTAATTCAAAGCTTGTAAGTTTTAATAAATTGAAGTGCTCAAAACAGATAAATAGAATAACTAGAAAACAAGAAATCTATTTTTTCAGAATTTAGTGTCGCCCCCGATGATAAAAAAATATATGTATATAAATATAGATAGTACAAAACATATTTCAGTTTTAAGACTTAAAACACACGCTTTTATTTTATACAAATTGACGTCATTCGCATTCGCAGGAAGAATTCCTCATTTACGATCTAGTCTTAAACAAGATCTACAGTACAGTATGCATATGACGTCACTATCGCTAGATAATACACACACACACACACAAAAAAAAAATATGTTGTCATTCAAGAAACTCGACAAAAAAAATCGGCTATCTAATGATTAATATGCCTTCATTTGTTTGTAATATTAATAATTATACTTAAAATTAAATATAGTTTATAATAGCTCCATGTTTTATCAGAAATTCTTCATTTTTATTTTTTTCAAAATAGCACGCATTTTACTTACATTTTTATTCACTTGATATGGGAAAATGGCAACAAAAAGATATAATTACTATTTTCCAACTATTTTTCCTTTACTTTCTACAGAAATGGAGTACTTCATTTGCCAACATTTATAAACTACAAAAAACTAATATTTCAAAAATAAATGAGATGCGGTTTTCAAACAAATTGCATTTGAAAGTACATTTTCCCCTATGCGACGGTATAAAAATTGAAAATGTGCAATGCTTAAAATTGCAGTAGAGTATTTAACAGTGCAATTAAACAGCTGCTTTGTTTTACAGCTGGCTAATACAATGGATCGTTACTTTTATGGAGACGACACTTTAATAGTTAGGAAAAAGAAATAGCATACCGGGGCTAATAAATGAAATATGTGGGCATTTTAATAATTTGACATCCTAAATAGGGGAAGGAAAGATAAGGTGGCCAGAGATGACAAAGTGGCCATTTGAGTGTTTTCCTGTGTATAGTGCCCCCGCCACGCAGGAACTGGGTGAAATAGTCGTCATAGATGCTAGCAGTATTGTCTGTGACACTGAAGCGTCGAGTCGTCTGAAGAACATTTTTTCGCTCAGTTGGAAATACTCAATTCGTATATGTCATTAATTATTCATAACAAAATACTATCGAAAAGTTTTTATTTTTGAAAGAAAAAAGGCAGGTCGGGACAATAATGCTAGTTTTTGATCATTAAAAAATATACACCCTAAATCAATGTGATTTTTTCATTTACCTATTCCGGCCACTTTACTCAACCTAGGCTGGCAAAGTGGCCATTTTGTAATTTTAGGTAGATTTCGTAAGAAATATTACCTGTTACATTCTCTCCTAGGTTGGAATTTCTGAAAATTTTTTGCAGATCTACGCCGATCATGACCCCTAAAACACAAAACCACCCACAGTTCAAAACTTTATCCATCCGTTTGTCTACCCATCTATTTATCTATGTATCTATATATATCACTTTTTTATGGACAGGATAACTTCCTTAATTCAGCACAAATCTCTGTCAAACTAATACATAAAATCAAGAGGCAGAAAATCTCGGTCAAGTTTGTTAAATGTGTAAAATCCGACCAAGAGGGTGGAAATAGGGAGAGGTTTTGTGAAAACAGAAAAAAAAAATACATAACTTCTTGAATATAATACATATCATATCTGTTTAAACTTATTATTACTTCTAGAAAAAGGGCCAAAAATTTATCTAAAACAGATCTTTGGTATCATTAAAAATGGTCTCAAGTGGCGAAAAAATAGGGTTTTAAGAAGAAAAAAGTTCATAACTTCGTCAATTCACTAGTTTTTAAATCCACTTAAATTTATTATAAATCTTCTTAATATTTTGTACAACTTTTCTATTGACAAGTCTTTGATAGGGCCATTTCATACAGCAAAATAAATAGATAAGTAAATAAAATAAACGTAACAAAAAGGGGGGGGAGGTGAAAAAGAAAAAAAAATCATAACTTCGTAAATTCATAAGTTATCAAATCCGCTTAAATTTATTATACATATTCTTAATATTATCTACAACGTTTATATTGACAAGATTCTGATAGGACCAACCATTACAGAAAGAAATAGAGGTTAAAGAAAAAAAATAACGTATGAAGGCTGTTCTTAAATCGAAAGTGGCAACTTTATGGCATACGTTTCAATTCCTTTTTTTCGGAAACGGATGGAACTGGAAGGTGTTGTTATGCAGAAAGTACGTAATTGAAAGATATTTTCCGATTCATTGTAAACATAATAATAGATGTTTCAGAAAATATTGTCAAAGTTGGCGTTTTCAACCGAATTTCACGAAGAAACCAGAAAAACCAGGAACGAAGGGAGAAAAACGGCTTGTTATAGATCTTCCAATTATATACCTTTACGTTTAAAAATGTGTACGTCATTGTGTCAGAAAGTATCAGGCTTGTTGAGCAGTGCAGTGGAGAACAGCCTTAACATCATTCTGATAAAACCAGCTCATACCGAAAAATGATATTAAAAACTCGTCAAAAGCGGCCAGATAAAATTGTTAAACTGGGTTTATCTGTAATCTTGATTTAGTTTTTGTTGCTGAAATTTGTACTTAAATGCGAAATCTACCTGTGCCTGTAGGCCGAGCCGGAAGTTATTTTCTCTTTTAAAATAACGTGTACATTAGAAAATAAATTGAAAAAATAAAATAAAATAGCAATTGAAACTAAAGTTATTATACTTACTATTGCTACTTGTTTCTAGAACTTTACTGATTAAAAAGGTATCATAAAAAAACGAGTGGCTACTTTATCCTTGTTTCCCCTATGTGGATCTTGTTTCTCTTGAAAATCAAATATAAACATTTTTAAGCAGTATTATATATCTCTGTTTACTAAAACTTCCTTTATACACATGCTCGCTTTTGATAATTTCTAAAATCACACACACACACAAAAAAAAAAATGAACTAATTACGTATTCAACCACAAACAACATTTTCAATGGATAATAAAACCAAACTTCATGAAAAATTTATTTCTTTTTCATTTTACTTCTCCATACAACTCAAAGTGCATTATTTTCCTGTTTTTCAATATATGTATAATTTGAATAAACATTATTCAAATTTAAGATACACTTTGATATTTTTATTCAAAACGAGTATGTAAATCGAAGACGCAAGAAAAAGTCTCTTGGCAACAACTAAAAGTTTTTGTGAATACTAATTCATGTAGAAAACTTACAGAATAAAAGTTTGTGAAATTATTCTACACTTTTGGTTTTTTAAATTTATTCAAGTAATTTTCCAGCATAGAAAATGTTACAAATAATTTCCTTAAATAGAAACACTTCTAAAGCCAAACTCGAGGGAATGAAAAAGTGTATACTTTCTTGAGCAGAAAAGTTTAAATGAATGTCCCAGAATGAGCCATTTAATCGTCTAGAATCTAATATATCGCTAGGGCATGGAACATTTTCATCCCATTCATGCAAATTAAGTCTAAAGAATTCATCCATTTTTGGCCCCTTTCATTATTCATATAGTAGTTTCGAAATTTGAATCGGGCAGTTTATTTGAAAATATATTTGATTGTGTGGGGATGCTTTTGAATCATACTCAGAAAATGCGTTATCTATTCAAAAGGCAGAATATCAAAACGTACTTTGCATTTTCTTTTGACGGCCCTTTTTATCGGTTTATATTTATATCCATATATATTTATTTATTTGTTTGTTGGGATAAGACAGAACGCTTTGAAGTTAACTTGAATAGCTTGTCATTTCGTATTCACCTGCCTTCAAAATATACTTGTCTGTTTGAAATATAAATCTACATATATATAAAATTGTAAAATGGAGTTTTAAATGCCTGCAGATTAGTAGAGATTTATGTTATATTATTTATGAGTTTTTAAAGAATTTTAGATGTTATTAATTTCTATTTAGATAGTATGTTTCCAAATTGCATTTAAAACTAACACACTTTTAATAATGCATGTATATGTATTTATAAAGGATACGCTAAAATGAAAACTGTAATAACGAAAATGACAATTTCTCAAAAGCTTCAATAAGGTATACATACTGTACACGGAGTTGTTATCATAGAATAAAATTTATGTGAATTAAACAGCCGTTATGAGGCGAAATTTGAAGTCAAAAGCTAAGTGTTGCTGTACTTTTCAATGATTAGGGATTGGTTACAATAGAGATGCACGGAATATTTAAAGGGTATTTTACGTCACTGTGGGTTAAATTACTGTGGGGTGGCAAGAACCATCTGCCGGTTCTTTATGACTCCTACTGTACTCATGAGTTCGGATGATTTGATTGATCCCCGTTTAACAGGTCTATGATATGATTGGCCCAAGTTACCATGATGATTCATGCAATGACACGACAAAAATGTAGAGGTAGATTGGTTGATGGAAGCGGTTTTTTGTAAACATGCGCTTTCCTTATAGTGAATTTGGCCAAATACTGAGCACTCGGCATACTTTAAACGGAATATCGAATATTCGACTGACCGAATACTCCTATATTTCAGGATTCAATAGCATTAAAAGGCTTAATTTTAAAATAATTTTACCTTATATTAAATACAAATACTTTTATTTGGATGAACAAAACCTTTTTACAAGTGAACTTTACACTGAAAAAACTATACTGTAAGGTATTATTAAAAAATAGGATAGTCTTAAAGCATTTCAATTAATAAAACTTTAAACTAAATAGCGTTTTTCTGGGAAATAAATTAAATGAATAAAATATTCCTATGTTTTAAAATCGACGAGAAATTTTAAGTATTTGGTTTAGCAGTTTAGCCGAATATTTTAATATTCGTCCAGACAGAATATTCTTCAGATGAAATAGTTTTATATTCAGCCTAACCAAATATTCCGCAGCATGGCGTGTAGTTAATACATGTCGAATATTCGGTGCATCCGTTCAGTCAATAGTCTCGAATGAAACTTGAAGAATATTAATTTCAATTTCCATGCATAATTCTGGTAAAATAAATACAGTAAAAATTCAAACCTTCCATCTTAATATTAGCAAAATTTTACGTTAAAATTCTAACTTCATACTGATTTCACACGAATTTAATTTGTTATACTGTACGGACAACATTACAGCACACACATTTTTATACAGATGAATTTTATTTTGTATTAAGATATACGTTCTTGGAATATCACAACATGCATATTAGCTCATAGGCGCCGTAGGAAAAGATACTACAATCTTACTTACTATTACAATATGTTTGTTAATTTAATATGATCTTTTGTAATTTAACCAATTTTTCAATACGTGAAAATGAGAATAATACTAAGTTACCATGGGAAAGTGAGTTTGAAAAATAGATTGTACATTCACATTATATTATTTAACGCAGTTATTTTTGATTGGTAAATAAATCACACAAATTGTAATTTTCGACCTGAGGGAAAAAGTGTAAAGACCAGACTAGGATTCGAACCAGAGACCTTTTGGCTTAAACTGCCAATGCTCTGCCAACTGAGTTATCCTGGAGAAATCTGGCGGACACAATTCGCTGAGAGAACCTTGTTGATGATGACATCTGGTCTGATATCTGAATCAGCTCAACAGAATAAATCGCAGGTAATGGAACTCCAAGAAACGTTCAAAATTTAATTACATTTAATTAAATTTAACACAATTATTTTAAATTTGTAACGAAATCACATGAATTGTTATTTTTCAACTGAGTGAAAAAGTGTCCGGGCCAGGATTCGAACCAGGTACCTTATGAATTAAACTGCTAATGCTCTGCCAACAGATCTGCCCTAGAGAAATCTGGCCTAAACAAATCACCCACACAACGTTTATGAAACCTGGTGTGATATCTGAATCAGCTTAGCAGAATAAACAGTATCCGATGTTTCTTGGAGTTCCATTATCTGCGAGTTACTCTATTGAGGTGTTTCATACATCTGATCATATATGGGGCATTCTCATAATTTTTTGACTTTCAGGAATAAAAATCTCGTGAAATTAAACTTGCTAAAATAATATTTTAATCTAATAGACGAATGCCTTAATGATTCAAAATAAAGAAAAAATGGTCAGCAGCAAACATTTTTTATTTAACTGAGGTTTAAGTTAAACTTGTGAGCTTAATTTTCCTTTCAATTTTACCACTAAAACTTTTTATTTTCTTCGAAATTTTTACTTATAATGAATTTGCGTGTTACCCACAGGATATCCAAATAAGAAATAATAACAATGTAGTATTTTTAGTACAAAATTTTGGTATAACATTGTCTTAAAGGGGTGTTAAAGAAGAGACGGTAAGGTAAAAAATGGGGACGGTAAGGATGGAACGGTAATGAAAATTATCACCTATTTTATGCAAATCATGTTAAGACTAAGAGATAGCCACAATGTTCATTAATTTTTAGAAACATTTACATTGGATTTAAAAAAAAAAAATTATCTCGAGAAGTGTAGGAATAAACCTGAAGTACGGTAAGACTACCAATAAAGCCACGATGCTTGAAACTGATATTTAAATGCTGATTTTAATTCTGAAGTAAATTTTCTGTCAAACAATTTTAGACATTCTTTCTCTAGCATACTTCTGCATGAGAAAAAACTTGAAAAAAATTCTGTGGCTGCATCTGAATTGATTTTCTATATAATTTACAAGAGGGATGGCAAGGAATCTAAAACCGAGGGACAGAGTTTAAAAAAAAATAATAACCGTAAAAATGTGTGCAGGTTAATTTTTTTGCTACATATTTATACAAAACAATAGTCCCAGTTTCGCAAAAAATTACATTGAATTACTTTTATTGAAACAATTTTATACAGACAGCTCTAAACTTAAAAATCAGTATCAGGGACATAGGACGGTACAGGAGGTTTCTTGGATATTGACCCCCAATATCGTTCAAAACTTATTTAACTCGTTAATATTGTTATGCAGTCATGCAATGGGATGTTCGCCAGTACACGAATTAAAAAAAAACCCTACAAGAATATGTGCCAAAATAAAAATTATTATTCGGGGACTTAAAATTCAAAAGATTGTGAGAATGTCCCATATCTGATTACCTGAAATGACAAGACTCTCTGGGTGAATTGTGTCCGCCAAATTTCTCAGGATAACTCAGTTGGCCGAGCATTGGCACAGAGGGCCCTAGTTCGAATTCTGGCATGGACACTTTTTCACTCAGTTGGTAAATTACAATTCGTGAGATTATACTTCTGTTAGCTAGTTAATTACAGCACTTGAACAAAACAAAATTATCAGTGTCAATAACCAGTTAACAGTGGTACATGTTTCAGTAGTAATAAAATTTAAAGATAAGTAAAAACGTTTTAATAAACCTGTTTCTATATTGAATAAAGAGAACTAAATAAATAACGTCACCGAAAAAGGATATTTTCCTCAAATAAATCTCTAAATTTTTCGCACACTTGTTCCGATAAATAATGTAACTTGCTGCCAAATTTTGTTAGTTATATAAAATCACTACTTCTGTAAATCAAATGTTTACTGCGGGGTATTATTAATTAAAATATTGTATAAATATTATTATTTTTTGTGTGTGAAATGTTTATTTTCTAAATAAAATATTGAAATATATAAAAGTCTTGTTGCTTATTTATGCAGCAAATAACAAAGTTTCAGAAAAATAAAACTGTGTCATTCTTTTTCTTTTTTTTTTTTGTTACTCGTGAAAACAACTTCTGCATTTGTGTGTATGTGTTTTTCCATTTCAAAGAAATTTCGATTAAGGTCTAAAGAGTAAAAGGATGTAAGTAAAATATTTTTATTTATTTATTTATTTATAACGAATAATCTAAATTTCCAATCTGTTCAACTACAGTTCAGTAAGTAGCTGTGTTTTAAACCTGAGTGATGCATAAATTATGTAATGCACGACATACTTCGATTTTGCCGAAGAAATATAATCTATTGATATTTTAAATTTAGAAAAGATTTATACCAATGTTAGACCAGAAAATTGTATGCCTTGGCGAAGTACAATAATTGCATACATTAACTGAAAAAATAAAGTTTAGTTGATTTAAAGTTATTTATTTATTTACTTTCGAGTGTTTCATGGACTTTAAAAAAAGTGCAGAAATTTATTACCTGAATAAAGAAAACTAAACAAATAACGAATAAAGAAATAATAACGATTTTTTGGAAATCATAAATTTTAAAGTTAAAAAAAGAAAAAATAGCGAAAATTTGATACTATAAAATAGATGTTATTGTTGTGTTTTTAACTTTTTATAATTGATTTTTATGTATTTTTTACCTTTGAATTCAAAAATGACCTTCATTTTTAATCAACACGTCAGGATTTTTCGTAAAATGTAAATTTCAAAAAAGTTCAAAGTTAAAATTGAACCTCCTCCCCCACCCCACCGGATTCCTCACCGGTTTAGCTGTAAGAATCCCAGTATAAGCCAAAAAATTGAATAAATTATTGAATTGTATAAAATTAAGTTAAATACAAAAAGTTTTAGGTCTGTTTTACAGTATCAGATTTTCGTTATCTTTTAACTTTGGCATTTATGATTTGCAAAAAAATTCTAACTTGATGGTTAAAAATGAAAGCTATTTTCAGATTCAGTGTTAAAAAGTACACAAAAACCAATTATGAAAAGTTAAAAAACACAGCCATCTCCTCTATTTATATTATCCGATTTTTGTTATTTTTTAATTTTGACAATTTATGATTTGCAAAAAATCCTGACATGATGATTAAAAATTAAGGTAATTTTCGTATTCAGAGCTAAACAATACATAAAAGTTATAAAACACAACCATCGCAGTCTTGTGTTATCTAATCTAACACTTTTTCTTAAATTTCTTGGCGATAATCAATCCGAGTTTTTTTTTGTGTTATCCTGTAAAATAAGTGTAAATGGTAACCACCGAAAGTCATATTAATATAAGATTGTCATCGGACTTACGTCAATACGTAAAATTTCATCTCGATCGAATATTTGAAAGTGAGTTAAAGTTCGAGTACAAATGTTGAACTGAAAAAACATGCATGCGATCGTTGAAATTAAACAAAAACTTATAAAAATAACATAATTTTTGTTAAAAGGAATTATGAAAAGAAGCAGTCTCACATCTTTACAAAATAAAACATATGTTGAAATACAATTATTTTAGCGTATCTGAAACTTAATAAAAGTCAACTGAATCGTAATACTTGTATGATTTTTTTTCAAAGCGCAGATACACATTAATCTTCGAATACTTTAAGCACTTGGTATATGACCCCTCAAAGCATGTCAAACTCATTTGTGTTCAGATGCACAAAAGTGGCATAAGTCATGCATTTTTAAAGTTTCATAACTCGGTCAATTTCAGCATTATATGAACGGGACTTTTTTTTGTCTTACTTGACAGTGTAATAGGAAAATTTGACTAAATATAACTTATAGGACAGGGGCACGGTATAAAATTTTAAATTTCCTAATTTTTTAAGAAATATCTTTATTGACCAAAATCGCTTTTAAAATATTTCTTTACCTCATTTAAAACATTTTTGTAACTGGAACTATATATCTATGACTAACGGTGTAGGAATTAGCCATTGGACACCGTTGAGAGTGGGCACCCTGTATGGTTTGAATTTCGATAATCAAAGCATTTTTTTTACTCTTGTGGATTTGGAGATATGATAGTATCGTTGTAATTTGTAATGTACTGTTTTTGTAGAATTATTTTTTTTTTTTTCAAAAAAAAAAAAATAAATAAATAAAAATAAAAATAAAAAACAATTCTCAAAATTTAAAATTAAATAATTTTAAGAAATTTTAAGAAAAAATAAATGATATGTTTGTACGGTAGTTTGCAAGTTTTTTTATGGTAATCTTAAGATGTACCTCTCCAATCTGTAAAAAGTTTTTTATTTTTTTTTAATCCTTAAATGCCGGATGTTGCTTTTCGGCAACATACCCAGTTTAGGCTCTGAAATACTATTAGAATGATATTGAAGCTATAATGCCTAATGTTGCCAATAAAATATATTCTGAGAATATTATTAAATCGATTTTCAACATATAGATGGCAACACTTGTGCTGTTTAAGAATAAAGATAGATTTATTTCTTCAATTGTTGCTACTTGTTCTTTTTGTTTTGTTTGGAAGCCTGCGAAATACCCTATTTTGTTCTGCAGCGAGCAAGTAAAATTTATTTCTTATTATAGTTCTTAAAATTCTTGTTTGTTTAATATTATAGAATTTTGTCAAGGAAAATTATTTTTTCAATTACAGACCAGTATTGCCGATTAGTAACAAACTGTTTTTTAGCCGTAAACCATACTTAAAACAAAATATGATATTTTTAAAGTATTTTCCCATGATTTATTTAAAAAATGAAAGCCAAAAAACATTATTACAATGATTTTTGAAAAATCAGGCATTTAAGGGTTAAATCCAGCCATCATTTGTTTCTACTTAAGAGTCCATTAAAGAATGGAGAGAGAAATTTGTGCACACTCTGATCTAGCTTTACATACCAGCTTCAACACTCTTAGAGGTTGAAGCTGTGCAATATCATATATTTGTTAAAATTTTAACTGTTTTAAAATTACTGTACAAACTATTGTATGAGTTATAATACATTTCACTAACGGTACAGTTTCTGTAGAGTTTTCAAGTCATTGTATAAAAACTCATACTATATCACGAAATGCACAGTATGATTTACAATATAAATTATAATTTTAAATATGTGGCACAGTTAAAATACTTCATCTTTATATTTATAATATTTAAAGCATTATTGATTTTTAAAAGCCGAGAACTTTTTTTGACACACCCTATAAATTTTAAAACAACTCAAGAAATACTTTTTAAGTGTTTGCAACCTAGTTAAAGAGTGGTCCTGAATTCTATTTGCTTATTCGTCTGTCCACACTCTAACTCGCTCAGTTATACTCGTATTGCTATGTAACTGATATATGTTATTGAGGATATGTCTTTATCGGTATTAAGAGGTAGGTGTATATACCATTTTTAGCTTATTTATTGCAGTGTGTTATAATGGTGTTAGACTATATTAAATACATTGAAATTGAAATTGATATATAACACTGAGGTGATCTATAAGATATTTACTGAAGAATATGCTGTGCATAGCACTTATAGTTCATTTACAGGAGCACACAAAATATTTCTATTATAAATAATATATACTGTCTATGGGAGATAATTGCTGGAAGTGCATTTTCAGATTGTGGGATGCGTTTTTAAATTTAATAATTTTTTTGTTTATTACTTGGTGTATGTAAATTCGATAGATCATATACATGGCTGCACAAAAGAATTTGAGGATATTTCTTTTGCTTGGCGGGAATTGTTGAAAAGGAATTTTCAACTGTCGTATGAGTTTCCTAACTGAATCAAATTTTAGTATATGATATAGTACATATAGAAATTTTTAATTTACATACAGGGCTTTAGAATACTCTTCCCATTACAGACGGTAATTCCTTAAATTGAATTTTCAAATATGTTATTTGTTTTCCAGATTGTTTTCTTAAATATCATATTTCGCATTATTAAACGGGGAAATTTCAATGCACTTGTAAATGTTGTATTCCGAATGTGCTTGAAAGTGTTTCATAATTTATGCTAGTCACATGTTTTTGTTTGCTGTTGTTAATTTGTTTAAATTTTGATAATATTCTCCTGTATCATGCTGAAAGTCGGTTGTAGTTGAAATAAATACATGAAACAACATTAATTTAAAACTCAGTAAATTATTTAAAAATCCTTTCTCTAACGAAAGAATAAAAAATCATTCCTCTCTTCGTGTAACCAAATAAATTTATTGCAAATGTTTACTTTCACATATCCTAATCAGCTGCCTCCCTTTCTTAATCCCACCAACAAATTTTCAAAGTGTAATATAATGAAAGCAAAGACACAAAACTAAAAATTTATAGATGAAACGTCGCTTCATCTTTTAAAAATACACTTTTTTTTGTAAGAAATACTGACAATAAATTATTAAACGAGTTTCTCGAAGGTGATTTTTTATCTATCTGTTTTTCGAAATTTCTAAATACTCCATTTTTATTTTCCTGACTTCAAAGCGCTAAATGTCTCTGATAATTTTTCCTAGTATTTCGAACATTTGAATTTATATAAGATAACAATAAATATTCGAATTTTTGGCACCTCAAAGAAATTTTTCATTACTTCTGGTGAAAAGCATATTATACTTATTTCCAAGACCAGAATTTGTCGCAACTCAAAATACGTTTTTTTTTCTGTGTACTTCGAGATATCGGAATTTTATTGTAGTTTTAACTGCTCTGTTAAAAATTTTATGCTGCTTGAATCAACTTTTGAGGCTGCATTACCGGCAACCATAATGTGAAATGTCGTTCCAACATTTGAAGCTATGATTAACCCTCGCAGTACTAAGATCAGAATATTGCTTAAATGCCTAAGATTTAAAACGGGCTGACCCTATAGGTAATTTTAGGGCCCACAAAGTAATTATAATGTTCATACGATGCGACGATTCATTTCATTAAATAGCGAAATTTACACACAACTGAACACAAGGACAAAGAAATAACGAAATGAGGGAGGGGCCTACACTCGCTTGCATGGTAACGCTGTACCCACTGCGAACTGCATTTGACAAGATGCCAAAACTTATCTTTCTATCTACTGAAATGTGTTAAATGATAGAATGTTTTTATTTATTCCTCGATTGCCTAAGATGGGGTCCATGTGACTACATTCGCAATTTCTACAAATAAACAAAACAATTTAACTGTGCGAAACTTACTAAACAGATAAAATCATGAAAGAGACCTTTATAGATAATTCCAAGGAAATAATTTTATCATTTTATTCTAAATGAGAAAAAAAACTGCAAAATGCACAGATGGTGTCAAATCGACCCCCATCTTACTACTGCGAGGTTTAAACAAGATCTCGAAATGTTGAAACAAGGTTTCACCATCTTATTGCTGCAGTTACTGCAGCACCAAAAGTTGGTTCAAAACAGCACAAAATGTTTAACAGTGTATGAAATTCTAAAGAATTTCATATGCACACACACAAATCTCTTGAGGCCCGAAGTTAAAATAAAGGGTGTTTCAAAAACAATCATCCGATTTGAAACGCGTATATGATAAAAAATAGTGAACATAGATACTTAAGATTAATTTTATATTATGTAGCTAATCATACATTTTTTTACATACCAAATTAAAGGTGCTCAATATGTCCACCTTTGGATACACGGATATGTCTGAACGGTATTCAAATTCGTCCCAAACTTTTGCGAGCATGTCTGCTTCGATGGCTGCTGTTATGCGTACCTTCAATTCAACTAATGTAGCAGGAAGGGGAGGTACATAAAGGTGGTCTTTTATAAACCCCCACAAGAAGAAATCGCACACTGAGAGGTCCGGCGATCTGGGAGAGATGCTTAACTGCATCGTCAGCTCCCGTACGGCTGATCCATCGTTGAGGAATTCGGTTATTCAAAAAATTTCGAACGTCCAAGCTCCAGTGTGGTGGTTCCCCATCTTGTTGGAAAATGAAATCATCAGAATCGGTTTCTCTCTGCGGGAAAAGCTAGTACTCTAGCATATCCAGATATATGATACCCGTAACAGTGGCCTCTGGGAAAAAAAAGGGGCCATATGCCTTTTTCATAGAAACTGCACAAAAAACGTTAACTTTGGGCGAGTCTCTCTCATACTGTACAATTTCATGTGGCTGCTCCATAACCCATATTCGAACATTGTGGCGGTTGACTTTACCACTTAGATGAAATGTAGCTTCGTCACTGAAAACTAAGCGTGTTAAAAATTTTTCATCTTCTGACACATTGTCAAGGATGAATTCACAAAACTTCACACGTCGTTCTTTGTCACCTGGATGAAGAGCTTGCAGCATTTGTAACCTATATGGTTTCAAACACAGACGTCGCCGCAAAACACGCCAGACAGATGTCGAAGGAGTACCAAGCTCCTGACCGGCACGGCGAACGGATTGACATGGGATACGTGCGAAACTTTCTCGAATGCGCTCCACATTTTCGTCTGACACGCGGGGCCAGCGGGAGCGTTTTCCTTTACACAAACAGCCCGTTTCTTCAAATTGTTTATACCATCGCCTTATGCTCTGAGCGATAGGAACGTGAACATGTGGATATTTTCGACGGAAATCACGCTGAACAGATTTCACGGACTCGCACTTCGCGAAGCGTAAGACACAAAACGATTTCTGTTGTGCAGTCGCCATCTTAACAAACACTGAAGTGGTGGGCGAAGGAAGAGCACTAGCGCCACCTGTTGATAACTACATAAAACTTATGATTCTCCTCTTTCTATCTATACATTATTCATTTGAAACGGATGAAAATTTGAGCAGTTATGATTTTTTAAAATCGGATGATTATTTTTGAAACACGCTGTAATACTACAAACACTCATTCATTACTTTTGCACAATCAAAGTGACACCATAGTTCACAGAAAAAAATATGTTTCTGAAATTTACTTCGATACCTTAGAGGGCTGGTAATTTAAATTCACAAACATGAATTTAAAATTAGTAGCACCCCAAGATAACAACTTAATTATCAATAACTTAAATTCACACAATAAAAGAATTAAGCTCTCTAAATAAGTGAATAATCTACAAAACCTCCATTTTTTATTGTAAAGTTTTAAAGTTAAATAATTATCAAAATTACCCAATTTTTTGGCTACACTGTCTTGAAGGCATTTTGCAAACTCAGAGGAAAATAACATTTATTTAATGAAAAAAATCAGCATTAGTGCTGCCATTTATTGGTTTCGTTTTAAAGCAAAAACATTCCGCTATGCAAGTGAGGTCAATACGAAAAACAAAAATTAATCAGTTTAGTTTTTATAAGGAAAAGAACCAAGGTTATACATATGGGTACTCAGGGCTGTAGAGGATAAAACAATAAAAGAAATACATTTCCTTTTTTAAAGTATAGGGTGTCCAGAAAAGTATTTCCCAGTTTCAATGGCATATCCCTCTAGTGCATGATTTTTTTTTTTTTTTTTTTATAAAAAAAATATATTTGTTTCCTTGACGGCCATAAATTACAGGAAAAATATTGAAAAATTTTCACTCTTATCTTTTTTAGTATTTTGAAGTTCTTTAAATTGTTGCCAAATGGCAACACCATGTATTAAGACAAAAAAAAAATGTTTTTGAACTTTGCCAAATAGCAACACTGTACTGTTTTATTGATTTTTTTTTTTTTTTTTGTAAATTATACGATTTTAAATGCATATAAAACTTTACATACACTTAGAAAAATAAAATTATATATATATATATATATATGTGTATGCATATACGTATATACATATATATATATATATACACACACACATATATATATATATATAATTTTAAATCAAAATTTAACTTATAAGTCATATAACAATATTAACCAAAATTCTAATTAAAGACGGCATTTAATAATATTATACATTAATTGCAATCTATCAACAAAATAATAATGGTACAAATTATAGTTAAATGAACATATGAAGTTAGATGCTACAATAGAATAATTTTTAATTTATAAATGAATAAGAAGATATGCTGTACTGATACAGAACACAATAGAAGTATTGTAAAAAATATAATTAAATAAATACATAATAAAATGCGGAAAAGTAGCCGTATTTATCCTGTATTTGAAACCAATTGAAATCATTTAAAATTTAAAAACCAAAATGGGCTTATAAAGTGTAATATCACATGCAAAATACAATGAAAAAAAATCATAGGCTAATAAAATATACTGCATAAATATACGGGCAATGCAGGAAAATACTGTAGAATTTTATATCAATAATGTTTATCAAAGTTAAGAATGGTAACCAATAGAACATTTATTGTTTTTATTTAAACATAGAGGTAAAAAAACACTTAATGCATCTTACTCTAGTGTAACCTATACAGCCCAGAACTTTACACTGTTGTTTTTTATCTAAGTGTTGTGGCCAGTGATCAATTTTATCCTTCCTGACATCTTTAGAAGTTTCATAAAGCTGAAAACAATGGACTACTAAGTTGTTACTATAAAATTTTAATCATTTGCTTTTTTGATGATGTACCTGGTACATTCAGGGAGGCATGGACAAGGAAGCGCAAGGGAAGGAGAATAGAGCCCCTTTAAATCTGAAAAAGAAGTATTTTGGCCATTTTTTATCATTTCGCTCCCGTTTAACAAAAAACTTATATCTGCCATTAGGGGGGAACCTCAAATCGTGAGTCCCGGGGCAGCTGCCCGCATGCCCCTGCGTTAGTCAGGCCCTGGTATTACAGTAAGGGTGAAATATGCTGATAAAAGTGAAAAAAAAATTAAATATCATGCGAACCAGTTGTGAAACAAACAATTATCAAAATGTTTACAAAAGCGGAACTCAATTCCTGGTGTTGCCAAATGGCAACAAATGCATAGTCATGTGCATGCAATTTTTGTTCCAATAAACATTACTGAAAATTATTTAAAATAACTTTTAAAGGTATATTCTTTTCAGAAATATTTTTTTCAAATGAAATTTTGCATGTTAAATATTTTTTATATGAGTTAGAAATCCAACTATGGCTAACAAAATGGAAGGTATCAAAAGTTGCTTTTTATTTGTAATTTATAAACAATTATTGCCAACTATGATACTTTTTATGAACTAAACCTAAATATAGGCCTAACATGAATACGTAAAGCTTAAAATTTTCAAGAGACAACGGTAAATAAACAATTAGGATGGAAAATTTAATATATTGCCAACTGGCAACAATATGAACTAGAGGGATATTATAGCAGTTTAATTTAGACGATTTACAACATATCATACATCAAATTGAAGGTACACTAACCTAGTTTTTCTTACAAGTCTTCAATATATGCATCCTTAGTTATACGGCACACATCCACGGTATGACCAAAAGTGTCTGCACAGGTTGTTGACAGTGTCAGAGTATCTTATCAGTGTAGTCCTATTAAATCTGTTCGGAAAGCAAGTCTTGAACATCAGTTGCCTGACCGTGTCTACGTTCCGCCGCTACCTAATGATTTGCTAGAGTTGCGATACAGAATTGAAGAGGCTATTACTTCCATTACTCCGGACTTGTCAACCGAAGTGTGGGAAGAATTGGATTGTTGGATGTGTGCCATATAACTAAAGGCGTACATATTGAACATTTTAAAGAAAAACTGTGTTAGTGTACCTTCAATTTGATATATGATTTGTTGTAAATAGTCAAAATTAAACTGTTACAATATACCACTGAAACTGGTACATTGCTTTATTATGCGTAATTTTTAAAGTATCCCATAATACTGAAAGTTTTTCTAGTAAAATGCAAAGCATGAAACAACAGTAAAATAAAAAAATCGACAAGTTAATTAAAAAACTACTTTCTTTTAAGAAGGGATAAAATCATACTTTTCTTGATGTAACTAACTAAATTTATTGCATATTTTTACTTACATATAACCTAACCAGCTGCCGTCCTTTCTTAACACTGGCAACAAATTTTCAAAATATAATATAATGAAAGTAAAGACATCGAACTAAAAGATTCATAGCTGAAATTTAGTTTTTTCTTCTAAAAGTAGGTTCTTTTAGTAAGAAATACGAGATAACAAATCATTAAACGAATTTCTAGAAGGCGAGAAGTGATATTTTTTATCTCTCTCTCTTTTTTTTTCTAAAAATTGTAAGTACTCCATTTCTATTTAAAACAAATGGAGTTTTTCGAAAGAAAGGTTTTTGTTATTTTGTTGCGCTGCATTCTTTTTCCCCCCAATCCCTACAAATCTTATACGAAAGAAAGCCTCGAGATATGTTTTAATTTATGTTTGCACAGGCGTAAAAGAAAGGGTTGATTTGAAATCATAAAGATATAATTGCATAAAAATATTTTTTTTATGCTTCAAATGCATTTCGAAAAATCACGAACGTCTTATAAAATGAGCGTAAAAAACTGCCTTGTTGTTTGAAGAGAATATCCACTTCAGGTATTGTTTAAAAATAATTGTCTCTCTCTTAATATTTGTTTAATAATTAGTATGAAGAATTGCTTCGGGAAAAATATATTTTCTAAGTAATTAATATAGATAACGAAGAGGGTTTTGTTTTGGGTAATTATTTTATGAAAAATTATTTCGTTATATCGCAAGACGACTTGAAGTACTTGAATTTTTATAAATTAATCCCCATTAATTATTTTTTTTATTTCAGTAAGTATAACATTATTTTATACTAAGTATTATTTTATGTTAAAAATTTAGTATTCATCATGATAACTCTGTTTGCATTTAATTAATTTTAAAAGAAAAATAAATTCAAGAACATAAATTAAAGTCATTTGTAGTTTAATAGGGAAATTAACATTTCAATTAAAGCTTAATTCAAATGTAGTATAGAATAACAATCTGAATATTTGATTATGAATAGCGTACATATATTTAAGTGTATTTACAATGCATCTCAAAATCTCTTTTCGCTTTTAAAAAAGCTGAATTGAATTATCAGTTTTGAATATAAAATTTTGATTTCAGAGAATAATTATGGATTTGAGGAATTCACGTGTGCTTACCATGCTATGTTTAAAAGCGGGTTGCTGACTAATTATGCCTTTTTAGTTATGTATGCGAGAATATGTATTAAATGAATTAATTTCTTAATTGTTGTTTTATGCGTTACATTTGTATGAACAAATATTTAAAAAATATAAAATAAAATACTTTCCTAGTATTAGACAAAATAAACAACACGGTTTTTAAATAATTATCCAAAATTAAATACAAAGACTATTTAATATGATTAAAACAATAATAAATTAGAATTTAATCTTTTAAAAATTTTCATGATTAACCCTTAAATGCATAGTATAACTTAGGACTTACATGATCTTTTTTTGCCATTTGGCAATTTCTATTGATCTTTCGGTGAACTGTTATGCGTTACTAACGTGTGATAATATGCATTTAATGTGGTGAAGTATATTTTTATTTTGATTTGTTATCATGGGGAGGTTATAACATCTTTTGTTTATGCTGCTGGCAAAGTGCTCGACTGGCTTTTTTTATATTATCTTTATTGGGTAAAAATTACTAACTGAAAAAACTCCATAAAGCATTATAAAAATTAATATATCATTGAATAGTTGTTATTGCGCAGTGTAAACAATTTAAGTTAAGTATATAATTAAAATTATCATTAATTTTTTGAGCAATGTTTGTTATGTAATTCAGGAGTGAGATTATGAGATTATGCCAGACAGAAACATAAATATTTTCACTATTTTTCTATTGAATAATTAACAAAAAAAGACCCAAATATATTTTCTCCGAATAAAATAAAAAATCATGCGTTAAAAGATTAATATGTACGACGACAATCTCTTGTGAATTATATTTATTTATTGAAAGTGACGTCTACAGTAGCATGAGAATCCGCAACTTTGTGTTGTCTATTGTATTAGAATTAGAATATTTCTTATTTCCGAATGTGATTACAATGAAGAGATTGTACGAGCGTAGGCTGAAAAGAAATGCACACATGCTTGCAGAACACGAATAAAAACAAACACCCACATCGGATAAAATGCACATTAAAGTATAATTCCTAAGCTTCAAAATCGTATCTTTATTTTTCAACATAGTCGCCGTTAAGGATAACACATTTCTCCCAATGTGTAACATTTCTCCCAATATGTTTTTTTAATTAGTCAGAGAAAAATTCTTCAGACTTTTCTCGAATGTAGGACTTGAAAGCTGCATTAATCTTATCATCCAATGTGTAATGATTATCCTTTATGTCTCTCTTGAGTAGAGGAATAAAATAAAAATTGCTAGGCGCAGAATCAGGGGAATAAGGAGGGTCCGGAATCGGTTCAAAATTCAAGTTTCGCAGAGCCTCATTGTGTACAAATTTTACGGTATCCCAGTTGTTCAATAATGAAGCCGACACATATCTTGAATATTCAAATATGCTTTACAATACACTTTTGTGTTATTTTCCGGTCATTTTGAATCGAATCATTGGTGAGTTAGTGATGTTTATAGTCTGTGGCAGTGATCAGACGTCCGCCGCGTTTTTCATCAACATTTCCAGGCTCGCAATCACGAAATTTTGTTGCCCATCCATTTACAGTAGAACTATTTTCTATAAATTTTCAGCAGTGAAATAGTGCTCGAAATTATTGAATATTAAATACGTGAATTATCACATTTGCGAACAAAGCGTAAAGCAAACAGAGTGAAAAAATATCCACGAACCCTGATCTTTGGAATAATATCCAATGCTCTGCCATTTTAAGTACGAGGACGATATATTAACTTGGTATCTCTCACACACATATGTTGATACGGCTGCAACCGCTGCACACGATAGAAAAGTCTTTATGAACACACAAACCTGCGAAACGTGAGACGAAAATGAAGAGAAGCATGCAAATAAAGCCGTGCTGGGCTTTATTTGCGTCTCATATGTGAGTGAGAGGTGCCAGGCTGGGTATCATTCTGGTAGCTCAAATGCATTGTAGCGTTATTCCAAGAATGAGATTTCGATTTTCGGCTTGGACATTTTTCACTCTGTTGGTTTTATGCTTAGTTAGCAATGTGATAATTCACGTATTTAATATTCAATATTTCTTTATCAATTATCGTATTTTATGGAAGAAACACCGCGGTGTTTACGAGTTTAAAAGCTAATTGTTTGTCAAGTGCGGCGTTTACAGCATGTGCGGCTTTTACGATTTATTTATTTATTTATTTTTCGCACGTAAAATTGGGATAATGCAAAAATTCCTTAAGACTGTCCTCACGTTCCCTGCTCAACAACGCGAAACTTTTTGACTTTGCCGATAATGAAAACTGAGGCATTTCCCACGATGATACCGGACCATACAGGTGGACAAAGAAGAAAATGTACAACTTTTACATTCAGATATTGGCGACTCAGATTTTAAAGGGCTTCAAATCGAAACTAAAGACGATTAAAGTGGATGCGACGTAAAAAACGTCATAAAAAGCGTGCTCAGTTGCGCCTCACTTAAAAAAATGGATAGTTGTCCGCGTCCTGCGCTCTGAATAGTTTTAATACAATTGGCGTCTCCTTAATTAAAAAAAAAATTACATACAAATATTTAAAACCTGATTTAAATTTTTTAAATACTTACAGCGCCGCACAAAATCAAGTAATTAAAAATGAGATACCTTACACAGTTCAGGAAACTATGATTAAAGTTATAGATCAGTGAAACACTGTCGTCCACAAAAGTAGCGTTTGCACAGATGCGGCGTTTACGACGGGTGCGGCGATTACGATATTTTTAAGCTTATTCAGACCCATTTTGAGGAATGCGGCTTTTCTTCCATAAAATACGGTACATAAAAAATCAATTAGTTTCAATAACTTGTTCCGGTGCGTTATTTTGCTTTTTTGTAGTTAACCCTACTTCAATATTAAGAATCAATTATTTGGAACAATATTTGAAAATCAATGACAGAATCATAGCAGTAGTAAATGGTTGAGAAACAATTTTTAAAAACTCGCGAGATTTTGGTGAACAAGTTAAAAGAAAAATGTTCTACGTTTATGTTCTAAAATATAGAAAAAACACCAAGGCAAAACGCTAGCTTTTTGAAGGTGTTAGTAATAATAAAAATGTAATATCAGAGGCTTCAGCGAGAGAGATTAAGCTAATAAACTAAGTACAAAAAGACAAAAATAAGTCCAATACAACTTATTTCAAAAAATGTATACACAATTTAAACGATTCTAACATTACGGATTATAAAGGTCGGAATCAGTATTCAGTGAAACCAATTAAATTTTACGACCAGCTATAACTACAACTGCTTTATGGGAAATGTAATTAACTATAAATACAGCCACCTGTTTTAAGAATTAGCGACTGCAAAATTATTATCAAAAATAGTCGCTGCTTCTCTACTTTCAAATTTTGTCAAAAGATTTAACTCACGCTGAAATTGAGAAAAGGGATTAAATAATGCAATGGCCCGTCATTATATCATTTTCCGGAATGCAATCAAGTACGATAAAACAATGGCATAAAAAATTAAGAGAGATAATATGCAAAAAAAAAAAAAAAAAAAAAATTGTTTTGTGTTTTTCTCAAAAATGTCAGCTTAAGCACATATTACTCGTTATATACCGACCTGGACCATTATATAGTAATTTTCTTCGTCATAATATCAAAAAATAATAAATTTGTAAATAAAGCAGTTCCAAAAGAAGAAACGCGGCGTTAAAACATTAAGATTTTTTTAATGGATTAAATAATACAATGGAACAAAACAATAAGTATTTCCAACTAGAATATTATTTTTTTTTATTTGGATTTTCGCTCTTGGATTTACCAGCAAGTGTCAATGGAAGAAACCATGACGCCATGATAAACATTGTAACAGAGTTACAGGCATTCGCAAATTCTTGCTTAGAACACATTTTGCGCGAAGAAAGCAAATTACGATCACTTGACTTAAAAAATGGACACATTTGCCACTGAAGTAGCGTTAAAAGTAGCGTCAGTGTTTCTTAGAAACTAGTGTTTTTAATTTTTAAGTGTTTTTAGTGCATAACGTTTTTCAAAATGCTACACTATAAACTATCGGGAAAACTAGCAAAAATTGTAGTTTCTCTACTTGTAGCTTACTTCTTCCTACCACCGATCCGGATCATCTTTATCTTAGACAACATGAATATTTTATAAATGTAACTTTCAATCTAGATGCTTTTTGAAAGATGCATTTGAAAGTTTTACCATACCAGCCTTTTACTGAACAGATCTAACAGCCTCTATTCACCTGCATCTTCCCACCGATCCGGATAATCTTCATCTTAGACAACGTGAATATTTTATAAACGCAACTTTTCAATCTAGATGCTTTTTGAAAGATCCATTTGAAAGTTTTACCATACCAGCCTTTTACTGAACAGATCTAACAGCCTCTATTCATCTGCATCCTCCCACCGATCCGGATAATCTTCATCTTAGACAACGTGAATATTTTATAAACGCAACTTTTCAATCTAGATGCTTTTTGAAAGATCCATTTGAAAGTTTTACCATACCAGCCTTTTACTGAACAGATCTAACAGCCTCTATTCATCTGCATCCTCCCACCGATCCGGATAATCTTCATCTTAGACAACGTGAATATTTTATAAACGCAACTTTTCAATCTAGATGCTTTTTGAAAGATCCATTTGAAAGTTTTACCATACCAGCCTTTTACTGAACAGATCTAACAGCCTCTATTCATCTGCATCCTCCCACCGATCCGGATAATCTTCATCTTAGACAACGTGAATATTTTATAAACGCAACTTTTCAATCTAGATGCTTTTTGAAAGATCCATTTGAAAGTTTTACCATACCAGCCTTTTACTGAACAGATCTAACAGCCTCTATTCATCTGCATCCTCCCACCGATCCGGATAATCTTCATCTTAGACAACGTGAATATTTTATAAACGCAACTTTTCAATCTAGATGCTTTTTGAAAGATCCATTTGAAAGTTTTACCATACCAGTCTTTTACTGAACAGATCTAACAGCCTCTATTCACCTGCATCTTCCCACCGATCCGGATAATCTTCATCTTAGACAACGTGAATATTTTATAAACGCAACTTTTCAATCTAGATGCTTTTTGAAAGATCCATTTGAAAGTTTTACCATACCAGCCTTTTACTGAACAGATCTAACAGCCTCTATTCATCTGCATCCTCCCACCGATCCGGATAATCTTCATCTTAGACAACGTGAATATTTTATAAACGCAACTTTTCAATCTAGATGCTTTTTGAAAGATCCATTTGAAAGTTTTACCATACCAGCCTTTTACTGAACAGATCTAACAGCCTCTATTCATCTGCATCCTCCCACCGATCCGGATAATCTTCATCTTAGACAACGTGAATATTTTATAAACGCAACTTTTCAATCTAGATGCTTTTTGAAAGATCCATTTGAAAGTTTTACCATACCAGCCTTTTACTGAACAGATCTAACAGCCTCTATTCATCTGCATCCTCCCACCGATCCGGATAATCTTCATCTTAGACAACGTGAATATTTTATAAACGCAACTTTTCAATCTAGATGCTTTTTGAAAGATCCATTTGAAAGTTTTACCATACCAGCCTTTTACTGAACAGATCTAACAGCCTCTATTCATCTGCATCCTCCCACCGATCCGGATAATCTTCATCTTAGACAACGTGAATATTTTATAAACGCAACTTTTCAATCTAGATGCTTTTTGAAAGATCCATTTGAAAGTTTTACCATACCAGCCTTTTACTGAACAGATCTAACAGCCTCTATTCATCTGCATCCTCCCACCGATCCGGATAATCTTCATCTTAGACAACGTGAATATTTTATAAACGCAAATTTTCAATCTAGATGCTTTTTGAAAGATCCATTTGAAAGTTTTACCATACCAGCCTTTTACTGAACAGATCTAACAGCCTCTATTCATCTGCATCCTCCCACCGATCCGGATAATCTTCATCTTAGACAACGTGAATATTTTATAAACGCAACTTTTCAATCTAGATGCTTTTTGAAAGATCCATTTGAAAGTTTTACCATACCAGCCTTTTACTGAACAGATCTAACAGCCTCTATTCACCTGCATCTTCCCACCGATCCGGATAATCTTCATCTTAGACAACGTGAATATTTTATAAACGCAACTTTTCAATCTAGATGCTTTTTGAAAGATCCATTTGAAAGTTTTACCATACCAGCCTTTTACTGAACAGATCTAACAGCCTCTATTCATCTGCATCCTCCCACCGATCCGGATAATCTTCATCTTAGACAACGTGAATATTTTATAAACGCAACTTTTCAATCTAGATGCTTTTTGAAAGATCCATTTGAAAGTTTTACCATACCAGCCTTTTACTGAACAGATCTAACAGCCTCTATTCATCTGCATCCTCCCACCGATCCGGATAATCTTCATCTTAGACAACGTGAATATTTTATAAACGCAACTTTTCAATCTAGATGCTTTTTGAAAGATCCATTTGAAAGTTTTACCATACCAGCCTTTTACTGAACAGATCTAACAGCCTCTATTCATCTGCATCCTCCCACCGATCCGGATAATCTTCATCTTAGACAACGTGAATATTTTATAAACGCAACTTTTCAATCTAGATGCTTTTTGAAAGATCCATTTGAAAGTTTTACCATACCAGCCTTTTACTGAACAGATCTAACAGCCTCTATTCATCTGCATCCTCCCACCGATCCGGATAATCTTCATCTTAGACAACGTGAATATTTTATAAACGCAACTTTTCAATCTAGATGCTTTTTGAAAGATCCATTTGAAAGTTTTACCATACCAGCCTTTTACTGAACAGATCTAACAGCCTCTATTCATCTGCATCCTCCCACCGATCCGGATAATCTTCATCTTAGACAACGTGAATATTTTATAAACGCAACTTTTCAATCTAGATGCTTTTTGAAAGATCCATTTGAAAGTTTTACCATACCAGCCTTTTACTGAACAGATCTAACAGCCTCTATTCATCTGCATCCTCCCACCGATCCGGATAATCTTCATCTTAGACAACGTGAATATTTTATAAACGCAACTTTTCAATCTAGATGCTTTTTGAAAGATCCATTTGAAAGTTTTACCATACCAGCCTTTTACTGAACAGATCTAACAGCCTCTATTCATCTGCATCCTCCCACCGATCCGGATAATCTTCATCTTAGACAACGTGAATATTTTACAAACGCAACTTTTCAATCTAGATGCTTTTTGAAAGATCCATTTGAAAGTTTTACCATACCAGCCTTTTACCGAACAGATCTAACAGCCTCTATTCATCTGCGCGGCTTGTTGATGACCGCAGAATTTCCGAACGTTACTTGTGAACATTTTGAATAATTTCATCTACCTCAAAATTATTTTTAATTCTAGGAATTGGAAGTCGCGTAGGATGATTGGTTTTCATACTTTGTCCTTAACTGTTTTTGAAATTCGATTGTGTTTTTGAACTTCCGGTAATACTTTAGGAAACATTTCCTTCGCTTAAAGCTTAGTCTGGTTTCGGCCCTTACATTTTTTGAAACACTTTGCAGAAATGCATAATTTACATGAATAAAAGATATAATTGACATAATTTCCAGATGAAATTCTTTCAGTTTTCTCACATTTTTCTAAAGTAGCAACTTTTAATAAAGCAAAATGAAAGTAATAAATTAAATAGGAAGATATAACAAATCGATATGAAAAACGTTTCTACATTCACGCTAAAGATAACGTAAAAATGGAACACTTTTAATGCTTTAAAAATATTATTTTACTATTGTTATTAGGAGATAATTTAAAAAAGAAGCAATTTGTACTTATTTAAATTACATGCATAATAAAAAACTAATTTTCGAAATGTTGTAATAATCACTTGTCATTTCTAAAGTATTTTTTCCTAAAAGTCAGTTTAAACTAAGGTTATATTTCTAATATTTTTATACTTTGTTAAAAATCAATACTATGTTTTAAATAACGAGTTAACTACTAGTGACACTTTAAAAATATTCGTTTAAACAATATGCATTCGTTATAAAAATATTTTCATTTTAAGAAAAATTTCTAATTATATAGTGTTTGTAGTCTGATCTTAAAAATTTACCTATTTGATAAAGAGCTCTGTCGACAAAACCTTTGAGTTAGCAAAAAAAGTAATTTTTCAATACTTCCAATATAAAAATGAAACAAATTTTTTAAATAAAAAAGAACTTTAACTAAAATATTACATTTTAAATATGGAAAAATTCTGTATCTAAATAACTATTTCTGTAACTATTTCTAATCTTATTATTATATTTCCGAATTTTTAGTTTTTTTGTTTACCTTATCTGTTAAAGAACATTTATGTAGACATATATAACTTTATTTTAAATATTAAGGAACATAATATATTGCAAGTTAGTTTTGATGAAATTTACATGTTCGTTTTCAATTATTTTTGAGAAATTTAACGAAACAAATAGACATATATTTTTTAAAAAGCAGGAATATTATTTTGAAGAAAAAATTCTTTTGCTACTGATTAAAAAAAATAATAATAATTTGACATGTTATTCAAAAATTTCGAATTTGTATGTATTTGACATTTTAGAAATCAAAAGTGCATTTTTTTTTAGAATTACAATAAAAGAATTATTCGCAACTACGCTTTAATTATAGGTAATATAGATTAAATTTTTGTTATAGCGTATCATTAGAGATACGCAATTTTCGAATTTATGAAATAAATGAGAAATTTGTTTATATTATAAATTAAATTTAAAACACAGCTTATGTACTTTTATGAACGAAAATTGTTGAAATACGAACGTCGCACAGTGGAACATTTTGATGATCTAGGTGGACAAAATTTATTTTTCCGATTATCTCGGAATTTGACAAAACCGCGTGTACTGGTCGCTGAATGTCTGTATTTTCGAGTTCCGTACGAGTTTTGCCAAAACAATTAGAGAAATTAGAGGTGTGGATTGATTATGACGTATAGTTCATTTGAGAGAGTTTCAAAAGTTGCACTAACTTCCTCTAAATTTGAAAGCACGTATGACTATTCTGTTTTATTTGAAAGCACTAGCTTGCTCAACATATATCACAGGTTAATCAAGGTCTGTTTTAACCGATTTTTGTTTGAAAATCAGTGATATTAAATCCGCTTAACAGCTTTTTTCAAGAGTTGTAATTCTGGATGATCCTTGATGTTGTTTACTAATTTCATCGTTATTTTTAAAAAGTTATTCAGCATTATTCAGCAATAAGCATCTCTTTAAATCAAAGTGCCATTCCTAAAGTATTAAAAAATTAAACAAACTCCTGCAGATAGCTGCAGATCATCAAGTTTTTATTAGTAAACAAGCGTCATATTAACTTGCAGTGCATGCATGTATGTTTATTCAAATCTTGCAAGTCAAATTTAAACAATTTTTAATTATCCTATTGAGCCGAAACAATGAATACATGTGTACTTTGAATGACAATACAATACCACTATAATTTAAAGAACGTAGAAGTTTGTTTAGATTATTATATCTACAGGGCTCCAAAAAATTTTGATTAAAACTTGCAAGTTAATTTTAAACCAATTTCAATAATCAAATTGAGCTAACACTTTGAACAGAATAAGTAGTTCTGATGACAATGCAATATTATTGTAATTTATGGAACGTAGCAGTTACGCTCTTTTTACAGGGTCACATAAAAGATTTGTTCAAATCTTGCAAAACAATTTTAAACCACTTTCAATTATCAGATTAAGCTGAAACTTTGTCTACATGTGTTTTTCTGATGACAATTCTATTAACTTATAATTTGACGAACGTAGAAATTATGCATTTTTAATAGGGCCACACAAAAGATCGCGGAAAGATTGTTGAGAAAAAGCAGAAACTTTAATTAAATTTCAACAAAATTACTATAGGTTATTGAGATACACAATAGAATTTTTAAATTGAAAAAAAGTGTGTAGTAGTTGTATTTCTTCTAAAGGGACATATAAAAAATTCGGATACATTACCGTCTATATGCAGAAATTTTATTTCAAATTGAATGAAATTTATATACGTTATTTATTCACACAACAGCGTTTTCGCTACCTAAAATAATTTTGGTAGCAATTATATGTTTTCAGGATACCACAAAACATTAAAGTTTTTTCAAATATGCTTTTATTTTAAAATTTTTATTGTTTAGGATGAATACACAAACTTCTCGAGAATTTCTGAGTAGATAAAAATACAAAAAAAAAAAAAAAAAAAAAAGAAAAGAAAAAAGAAAAAAGAAAAAGAAAAAAAAATGTTAGAAAAAAGATAATTGTTTTTTACTTAATTGCAAAATAAGTATGTTTAACGCATTATTTGTAATGCACTATACAGGATGCCCACTAAAGTCAATTCCCACGCTCTTAATTGCCGAACGGTTGCTGCTACACTCATAAAAGTGGTGTCTAGATAAAGTGGCTATGCTCTACCAGATGACATCGCTTCCAGCGTTACCTTGTCCAAATCAGCTGAGTTAGTATTCCTATCTCGAAAACGAGATTTATGCTCAGAACGAGATTCACCTACCATTCATTTTCACAAGGTGTCCTTTCGAACTAAATCGATGATGCTCTACAAATTTGTCATTCACTTTTATCCCATATTTCGAACCGTTTTCGCAATAGGAACGCTAATGCCGCCATTTAGCACGAGGTGGTGCTGTAGACGGTCTCATCTAGTAGCGCATAGCCTCTTTACTATACCTAGACACCATGTTTATGAATATAGATGCAGTCGTCCGGTAGTTAAGAGGGTGGGAACGGACTTAGTGGACACCCTGTATTTTTATTTTAAGACATCGTTGTTAAATAGCCAAATATTTATCACTGTTTGTGTATTTTATTATTCATGCATTAAAAAAAAACAGCAAAAACTAATTAAACTTCAACGAAATAATTTTGTCCACCTAGATCGTCAAAACGTCCCACTGTGCGTCGTGTCACTAACTGAACTGAATATGAAAACATACAAATAACACAAACGCAAAAAGGGGAAAAAAACAAGAAGTATAATTATAATCTCTATAATAATAGCCTAAGTCATGTGACTGTCATCAATAGTTCCGGGCTGACCGCTTCGCTTTTTATATGCAGGTGACCATTTTTTACATTTTTTATTTTCGCGTGGTAAATTAAAACAATGCTTTGATATTGAAATTAAAAGTCATGGTTTTTGGTATTATTTATTATTTTTCTTTTCTTTTTCTTAAAAAAGGGAAAGAAAAGTGAAAGTAATGAATTTCAAATTAAAATTATGTATTTTAAATAAAATGAGTGAAATTATTATATTTTAGATTAATTTTTTTAATGAAACATGAAAAAATGCGATTGGAAAGATAATGTTTGATGATTTATCACTTGAGCCTGGCTAACATAAAAAGGTACTGCTTAGTTATACCGTGGACCAATTTTGCCAAATTATATAAATCGCCAAATTATACAAATTGACATAATTTTTAGTTTAAATAGCGAAAGAACAAATAAATTAGTATAACATTAATAAAAATACAAATAAAACGTCGAAACAAAAATAACTTGATGATGTAAACATGTGTAACTTGCTTAAAGTCAAGCAAATGTGACATTTATGATCAACCATTATTGGTCTTATATATATTTAATCTTATAGTTTGGCGATAGATTATTGGTCGACGGGATAGTCAAGTAGAACCCATAAAAATACGGAGTTCTTGATTTCTCTACTAGAAACTTCTGATTTGGAGAAGTATTGAGAAAGTAAATTAATTTTTGGATAAAAGTAACATGATACAATGCTTAGCACTCATCTAACGGAGACCAAACTGGTCGCCAAGGGCGGCTAGTTATTTAAAGAAACAAATGAAACATGCTATGATTAGTTATTTTCGTTGCTCTACTGAGTACAAAAATATGAACTGAAAGGTGCCAAATTTTTGTAATTTTAGATTGGCATACTCTTTAAATTGTCCGAAAAAATAAATTATTTTCTTTTGTTTGTAATTTCTTTTACCTATATAAACAAACTATCATGTTTTTATATGTTTATTGATACTTTCCTATTTATTTATATATTAACTAATGAGGAGAGTTGTAAAAATTATTGTCCAGTTTTCTACAGAAGCATATTTTATGTTAAAATTTCTAAACGCTTTCATTAATAGCGTATATGTGTTTCATAAGTGTATTTATTCTGCATGTTTGCTGCAACAAATATTTCTCATATTAGCCATTTAATACTCCAATTGTATTAACATTTCAAAAGTATTTGTTGTGTTACTTTCGCTGCGTCATCGAAAAATGTTTAAAAACATATTTCCTCTAATAAAAGATCGAAAAAAAGTACATTTAACCTTCCGTAAAGTTATATATCCGTACAATATATTTTAGGTTTCACTGCAATAGATGCATTATTTAAATTAAGATAATTCTAGAACTATAATGCGGTTTTAGAACATTGAGTAATAACTAATACTATCAAGGATTATATTCATATGCGTAGTTAAGATTTTTTATATCGTGTTAAAAAAAATCATAATTTTTTAGCATTTAAAGAAATACATATAAAACAACTTTACAATTTTGCAATTCTACTGGACAGTCAAAGGGTTAAATCTACCTCCTGTCAAGCCAGCTTGAGCCTCTGACACAACCGATCAGTTACTTTAGTTAACATGAATCTGTTGCCTTCTTCTCGCAATACAGAACAATAAATAAGATTAGTGTCTTGGAAAAAAGGTATATTGCATTTTGGCAAATTGAAATGATAAAGTTGATTACATGAACAAATTTGTGTTGAAGATACCAAATAGAAAAGAGTTTCACTGCTGACAAGACAGCATGTGTAAGATAGAGAAAGTTTAAATCAGATTTTTGAGCCCATATTAATGATTTCTTAGATGAGATTTTCCAGCTATCGAACAGAAGAAGATTAATACATCGCATTATAAGCATAAAAATTTAAAACAGATAATTTTCAACAAAACAAAAACTTCAAGGGATTGCTTCTCCCCTTCATGTTTTTTGTGAAACCATTAGTTATTATTCACACGATGCACGGGTCCGATTATACCGGACTCAAAAACTGTTTTTGATGTCAACCCTAAAGCTGATTTGAACCCGGTTAAAAAGTTTTGACTGACCCGAAACCTGAACGAACGAAACATTTTATTTATTTATTTATTTATTTATTTTTTTGTCAACGCAAAATCGGATCCGAACCCTACACATTTAAACGCGAAACTCGAAATGAAAATTATAAATCCATTATTTAATGCAATTAATGAAAAAGGAAAGAAACATGACAACTTTCGAAGATTTACATGAAGACTTATTTAAGCTGATTAAATGCTTACCGTGTGATTTAGCACGAATTATTTAATTCATTTTCAAAGGTCCTACAAAGGGTTTATTATCAATATAAGCTTGGAAAAATATTTGTCAATCAATTTAAATCTCAACAAAATATAAATTATGAAAAAATGTATGAAACGTGGCATCTCTCAAAAAATTACATAAAGCTTTTCAGCTGATGATAAAACAGATAAATTCAGCTGATGCAAATACTTACAGTATGACTGAACGAATCAACTCATTTATAGAGGCTCGATAAAGATATTTTACATATAAGCTTTAAAAAATTAGTCAAATAGTTTACATCTCAACAAAATAGAAATTACCGAAAACTGGCAGTGTCAGTGAAATGTTAATTAATAAAGTTAACGAATTCAATTTGTCTGAAAGAAAGAAAAAATAAGTGTTTATAATATTTTAAGTGTGAAAAGTTGTACAATGCACAAGTTATGTATCCACAGTATGATAATTGATGGTCTATTACTAGAAATTCGTTGGTTTAACAATGTGCATTGCTTTCTTTATCTAACTGCATAAGTTTAACACGTTCACGCCGGCGCGGTGGGTCACACTCGACTATCTCAGATCTGTAAAGTCTCCAGCTTTTTGGATACCAGTATTTTAATGCAGAAAATGTTGTTTTATTTAATTAGAACAATTGGGCGATTTAAAGGAACAACATTTTCTCTAAAATAATAGTGGTGTGAAAAAAAGCCGGAGACTTGAGAACTCTGAGACAGTCGAGTGTGACCCACCGCGCCGGCGTGAACGTGTTAACTAATGCACAAAAACAAAACTACATGAAAGCTTAACAAATGAAAATATTATCTTCTATGTTAGCAATATATGCATAAGGCTTTAAGAATGAAGAAATACACTCTTTACACGTATTTACATAAAATATGTTTAATCTAATTAGTGAAATAACTTTATGAGTAAACATTAATTCCATGGGTCATAATTGAGAATATGATTTTTCAAAACAAGAACAAAAATTTAATTAGAGTAGGACACGATTTTATTTCTCAAAATGCAATTAAACCATTTCTTTATGATAAAGGACATTTATACAACGCTCATATATTTACAAAACAATCCATATTTTATTGGTGTAATTATTTCTCTAAATACAGATTTCAATGCATCAATATAAGAATCATTTCCTCACTCGTCAAGTTATTTCAATTTCTTGAAAAAGACATCGTTACATTTAAAAAAAAAAAATGTCATTACTTTATTTACATTATGGAAAATTGCACGTCTTATGCACTTCAAATCATTACAGTAAGAAAAATATACTGCTTATCATTGTTATGAAAAGATCTTTATAGAAATGTTTCAAACCTAAGAAATGTTTGAAATGTTCAAATCATCTAATGTAATCATATGTAAATACGGAATTTCCTACAATAAGAGTGCATCTCAATTTTATGACACCAAATTAAAGCTGAGTACAAAAAGATAGAGTGCAGCACAATAAGCGAGGAATGTATCAGAGAAAACACTTCAAAAATGCTGAATGAAGTATGCGAGAAACAAACGAGGATAAACACTTGAGATTTTATTTGCATCAACAACAAAATAAACGTTTTATATTAAAGGATAAACATTTTAAAAAGCAGTACTTAGCTTTCTTTCACTTAAAGCTATATAAAGAAAAAAAAAACTATTGATACAACGAATTTTAAATTTTATTCTCTCGAATTGTATCTTAAACATTTAAATGGTTTAAAAGATTTCCATTTATCTGGAGAAGGAAAATAAACTCCGTCAACATTCTTTTTATTTTACTGAGAAAATTGAAGGATAGAAAAAGAAATTTCGGAAAGAGATTAGTTTAGAATTGAAAGTTTTCAATAGTTTTCGTGTATACTTCACAGAAATATTTTGATGGGCTCAGAGGAGATAAAAAAATAAAATAAAATGCTCTTCTTGTTGAATGCATTTATGAATTTATTTAGAATTCTCTATTTCAATAGGGTGGAACGATGTGCATAAGAATAACATGTATTTTATTGATTTTTTCTTTTTTCTTTTTCTTTAATTTAAGATAGGCATGAAGATAACGTAAAATAATTTTCAGTCTTCCAGAAAATATTTTTTCCTTCTCTTTATCTGTTTTTCAATCAGTGAAGAAAAATGCGTAAAAATCTATGTCGTGCAATGGAGATGCAGTTGTTTTAAAAATCCATTTTTAATTCTCCTGTGAATTTCTCTAATTGAAAACTGGTTTTCTTTATTATTTATCCTACCATTAACCCTTTAATGAATGATTTTTTATTTTGTTCTAAAATCATTATATTTGAGTTTATTTTTGTTAATTATACACTAGAAAATTAGTGAAAAAATTTATTTATGTTTCTGTTGGACATAATACCATAATGTCACTCTTGTGTTACATAACAAAAATTGCTCAAAAATGATAATTTTAAATTATAAACTTACTTTAAAGTGTTTACTCTGCACAATAGCAATTATTCAACGGTATAATAATCACTTACCCATCATACGTAGTATAGGATAAGTCTTGTAATCGTTTTAAAAATCGGAAAAATTGTTGACGGATTTACACGCTTCAGACACTGGAGATACCGAAAAATATATTTTTAAGAAAAAAATTCTGCCGTCCGTCTGTTTGCATGTGTGTGTGTCTGTAAACGCTCTATCTCCCAAACAAATTGAGATAGAGACTTGAAATTTGGTGTGCACTTAATATATAATAATAAAAAGAAGCCTATTGAATATAAGTAACCTCGATTATCCGTAACTATTGTTTTGGACTCTCGAAATTTTCGTTCTGGTAAAAGGTATATAAAATTTTTCGAAATTGTTTATTTTAAGTAGTGGATATAAAAGACAATAAAAAAACAGAAATTTTGCATAAAGAATGAAGTCAATAGGATAATTAGTTGCCGAGATATTAGTAATAATATTTTTTACACTCTTTGATTTTTCATGACCCTGTATTTCATTCAAATTTCAATTCAAAGATGTATTTTAATTGAAAATAAAACGCTTAATCCGACGCAGTAAACTGTTAGTTAATATGATTAAAAGTTTAGGAGTTATAAGGTTGTTTCTTTTACTAAATTTGGTACTACTTGATTATACCGTCGACAAAAAAACTACCGCCAAACTATAAGATTAAATGCCAATAATGGCTTATCGTAAATGTCACATTCACTTGGCATTAAACACATTACACGTGTTTAATACGTCATCAAGTGATTTTTAATTCGACGTTTTATTTGTATTTTTTATTAATCTTTTACTAATATATTTGTTCTTTCGTTATTTAAAATAAAAATTATGCCAATTTATATAATTTTGCGAAAAATATGGCGAGTTGTATAATTTGTCGAAATGGGTCGACGGAATAATCAAGTAGTATCCGCAATTCCGTAATAGAGCATTGCTATGTATTAAAAATATTTAAATAAACATTTAAATTTTATTTTTGAATTGCAATGTATTTTATAAATAGTTTACACATGTTTTATTTTCATATTTTATACTATGCATTTCCATGATGGATAAGTGACCCCCAACGACTAGTTTTTATAATGCGTTTAATAGTTTCTAGAATTAATATTTGCTATATTATAAATATAAAGTAAAAAAGAAAGTCGAGCAGATTGCAAGCGGTATCAACAAAAGATGTTATAATCTCCCCGTGACAACAAATTAGAACCAAAACAGGCTTCACGACCTTAAATGCATGTTATCATACGTAAGTGACTCATAATAATTTACAAAAAGACCGATAAAAAGCGCCAAATGGAAAAAAAGACCATGGAACTCCAGATATTTAAATTATGCATTTAAGGAATTAAAATAATAAAACTTTGTAAAAAATCACCATAAAATTAAAACAAAACACAGGACGCGTTTCGAGCTAAAAACATAACAGCTCGTCATCAGCTACAGCATACACGTGTCCGTAAACTGATGACGAGCTGTTATGTTTTTAGCTCGAAACGCGTCCTGTGTTTTGTTTTAATTTTATGGTGATTTTTTACAAAGTTTTATTATTTTAATTGCTTCATATCGCCAGTTTTTGGTGCTGTTTCGCTATGCATTTAAGGGTTAATAAGTTTATTTTCTTCTTAACTGGTTTAAAGTGAAATGCCTTAGAGAAAATGTCTTTAATAGAGAGTATGTGAAAGATTTCAACATCTTTAGAGGAAATTTCTCTATAGCAGATTATTTGAATGAATTCAACTTAGTTCTCAAATAACTAAACTGTCTAAAATAAAACTTAAATTAAATTTTCCAGTTTTGAGAACCATAGAATTCGGCAATCCAATTATTATTTTTTTTTTTTTCATTTTTCTTTTAACTCATTGATAGTGTCATACATAATTTCTTTAAATACAAAGCTTTAAACACTGCATGCAGGTTTTAATTTGATTTTTATGGAAATTCTTAGAATTTAAAAAAAGAAAAATATTTTATTTGCCTCACAATATTAACAAACTTATATTTGAGTTAAAAAGAACAGTGTTGAATTCAGACCTTTTTGTTCTGGAGAAATTTTAGTAGATTCCAGAGCATATTATGGAGTTTGGAGGGGGAGAGATTTGTAGTGATCCGTTGGAGGAGACCACTGAATCCACCACTTTATTAACTCTTAATCAAAAACTCTGATTTTGTACTCGTCCATTGAAACACAGATATATGCAAGCAGTAGATGTATACATGATATATATGAAATTTAATATCACTTTGTTAATTGGCGTATGATCAGTGTTTATCCTTTGATGACCACGATCAAAACTGTATGTTACATTTCAGAATTCAGAATTAGTCAACCAATAAGCGTTTTCGTAACTAAGCTAAGCAGACATTATTTTAGTCGTATCATTTCTTTCTGATATGCATCAAGGAAACTTTTGGTCCTGATATACTCAATGGTTAATTTATATCGTTTAAAAGATATCTCAACTCACAGATTATCCGTTTTCAAAATTTATCTTTACAAGCTGCAGAGATATAGCTTAAACTTGTTAAATAGATTACCCATTCGTTAACCCTTTCAAGGGCAAAGTACTTCTATTTGAAAACTTCTGAAATGATTGATTGACACGGGAATTTACAAACAAATTTATTTTAAAATAAGTAGAAGCTTTTCTTCACGTAGTTAATAAAAGGAAAATTTTCAATCCAAACTTCCGCTGTCAGTGTGCACCTTTTGGGATTAAAATTAAGTGGTCCAAAAATGATAGCAATTAAAATAAATGAGTTATCTGCAATATATATTTTTTACTTTTGAAACTTTTTAAAATACAAAAGCAATTTTTGTGAATTTGCACTAATCGGAAAATTTTACGTGAAATAGATACCAAGCATGGCAATAAAATATTTTTTAAAAATGCAAAATAAAACAAAAATGGAAAGGTGTTTATTTATAGTGCTGAGGTTGCAAATAAAAAAGTTGAAGAAAATTATGCTGCTCGAACATGATTTTTTCTAACGGCTGAATTGAGTCATTTTTAACAGAAACATAGGTATATGCAGGGAGGAGGGGAAGGGGCGGGTTCTAAATCTTTGTTTTATTTTTTGTTTTTCAATCCTGATTGAAATTTATTTCTGAGTATTAAATATTATTTACTTGTTAAATTTCTAAGTTACTTTTTGTTTTCGTATGTTTTACAAATTGTCTTGCACAAGAATTTTGATTATTATTTTTATTTGACCTTCTTTCATGTTTATAATCTATATTTAAAATAAAAAGGCGGCTAAGGCTGGGGACCACAGTCATACCCGTTCTAAAATATTGTCGTAAAAAATTGCATAATTATGCCTTTTTTCAGTAATTAATTATTTTTCGTGATTGAAGGTAGATACTTTGAACCCCCTACATCCCCCTCCTCCCTCCAATGCAAAATCCTGCATTCGCTGATATACAGAATAACGTAAAAAGTGAAATCATTTAGGACACCATGAAGTGAAAAAGATGCCCAGTAAATGGCATTCATTCGCCCTCCACCTTCCTGTATTGTCACAAAAATTTTAATATTTTCTATGACTTAGAATACAAATAGCATACGATTAGCACACATATGTTAAACATCTGACATACTGTAAAAACACTTATTTTCGCGAGGCTTTAATTTTCGCGAGCCCGTCGTAATCGCGACGCGAAATATTTTATTTTCGCCTCAAATAATAATAAAAAATCAGAAATTTTTCACTCATCCAAAATTTAATGATTACAGTTACTTAAATAAGAAGAAAGTACAAAAATTTCTTGAACGCTTAAAACTATTTCTTGAATACTATACAACTGTTTCTTGAATAAAAACAATAGTACAACTAATAGAGTACCGCTCATTCACTTACAATATTTATACCGGCTTGTTTGAAGTCATTCAAAATTATTTCATGTTTGGCTTCAACACCGTTAAATGTGTGCACAAGCCAAGAAGCGTGAATTGGTTTTAGTCGTGATATTCGCAGGTCCACAAATTCTTTTTCCTCTAGAAATTTAAGCTCATTAGAATACCACTCAATAAACTCATTCTTGCGCAAACGCTTGAACTCTGCGTTTACAGGTTTTTACGACGTTTACGTCCAAAGGCTGGAGCTCTCTTGTGCAGAAAAAGAGCACAAAAATTGCAATAATATTCCTCTTCTCTAGTTGAGCCAGAAAAAGTGGATCTTGGCGTGCCTTACAAACGTCGAACAATGCTAGACCAGGTAGTTCTGGAACTAGCCCGAGAAGTTCTCTCTGCTTGTCGTAATAAAGTACAAGAATATTCTTGATGTATCGAATCATTGTGTCAGAACTAAAGGAAGTTTCTTAAAATGCCTTATGCAAAAGGGATTCTATTTAGGTAGTTTCGGGATTTTTCAACTTTTGATTCCGTTCATATAAAACTCGCGAAACTTTCAGCTCGCGAAATAACCGATATTTTCATTTTCGCGAAAATTACGACTCGGAAAAATAAGTGCTTTTACAGTATATTATATGCGTTAAACCACCTGGTTTGTAATTATAAATCTGTTTTCCATAGAGCTATACGAACAGCTTAACTTCTTAGCCCTGTGAAAACTAGATGTCATTGTAAAATTTTACCTGTTACCTATTTGGCAAACGGAAATATTTCTGTAAGTTTTTATGTTTCCCTTTTTACGATTGTTTTTTTTCTTGCAATTTGTTTTAAATACATCTTTGTTTCAACCATGGAAATAAAATTATTATTTTAGATTCTGTCGTCTGCATGTAAAAAAAAAAATGTGGTCGCGGCTGCGGACCACACTCATATCTGTTCTAAAATCTTTCCTCCCTCTGGATTTCGTGCTGCCGGCACCCATTAAACAAATTGCTATTTATAGTTATAGGCAATATTAGAGAAAAAAATTGCGTAATTATGCTAATATCGCACAGAAGTTTTAGCATGAATATACGATTGAATTACAAATAAAGGAAAAATATTGATAATAAAAATAAGCTTAAAAGTTTATTTTACATATTTTTATAGTGTATGCATGCGCTAATTTTCTTTCCTTTAGATTTGTTTCATCTTTACATTCAATATTTTAAAATATATCTAAAATGGGGTTTCAAGAGAGGTGGTCCTCCCTAACGAAAATGAAATTACTGTTTAATTGACTTTTCTTTTTTCTTTCATTCTTTTTCTTTATTTCTTTAATTTCTTTATTTATTTTCTTGGAAGTCCAGTAGATATTTATTTTTGAATATTTAACATTTGTTATTTTTGTTAAATTTTTCTGTTGCTTTTTATATTGGTATGTTTTAAAAATTGTCATGCGCGGACGTTTTGATTAAATAAAATTAGTAGTTTAGTTTATGTCGTCTCCATTTTTTTAAAAAATGCCGTCAAAGCTGCGGACCACAGTCATATCCGTTCTAAAATCTTTCCTCTACCTGGATTTCGTGCTGCCGGCACCCATTCAACGAATTGCTATTTATAGTTATAGGCAATATTAGAAAAATATTGCATAATTATGCTAATATAGTACAGAAGTTTCAGCATGAATATGGGATTGATTTATAAATAAAGAAAAATATTAATAATAAAAATATGCTTTAAAGTTTATTTTGCATATTTTTACAGTGCATACATGCAATAATTTGTTTCCCTTTAGATTTGTTTTCCTCTTTACATTCAATATTTTTAAATACATCTTAAACGGTTAAATTGTGTATCTTTCAAAGAACGGCAAAAAAAAAAAATAAAAAATAAAAATAATAATAATAATAATAATAAAATCTTTCAAATAAGGAATTTGCAAACGCAATTCAAAATAAATTTTATGTCACCGAAATGAGTGCTGTATCGGCCGATGTTACAACCATACTAGGCCAAGGGAGGTAAATAGGCAGTGTCATGCTTTCGCCTGCAATCTGCTTACTCCTTCCTCAAGTATAGGTCAGAAGTACAACCCACCCTGCCTCTACAGATATATAGACTCTGCAGATATTGCGTCGCCATTTTAAGTTATTTAGAAGCCTAAATGTTCTCTGACATAACAACATTAAAACTAGAAAGATCACATATAATCAAAAACCTTTCGATGCATAACTATAGCCATATGAAAAATTATTTGTCTCACCAAAAGCAACAACGACTTTCAGCTGAAAAAATATTATGTTTTTCCAGAAGCAAAAAGTTGCACTTCATAAAAGTATCTTTAAGTGTCTGAGATAATTGCACCATCTGTGGGACACCGAATTAACGAAATATTTGACTATTCCATCTCTCCCGTAATTACCCTATGTTAATAAAATTATACGTGCACAGTGATTTTTCCAACACCCTGTAATATTTCAATAATGTAATAGTAAGTTAATAATAATTAGAGTTAATCTATAATATTTCAATAATGTAATAGTAAGTTAATAATAATTAGAGTTAATCTACAATATTTAAATAAAGTCTTGCATAGAAGGATATTCTTCGGTTGAAATATATTCGTGCTATGAATACTTTTTTACTACTTCGTGGATTTAATATTACGTACGCATCTAATACTTACTGATTAATTGAGTGTGTGATCTGATTATCCGTTTTAATAAAAGATATTTTGCCGAATTGTTGAATATACTTTATGCGTTACAAAATATAATAATTAGTATATAAAATGAGCGGAAAATATTTATAATATACAATGATATTTTGCAGAATTTTCCGATGCATGTAAATGAAACCTTATACATTATTTATGATATGTATGGAAACAGAATCGCAGAAAAATTGCTTTCAGTTTATTTGAACTAAAATTATACTTTTGCTGTTTGAGTTTAATAAATATACAAATATATGCTGTTTTAGAAAAAGCATTTATTTGTAATCTAACAATGTATCATTGCAATGAAATGAATTTGTTTTAGGAAAATAATGCAATATGCTCTATACACAAGTATTCTTATAATAAATTGTTTTTAGATAGAGACAATATCTACTATAGGTTGAATTGGAAATTTGTATAAATAATAAAGTCTGATCTTCATGCGAATGTATGTAAATTTTAATAATGTTTCTAAAAGAAATATTTGAATTTATTTACTTTCAGTCTATTGTGCACCATTGCATAAATTTACCTCATAATATGAAATTTGCAAACAGATGTTTGCTGATGTCTCATCGAAAATAGCTATTAGAATATAGCCTCTGTGGTACACAAATATATAGGATTTATTGTTGCGTGTCTCTATAAAATACGAGACTGCAACTAACAGTAAATTTGTTGTTCCCGATAAAAGGTTTAACTTTTAAAAAGCGGCTCACTCTCTTGAAAGATGAATTGGTGCCATGCAGTTTCACTGACGAAAATATGACGTAGATACTTTGAGTAATGCACAAAAATTTATCAACTGATAAAGTCTGATTTTCGTGCGAATGTATGTAAATTTGTGTAATGTTTCTCAAAGAAATATTTGAATTTATTTACTATCAGTCTATTGTGCACCATTGCTTAAATTTACCTCATAATATGATATTCGCAGATGTTTCCTGATGTCGCAATGAAAATAGCTACTAGAATATAGCCTCTGAATTACACAAATATATATGATTTATTGTTGCGTGTCTATATAAAAAACGAGACTGCATCTAACAGTAAATTTGTTGTTCTCGATAAAAGGTTTAACTTAAATATGCGGCTACTGTCTTGAAAGATCCATTGGTGCCATTTAGTTTCACTAACAAAAATACGATATAGATACTTTGAGTAATGCACAAAGAGATAAGTTATTATCACAAATATAATGTTCAATAGTTTTTTTTTTTTTTTTTTTTTTTTTTTTTTTTTGTAATTCAACGATAATTTTAGAAAAAATAGATTGAAACTAATGCTAAAGGAGATATTTGCAGTTGTATTATTCACGACAAAAACATCTAGATATACAGGGTGTCCTCATGAAGCCTCCCTGATTTCAAATGCAAATTGTACAGAAACTATGAGTCCTAGCGATATACGGTGTTCGGTATCGTTAATAGCAACACCACAAGTTTATTTTCCTGCAATTGTACTTTTCCGAAACAGTTAATTTTTGTTGCATGCATTATTGATATGTCATGACAATAAGTTTATTTTGGTGCAAATGTTTATTTGTCTGAAAAAGTTACATTTTTGCCTATGTATGCACTTCACTATGGGCTCCGTTCGTAGCTCTCAAAATGTCCATTCGATATTCAATCTCAATCCTCGTGCTGAGCAGTATGTCAGGTGTGACTGAATCGATGGCTTACGCAATTATTACAAAATTAACTGTTTACGAAAAAACAAATTACAGCAAATCAAACTTGTTGTGTTGCTATCATGATTCAGCAAACCGCAAATCCTAGGACTCATAGTTTTCGTACTGTTAACATTTGAAATCTGGCAAGTTTCATGTGGACATCCTGTATCACGCATATATCTAATACAAAAAAAATGTTAAAATTTCGAATTTATGAATTAAAAAAGTTCCAAACAATCAGTGGATTTGTTGCTCTTGACAAAAACTTTTGTTAGCCCCTTCGGGTCGAGCATCTCTTACAGAATTTTTAATCTTTTATCACCAGTTTTTAAAAACAGATTTTTTTGCCTTATTGAATCGAGAAAATGTTTGAATTTAAAAAAAAAAAGAAAAATTTACAATAAATATTTAATGGTGAGTATAATCACGGATTCTGAGCACCTTACGCGACACGTATACTGGTCGCTCGTCCCCAAGGGGTTAAATATTTGCCTCTCTCTCTTAACACTATACCGGTCGCTTGACGCATTTATGCGTCATTTTTACAACCATCACTAAGAAATTTTAAATTCGCCCCAGAAAATTTTAATAGTTATTTCTGGTTATTATAATGATATCTATTTCCTGAATAAATTAAAATAAAATTAGTATGAAAAATGATCTTGTTTGACCTCAAAATTTCTGAATAGAAAAACCTCTAGATTTGGCAACATTTTCCGCAGCTTTTATAAAGTTTAAAAGTGGTTAACACTGAGTTTCAGCAATGAAAATAGGGCAAAAGTACTTTGAGAAATACATGAAGTTATAAATTATTATCAGACGTCTGATGTTCACTGTGCACATTTCGTAATAAAATAGCAATATCGGTGGAAATAGATGAAAACTAAAAGGGATGCTAAAAACTAAATTTTAATTTGTGTTATTTACGTCAAAATCATTTTGATATACCGAAAATGTGTATAAAATTTTAAATTTATGAATTTAAATGGGCGCAAGCCAACAGAACATATATTGTTCTCGTAAAATCTTAGCTTTAATATTCTACTGACTATTTCGAAAGATTAATTGTTGTTATTGAGTTTCACTAGCGAAAATATGGCATAGGATCTTTGAGTAATCATCAAAGATTATTATCACAATCAATTATTATCACTACTCTGATGTTCTGCGAACAATGTTCATAACGAAATAATAGTTTTGCTAAAATTAGATGGAAATTACAGGTTTCGTTAAAGAGAAAATTTCCATTTGTGTTGTTCACGTCAAAAGCATTTTGATATGTCACACATATATCTCATGGAGAACATTTGTGTTAAAGCTTGAATTTATAAATTTAAAAGGTTGCAAACAAATACTGAATTGGTTTCTCTCGACAAAAGCTTTAACTTAAATATTTGGCACACACGATTGAAAGCTGTCTTGGTGTCACTTGAATTCACCTAACGAAAATATTGGATAGGTACTTTGCGAAATGCACAAAGACATCAAATATTTTCACAAGTCTGATGTTCAGAGGGCAATTTCAGTAATGAAATAATAATTTTACTGAAAATAGATGAAAATTGATGCTTCAGGAACTGCAGTTGTATTGTTCACGTCAAAATTATTTTAAAATTTTATGCACATATTTCATGCAGAAAATTACTGTTACAATTTTGAATATATGAATTTAAAGGATCCAAAATAACAGTGTATTTGTTCTTCTCGATAACAGATTAAGGGAATTTTGTACTTTTTGAGCTTTCTTTGAAAATCTTCTTTATTTCAGTGTTTTATAAAACATGTTTGACATCTTAACCGTTGGTTCTATGAAGAAAAATGATTGAACCAAAAAATGACAATCTTACAATAAAATTTGAACGAAAAGGTAAATTTTAAAATCCAACTTCTCCAACAATTTTGAACGTTTTGAAGCTTTTTTTTTTTTTGGCACGCTTTTTTGACAAGTGTTGTTCTTTAACGCTAGGGATAACATTTTAAAAAGTTAATTAGTTAAAGAATAAATAAATAAAATGACAGGAAAAATGTCAAAAATACAATAAAAACGACTGTTTACTTATTGTTTTTAATTTTCAAAAACAAGCTATGTATATTACTGAAAATCTGATCCTTTATTTTATAAAATACACCTTCAGGATCTCTAAAAAAAATAACGCATCAGTTGAAAAATATTTGTTGAATTTTTAGCTTTATGATACTGTTATAAGGAAAAAAAACAAAATGACAAAAATAAATGCAAAGATTGACACTCTAATACCTTTAAAGGGAAATGGATGCAATAAAAAGCGTCAGTTTCTTTCAAATACAGGGCTACTATAAAGAAATTATTCACTTTCAAAAGGCTATTTCGCTCACCCGCAAGAAAAGTGACATAGAGTGACCCCGCCAGTAGTTGATACTCTTCCAGTAAGGTACCTGTGTCCAATATGGACACCCTGAGGAAAATTGATTTTTTTCACTCTCCGTGTACACGACATAGGACTCCAAAAATATATGACCACTATTCCTAGACTGTTGACTATCATTAAAATTAGCGACCTTGTAATTATTTTGGTTTAATTTTAATGATAAAAACAAAAAGTTTATAAGTGTCCATATAAGGAACCACCTGTCCTATTATGGACATGCATGCCCATATTACGGACAGGTGGCTCCTTATTGACCTACTACACAGGGTGTATGGAAGAGCCACACTTCCAAGGGATTTTAGAGGAGAGGGGTTAAAAAAATATATCTTAAAAAATATATCTGTGCGGGGGAGGGGGCACAGTAAATATCTTCAAAACATGCACTTTAGAAAGGGGGGGGGTCATTTTCGGTTGTGGCTCTTCGAATATCCATGCAAAGCATCTCAGTTACTACAAAATATTATGAAATAATATAGTTGGTTTTGATCAGCTTTATTGCATCTGTCTGCAGAATTTACATGTGTTATTACTCAGTCCTTACAGGATGGACAAATAAAAACTTCTTCATCATGGGCGTTAAGTCCCACACAGTCCTCATGGACATATCTGCCGCATGTCTTCAACAGTATCAATACTGCGTAAGAAGCACTACCAGCTCTATTTTTTAAGGAAGCCAACCGCTGGTACCTGCGATTTCGCCTACAGATACCCTACTGAGAGGAGGCTTCTTTTTATTTTTCTGCAAGGACTTTTTGGAGGATTTTTTTTTTCTTGGAAAAGGTTTCTAGGAGGATTGTTCAGATGTCATTAAACAGATATTTTACAAATTTGTGAAACTTAAGATTCACTTGCTGTATTTCCAATATGGACAAAATGTGTCCATATTGGAAATCTGGCATAGTTTTAATAAATCTTGTAAGAAATAAACAAAGAAAACATTTTTAAGCAATATATGCAATAGTAATCGAAAATATGTTTTATTAGCTTTTTAAAAACTCCACTTTTAAATATTTAAAGTAATTTTACCATATCTAATAAGAATTTTAACTTAGCTGTAATTACGTTCAGTACACCACGAAACAACAAGTTTCCTTCCAAATGGCGAACAACGCGCTTTTTTGCACTTTCCAGGCTTAATTATCTTTTCAACTGTTTTTCTTCACGGACACGTAGCGCCATTTCTCGATCAAAGTTGATAGTTTTATAGATATTAGGGGTGCCCATATTGGGTACAAGTACCTTAGTTGATCAAATTTTTGAAATATTGCGCCATTTCAGGCGGAAATGAGTTTTATACGTGGCAATAGACATAATATTTTTGTTTGAATGTTAGTGTACCTGTTATTACATTGTTGTCAGTTGTCTGCTGTAAGAGAAGACATTTTATGATTTCTTTTATTAGAAAGTGTAAAAATTTTATTTTTGATTAGTTGGAGACAATTACGGTAAGTTAAAATAATCCATTGCCATCTTGCTTATTTCAACTAATATTTGTATAAGAATTATTGTTAATCACAGCCAAAGCATGATGTTTTAATGATTAATTTTTAGATTTTCGGTGGATTACCGTCGCCTGATCAACCACTGGGAAAATAACAATTAAAAAAACTATTTATTTATAATTCTGTTGCTATTTAATTTCAGCAGATTTCATTTTTGTCCATTATAGGACATTCAATAAGGGTTGTATCAATCATGTTAGTTTAATTATAAAACTTAAAGGAAAAGAAATATAACAAAACTCTCGTAGCACTGACTTTATTTGGCCAACAACTGGCGGGGTCACCCCATATCGACGAAAGTAAATTTTACAGGAGAGGCAAAAGAAGATTAACGTGTTTTTATTCACTGTTAAAAATTTGCAGCATTCTGGCAGATCATTTGACCGTTTTTTCCGAAAACGGTTACACAACCGTAATTTAACACTATTCTGACCATATTATTGGACATTTTATGGTCAGAATATAGTTAAATTATGGTTATGAAATCGTTTTTTCAAAGAACGGTCGAATGAACTGCTAGAATGCTGCAAAATTTTTAACAGTGTTGTAACATGAAATTATAGTCCATAGCTCTGCATATAGCAGTAAAAACATGCAGAAAAGCGTAAAATCCTTAAGGGTTCTCAGGACTCTTAACCCTCTCGTCACCCTGAGCCTCATATGAGGCTCCTACTTCGAATTTCAATATTTGAAAGGAAAAAATTATTTTTGTTAATTTCACCACCTAATAGTGATAGCATATATCGATACCTTTACTATTATGACTTTATTTATGTTTCAGCATTTAATAGTAATAATATTAATAAAAGTTTTATTATTTATTAGTAAACTGTTGGCGTTTCTTTTAATTCGAACATATGTTTCACTCTTTAAATTTAAATTAAGGACCCCTTTTCCGAACTAGTAGTTTGTGATAAAAGATAAAAATACTACTAAATTTTTTATGTTTGTTTAATCTGGTTGTAACACGACATTTTCCAAACGTCTTAGAAAATTCTTCCTTAGACTATTTTTATATGAAGAACACGCACTATAAACTACATTCGTTAGGTGTCTGTAAAGAACACATTCGTTAAATTTCAGTAAACTGTAACTTCTGTGATTTCGATTGCTACTTTTAATTTTGTTAGCGTAAAAGTAATTTTTCCCAAAATTGGAAAAAAAAAAATTCAGTGCCAAGAGAGTTAAAATTGGAAAAAATGAAAAAAAAAAAAAAAGTCCATTTTCAAGATTTAATATCTTAAAATGTGTATGATTTTAAAACACAATTTTTATTGGATAAAGTGATATAAGTACGTTCTTTTATTTCATATATTTAAAAAATTGTAAGATGCAGAATTAGCATTTATAGGGGGTTCCAAACTTTCAGACATTTGACGAGCAGAAGATTGGTACAACAGATTAGGCGCAGGATTACAAAATAAATTTTGCAACTAGAATGAAAATTTTGGTGCCTATATATACTTCAGATTATAATAATTACGCTGAACCTAAATAAAATTGTAATTAAAGCATTTCCATATTTTTAATACAAAGTTGTATTTAGCTAATACAAAATTTTGGAAAATTTCAAGAGTATTATATATATTTTTTTTAACAATCTACACTGTTAAAATCTGTGCGCGTAGCTTCGTAATCTCAAAAATTCGAAAACCACAGGAAGCAGGGCTACGAAATTTGGCACATGGATAACTGGTAGGTGACCCATGACGACTGGGGCACAAAATTCGAAAATGTCATGTTTTTGATGATTTTTTGCCTTTTTTATGTTCAATCCTTAATCGCGCGAGTTCTAACCAATTCAAAATGTTTACGCCAATGTGAGATACACATATTGCGTACGCCACGCTGCAATTCTAAGAGGCTGAAGCGGGTATTATGATAATTCTTTTACCTCAGATGCAAATAATTAGAGATATACATATTATGTACTCCACGCTCCAATATAAGGAGCTGTAGCTGTTACTGCGACAACTCTTTAACCTCCCAGCAAATAATTACAGATTATTTAATTGCGCTTAATTATTACTCTTTTTAAAAAATAAAGAAACACGTTTTATCACAAACATCAACAAAACTTTTTATTCTATTTATTGCGTTATTCCAAAGATAATCGTCTGCTGCCCCATAGCAACACAATAAATTAAATTTCTTAAAAAAATGGACAGTAGTACAAAAATATTTTTCTAAATTGAATATAGTTATTTTAAATTTTGGTTTTAGAATTAAATTCATGAACTCCCTTGCGTAGAATGATTAAAACAGCTAGTAAAAAGAAAATTTTAGGTTCAGTTTCTACAAACTAACATTAAACACGTGTTTTGAAAGTTTCATGAAAAAATATTCAGAAGTTTTTGAGATATCTTTTGCGTTATGCCCCAAAACGTCATTTGAAGAAAAATCACTTCAAAGTTTCGGAAACGCCGCTTCAGCTACAGTGTGTGTGTAATTCTAAAACCGTAACTTCTGTTCTACTGGGAATTTCAAGGAAACAATTATATAAAAATATTCAGAAAAATTTAGCATCTAAAAAAATTAAAATTTTGAAAAATTTGAATCTTTAAAAGTCTTGAGACCCCTTAAGAATGAAATCGTAGATGAGGTTTGGAGGGTAGAGTAATTTTACCTTCCCACACAATTTGCCTCCTTCTGTGGTCAAGAATGGAAATACAGCGTAATAAATCGATTTTCCGGATAGCTACACTTATGAAACTTTTCCTCTAGCAAAAGACGCATTTACGACAGACCTTTTAGTGGAATAATGAATGCATTTGAATAAAATTGACTCGCAAAATGAATTTTTCGCGAGTTGTGTGTCTTTTCTTGCGAGTGAGTGACATCCACTGGTGTGCAAAAATTAAGGACGGAACAGCATAAAAGCAGGATTTAGCATAAAAGCCGAAAAAGGAAGCAGAGTGAAATTTAAAGACCAATTAAGAGGTAGACCTGGAACAAATGCATTAGGACATGCGCATATATGGCATATGACAAAACAGGAGAAGTTCCTAAAGGGATAAAGTACAGAGGCAGTGGACGTTCAGCAATTCGGTGAAATCTATTGCACGATATACAGTGATTTCAACGACGGGTTTTTTTTTTTGCTACTATTGTGTAATATGGCCAAGAGGCAATCCAGGAGATGTCATCTGGATGACCTTACACGAGGTGGTATCAGTGGGAAGTTGGAAAAAGGTCGAAGTGTGACAGGTGTGGCAGAAAAGTTCAGGATCGCTCACAGCATCGTTTTACGAGCCTGGAGTGCATTTCAAATTATGGGAACAGCTGTCCGAGCTGTCGGCAGTTTTCACCCATGATCAACAGCAACAGTGGAAGACCGTTATATTATCCTACAGGCGAAAAGAAACAGGCGGCAGACAGCTGAAGAAATCCCAAGGCAGATGGAGCATACTACTGGACGTCGGATATCACGTTTTACTGTGGCTAGGAGGCTGCACAAATGCGGTCTATACGTTCAACGACCAGCACGGGGTGTACCTTTAATGCCTGCTCATCGGAAATGCCAATTTCTGTGGAGCGAGGAACACAAGAACTGGGCACAACAGGAGTGGGGTCGATTATACTTTACGGATGAGAGCCTATTTAGTCTGACGAGCGATTCTGGACGTATACACATCTAGAGAGAGCAGGGAAACACGTCATCTCCCCTCCAACATCTCCGAAAGGGACCATTTTGGAGGTGCCGAAGTTCTTGTTTGGGGCGGTATCTGCTTGGTAACCGTACGAATCTCCACGTCTTCCAAGGAAGTTCAGTCTCTGGTGTCCGCTATTGCGCCTAGATTCTCATGCCTCACGTGCGTATGTTTAGAGGTGTTGTGGGTCCGGACTTCCTCTTCATGGACAAAAATGGTCTCCCTCATAGTACAGCGGCCGTCTAAGAGCTCTTGTTGAGTGAAGATATTCAACGCATGAATTGGCTTTGCAAAGTCCCAGGACAGAAATCCCATAGAACATGTGTGGGACCTTCTCTGAAGATACTTGGCAGCACGTGACCAGGTGCCAGAAACGATTACGCAGCTGCAATTGACGTTACAAGAGGAATGGGACTCGTTGCCACAACAGCTCCTTGTAAACCTTATCCTCAGAATGGAAAGACGTTGTAAATCCTGCACCGCAGTCAGGGATGACCATTTCCCCTATTAGAGACTGAATGTTTCCTGTCAAGTGCCTGAAAAAGGGACGTTTCTGTCTTCTCTGAAGATGTGCTCCAAGTTACCTTTTCAATAAAGTGCCAAAGTATCCTTTTGCTTCCTTTTTTAGATGGTTTTTATCACTTGACCCATATGTTCACATCTTGGAGATCTTACGGTATGATTTCGGTCGATGTGGAAAACTTCTGCACGACGTTACATTCGAAAAACCCTCTCGTCCTTAATTTTTGCACACCAGTGTATTCAAAAGTTTTACACGTACAAATATGAGTAATATATGAACATAACAGCAAACTCACCAAATTTTCTGCATACAATGAATATGTTCAATGTGCAATCGCTGGGTGACACAATACACGTCCAGGCGGTATTTGAACTCGTTCCACACATTTTGTAGCGTCATCCTGCCAATGGTCATCACTGCAGCATTGATCCTTTTACTGAACCTTTCTAATGTTTTTGGTAGTGGGGGCACATAACTAAGGACCTTAATGTGTCTCCAAAGAAATAAATCAGAAGGCGTTAAATCTGGCGAGTTTTGGGGCTAAGGAGAAAAATAGAGGTTATCCTTAACAACACGGCCAATTCAGCGACGTGGAAGTTCATCGTTAAGGTATCGACAATCTTGAATATTCCAATGAGGGGGGACGCCCGTCCTTTTGGAAGACAAAATCCCCGGAATCAGCATCCAGTTGATTTTCCAGCTGAAAATAATACTTTTGGATACGAAAATGATTGAAGAAATTTTGAAAATGATTGAAGCTTTTATAGCAGCCCTCTATATCAGAGACATTTATAATCATAGGATCTTTGCATAACTTTGCCAGAATATACTAGAGATGTCCAAATGCATTTTAAGCAGAAAGTAGGAAATTTGTCAATTTCGTCATTTTTCTCAAACTGATGGGTAGCGATTCGCTTTAAGTTTAAATAATTAGTCTGTACTTTTGAAAAATGGATTGGTGTTATTGGGTTTCCCATATGAATATGTGGCATATGTACAGTCATGGAAAAAAAAGTAAACACCCCCTATTAACTTCTCAAAAAATTATCGTAAAAGAAAGTTACTGGTACTGAAAGATTGGAAATAGAGTCTACTTTTAAATGATGTATATAAAATTTGCTTAGGGGGCCATTTTCATATTAAAACGAAACCAAACTTCATTTTTTTCAATGGCAATACCAATTTTAACAAGATATTTTAAATCTTCGGTTCAAACTATGCCTAGACATCAAATTTCAAGTCATTTGAATGATAAGTTTTTGAATTATAAACCTTCAAAATTTAATACTTCTAATGTTAAATTACATTTTCATATTTTTATTTATATCTCCTGAAATTATACTCCTAATGTGCTAATTTTTTGTGTAGAAATAATACTAATACGTAGGTGCCAAGTTGCGACTAATCCTCCGTAATATGTGGGTTAATTTAACCCTGGTTTAATACATTTCGTACCGGAATTTTTTTTCAGAGATGAAATTAAATACGTTCCACGTAGGAAACTGGAATTAAATAAATAAAGATTCATCAAATAATTTTTCTGGTTCGAAACTTCGTTAAACTGGGTTAAATTAATCCCCGCATTACGGAAGATTAGTGCGAGCTTGGCACCTCTGCTAATATACTCAAACATAAATACGATGAATTTGTAATTTTTGTAATTTTATGATATGAATTATGAAATTAATATTCGAAAAAATTATGAATTGCAAGCTACAATTTTTTTGATGAATTTAGATTTATTAAGTCCTGTTTTATGGAAATCCAAGACTTCACATTTTTCTTCCAAGTAGTTTTCATATTTTGCTTAAAAAACAGCAAAATGCTTCAAGGGACCATCTATGATAGAATTGACTAGATATTTTGAAATTTCTCCTGTTATCCTGCTATCTAGCAATCTTCAATGACTGCATGTGTAGTGCTTAAGATGCCTTGATCAAGAAAGGGGCTCTCCCGGTCAATAATCGAGCACCTAACTGCAATTTGGATACAGCCCCTAAAATACGTTTGTTTTAAAATAATTGATTTTTCGGAAACCTATCGTACGAATTACATAAAAATTTGTTTTTAGGCCAATTGAAGGGTCTAAAGTTCATTTATGCTGTCAGAATTGTGTACTCCTATTGAAAAAAACAAAGTTATGGTTCGTTTTAATACGTAGGTGGCCCCCTAATCAAATTTGATATGCATCATTTAAAAGTAGACTTTATTACCAATCATGTGGTACCAGTAACTTTCTTCTAGGATAATTTTTGCAACGTTAGTAAGGGGTGTTTACTTTTTTTTTTCGACGACTGTACTTTGAGCGATGCACAGAGGTATAAATTATTATAACAAGTCTGCACAGTGCAGTAATTTTCTCAATGAAATTATAAGTTTAGTAAAATAGGCGAACTGATGCTAAAGGGAAATTTTTCTGCTGTATTATTAATTACAAAAAAGCCTTTTTTATGTACCAAGCTTCTACTTTATACATAAAACGTCTGCTGAAATATTTAATTTATGAATTAAAAAAGTTGCAAACTAACAATGCATATATTTTTCTGGGTTACAGCTTAAGAATCTACTCTAATAACACAAAGACAAACGTTAACTAATGTTAAACCAATGGTATCGTTCGTTTTTAATTTCCCTTTTGCATTTTTATTTTCTTAAATCAGATTTTTTTCCTTTACATAGGATAGAATATTTGAGATCTATGTCTAACCCGATACATTTGTACTTTTTCTGTTTTGGTTGCAGTTTGTTTTTCTCTTTGTACATTTTCTTTCGAAAGTGTGTTACCAGTCGCATTTTTATACTATGGTTTGTGACACAGTTAGTAAAAGAATAATCACTTTTTTTTCATGAATGAAGCACAAAGATATTTTTTTGAAGGTTGCAAAAACATATCAATTATTATAACAAGTTCATTGGAAAATTTTTTAAATGAAATGATAACTCCACTGATAAACCAATGGAAAATGATACTATATATTTTCAGTTGTATTGTTCACATTAAAAGCATTTTAATACATTAGACATCTATCCCATGCATACAATTTCTGTTAAAAGTTTGAATTTGTGATTTTAAAAGGGTGCAAACTAGCACTGCATTTGTTGTTCTCGATTAATGCCTTAGCTTAAATATTTGTCTCATTCTCTTGAATGAACTGGTGCCATCCAGTTTCACTAAGGAAAATTAGGCTAGGTACTTTGAGTAATGCATAAAGATATCAATTATTATTACAAATCTGATGCTCAGTAGGCGAGTGTCGTAATGAAATGATAATTTTAGTGAAAATAGATAGAAACTGCTGCTAAAGGGAACATTTTCTGCTATATTATTCGCGTCAAAAGTATTTTTATGCATCATGCACATGCTTTAGACAGTAGTTTTGTTAGCAGTAAGTTTTGTTAGAATTTAGAATTTATGACCTTAATTTTTTTTCTCATTTTCTCCGCCCGATAACGCAAACCTTTCTGACATAAAGCCATCTCTTTTTTTTACCCGACTGAAAAGAAGAGTTATGTGTTTCACGCGTATCTGTGTATGTGGATTTCTTTATACCCTCGAAGCATCCCAACGACTGGATGGATTTTAATGAATGAGGTCGCTATCAATTTGTCTCAACGGCCCGATGGTAATAGGCTAGGTTTTGTTTTTATAAATTCAAAATGGTGGCCGTAAAATACAAAAGGGCGGTAGAGACAAAAAAAAAAAAATACGCACTATATCGAGTGGTATATCATTGGATAGGTCTTTCAAAATGAAGATGGTGTTTCATGGACTATTTTACAGTCAGAATCTCCGTTAAAATATTATACAACCTGAAAGTTGTGTAGGTAGGATCTCTAGCTTTACGGCAACTCTAACCATCATAGACATCTATAGACCTCATCAAAACAGTGTTTTTAGATAGGAACTAACAATTAAACACAACTTAAAAGTCATCAACACAAGTAAATAAAATAATAGGTAAGTAATATAAACAAGTATTAAAAATAAAATATTTTAAGTCAATTCCTACTTAGGTCAATAAGAGAATTTTTTTTCTCCCATTCTTCTTTCGTCTTGGGTGGAGCTTAAAACGCCTTGATCAAGAAGAGGGCTCTCTCGGTCTTAAAATGCCTTGATCAAGAAGTGGGCTCTCTCGATTATTGAAAATTAATTAATTTAATTTAATTAATGAATTAATATTTGAAAAAAAACTGGATTAACACCAAGTGTCATCCACTACAAGTTTAAAAAATTTTATTTGAGCTTGATTGGATGAATAATAAGTACTTTATTAACGATTGAAAATTTGAACAAGATATATATAGATATATAGCGAGAGTATGAGGTAATAGTAGGAATTGAAAAAAAAAATAGTTTCACATTGATGAGAAATAATTAATTAGTTCGCTTTTTACGCAGTCGGGTTTTTTGATTTTTTAAATGTAACTGTTTATTTATTTACTTTTTTTTTACACACAAAATTTTCTGATATTCTAATTCGGTGTAAGTCGAAAGTCTTTTTTTTTTTTTTTTTTAGTTTACAAGGTTATTTTAAAATAGAGTCAATTTTTCGTTTTCATATCCAGAAAAATAGTTTAAAGCACAAAATTTCATGAAAAATGTTTTCCTCATGCCGCAAAGAAAAAACTTTTTTCGAATCGTGTGAACCTGACGGATACTACTGCATTTCATGACAGTATTTCACACTTACGGATGAAAATTTGTTCATATAGTGTCAAAATGCGAGTTTGATTATAAAAAACATCTTAAAAGCATGCAAGGAGTTTAAACTTATTATAAGAATACGGTTAGATTGGTTTCATAGTCAAAATGCTATAGATAAAGCAGAGATTTTAGAGAATTGTTTACCCTTAGAAATTGGATTTTAATTAAAAATGGCATCATGCGCTTTGAAGAAAAGGAAGACAAAAAAGGTGAATTAAAAAAATGCTAGAAAAACGTGCTCAGTATTTGTATTAAAAATAAAAACAGTATGTTCATATGAGTTTCTACAGAAGAATCTAAAAAAAAAAAAAAATGTGAATGCAAAGATTTTCTTTACTTAATTAATCACTTTACACACTTTACTTGTGGCTATTTTAAAAAAAAATCATTTTTTTTTTTAATTTCCAAAATTTATGTTGATAAAAATTAAAACTTTATATATTTTTAAAGAATGGCTGTTATTATAAACAAGGTGTGTTTTTATTGCAAAATTGTGCAAAAAAATAAGTAATTGACAGGAATAATTTGAAGCTGTTTTCGCATGGCAAATTATACATAGAATTACCGAATCGCATAATGCAGTATTGTAAGGTATTTTTTTCTTCTAACTAAAATGCTGCACTACCAATTTAATACTCAATATAAAATTGAGAGATAACAAAAGCATAAAGATTAAATTCTGAGTAGTTATTTATTACACTGCTTTTTTTTTAATGGTTAATTAATACTTTACTCCATGTTTAATGCAAGTATTAAACTAACTAATGGATCATTCTATAATAAATGCTACTTTCTGAGCCTAAACATATCAATACAAAAACTTAAACAAAATATTTCATATTAATATTCATAATTCGTATTTCAGCTGTTTTAAGATTTTTACAAGTGGCCGCATAATCTTCTCATTATTTGGTGCTTAATTTATTTTCTAAAGATTTGGAAGGAAAATTTTTTAATAATAATGTAACGAAGGTTACATGTACGGAGGATACAAATATACATTGCTTTATTTTATAGTGCGATGCTTTTTTGAGAAATGGTATTAAATTAACTTGAAATAAATATCTCTAAAAAATGCGCGTCAATTAACTATTTATTTTAATTAAATAAATAATGCTTGCTTTTAAAATCAAGAACAGAAGACACATGAAATTCACAAAAATTTCTTGTTCGGTGAGAATACTTCAAAATTAATAACAAACGTTAATGTTTACATTCACAGCTAACAACTAAACTTAACAAGTAATGACTACTGCCTGTGAATATTTTTAATAGGTGACGAATGCTACTATATTTTGGAAATTACTGCGAATAATTTTATTGTAACAGAGAATAGAAGAAATGTGTTATAGCAGCAAGTTAACATAATTTTTGAAAACATTTAATTTTTCATAATAAAATTTCATTTAAACATAAACTCATTTTCAGAGAGAACAATTTCATTATTGAATGAATGTAATATATTTGTGATATTCATAGAAAAATGAAGATACAATAGAGAAAATTGAGATTTTTATTTATTTTTTGGGGGGGAGAGGGGGGTGCTAACGCGTAACGGAATAAGTATACCTCCATCCATAAAAAAATAAATAATTCAGAAAATTAAAAAATCACGAATCTTCATCAAAGATATAATTTAATGTTCAATTATGTAAATCTTCTAAAACATTAAAAATATATAGTCAGTCAAAAATTGCCATCTATATATCAAACAGTAAAAACGTCTTTGAAAAATGACTCCAATTTTAGATGACAAAGCTTTTCTTGTTAATAGATTATTCTACAAAGAAATTAGCTGTATTTTTTATATTAATGTTTTTGATCTTAATTTTATTCACATTTATTCGTAAACAGACTACTATGGAAGATAATTTTTAAAACTCAAAGCCGGAATGTGATTAATTTGATAAAATCAAGGAAAAAATTACATATCAATGTTTAAAATAAAATTTACACAGAAACTTCCTCAGCAATCTGCATCAAATTTATGTAATTAATTTACTTTTTCTCTCATGTTTATTTCCAGTTTCATGCAGGAATGCGGAGTCAGTTGATTCTGCATACCTGAAAAAATAATTCAAAACCTCACTAGATATATCATAAAATTTCTGAATATTATAATTTTATTTAGTATTATAGTAGTTATAGTTACAGTTATAGTTATATATATGTATATATAGTGGATTTTCAGGCTTCTTTTTTTATCTGATGTTTTCTTTTGCATTTGCTTATTTTATTCCCCATGCTCATTCGTTATAGCATTTCTTTTTCTCTTTTTGCACCTTTTGAGATAATTAAGAGGTTTATAAAAATCTCTGAAACAATTACATTGTTTTGGAAATACGTTTATTTTCTTTTTATAAAATAATACGAAGTTTTTCGTTTTTTTATTAGACTTTTATTTCTACAAAATATTAACAAAAACTGGTTCTGCTTTTAGCTGAATTTTGTATTACTGAATTATTTTAGTAGTTTTCGCATCTAACAACGGAATAAATTGATGTACTCATTTTTTTTCAAGTGTCCAATAAATGTTGCAAAAATATTTTTACTGAACATTAGGAATTTAACATATATGTTTAAAATAAGCTAGCAAGAAGATGTCTTCATTTTCTAAAAACATTGTTCATTTTTTAGGCATACCTATATCTATCAGAATGACTGATTAGGATAAGCTGGAGATCTGGCCAGCTTATCCTAACGTGTCCCAAAAGGGTGTCCCGAAAACGTTGACGTCCGCTTTTATTCCTTAAATATTGATCATATACATCTATTATAAATTACAAAGTTACTTTAAAAAAGTACACAATTTTATGAAATCGATTAAAATTTTCAGGAGATTAAATTTGAAAAAATACAATATTTAAATTTTTATATGGTCATCTTTCAAAAAAATTTACAATGAGTAAAATGTGCCCCATACAAACACTAATATGTCATGTACGTAATTTCAGCATTTTATCATAAAAAGTCGCAGAGATGTGAAAATACATATATGCTGACTTTAACCACCTTTCGATGCCTGGATATGAGTTTGCAAAAGTGCAAAATCATATGTGATAATCGTGTTTCACGAGTCGATTGTACACAAACTAAGAAAGAAAACAATGATTGGATTGTTTTCTTGAGTGCAAATTTATGATTAACACCTCACCAACTTTGTTTAAACTCTGCAACTTTTTATCATAAAACGCTGAAATTTTGTACAAAACCTTATTACTGTATGGCGCACATCTTACTCATGGGAAAATTTTTTGTACGGGGTCCGTATAAAAAATTAAATTTTGCATTTCTTCAAATTTAATCTCTGAAAATTTTAATCGATTTCCTAAAATTATGTATCTTTTTTGCGTAATTTTGTAATTTATAATATATGCCTATGATCAATATTTGAGACATAAAAGCCGAGGTCAATGTTTTTGGGACACTCTGTATACAGCACCGTTATGTCGGTCTGTTTCAGTGTCTGGCGTGTCAAAACTTTTTACGTAGATCTAAATTATCCCGACTTGCATATATTGATATAGTGTAAAAGAAAATAATAAATTATTTTAATTGTGAATTGACACAGAAGGTTGCACTGTGAAGCTGAAATCCATTAAAAGTAAATTCTGTTATCAGTGCCATTAGCTTTTAGACTGCTAATCTTTAAACAATTCTGCAAATAAAAATGTAAATAATTTGTCATCATTTCGTTGTATTCTTTTTTAAATTGTACTCTCTAATAGAGATTGTACTTTATACATATATACATAAGTAGTTCATGGTCTGAGCAACATCTGATATAACAGAGATAAGTTTAAAAATGTCGCCCTGTATTCACACATCGTCTTACTTAAGAGTCGATATGTACGGTAGTTTAAAAAAGGATTTTCTTCATGAAATCTTGGAGCAGCTGATACTAATTATTCCAGTTACTTGTGGTTTGTATTATTATTTTCGCACGCGACGTTACGTATTTATACTGTAGTATATATTCTTTTGAATTTATTTTATAGATAAAAAAATGTGTCCTCGCTAAACTTGGTCTGTAAATCTTGATCCTGATCTACATAAGCTGTTATAACCTTCTTAGTTTCGAATATTTATTTTATGGTTCTGAAAATGTTATTTTACATTATAGTAGCATGCAGATATTTACTGTTCCACCACGCGATCGTAGAATTCAATATTACATGTTTAAAAATTGCTCTAAAATATTCCTCAAAAACCCATAAGTTAGGTAACAATTTCAAATAATTTTTATATGAAAGTGCATTATTTATTTTATTTGGTTGAGTGAAAATTGGAATTACGCGATATTTAGAAGCGAAGACATATACAATTAAAGCAAAAGCGATCACGTATGTAGCGACATCTAGATTTACGTTTTTGCTTAGGGTTAATTTGGGTTGTTATAAGACAGGTTGACTCGTGTCAAGCATTTTGTTTCCCACTTAGGCCATTCAGCAATTGTTACACAGCTAGAAGTGTCATGGCCAATCGTTCTTGTACACCTGCATTTAAATGGAGGCGTGAGTCATATTGTAGGAGCATTAATGATGGACATGTCTATGCTCTCTTTCATTTGAACACATTTTTGGTAAAATGTAAAATATGTTAGAACTAAATATAGAAATATTCCAAAAGCATAGAATTTTTCTGCATATGCATAGAATATATAATTTGTGAGATTAAATGCGACAGTTTGGTGTTTTATAGAATTCTTTTCATGTTTGATTACTTTTTAATACTTTATTATTTTAATGATCAAATCGTGCTCCTTTTTACTAATCCTTCATCTTCATTTTATCTAATATGAGAAAAATGAACTAAACAATACAAATTCAACTTGCCTTCTTTCCATCTCTTTAGAAAACGGAGAAGACTAATGTGAAAAGTGGACTGGTGTCCCGAAGGGACATTTCTTCTAACAAGATATTACTCAGATGTCAAAAAATTTTCGTTTCTGAAGTCAAGAGAAATTTTCTTGTCATGTAAAAGCGCACACGTGTGAATCAAAAATAGTAAATTTTGTTACATAATACAGATAGAATAATATGCATAATAAGAATATATATTTTTGATTAATAGAATATTATAGATAGAATATATGATTGTTATTAAATGTGACAGTTTGATATTTTATAGAATTCCTTTCATGTTTCATTGCAGTTTAATTCTTTATTATTTTAATGGTCAAATCGTGGTTCTTTTTACTAAACCTTCATCTTCATTTTATCTAATATGAGAAAAAGTGAACTAAACAATACAAATTCAACTTGCGTTAGCCTTCTTTCTATCTCTTTGGAAAAGGATTGGGATTTCGGAATGTGAAAAACAGACTGGTGTCCCAAAGGCATCTTTCTTGTAATAAGATATTACTCAAACGTCAAAAAATTTCGTTTCATAAGTTGTACGTCTGAAATTATTCTTGTCATGTAAAAGTGTACACGTGTGAATCAAAAATACTAAATTATGTTACATAATATATGCAGAATAATATACATGATAAGAATATATAATTTTTGATTAAAGAATAGAGAATAGAGAATATTATAGATATAATATATAATTTTTCATTAAATGCGACAGTTTTGCATTTATAGAATTCTTTTCATGTTTTATTACGGTTTAATAGTTTATTATTTTAATGGTCAAATCGTGCCCCCTTTTACTAAATCTTCATCTTCATTTTATCTAATACGAGAAAAATGAACTAAACAATACAAATTCAACTTGCATTAGCCTTCTTTCCATCTCTTTAGAAAACTGAGAAGAATGGGATTTCGGAATGTGAAAAGCAGACTGATGTCCCAAACGGATATTTCTTGTAACAAGATATTACTCAGACGTCAAAAAATTTCGTTTCTGAAGTTGTACGACTGAAATTTTTCTTGTCATGAAAAAGTGCACACGTGTGAATCAAAAATAGTAAATTTTGTTACATAAATATATGTAGAATAATATACATAATATGTTTAGAGAAAAGTTTTGTAATAAAATTAGAAGTTGAAATTTATTTTATACATTGTATAATATTTGAAATCCAATTAATAATGGAAATACCATATTTATAGAAGTATTATATTTAGAATAAATCTGATAAATATTAATGCATATTTACATTATGTAACGAAGGAAGATAATAGCTACAACTAAATGCATTTAAAATACAATAACCTCATAAAATATTAGTAAATATTTGTAATATTTTGTATATTTAAAAGAATGCTTTTATATATCAAAGTAGGGACGTATCATTGTAAATCGTAATTATTCGAAAAAAAAGAATGCAAACCTACAATTATCACCAAGCTACTATTGCTTCACTCATTTATGTAAAATCGTCCAAAGACTACATTTCTAAATCATTTCAGATTAATGTGATTGACGCTAGTGCATCAAATTCATGACATCTTGAGCCTACAATAATTGATATTTCCCAGTTTAATACACCACTTTTTGTAAAAGTGTTATTACAAAGGATAATTTGAATCGACAAAAACTGTCACAACACAAAGATCAAGGCTCCTTCATCGTCAGTTATCCAAGCATTTCATTGGTTGTTCCACGACAGGTTACTCTCAAGTGGGATTTCAATAATTTGATTGTCTGTCCCGAGCAAAATTGCTCGACATTTATTTTAAGGGACATTAGACGACAAAACTGCTCCTACAATAAAAAGTTGCTTGTTTTTCGAGCAACTCTTGCCGCCCTAAATTAGCAACAACTTTGGCAATAGCTCTTTAAACCTAAAAGAAGTCAGTTGTTCAATCAATAATATGAAATATGTTAGTATCAAGGATTTTAGTTTGCAACATCAGATAGGGAGTGTTGTAGCTCAGTAAATTGCCTGTATATGGAAATACTTTGGATATGAAAAGAAGGCTCCCAAACATCGAAGATTTTGCTGCACCACTGGAGAGAGACAATTTTAGATTTTTCGCACCCTAGGCCTTTGAATTTTCGCAACCTCTCCTAACAGAGATTACAAGCAAATCTGTGTTAAAAGGGAGTTGCCAACAGTGTCCAATTTCAAAGACACGATTGAACGCAAATTATATTTGTTTCAGGACTGTAACCATATGAGGGCTGAGTTCCCTCTAGCTTTCATAATCATTTAACACTGTAGTATTTCTATTGCTTTAAATATTTTAAAAAATATATTTTAAACTCATTAAAATTGTCAAAATATAGAAATACTTAAAAGATACTGAAAACGGAGAAATAAATATTTTAAATATAGTATTTTATAGTTATTTACGATAAATAGGTTTTAATAAGTAAATAGTCTTGTGATAGTTTTTTAAATTTTGAGAAATTTTAATTATTTTCGATTTATAATATTTGTATTGAATCCTTCTACATGCAGAATATTTCTGTATAAATTTATTCTTCGTTCAAATGGGAGAAAAAAGATACGTGAAATAGTTACATCAAAACTTTTTAAACACACCCCTGGTTTTACTGTCTGATTTTGTTTTAGAAAAATTGAAAAAAAAGAGCCTATTTTAGGGCCTTTACATGGTAGGGTTAGTAGTATGCTATTAATCTATATTTAGTACTTTCTACTCCGCACCTCTTACGATAGCTGAATTTGACCATTACCAAAAACTGATTATATTATCTAAACGACTTAAAAAGGGGCTCCAAGCTAACCCGAAAATATGGAATACTGTATCTCTGATCAGTCTTTCTTTTTCTCTGTTTTGATTTTTTAAATGCTGGTTTTTATGCGTCAGCCCCCTTTCTTGGTGACAATAGCCGACCACCTAGGCTGCAATAATGGTAAAGACGGCATTGCTACTGAGAAAAGTAGATAATATGAAAATAGGTTGCGAAGAAAATTCTTTATTTAACGAGTATACTAAGTCTTAGTTCCTGGTTCTGATTGTCATTTTAATTAACGAATGGATTCTTCGAAAATTGTAAGACTCACGGGGGAAATTAATTGCGGCCGAATACAGTCTGAGATAATACAGCTCATATTCAAAATATTAGAATAATTTCTTTTTTTTCACAAACTGGAAATATCGTTTGGTAACTTAACATCCTTTAATGCAAATATGCAAACGATATTTTTATTAAGAACTTATTGTTGATTAAACTTATTTATTATCTTAAAATTAATATCATTTCTGGAAAGATTAATTGAAAAAGAATTATTTTTTTGAAAAGTCAAAATATTAGAATATTTATTCAAGTGGTTCAAAATATTAGAATATTTTGCATTAATTCTCCTTTAATTATCACCAATTCATAACTGGTGGCATCATTGATTAAATTCAGACGATTTTATTTAAAATCGGTGTTCTTTTTACAATTTGTTTGCTTTTTCGTATTAAAATGGGTCGTGTGGGTGATATTCCTGAATCTATTAAACCTCGTATGGTTGATTTGTATCGGCACGATAAAATTCAATGTTATATAGGGAATTATTTACATTGTTCGCAATCAAACGTTAGTAAAATACTAACACAATATTAAAAAAAATGGGAAATTTCAGAATAATCGCCGAAATGGCGGCCGAAAACCAAACGCATCTGCTAGAGCTGACAGGAAACTGAAGCGTACAATTAAGAAAAACCGTTTTAAAAGTGTGTATTGTGTAATATTGTGTTAGTATTTTATTAAAGCTTGATTGCGAACAGTGTAAAAAATTCGCTATATAACATTGTTTTTTACCGTGCCGACAAAAATCAGCCATCCTAAGTTTAATAGATTCAGGAATATCACTCACGCGACCCATTTTAAGAAGAAAAAGCAAGCAAATCGCAAAGATAATATTGATTTTAAATAAAATCGTCTTAATTTAATCCATGATGCCACCAGTTATGAATTGGTGATAATTAAAGGAGAATTAATGTGAAATATCTAATATTTTGAACCACTTGAATAAATATTCTAATATTTTGACTTTTCAAAATAATTTTTTTTAATTAATCTTTTCAAAAATGATATTAATTTTAAGATAATAAATAAGCTTAATCAGCAATAAGTTCTTAATAAAAATATCGTTTGCATATTTGCATAAAAAGACATTAAATTTGCCAAACGATATTTTCAGTTTGTAAAAAAAAGTAATTATTCTAATATGTTTGAATATGAGTTGTATTATATATATAAATATATAAAGCCCCAATGTAGAAAATTGGATTTTGAATTTTTATGTTTCAAGTATATACCAAATAAATTGCAATAGCAAATATATATATATATATATATATATATATATATTTACGGATAGAGTTGTGCATTTACAACTGTTGTGGATATTAGTCTTTATTTGTAGATTATACACTTAGATAATAAAAAAAAGACACAAAAAAGAACAATGAAATACATATTCCTCCAGTTTCCCAAATTATCTATGGAAACAAGAGATTAAATGTAAATTAATGAAATTATTTTTGCCCACGAAATATAATGAAGAATAATGCATCGAAATACATACTATTTAAAAAACTGTATTCATACAAATCATCACGAGTTTAATTTAAATAATTAATGAAAACATCTCAAAATTGCTCAACACTAATTAATTGCATAGTGAAATGCGAAATTTATTTACCAAGGACGCCTTGTAGCAAAAAGTATTATCGTCTTTGAAATAGTGGTGTTCTAAGTCTGCGGAAAACTGCGAATATGAAGGTGTATGCTCTCTCTTTTATAATGCTTAAATATTTTGGAACGTTTAATGATCGGGCCGCTGCACTGAAACTCCCCGATCGCGAAATCCCATATTAACCAACAGGAAAATTTTGAAGCGCGATTGCTCATTACCTAATAAAATTATTACAATACCGTTTTTACCATCAGAAACTAGACGTCAGATGACGATGATGTGCGTTTTTAAAAATTGTCTACATAAATTTTAAGTATTTTTAAGAAGACGATAAAATTTAATCAAATAGAAATTTCAAAATTTGCAGGGACTTTTTATATACTTAAAATTTACGGAGATAATTTTCAAAAACGCACAAAAATCGCGCTTCAAAGTTTTCCCATAGGTTAACACGGGATTTTGCGATCGGAGAGTTTTAGTGCAGCCGAACCTTAATATGTGACCATCTCCATCGTAAAATATCTTACGATAACATCACAATAATGCAAGAATACATTTTACGCTATATCTTTTACTTTTTCTGTATCTCATGCACTGATTTGCACTACGTCGAAAATGATTGAATTTTGATTCATCTGAAACTATTCCTTGATACCAGGCATTAATGGTTTAATTTTTAATATTTCTTGAAATTTTCAGACTTTTAAATTTTTTTTCTGTATATGTAGTTTTTCTACAGGTTTTGTAAATCTTAATCCTCAATTAACCACTGACTCACTGTTTCTACGAAAATTATTTTTCTCGAATATTTTTTAAGTCACTTTTATGGTGAAAGCTTACATTAAATCTATATCTCAGACAAAGTTTCAATTTCGTTATAACTCAATATTCTGCTATAGATAAGCAACAGGGCTGTCAGGTGTCATACTTCCTGTCTAATGCCTTAGAAATGTACAATTTTGCTAAAACAGCCTCTGGCTCTTTTACATTAAGTTTTTGTCTTATCATTGAACAAACCGAAAAAATTCCTTTTTTCTCCAATCAAGAATAAATGATTTTTTCCCCCACAATTCGTGAGTTTCTTTTTCACGCCATATATAGAACTGTCTCGATATTTAAACTTTTCAAAAATCGTTTTTTTCCCCACTGAAGACTTCGCAATATTCAAATAACATATCTAAAGGTTTTGTTAAGAGCTCGAATAAAAAATTGGCACTAAAAAAATAAAAATGTTGAAAACTCAAAGAGAATCCGAAAATTTTTAAGTGCGGCTTTTTCTTTTTCTTTGTCACAGATTGTAGTGTATAATGAAGACAGCTGTATGCAAGGCAACTAATTCTTTGTGTTTCACTGCCAATTGAGGTGCTGTCTACTATACTATTGAGGATTGATTATTTTCATATACAGTGGTGGTCAAAATTGTGGACATATTTTGGAATTTCATGTTTTATAAGTTTGTGTGCTTGAAGAATCTAATAAATTTCACTTAAATACAAATGTTTAGATATCAAATTCAAGGGAATTTAATGAAGAATTTAATAAAGAAAACATAATTAAAATATCTGTATTACAAAAAAAGTTAGGCTCACAATAATTGAGATCTATCTTAAATTTCATTATATTTTAAAGTTACACTTACTCATTCAATATTTAGTAGGATAGTCCTTGTTTTTTATTACAGCTTCACAGCGTCTTTTCATTGAGAGAACTAGTGTTTAGAGTTCATCCCTTTTAATCACGTGATGACAAGAATCAATTATAGCTTCAATAAGTTGCGTTTTATTAGATAGACGCTTTTATTGTACAAGGATTTTCAAACGTCGCCACAAATTTTCTATAGGATGCAGATCAGGGGTGTTTCCTGCCCAGGGTAATAGTTGTATGCTTTTATTTTTAAACCATTCTTTGCATATTTTTGTCGTATGGCATACAGCTGAATCCTGCTGAAAGATAAATGCTGCTTTATTGGGGAAGAGATCCCTGATGGAAGGTATCAATTTTGGTTCCAGGACAGTTTCGATGCATTTTTTTTTTTTTTTTTGCATTCAGAATGCTATCATTTAATTGAATGCGGCCCACACCATCTGCAGACATACAGCCCTAAATGATGACATTTGTTGGGTTCTTTGTTGTTGCTTCAATGCAGTTAGGATGCAGCTCTTCCCCTACTCTACGTCTCATAAATTTTCGCCCATCACTACCAAAGAGTGATATTTTACTCTCATCGATCCAGATTATTTGCTTCCACTGATTTTCTGACCTATTAATGCGTTTTTTTGGCCACTGAACTCGTTTTTTGCGTTGCTAAAGATTTAAAAATGTTTTTTTTTTTTCCATCGGAACCATACCTTTCAGTCCAAAACCTGATAATCTTCTCCTTATTGTTCTTGAACTAACTGATATACCGATTGCATTAGTTTCACATGCAACAACATCTGATGAAATTCTTCTATTTTTGAGGCTTATCCTTTTTATCTTTCTATCGTCAGAAGCACTTGTGCGTTTCTTTAGGCCTGATCTTGCCTTATTTATCACTGATTTAGTTTCTTCATAACGTAAGCAGAACTTTCATATACCAGATAAAGTGACTGATCCGCCAACCTGTCTTGCAATTTCAGCATAAGAGAGACCATTTTCTCTCAATATGACAATTCTGCTTCTTTTTTGTAGGTGTCCAAACAGTTCTTGCTGTTTATGGCATTGTTTTAAATTATTTGCATTAAGAAAAAAATAGAAATATTTTTTTAAAAACATCATTTTTTTTTTAGTTGTACTATTACTAAACATTATTCTATTTAGTCTAACAAAACTTCTTCAAAATTCATTCCAGCAAAATATCGCTTTTACAAATCAAAATATTCTACAGTTTAGTTACTGACATTTGATTGGTTCTCAGAACAGTCATTATGATTGGTTAGGAAGCTTTTATTACAACATACTTAAGCATTCATTACTAATTGTGTTTGTATTTTAAACTAAAGTAAGCGTAACTATTTTGTAATGCAGATATTTTAATTCTGTTTTTTTCTTTTTTCTTTTATTAAATTCTACATTAAATTTCTTTGAATTTGATGTATAAACATTTGTATTTAAGTGAAAATTAATATAGTCTATAAGCACTCAAAGTTATAAAACATGAAAATTTCAAAACGTGTCCACAGTTTTGGCCACCATTTTATTATTTTTCTAATACAGTTTTATGACATCTTGATTATTGTCAATACGAGACATTATGAAAGCCAACCAACTCCAACCAACAAGGGAATACTGAGTGGCATATTAAAATTATTTTTGTTATCTCAAGTGAGATTTGTAAACATAGACTTTAATTGAGTTTTCAAGCTTAACAATAGGAACGAAATGAATTTATCAATGATTTCTGCTATTTTATTATCCAAGAAATTTATCAAAATATCTAAAGATAATGCATATCAGACAAATTTCTCTCCTCAATCAATAAATTTAAGCTGCATTAGCTTATCAAGTATTTCGCGTTACTTTTGTTATTTCATTAGTGCAATATATCTAGTATGTGTTTTCTGAAAAACGTTGTTTCACTGATTTAATTATTATTCATCAGAAAATCTTACTGAAGATACCAATTAAAGGTAATGAACGGAATTCGCTCGCCAAAATAATGATACTTATCAAGAGAAAGAATCGGTTAATATGCTTCGGAAAGAAATGGATATGACTATAGTGGTTGATTGCACATTTATTATAAATATCGATTTAGCAGATAGGAACTGTTGGCTTTGCTTAATAATCGTAAATATTCTTAATTCACTAGCTCCTCACATGTTTGTCCTCGGTGTTAGATTCGTAGAGTGCACCGTATAAGAATACTGAATTAAAGATACATTTTATTGTCACCATGTCACTTCTGTGTGAAACTGAGAAGACCAGAACAGTGCAGAAATGTTTTCCTAAGGGATATTATTCATAACAAAATATTCTTGACAATGAATGTATAATTTAAACCACCTCAACGCAAAACGTAAGATATTCGCGATACAAAATGGAAATCAAATGTGTAATTACTGAGGAAAATTGTATTGTAGTATAAATAGAAATTATTGCTATATTCCAGTTATGAAATTTATTTAACTTGTGTTTAAAAAAAATCGCTTCATAGGCCCCATGCTTTGGCCGCGAATTTATCTCATTTAAGAATTGAAATTGTTCAAAAATGAAGAAATTATACATATTATGGCAACTGATACAATAGATTTAAGGTCGTCAATGATTATATAATTTAAACCTCAAAGCGCAATGCAATGTATTTCTAATATTACCTTAAAATCAAATGTTTACAGGTGATTATTTTAATTCAACTGAAAAATAAATTAATAATATTTTATTCATAAAAATAACAAACTTGTATTCTGAAAAGACATTCGTTTTGTCTTTAGTATGAATCGGTTGTACATTTGTGAAATTTAAGAATTTAAATTGTTCAGAAATTAAAAACGTTATACTTACTTTTCACAACTGATACAACAGATTTAACCCCTTGGGGACGAGCGACACGTATTCGTGCCGGAAATAGGCTTAAGGATCCTTGTTTATCCTCACCAGGAAAATTTTACTGTAAAATTTTCCTTATTTAATCCGAGCATTTTCCCGATTTGAATAGACACAAACTTCTGTTTTTTAAAACCGATAGCAAAGTAATAAACAATTCGTAAAAGGCCCCCGTCGCGAAGGGGTTAAGAGCTTACGCAAGTAATGTGAAGGTACTCGCAAGCTAATGTTAAACAAATAACAGCATTCTTTTGAAATTTTTCTTTTGTATTTTAGTATTTTAAAAGGATTGTTTTGCCTCATGAGACATCTGAGACCAGTCTCTAACTGGGTAATTTCTCACTTTTTCGATTTTGGTCTCTGTATTTATTTATTTATTTAATTTTTCTGAGTACATTTTAATTTTCAAAAACTGGCACCGGATATTTTTTTAAGAAATGTAATTATTATTTTTATGTTACATAATTATTCGAAATTAATATATATATATATATATATATATTTATGTATTTGAATTTTTTTTATTATGCAGCCATTCCTACAGGATGTGCAGAACTCCAGCTGTCATTGACTGTGCAGGATCATGTTTTTTTCCACAAAAGGTCTCGAAAACCTACTACGGTTGTTAGGATAGCCTTCGTAGAGTACGTACGTTCTGTTGGAATGTCATGTGTTGAAGTTACAACTAATCTTGTGCCACGTGCGTAAATGGATATTGTTTTTCCATAAAGGAACTCTAATTTCCCAAAGTATTGATTGAGCGTTAGCAGAAGAAGATTCGTTACAAATGTACATTTAATGCATATGTAGAGTAAGCACTTTGCTATTCATATAGTGTTTAAGATAATTTCTCTGGGTTAGATGATGTTTGCAATTGCCACCTGACTCTGAGGAGTAATCTTGATTGTGGTTCTTCAGTGGAATTTTACTATTATAAACCAATAATGGTGCCTTCGAATTTAGAAAATCCATTAGTTTTAGAGATTAAGTATGAGATAACTTTATGATTAATGGTTTCATAAAACAAATTTTTACACTTATTGAAATTTGAACTATATTTGAATTTGTCAAAGTCTTAGAACTATTTTTTATCCTAAAACATGGTTCCTACACTTTCAGCTGATATACCAGTATTTTTATGTAGAAAAACTCGACTTAAATTATCTCGCGATTGCAAAAGGCTAATTTTTCTCTAACAAAATACTAATGTTTAACTGACCTAAATTCAAGGAATTTCCCTAACCTGTAGGAACACTGTAAAAAGAATAATAGAAAGTTGTAAAGTAAACTGTGGTAACTGGATCTTGGAGGTAACTGGGCCATAGTCTATTTTTTAATAAACCGTTGCTGTCTTTTAACTTTTAGCTGTTATCAACATTGCACCCCCATCTATACTTCTTAAAACAACGTGTGTAAGCTAAATCATAACTCTGCCTTTGCTGTGATAAGTTTAGTTTTTTTTTTCTTACAAACAACGTCGATTTCGTTGAACTTTCTCTGCTTTTTAGAGTTCCGTACTTAAAAAGCAAGAACGGAACCATTATAAGATCACTCCTATGTCCGTCTGTCTGTCTGTCTGTCTGTCTGTCTGTCACAGCCCTTTTACTCGCAAACTATGCAGCGGGGAAAGTTCAAATTGGGGGAAGTAATAAAGACTATTGACCCACATATTTACTGATTAATAAATATTCATAAATGTATTTAGGAAATATGTAGAGGGGCTATTAAGTTACTGGAAAAAAATATTTCTTTGTATATCGTATGGGGTATCGTGTGAAAGCTTTCGCAACGCTGAAATCAAAAATATATTTCATTTAATTTTAGGTATTATATTTTCAAAGTTATGGTGGAAAATGTAGTGCAAAAATATGTTCCCCCCTGTTTAATTCCGAATCTATTGGAACTAAAATTCTGAAAAAATTAGAGGTAGTAGACATTAATTTAAACCTTGCAGGAAAATTATAGCGATTACCTTAGGTTACATAGTTTTTGAGAAAATCGCATTTTTCCGTTACATTCAAATTTTCATTTACGGGATTCAACAAAAGTGTTGAGCAGAGCTTGAGGTACCTATCGTAGCAGAAGTATAAAAGCATTGTTGATCATGAATTTCGGAAAAAATCGTCCGTAATTAGCCAAGATATTAACCCTTAAAGATACGGACGGTTTGGACATACATAATGACAGGGGCGCGTACTCTATGCTCCATTTTTAAAGCGTAGATAACAAATTTTAAGGATATATTTATGTAATGCAATGTTCAGTAGCAGTATAAAAGCAATAAACGTCAAATTGTTAAAATCAGACTAATTTAATGAGAATTAATCACATAAATACTATGGGATTCGCGACTAGTTTCCATCGAGCGGCCCTCTCAATACACCTACTGCTACTATGTCTTTAAAGGTTAATTAAAAACCTATATGGAATAGCAAACATACAAAATAGCTATACTGGTTTTATTATTTATTTAGGTTCCATATATCTCTGAACTTTCATGGTATATCCATTTATGCTTTTCTAGTGCACAGGCAAGTCCCTTTAACCTGAAAATACTTGTGAACGAAGAGAGCTACAGCTATGCAAGTGAGGGAACGGTATAGTAAAGCAACTACGCCCGATTTAATGAAAACGACAGCAGCGCCCCTAGTGGCGAAATTTGTAAGATAGCCACTGCAAATCGAACACGAAAAGAGATAGAGCAAAATTTCCAGTTAGAAGTTTTAGAGCATCAATTAATTAATAGAATACTACGACATTTGGTTTACATGGATAAGATAAATCTTCGCCTGTTTACCCAAAAATGTCCGAAATCGACGCAGTCCATTTTCTGTAAACGTTTGAATGGAATAGCCAGAAATATAAAGAAATACTCACAATTTATGCTATAAATATGTACTTATCTCAATACATTTTAATAACATCCCACACACACACAAAAAAAAAGACAAACTGTCTCACAGTGATAAAAAATTAATATTCAGTATGTTCGAAAAGTTCGCCTTTGCTCACGATACACGTTTGTATTCGTGAGAGTAATTCTGCAAGCACATTTCTCAGCATGGAACGTCTATTGCAAGCTTCTTCAATACAACGACGTAGATTTAACCCTTTCAAGGGCGGTGGCGAGACGGTCTAGACACCCAATTTTAATTCCAAAACTGAGAAATGACACCAAGAATATTCTAATAAAATTTTGCTTATGTAATGAAAGAACGAATTAGCGGGGTTTTGTTTTCTGAGAAATTGGTTTGAATATTCTGGTGTCAGTCAATTACTTCATCAGTTTACGAACATAATTCTTCTGGCCCTGAAAGGGTTATTCTAAAATTTTAAATGCATTAGAAATTAAATCTTTACAGACATTACAGCACAGTACAACGTCACAATTTGCAATTGTGCACTGCTACATTTCCGGAATGTGAATAGGCAAAGTAGAATCGTTGCTCATCGATTTCGAACATTTTTGGGTATGCAGGCAACGATTTATCTAATCCGTGTAAAACCAAATGTCGTTTCGTACTAATTAATTGATGCTCTAAAACTTTCTAATTGGAAAATTTGCTCTACCTCTTTTCGTTTTCGATTTGCAATGGCTATCTTCCAAATTTCACCACGGGTACTGCTGTCGTTTGCATTAGGTAAGGTGTAAGCATCTTTACCGTACCGTTACCTCACTTGTATGGCTGTAGCTCTCTCTGTTCGCAAGTATTTTCAGGTTAAAAGGACTTTCCTTTGCACCCTGTATACTATACAGCTATACCCAACCCTACGTTGTATAGTTTTTACAAAATTTTATTATTCCTTTAGCAACGGTATTTTTTTAATAATACACTTACTAATTCGTATATTATTGTACGGAACCCTCTGTGCGCGATTAATATCCGCACTTTATTAAAATACGTAAGTACTTTGACTAAAAAATCTCTTTTTTATCTTCTTTTTAACATTAATAGAGTTATACAATCATACAATTGTATTTTTTGCGATATAAAAATTAAAAAAACCTCTAAGAATAAGTAGTAAAATAAAAATTATAATTCAAGGACTTAAAAGCCAAAAACTATGGGAGAATGTATCTGATATTGTTGAAATTTAATCTAGTCTAGTGCTAATTAAAGTTAACACTTTATGGAATCCAACCTGGCTACTTCCTGACACATTTTTTAATTCATTTGTGTTCGGAAACTTACCAAATTGGAGGGTGATCTTTGTAATAATCTACGTATGTAATTGAACTGTTTTCTCGATTTTCCGGTAAAGGTAAAATATATTTCAGAAAATTCTGGCAAATTTGGCGTTTTGGACTGAATTTTTGGACGCAACAGAGTTGAATAGGAAAGAAAAGCTACCCAGTGTCCACAGACAACAATCGCTTATAACCAAAGATCTAATTCCTTTATCGAATTTGGAAAAAAACCCTGTTCTGTTAGAAATTAGTTCAATTATCATGTTTTTAAGTTTAAAATATGAGTCAGAAAATGTGCCAAAAGGTTTCGCGCTGTTGACCGGTGAAACATTTTTTCGAGAGCCACCTTAAGCCGTAAGAACACGCGCAGGGATAAATCTCAACCCAATCACATTTTTTCTTCAATAAAAAGGATAAAATTTTTGAGGACGCTTCTGACCTTCCTTGCACCTTACAAGGTCAAGTTCGAGAAGGGTGTGAGTGAAATAATGACTTTTTTTGTTTGCTAGGAGGGGAGAAATATACCTTTTGGGATTAAATAATCCCGCACGTGTACAAACGTATCATTTCGATACGTTCATTTCTTACGGGATATAACACACTAAAATAATTTTAATGAAAGATTAACATAAAGGGTACTTTATATATGAATGGAAGGGTAATACATATGCTTAATATCAATTTTGTGGAATAATTCATCTTTTAAGGTGTAAAACAAATCGTTTGCATATTTTCTGGGGGTAAAAAAAAAAAGTGATTTTTGGAGAAACTGATAAAAAATCTGAAAATAAATATGAAAAGCATGATTTTTTCCTTGAAAGAAGTAGTATTGATGCATTTTACAATATAGAGCAGTAAATTTGTTTTTAACCCTCTCGCTGCGTAATTGTTTTATCAAAATAGCTTCAAAAAATAGCTTAGTTCCTTCGCAGCAAGCATCTTTTAGGAATTTTTATTCTTTTGCTACCGGTTTTTCAAAATGAAAATTTTCCTCTGATTTAATCGGAAAAATGTTCCGATTAGATAAGGCAAAATTTACAATAAAAGTAACTGGTGGGAATGATCAAGGCGGATTAATTAGACGGAGAAAATGCATCCACGATGAAATCTCGGGTTGCGCAAATTTTACTACTTTTACGTTGCTCGAGAAATTCTCAGGTTGCGAAACGAGAGATTTAAAACGCATTTAGCCAAAAATATAACGGGTGACAAAATGGGCAGAGATTATGTAGTGACATAATGGAAAGGGGCGTGTGTGCTGACGGGTTAACAAATGTGAATTGTAATGATAAATTTATTAAAAAGTTCGTTTGTGTGATGTGGAAATCTTCTCTTGAAAGTGCAACTGGCATTAAAAAATGTTAACGATTATTTTTAAATGGCTATCATAAAGAAATATTTTTATGATCATCAGATATTAAATAAATAATTTTCCTATTTTTTTTATTTACTGAATTTAATTTTTAGATATCCCTTTTTATATTAAAACCAATGTGGAAAAAACTCTGTTTAGATTCATTGGAACAAAAATCCTGTTTGACATTTAAACTTATAGGTACGTGTATTGTAGTTTCGAATTGTTACACACATTTCAAATAAAAGTTTTCCTTATTTATGAATGGCAGTTCTTGAAATAACAAAAAATTTATCCCTTAAGATTCCTTGAAGATATTACGAATTGCAATCATTGATTTGGAATGAAAAGCTAAACAGAGAGAGTTTGCTGATCACGTACGCGAGATAACACCCTTCACAATTGATAGGATCTAATAGAATAAAACAGTTTCTGAATATAAACAGCACATGTAATAAAATGAAAGGAGCTGATAAGTGGACTGAAATAAACAAGTGAAGAGATCAGTTCAGGTGAAAGCAATAAAACTTCTTCTAGAAGGTTGCAAATCACTCTAAAATAAATTTACTTTATGTATGTATATCATTTAGAAATGTTTTAATGGAAATACATTACAATATAAACATTTGATTTTTCCTTTACCAATTCCAATCACACTCTTATACAAGCGCATACAAACATTCACTAAATTCTTTAAATATTTATTTTGTCTATGGATTAATTGAAAAATAATATACAAAATCACTTTACGTACAATTTAGAAGTAAACGTATTATCATCCAGTAATTCTAAATTCGTTCGATAGCTTTCAATTCTCATCTCTGTTCCCGATAAACGAAGTTTAATCTTTTACGGATTTTGATTCAATCGAAATAAAATGTTTCAGTCTTATGAATATAAATGCAACTTTTATTTTTTAAATAATGTAATTTTTGTTGGCTGAAGTATTCCAATTCCATAGACATCTTCTTTGACTTTTTAGTCGAAATGTTTATCATCAATCGGAGTATTAGAGGAGAAAATTCTCAAATTTGTAACTTTAAAATCCAACAGTTACTACAAATGACAGGATTTATTACTTGTTTGGTTTCACTTGACAATGCGCCTTCCTAAAATGAAACGAATTAATGGTTACATTTATTAACGCATTTATTATTTCAAGGTAAATAAAGATTGAACAAACTCAAATAATCCCGTGGATGTGGAAACTTGTGCATAATACGTATTTAAAAAGAAATATGTATTTTACAGTCTAGCTATACTAAAGTTACCCCTCTGTAGGTAAATTTAGAAATGTTTTATAGTAGTTTTACAGTAGGTTATAGTAGGTTACAGTAGGTAGTAGTTTTAGGTATGTTTAGACATTTTAGTGTGTTTATTAACCATTTATTCCACTTGGAAAGTTTTCCATCCATAAAACTTTTTAAGAATACGCACCAATATTTTCGAAAAAGTGATATTTGCTTTATTTAAAGAGAGAAATTTTTTATTAAATAAGACGAAGATTGCAATTTGAGAAAAAGTCATTTTCAAAAATTAACTGTTAAAATTAACCGTACATTTTTTTTTTTTTTTTTTGGGGGGGGGGGGGGCACCTATGTCAAATATTACATACACTATAAAAAGCAACAGCAATTCGTGTTGACAATTATTTGAAACTATCTACTATTGCATGTGGCTTTTGTTATCTGCCAAAATTACAATTACTGAATTTGGTATTTTTCCGTGAACTGTCTCTTCATTTGAACGTGCTGTTTCCCAATGGCAAGTTTTCCTACCAGTCCAAAAACTAACGATAATTTAACAATAAATGCCAAATATGTCCTTAGTCAAACAATGCATGACAAATGAGAGTTGTAATATTAAAACGCAAGGAATCTCAAGAAATAATTCTTGGAAGAAATGGGTTAGTGAAAATTTATTAGGCCTAAATCTAAGATGAGCAGGATACACTTCTGCGTACTACGCTGATAATATCTTCTACAGCTTTATAGAGATCTTTCAATCATATGTCATGGGAGTTTTTCTAACATAACTAGGAAATAACAACTAGATTGGTTTAACGCTAGATTTTAGAATTAGGATGTATACCCAACTTAACCCGCAAATTACATACTAAGCGCTAATATTAACCTTTAAGCAATATTATTGTAAACAAATGTAACGTTAATAAAAAATGTAAAATGAAGATTAAATTTTAAATCAAAAATTGATGCTGTATTTAAAATAATATAAGACTTAAATCAACTTAGTGCATTCACGCTTGACAAAATTGAAAAAATGTTTCATTTAAAAAATAATACTAAGGAAAAATGAGAAAAGAATAACTTATTACGTTAAATTAATAGTTTCCTAGATATACTACTACACTACTGCTATATATATATATATATATATATATAATTAAAATGAAATCACAAATCTAGAATAAATTGGAAAGTCAATTCAAAAGATGAACACATGAAATAAAAAATGCAAAACTAAGAAATCATGAATAGCTTATACGTCAGAGGAGCTACGCAAGCTTAACCCATTTATGCCTGAATTTTTGTTTTTTCAAATTTGTTCGAAAAATCACTTTAAAATAAAGGAAAATGAACTGGAAAAATACTAAAAAAAATTGCGCCAAAACTTTTTTGTATTTATTTGATAAAATGTAGACCTACTGAATATAGGAATATGCATAATAATTGTAATAATGTAATATGCATAATTTTATGTTTTGTCAAAATGTATATAAAATAAGCTTCTAAATTGTATATTATGTACTATATTTAGTATTTTTATGTACTACTAAAATATATATATATATATATTTCTTTACAGAAACTAATAACATTATATGTATTATAATAATAAATTAAGAATAATCGTAATTGATGTTTAAAAACAATTTATTTCATAATCATCTTGAAAAGGACTTTACATAAATAACTGTCCCCTAAATGGCCAATAAACATATGTACCCGTTCTTACCCAGCGCCTTATATTTTGTACGTTACAAAGATGCATAACAAATAGGCTTGAAAATATGATTTCAATATTTAAAAAAACGTATTTCAAAGAAGTCTACAAGATAAGATTATGACTTATTTATTTGGATCCTTATATGGATCCATCTTATGCTGTCATCTGTCGGTAACAGATAAAGACATTTATAGATAATTATTTCATACAATTTTCCTGTTATAAAGAAGAAGAAAATTATACAAATTTATTAAAATTCGAAACGTCCCAGAAAATGGCACCCTAAGCATAAGGGGGTTAATTCATAGTACAGATATGTTACTTCGTCAAATGTTGTCCGCATTAGGCCTAAAATGACAATATCTAGGAAACGAAAATCCCCAAATATATATATATATATATATATATATATATATATATATATAGCACGTTCATATGCTTTTACAGGAAATATTTAAGTTAAAGATTAAAAATCCAAATGAAACATTTATTCTTTATTTCTAAATGAAAACAAAACTTTAATTTGAATAATGGCATTCCATCTTGAAAATATTTCAAAAGTTTCATTAAAAAAAGTACTAAGCAAAAATAAAAAAAGTAACCTATTACGTTAAAAGAATAATTTAATAGACACATATATTCAATATTAAAAGAAAAAAAATGCAATTTACAATAGAAATATAGAGGTCTTCGTAATCCTACGTAGCCCCCCCCCCCTCCAATATATATATATATATGTATATATATATTTAATATTATTTTTTTCCGATTTTTTATTTATTTCATCCAAGAGAGTTTATTTTGAGACATATTGATGTGTCTAATTTCTAGATGTTAGATTTAATTTGTTGAGAAGAGGCACAAGGATCTTTTCAATTTCAATGATCTACTTCAAGAAACATTTGACTCGTAATTCGCTAATTATACTTCTTCAAGTTGAAAGGAAACCGATATCAATTAATATAAGGATCTGCTCTAGAGTAAGAAGGGGTCTAAGCAAGTAAAAATGCATGCATTTTTAATGATTAAATGTTTGCTGTCTTTGCTTTATATGTTTGAAATCAGAAAATCCTCATTATCGTGTCTAAAGATATTTCCCAAAATTAAGCTGAATTTAAAAAATTAATTTTATTAGAATATATATAAATTAGTTTTTAATTAAAAAAATACGTATAATTTGAAATTTGAGTTATTTAAATATTCTTTTAAAAATTTAAAAAAAACTTTACAGTTTATATAGAGTTTTAGTTTGGTAAATTAACATGAAAGATAATTATTCGAATTAAAAATTAAAAAATATAATTCTAATTAGGGATTGACCGAATCAGCAATTTTGCCGAATACCGAATACCGAAGTTTCGGTCGAAGTGTATACCGAAGCTTCGGTATTCGGCAACCGAATACTTGAAATTTTTTAATACGCATTTTTGCATATATTAGCTTTTTTAATAAGCTTTAATTGAAATTAAATTCTCAATAATTTAATTCAGTTACATTTTTATTCTAAAATCTAATTACACAAAAAAATTTAATGACTTCTTTCCACTCAAAAATTCATTAACCCATCACTTATTTTTTATTATTTTATCACTAGTCAATACTATAGGTCAAAATTGGGAAATTTCATTAGCGGCCACTGGCTAGTAGGACTAATTTTTTAAGTGGCCACTTTTTTATTTCAAAATGCTAAACAGTAAAATTTCTATAAGTATTAATCTAAAACTGAGTAGCCCAAATAAATATGTTAATATAAATATATTGGAACCAAAAAAAGTAGAATCCTTGATGAAATGCAAGAAAATTTTATTATCTCCTTGTAAAAAAGTGGCCGGAAGGTGGCCGCTGATAGATAATTTTTCACTAGCCCCTTTTTTTCATTTACTGGCCCTGTGGCCGGTGGCTAGTGCTAATTTTGACCTTTAGTCAATACCCAAAAATAACCTATGAAAGTATTAAACTATACAGGGTATTATTAAGGATAAGGACTGTCAGAAAAACAAAAGTTCATTCAAATAATAAGTAACAATGTTGTCATTAATCTGATTTACTGATTGTCTAACTCTAATTATAAACATATGAATAGGGATGTTCTCAAATACAAAAAGTATTATATCAATTTGTACATTTAACTATTTTCTGTCAAATTATTGATAGAATATTTTGATTAATATTTTAACATTGTGGTGGTAAAGATAAGAAATTTGAGCGATTTTGATATAATGGTTATAAAAGCGGATAGGCATAGGGGTATACTTATTTGATGTGTGTATTTTCTTTAATATACCGATGTGAACTCTGATATACTTATTTGATGTGTATATTAAAGAAAATACACATTAAATAAATTTAAATTTAAAAAAAAAACTAATATAGAAGTAAGTAAAATTAAATGATAAGGGAAAGATGCGCATCTTCCTTACTTTTTTTTTCTCTGTTGTAGACAGAGTTATTTTGATTTCGCACCTATGTAGACTATTTTAGAAAGGAAAAAGGTTTTTTTTAATAAAAAATGGCCTTTGACACTTGTTTTTTGTAGTGCAGCTGAACTCTGAACTCATGTACATAATATTGAAACTCATTGTTTAGCCTATTCTACTGCTAAGTAAAAGAGAATTCTTGTACTTCTAAGAAAGTACTTATCTGCAATTATTCGGCCGAATACTTTTAAGTATTCGGCCGAAGCCGAATATTCGGTTTACATGCCGAACCACCGAATACCGAATCAACTATTCGGTATTCGGTCAATCCCTAATTCTAATAAGCAATCGCTAATCAATATGAAAATGATTATTTAATTTTAAAAAGGCTTATAAATTAAATTTCAAATCGTTTTAAATATTACTTTAATAGTTAAATAATGTCAATAATTTCAGTTTTTTGTCCATATAATTATTAAATTAGCTTTCTAGAAAATATCAAAAAATAATGTTAGATCCTCATCATTGAAGAAATTGATATATTGTACACCAAAAACAAGTTATCACATGTGTATTTGTATGATTGTATAATTCTGAATATATGTTGTAAAATACGTTATAAATAAATAAAATGTTAGAACAATTCTAATGACAAAATTACATTAGTGTACTGAAAATGAAATGAAAAGCAAATTCAGAATCTACAACGGTAAATTATTATTTTTTCAAAAACATTGATACGTTGTTTTCCATTTTCATTTAAGTCACATTTAGTTGAATTTTGAAAAATTTCTACAAAGTATTACTTAGATTTGAAATTTGTGTACGGTAGTTTTTTCAGTGCAAACTCATAGTAACTTCCATAGATCTTACTTTAAATTAGAGGCATGCACTTGTCGGGCTCGGTTATTTTCTGTCATTAGATTTAGGCCGGACTAGACTTTTTTTCCCGGCCCTAGACGGACATTTTATTTGTATATTTTTCCATATTTTTTTGTTAAAATATTGAAAAATAGTAGTGATGATGAATATTTGTGTAACGGTATCTTTAGATGTTTAATTTCTTTTCATAAAAGTAACAGGAAAAGGTCTTTCTCCTACTGCTAATAAGTTACAGAGATATATTTTTTAAAATGTATTTTATTTCTTTATAGATCTTTAAATTTAAGATTTTATTTAACAGCATTTTCCCTTGATTCTAAACTACATTGATACTCTTACTGAATGTCCATTTCAATCTAATTGTCTAGGTGATTTTTTTTAATTTGTGTTTAAGTATGTAATTGACTAAGTGGTTATTAATATTATTGTCATTCTGTATTCCATGAATTTCGAATATATAATCTGGGAATAAAATCTACGCAAAAGTAACTCTTCTTTTTCTGGAATTTTAATTTTAGGATAATGTTGTTTCAGAAATATCGACAGAGTTTGTAGAAATTGAGTCAGACAGTGCCTGGGCAGAATTTTTAGGTTTCATAATGGGGCAGGTTGGTCTCGGGTAGAACTTATAGTTTTTACATTGGAGTAGGCTGAGCCAGTGATTTGTCCGGTGCAGTCCTGGGCGGACTTTAAATCTTTCTTAATGGATTGAAACTAGCTTGGGCAACAAACTTAGTACAAGTCAATAAAATTTTTGTACGAGCTGAGCTTGGGACTGGATATTTCGGCAGTGCAAACCTGTACCTTTTATAAAAAAAAAATCGAATGCCAGATTTTGTATTTGATACATGCTTTGCCCTTACTAATATTTTTTTGAGATAATTAAGATGTCTCAAATTATTCTGGATACAGATTTTTTGGCAACAATTTGTGTATATGAAAGCTATTTCTATAGCTCAATATTCCCTAATAATTTTTACCTCATTGAATACTTAAACACATGGTTACACTGTATCTATCTATCTATCTATCTATATAATATATATATATTACATTGATTGTCAGTACAAATTCTGCTTTTTTCTGAATTATTTTTCTCCGATGAAATGATTTGGTGAATTTATCATAAATTAGCAAATATGGATTTGAGACATATCCTTAACACACAATATTACTAATAGGGCTGGGCGATTTATCGATAAAATCCATATAAAATGCAAATCGTGATAACGATATTAAAAAACCCTGCAAAACGGCACATCATGAATATCATAATCGTGATGTAAACAGCGATTCTCGTGGTTCTTTATTAAACCGCAACATTAAGCAACGCTTCTTCTGTTTCGAGTTCTCCAGATTTCCCCAGTCTAAACCGTGGTATTAAATACCGAATCGTCTGTTCCGATTATTATGATACTAACGGAGTGACTTCTCTCAAGTCTAAACCGCGGTATTAAAAATATCGATTCCTATGTTTCGGTATTCTTGATATTAACAGTGCGATTCCTCCCAGCCTAAATCGTGATATTAAATACCGACTCCTCGGATTCGGTGTTCATGATACTAATGATCGTTTCGGTGGGTGATAAATATCATACATGCAGTTTTCGATGCGATTGCTTACAGCAGGTGGTACATATATATTTTACGGTATAGACGGTGTAAGCTGAATCTCTGAGCGTATACGTTGTAGGCTACAGACACCATGGCTTTCATTTTATTACGGTATTTAGGTTTCAACGATGTTGATGAGCATTTGCTCTTTGTTATTGATCAATTTGTGAATAAGGGCGATAAAGCAATGAAATATAACATTTTATTTGCAACAGTGGATTTAATTAGACAAATGAAATAATAATTATATAGTCAGGTCCCCAGGACCACTTTTCTAACTGTGGCTGAGACCCCTCATGTGGCATATCGTTGGAAAGGCCTGTAACCATTTATTCATATTATGCACCTCCGGTGACCCTCTGCCCATTTCCACATCTGGGGGGGGGGGCACTTTTCTAAATTTTTCTAAATTTGCGTCATGTGACATATCGTTGGAAAGGCCTGTGGTCGCTTATTCATGTTATGCGCCTTCGGTATCCCTCTCCCCACTTCAACCCCGCGGGAGGGCCTTTTTCTAAATTTTGCCGTCACCTCTCATGTGATGTATTGTTGCAAAGGCCTGTGACCGCTTAATCATTTTATGCACTTCCGGTGCTCCGCCCACCACTTTGCCCCCCCCAGAGGGGCACTTTCCTAAATTTTGCCGACACCCGTCATGTGACATATTGTGGGAAAGTCCTGTGACCGCTTATTCATGTTATGCACGTCCGGCGTCTCTCTCTCCACTTGCCCCCTCCGCGGGAGTGCCTTTTTCTAAATTTTGCCGTCACCCCTCATGTGACATATCGTTTCAAAGGCCTGTAACTGCTTAATCATTTTATGGCCTTCCTGTGCTCCGCCCACCATTCCCCCCCCTGGGGAGCATTTTCCTAAATTTTGCCGACACCCGTCATGTGACATATCGGTGAAACGGCCTGTAACCGCTTATTCATGTTATGCACCTTCGATGTCCCTCTCCCCACTACCCCCCCCCGTGGGAGGATCTTTTTCTAAATTTTGCCGTCACCCTCATGTGCCATATCGCTGCAAAGGCCTGCGGCCGCCTAATCATTTTATGCACTTCCGATGCTCCGCCCACCACTTTCCCCCTGGGGGTACTTTCCTATATTTTGCCGACAAACGTCATGTGACATATCGTTGGAAAGGTCTGTGACCGCTTAATAATTTTATGCACGTCCGGTGCTCCGCCCACTACTTTGCCCCCTGGGGGGCACTTTCCTGTAATTTGCCGACACCCGTCATGTGACATATCGTTGTAAAGGCCTGAGACCGCTGAATCATTTTTTGCACTTCCGGTGCTCCGCCCACCATTTTGCCCCCCCCCCTCCCGGAGGTCACTTTCCTAAATCGATATATCGGAATATCATGATATAAATATGCGGATTTATCACGATATTTAATTCTAGACATCGCCCAGCCCTAAATTACTAATAGTGTAATTAATTTGTCGCTTTCGATAAGGTTCTGAAATGTTTTATATTTTTACACTCTGAAAATAATTTCTGTATTTTGCCAGTGCAATTTTTGTTTTACATTTTCTTTATTTTATTGTGTAACGCAATAAATAAATAAATTGCACAACTTTAGTGAAAATAAAAATTTGCATAATCTGCCTTCGCGAAATTACTTTCATTAAGACAATCTGTAAAAATATAAACATTGTATTGATAATCAGCAGATTTGTTTTTCTTATATTAATGTAGATTTATTTGGCTTACTAAAAATCAGATGAAAAAAAAATATGAAACATATGTATGCATGACTGGTGTGTAAAATAGATGGCTGACTTTTTTTTTTCTGATTTCGTATAAATTGTTTAATTGTATCCTGAACTATTTTTAAAGTACAAGATTTATTTTTCTTCTAATACATGCTATCTCAATCAAATTTTAGATATGAATTTTAACAACTAAGATACTTTGAGCATAATTCCAATACAATAAAATCATCCAGACAAAAGATGTTCCACATAAGTTAACGGAAGGTCCTGTCTTAACATATCAACTGTTTTAGAAGAAGCAATCATAATACTTTTCTTTAGAAAACTTAAATCTTAAATACATCGAAACCTTTATTTTGTTAATTACCTTCTTGTTTTACATACGAATCCTGCATATATCATTTATAATTTATTTACTAACACAAACAAACTTCCCCTTCCAAGCAATAAATACAATGCGTCTAAAAAGTGTATGGGCAGGCGATTTTTTGAAAAAAAAAATGAAGTAATAATTACGAAAACAATAATTAGCTTATGAAATCATAACACAAGTTTACTATTATACAAAATATCATGCTTATATCATATATTTGTAAAAAAGTAAAATTCAAAATAAGCTGTCACAAAAATATACAGTCAATGAAAAGAATCGTTTTTATTATCACTGTATGAAATAATTTGCATATTCTGCGTTCAGGACATGTGACATAACCACTTCGAAATATAAAATCACTGCTGGTTCTTCAACTCTCGAATAGTTGGAAAATACCTCATAACATTCAATTCTCTGCAGTTTACATAGCTAAAATTTGGCATTTAAAGGCTTAAAATGTTAACATTTCTGATACGGCTGAACAAATCAAGCGTAACAGATCTGGAACTTATGAAATTTTATTGAAAGCTAACAATGCGATTGCAAAAACCGTTCAGGTCGACCAATAAAAACATTTCAGTGACAAAAAAAGACGAGCAGTATCAACCTTAAAAAAGTCAGCTTGTGAAATTGCGAGGACTTTAGCGTTTCTTATTTCGAGATCTAGTGTTTCACCGTCGCATACAGGCAAACAAATTAGATAAATATTGCATAATGTGTTGGGCAGTATGCAAAATTTGCACCATGGAAAAGCATGCTTTTTTTGGACTAAAACATACATTGATTTTACGGATTAATGGTTAAATGTTTTCTTCAGTGACGAAAAAAATTTCAGTTCGGATGGCCCTGATGGCTAGGTATACCATTGGGATGATCTACGACGAGAATCTTGTGAGTTCTTTAGTCGTGATCAAGGAGGGGGTTCTCTCATGGTGTGGGGCGCGTTCTCTTTCATCGGAACAACGTATTTTGCTTTTCTTAATGGTCGACAGTGCTCTAAGAATTATCAAGATGTACTCAAAAGCAATCTACTCCCAATTGGAAACACTTTAGAAGAGGAAAACTGGAAATTTCAACTGAAGAATTCGATTCATACCTCCCACTCAATAACATCCTAGTTTACGCAGAATCAAGTGACTGCTATAGACTGGCCAGCCATCAGCCCAGGACTGAATCCAACTGAAAACCTTTGAAGAGCATTTTCACGAGATGTTTATGCTCATGGTTGTCAGTTTTCGACTATTCAGGAATTAAAGCAACATGTAGAGTAATTATTTTTTTTTTTTTTTTTTTTTTTTTTTTTTTTTACAGCCACACATTCTTGAAACACGAATTAGAGGCATGCCTGATATGATTAAGATAATTTAAAGGGATAGATCCAAAATTTGAATTTAAATACAAAATAATCGAAAAGACAGCTTATTTTGATTTTGATTTTTCTTACAAGAATTCTGTAAATCTTATACTGTATTTCTTTGTTGTAATAAACTATGTTATGATTCTACATGCTTATTATTGTTTTTCATAATTATTGCTTCATTTTTTGAACTGTTATTTGAAAAAAAAATCACCTGTCCATATACTTTTGAAACGCACTGTAAATAATATACAATAAAATAAAAATAAAATGAAATCTAATTTATTATAATGTGTAATAAAACGTAGATTAAAATCCATATAAACTTGTAGTTTATATTCCACTTTAATATTTATAGTCATTTAAAGATCAAAGCTTTATTTTTTTTTAATTGGAATATTTCCTTGAAAACGTAGAATTTTTGAATAGGCATACTCTTACAGTATTTTGAAACTATCATTTTAACTCAGATTTACACTGTAATACCTTTCCCTTAAATGGAATAACTAATTTATCTCTGAAAAAATAAAATTCATCTGAAGATTATGAGACCATTTTATTATTTTATCGCATAGTTCTTAGAGTACAAAAACGGAAAAATAAACTTTTAAAAAAGATAAAATTATGACAGTACCCAGCAAACACATACCTTTCGGCACACGATCGGACCGCAGCCAGCAGTGTCGGTTAAGTGTCGGCATGGGCACAGTGATTTCGGTGAAGTGTCGGTTGCATGTCGGCAACTGAAACATAAGATTCAGCTTTTGCGACTGCCGGTTACCGTAATCGGTCCCCTTATGGTTATATATCGGCAAGCGACTTACACCGGTAAGTGACGCAGTACCGATATTTGATTTCTGATAGTGGCCCGATTAGATTTGCCAACATCGGTCCGAATTTGGAATTTTTAGTCTCAGCCGACATTTTTTTTTTCTTTTTCTTAATTTCGTTTGAATTTGAGTTTCGATAAGATATGTATATTTCATATGAAATTCTAACAGTGATAAACAAATAAAAATTCAAAAATAGCTTATATATATATATTTTTTAAAAAGCTGTTATTGAATTCATTTTAAAAAGGATTATAATTATTTGAATCATCAAAAGAGTTTCTTAAATCGCCCCTTAAAATTATTATTCGTTATAAAGTTAATCGTAGAAAAAAAGTTTCATAAATTAATTATTTTCTAAATATATATTCATTTTAAAAGCTATAGCGATGTTTCTTATTTTATTTAAAAACCAAATTATTAAAAAAGTGCTTAAAAGTATTTTACAAGCTATAAAAATATAAAAAAAACTACCCAACTTAAGCATTAAAATTTAAAAGAAAGATTCAGAAATCTCCCACTTCTAAAAAATTATTTACCAAAAAAAAAAAAAAAGATAAATTAATATTTCTATTTTATTTGATGATTAAAAAATTTTGATAAGTAAAATAATCATTTTTGCTTCTTAATCTCTAAAAATATACTCTGCATTAAATCATCAAATGATAAAAAATGAACTCTTATTCTAATTAAAAGTGATTAATTACCAACCTCTTTTTTCATTAAAATTAGCTTTTCTATGTTACAAATATATATTTCTTGAATTAACGCATTTAATTAATTATAATTCCTAAAGAGAAAATTTTATTAAGAGAAAAATCTCTGAAAGTGACTTATTTTATTTAATAAGCATTCTTAAATTTATAAGAAAGATTCAGAAATAACCCCATTTAAAAATTATCTTCCAAAAGGGAAAAAATGTAAATTAATATTTTTATTTTATTTTTAAATTAAACATATTGATAAGTATCAAATTAATATTGCAACATACTCATTAAATATATGTTCTACTTTAAATCATCAAAACGACATAAAATGAATTCTTATTCTAATTAAAAGTTAATAATTGCTAACTTTTTATTTATTAAAATACATTTTTCCATGTTAAAAATATATATTTTATAAATTAACGCAACGCATGTAATTACATTATAATCCCAATAAGAAAATTTGATTAACTGAACAAGAGCTCTAAAAATATTTTTTTAATACTTAATTATTCTTAAATTTATATCTATTCATAATTATTCTTAATTATATCTATATCTTAATTAAACTTAAAATTATTCTTAAATTCCTTCGCTTTAACAAATCCGCTAAGATATTTATTTCATTCATTTAAATATTAAATGAACTTTTAAATAAATGCGCGTAAGACAATTATAAATAAATAAATAAAAAATAAAATAAAAAAAGTTCAAAATTCTAATTTTCCCATCTACCATTTATCTTTAATCACAAACCATTACATATCGATAAGACTTCCCCTCATTACCTTATACAATCCTCCCCTGATCAAGTCTGAGTGGTCAAGTGGTTAAGGAGTCTACTTCCTGTACTTGGGTTTGCTGGATCAAACCCAACCTCAGCCAGCGCCGAAACACGTTCGTTTCAAATAGGCATTCCGCGATGGCGCCATCAAAACAGATTTTTTTTTTTCAATTGATGCTGGTGTCGGGCTGCGACCGGCATTCGTATGGATAGCTATCGGTGTGCTGTCGGCATAGTGTTTTGCTGATACTGGACCTGCTGTGCTCCTATCTGTTGGGCGTCACTCGCCCGGCGTGTCGAAAAAGATACGGAACCGGTACGGCAGCCGGTATCGTGCCGATACCGTCGGTAACGGCAAAGCAGCTGTCGGCCGATTGTTTACCGATAGCTCTGTGTTTGCTGGGTATGCCTGATTTCAAAGTAAATCGTATAATATGAAATGTGGAATTTTAAAGCATCTATACTTCCGTTAGTTGTGACAATAGTTATGCAACTTGTTCAGAATAAATGGTCTGTGAGTGTTTGCTTTTTATTCCTCGGTTTTATTTCCTCGGTTTTAAATGTACAGCACCATCAAATATTTCTTTAAACGAAACTTTCTATCATCAGAAGAATTTTCTACCAAACTGCACACTTGTTCGAAAAGTACTTGATTTTTAGTTGAATTTCAAAAGGTATCTAGGACTTTTGACTCGCCTTGTATTGCCAATTGACATGGATATCAAAGCCATTCTAAGTCAATGTCCTGAATTAGACATGAACACAAGAGTTCAAAATTCTACTCCTGATTTTTTCCAATTTGATGCTCAAAAAATGTCTTTTCAATTATTGTACACTAACCAGGCAGTGTTATCCAAATCTGTTGAAAAAATGTAACATATCCTGTAACTTTCTAAATTTTTGAAAATCTAAAGAGGAGCTGCAAAATTATGCGTTTAATACATTTTTGTTTATAATACATCCAGGATATCAAACTGAGTGCTTATAAGCACTGCAAACATACTAAAGCCTGTATGGGAAAATTAAATGATTATTTGATGTTACAATTCTAAAAAACTCTCATTACAGTATTGTTACAAAAGAATAACAACACATATAACTGTATAAAGTTATAGCAGTTGAATTTCTAATACAAATACGCAGTTAAAATGAATTAATACAAATAAAAATATTACATAGATTTCTTAATTTAAAATATGGAAGTTTTAAAAGTACAGTATCGCGTGCAAATGAAAAATGTAGAATATACAAGCAGTAATACTTTAGAATTTAAAAAAAATCATGTTCAGTTTACAAATACAAAACCTTTTATAACCATAGTATTTAGTACACTGTAAAAAAAAATCTGTAAAATTACTAAATTTTTCTACGAAACCGGGATTCCTAGAACATTTTATGTAACGGCAACAACAAAAATTCATGTAACAGACGCTGTTACAGGAACTTTTAATGTTGCCGTTACATAAAAAGTTCTAGGAATCCCAGTTTCCTAGAAAAACTTTAGTAACTTTACAGATTTTTTTTTACAGTGTAGGATTGTGTTATAACTGAATGCTTGCCTTATGCTTTTTGCTACTTTGTGCATCACATTCTGAATGATAGTTACCACAGACAAGGCGAAATGTTTGGCTAGGTTGATTCATAAATTTAGCTTCGAATGATTTTTTTTAATGAGGATTCCTAGAATAAATAATGGATAGAGTCACATCGAATTCTACGTTTGAAATGGAATAATTAAACATTTTATGTTTGCTAGTAATTGAAAATTAATCTTACCCTAGGATCAAATTCAGTAACTTAGTTTAGCATTTGTTTAGGCTCTGAAATTAAGGGGGCTCAGGGCTTGAAAATTTTTTAAAAATCGATTTTTCTTTTAGTATCTATTTTGATTATTTAATTAATTCTGAACACAGTGCAAAAAACCGCATAAAAATATTTGCATTTTTAACGGAGTCATAAACATTTATGTAACAATCGTTACAAAGCCGCACCCATTTAATCGCAACTTTAAGTCGCGTTTTCTCAAAACTTGATTTTTGACGACTATCCGTAAGATTTAAAAAAAAAAAAACTATTTGATGGAATGGCTTAATTTTTTTGCATGCGTATAACATCATTATCTATCGAATGAAATAATATATTTTGGATAGTTTAATATTTTGATTATTTTTAATGAAAAAAAAGTTGTATTTTTTAGGGTTTTTTACATTTTCAAATTTGAGAGGGTTTTTTTAAAAAAGTTTCCTTTGAGTGATAGTTATATCCTTAATTCATTCTATAGAGTAAAGCTTCCTGATCATTGTAAAGCAAAAATTATGTTCTTATGTCTATTTAACGTTAAGGTATCTTACGGATGGTGATAGGACACCTAAAACATTTTCCGAAAATTGTATTGTATAAATTTTGCTATATTTTTTGTTTTATTACAGTGAAGTACTTCATTTTATAATTTTATAAGACTACAAACATACCTTAAAAATATCAGAAAGTTTAAATTACTGAATTTAAATTACTGTTTTAAATTGAATACTTTCTGTTTTTATATGAACTCAAATCGAGAGCTCTGTTTACATGTTTTTCGTTATCGATCAAGCCCTGAGCCCCCTTAAGACCTTTTTAAAAATGTTTTACTCTTTGTATTGATTTCTACTAGGAATTTTTTTCATTGATCTTTTTTTTTTTTTTTAATATTCTTCAAAGGATTTTCTCTCCCTATACTATGCGCCTTTTTTGTGGAAAAGTTTGGATTTATCATTCGTCCATCAATTCACCAGGGAGGCGGGAATGTAAGACATCAATTAAAATGTAGAGGCACCACAGTGTCATTGAAGCGAAATAATTGGATCACCGTTTGAGCATTCTCCACAAATATTACTAAACATAAGAATCCGAAGGGATGCATTTCAAACAAGGAAATGCTTATTTTAAAAGATACTTCTCATTTGTTAAATCTAATACATATTTTATAAAACAGATGCTTCAATTAAATTATGCTGCTAAAATTTCAATGATTATTCAAAGAATTAAATAATTTACTTATCGTGAATGCTAAGAAGATTTTAAGTATTCGCTTTTATAAAAGGCCTTAACGGAATAAATTCTGTCATTAATTATAAATCCTTTTATTAAACTTTATCGGAATGAATACCTTTTAGAGCATCTGTCACAATGAATTACAGTTTCGATTTACATTCCAGCACAATATCCGTTATTAAAACATCCCTCTTACGCCGGCTATTATTTACATGTTCTTTATCCTTTTCTTCAAATACTTGAAACCTATTGCACTTAAGCATTTGAAACATTTGACATTTCAACGTTTCACCAATCGTGATACATTAGATTCATTAAATATTTGATCGACTTAAATTAAACATAGGAATGTATTTAAAATTTATTTTCTGTATCTAGACAGAAAAGGATAAGTATGAAAAGTTTAATTTATAAAAGTAAACTATGTATACAACTTTTTGAAGTGCATTTTGGTTATTGGACAATACGAAATATCTCGAGTTATTTGTATAAATGTTATTTAAGAAAAATGAATATTTGCAAGATGAAATGTACATATTAAAGTATTTTAAAAATTTTCAGCTTGTGAAAGAATGGCTGTGTAACATTCTTAAAGAGCACAGACAATTTTTGTAGAACAAAATTTAAAATTGTTTGGGAATTGTCAGAAATTTAAAAGTTTTTGGAGTTAAGTGGACAGAAAAATAGTATGTTTGACAATCTCTTTAAAGTTGGACTCTTTGTATAACTCCTAAAAATTGGAACCATTTAAAAATATGTTCACAGTAAATAATTTTGAAGGTCTGCTACGGAATATGAAAAGTTATTTTTTCTCATTGCCACTAATTTTGCTGGAAAAATAATTTTAGAGGTTTTGCATACAGTAAAACGTGGCCGAACCTTCAAAGAACCTCGGTGAGAAATTTTAATATCTTCCTCGGAGACTCTGAAATAATTACAGCTAAATCGTGTAATAATACTTTAGCGGAACTTTTATTTGGAGAATTCTACACAGCAACGCTTTAGCCTAAATAAGAGTTGTAATATTGAGAATATTCACAATAATCCAAGATGTGGGATGTTCCAGCAATATTGATACTACGAGTTTATGACAGAACCCATTAATTGGATAATTTGAATTTCAAAGGTATAGCTTATCAGGTTTGAAAATGGGTTTCGAGTATTTGCGATATTTCACATTCCTATCTCGCGGTTCGAATCCATGTTAAAGCACCATTTATCGTTAATACTTTGAGAATAAAAAAAACATTTATTTCTTAGAATGTAGTTTTATGTAAATCACGTTTTTTTTTTTTTTTTTTTTTTTTTTTTTTTTTCTTTTTTTCTTTTTTAACCTAAAGACGTGGATTTATAACAATACTTTAATAGCGATATTTTTATCAATTAAAAAATTGCTTTATATTATTTACTATACAAAATAAAAATAAATGAGTTGGATCACAAAACCTTCTTAAAGTTTATCTGCAGTGTAATTTTTATACATATTCAGAAATTAAGAAATATATAATTATTTTCCAACTGTTATCGTAGTCTGTGGTAGAATTTTTAGCTTTCACACGGAAGTATATTCATTTTGACGGCTGTTGCAAACAAAAGCTGATATGAGCCAAATTGCAAGAAGGCATTCTTCTGAAAAACTTTTACATCCTTATTTTTTTTTCTTTTTCTACAATATCAGTTGATTAGAAAAATTTCATGTGCTGTCAATCATCCACTTTTATTCGATCAACTGCTGTCTCGAAATCTATTATACGCCATTTTTAATCTTATCTTAATTTTTTTAGCTAAAACAAACAAACAACAACAACAACAACAAAAAATAGAAACAATTGTTACTCATCTCTCAGACATCAACCTTATTCACAAGCGTAGCGACATGTAGACTACTCCCTGCTCCTTAATGTAATGTCTCGTATCAAAATCATTATTTAAATTGTACCGAAAAGGTTCAGAAAAACTTTACTGAAGATATAAACAACATTCCACAAAAAAAGTTCTATGGAGGTACTCTTTAACCCTTTATGTACTGAATTATGAATTCATGAAAATTTTATCATCTAAAGCATTTTTCATGAATTGCTTAAAGTAAATTAGAAAATTTACATAATCATTTAATAAACTTTAAAAGGATTTTAGAAGGATTCATTAAATTTTTATTTATAGGGATTTTGTGCAATATTTATAACCCCACTGAAACCTTTTATCTTAAATATTTTTCTTAGTATTTTGTAGAATTAAGAAATGTAGAAATATAATGTATATTTCCTAAATGTACAAATACAATAGAAATATAAAAATATTTCCGGATTGAAAAATTCTTCCCCTCCTCCTAAAGTCAAGAATGCTGAAAAGATGCAAAAGCAAAAGTAATCATCGTTTTAAAAATATTTTTGTTTTGTGTGACGAATTTTGGAACAAGATAAAGTAATGTATCTATAACTCATTATAAACTGTATTACAACTAATCGATGTGCTAAATGAATTTTATAAAACAAGTTATTTTAACGGTACTTATAAGTACCGTCAGTAGATAAAGGGTTAAAAGTTCCATAAACATGCAAACGACAGGAAGGAATGCATATTAAAGTTAAGATTAAGAAGAAATACTTACCGGTGTGCGATGAATTAGTTTTTTATTTTCATAAAATTTTAATTTCTTTTAAATTTGTAACTAAAAATTTAGGCAATGTTAATATTAATATTTATTTTGTTGTAACGTATTGAATTTTAAATTTCACATAAACAACTCAACGTGATATTAACGGCGAGATATAAACAGTATTCCACCAGAAAAATTCAACGGGGGTATTTAAAAAACCCCATGAACATGCAAAAGGCAGGAAGGAATGCATATTAAAGTTAAGACAAAGATGAAATATTCAGCGGAGTGTGATGAATTAGTTTTTCATTTTCATTAAATTTAAATTTCTTATAAATTTCTAAGTAAAAATTTAGGGAATATTTATATTAATATTTATTTTGTTGTAATGCATTGAATTTTAAATTTCATATGAACTTCATTATGATGAGATATAAACAGTATTCCACCAGAAAAATTCTACGAGGATATTTAAAAGCTCCATGAACATGCAAACGACAGGAAGGTACGCATATTAAAGGACTTAAAGAAGAATTATTTCTCGGAGAGTGATGAATTAGATTTTTATCTTCATTAAATTTTAATGTATTATAAATTTATAACTAAAAATTTTGCAGACGGGATGTGTAATTAATATTCTGTAAATATGTAATTGTCTTTAAAAAAATTCAGCCACTTTCTGAAAATGTTTTTCTTAAATTAGTGCATGACTTCATTTTCAACCAAATTTTACTTTATATATAGAAATTACTATATAGAAATTACTTTATAGAAATTACTTTATATATAGAATTTACTTTATCTGTAGAAATTAAACATTTTATAGTCTAAATTACTGAAATAAATCGACTTTTAGGGAATGTTAATACAAATATTTATTTTGTTGCAAATTTATAGAATTATAAATTTCCTCAAATCTTTCTTTCAGATGATAAAATTTTATTAAAATAAAGTTATTAAATTTAGGCTGATAATATTTCGTTTGCAATGTTTAATTATTTCGATTACATTGTTTAACCTCAAAATGTAACATTTGTTTCTCAGATCAATTTAGAAGATAAGCAGGTAATTCCCTTAAAAATATATCAGATAATTAATAAGCAAGCGATCATGGGCTAATAAGTTTATTTGAGAGGAAATAACTTTGGAAATCATGTTTCTTTTCTTGTTCTCTTGTTTGCGATTCTAGTTAACGTAGGTAACTATTATGAAAATGCACAATTAATAGTTAGTTACTTATCGAAGATATTTCAAAGGAAATGAATACATATTTGTATAGTTAATGTAATTTGTTCGGATTATTATACAAATGAAATCGCTTGGGAAAAGAGGAAATGAAACAGCGGTAATAGAAGATTAAAAACAGAATGTTAGACGATTGAATACCATGAAGTAGAACGACCGAATCATAATCACTTTTTAAAACTATTAATGAATGTTATATGCTTTTAATTTACTAAAGAAATTATCACAAAAATTAAAGGGAGTGGGTCGAAAATACGAATTGTTGCTCTTTAAATATGATTATAAAAAATTGTTTTACAGTTGAAACCGTTTAATACGAACGGGGAAAAACTAGAACTCGGTTAAAACGAGCAAATTGCAAAATTAAGAAGGGTTAATCATGTAAGCGAAATTAAACTTTCCACGCTTTTTACGAGCTACAAATGCAGAGGCTAATATGAGAAAACATCTGTTCGTTTCAATCTGATTGCCAAAGAAAATTAGGAAAGAATTAATAATGAAATCCCATTCTTATCCCTTTAAGACTTGATCTACACAATTGTGGGGGAAACAACCAAAACTTATCATTCTATAAAAAAGCTTCCGGTGTTAAAGGGTTATCAAACACTCTTTTCTTTTAACGAAAATATTTCTACACTAGTCGCCCTTGGCGACCAGTTTGGTCTCCCTTAAATATATGCTAAGCATTCTATCACGTTAATTTTAGACATAATTTAATTTACCTGCTCAATCCTTCGCCAAATCCGAAGATTCTGATACAGAAATCATGAACTCGGCATTTTTATGTTAGCCGGGGGCAGATGATAAATCGCCAAACATTGTTCCCGTCGTATTTTTTCTTATTTCATTAATTTCATTTAAGATATAGTACTTTCACTCATTATATTAAAAATGCATAACTTTCATTTAAAACTGAAATATTTAAAATTTATGACTCTCAATTATTACTTAAAAAAAAAAAAAAAAAAAAAAAAAACAAAAAAACAAAAAAAAAAACAAATAAAGAAAAGTAATAAGTAATACCATTAAACATGACATTTAATTTCAAGATCAAAACTTTGTTCTTTGTTTTAATTTCCCACGCGAAAAATTGTTTATGACATTCGCATGAAACGGACTATTATAATACTGATGACATGATGGCGATGGAATAATATTTGGCGATTTATCGCCTGCTCTCGGCTAACACTAAATTGCCAAATTGGCCACTTGGCATACAAAAAACGAAGCGGTCAACTCGGAACTGTTGATGACAGTCACATGACTTGAGCTTTTATTGTATAAATTACAACTCCTTGTTAGGATATAGTAGTTTAGTAGTTTTACCAAGGAGACTATCAACATTCAAGTAGACTTCATCACCTCCCAGAAGCGAATTTATTTCTTGAGGTTTCGGAAGAATGAAAGAAAGGAGAGAGATTTTATGATGTTTTGAACACTTCGTAAGATTTGCAATTGAGCAAAGAATTGAGGAAAGAAGGAGAATAGAAGGAAATATTTACATTTTTCTTCCTTAAAATCCGTACTATGGAAGCTGTTAACCGGCCATTTCATATGTCTTATTGCGCTGTTAAAAAAAAAATAATATGTGGAATAAATATCTCAAAAAATGCTGTAACTATTGCAATGTTAGACGAACTTTTCTGTAAAAAATTTTAAGTGATCCTTTGCAGTACCATGCGTCGTGTATGTCCATAGAGATTACTAGTCTTTTTCAAAAGCTTTGATTTCAATACTGTATTTCTGATTAAGGCGCTAGGTATGAAAAAACTGTAAATCTTTATAAGAATACAACAACTAGTCTCGTCAGTATCTACTTGATATTTACAGAATGCAAAAAAATTGGGGAAGCATCATGTAAAGTCATAAGAATTTAAGATGTCGGTTGTGATTCATAATGATATCATTTCTGGAAATGTTTTGGAATTTTCTTGCTTTCCATCTTATAAAAATTTATGTTAATTCCGATGAATTTTATGTCAAAAAATTTATTTTTAACGTTTTCCCACATAGGTGGAAATGTGGTTGGGAATTTCTGGGAATTGTAGTTTTCTTCGCTTTTCATCTCATAAAAGTGTGTTTGATGCTAATTTTAATGAATCTTTTGCCAAAAAATTTCTTTTTAACACTTTCTAACATAGGTGAAAAGTGCTTGGGAATTCTTTTTGTCTGTCTAGCCACATTCTAACTGTCGCAAATATACTCGTATAGTGATTTAATTAACACATGTTACTGAGGTTTACCGTGACATGTTTGGTATTCAAAATGTTGTGTGTAGAAAGTTCGTTTACAGGGGCACTAAAAATCATTCGGTTATATTATGGTCCGTGTTTGGAAAATCGTTTGCAGTGTATTTCAACGATGATACGCTCTTTCAAAATATTGAAATTGACATGCACTACTGAAATGCACTAATAAATTCTTACTACATAGTGTGTGGGCATAGCATTATTACACAAGAGTATTTGGTTACAGTGCTATCTATGAATAATAATTACTGGAAGTGCAATTCAAAATTGTAGTATGCGCTTTTAAATTTAACTAATTTTTTGTATATTACTTGGTGTGTATAAATTCAGATTATGTTATGAATTTTTCACATTCGTTTTCGCAGATGTCCATTAATGTGAAGATAGTCCAATCTTTCTACAGCCATACTTATTTTTACAGATTTTACACATACATTTCATTGGCTCTTTACAAGAATCTGCAATCTCTGATTACTCCGATCATTTTTACCCATGATAAATAATCAATTCAATTTTCACATTCTTTAAAAGAGTGTGGCCATACTTCATGCTCTCCTTTACTCAAATATGTCCAGCTTAGAAAAGGACACCTAGTTGATGGAAGATTCCAAGAGGACGATTTCCTTTGTCATAAACAATTCTTATCTTGTATCGTTGATACTTAGAATGTTAATTGTTAAACAAGAAGAGAATACTACAAGCTTTTCTAAAATTATTAAAATATCGTCAAGAATGAAAGTTTGCGTTTTGATATAAATGAAAATTGCGTAAAAGTTTTTTTTTTTTTTTTTTTTCTAAAGAATCCATGTTTTCCAAGCCGAATTTTTGGTCTTTCCTGTAAATTGAGGATTGCTATCGTAGTCTGTGAAATCATGGAATCCTAGTTAGCAATAGCTTTTTCTCTTCCAATTACTGCAGCAATAGCATGTACGGGAATATGTCTGTATTTATTCCCTGTTTGAAATTCAATCCAAAAGGTTTCCAGATATTTGTGTGATAAAGAAAAGAAATATGCAATTGCTAAAACTAATATATTCGAATCTAGAGGGCGTATAATAATATTTTTCAAGACGTGTTCTGCCATGCCTTTAAGGTGCAGTATTATCTTTGAATCAGCTTTTTCTTGGCCTGAACAAATCACTACAATTAAGAGACTTCGAGCAGTAATATTTCCTTTAATTTCTTCACCTGAAGTGCTTATAGCTTGTGCATTTTTATAATATTTATTACTTTCGTTAAAAGAAAATTTAAGAGCTATTTCTTTGCTACTTAAACTTCTTAAGAAATCTTTTGAATTTCTAGGTATTTTGACACGCGGTCGCACTTGATTACTGGTTCTCAGATCCCTCTTCTGTTTGACTTTTAATTTTTTATATAATGCATCTATGCCAAATCAAAGTAATTTTTTGTTTAACTAAAACTCCCAATGTCGTTAAATATGTGAATGAGTGAATGATAAAATGTGTTAATGTAGTAATCTTTAAAAGTCTTTGAAGACTGATGAGACTTTAAAATATTAATATTAAATCTACTTCATAAATTAAAACATCACGTGTTCCTGGAAAAACTTTTTCATTCAATTCAACAAGTTCTTCTAAATATGTGTTATAATTACAATAAGAAATTACTTGGCGCAGTACAATATAAATACAAAACATATCAAAACCCAATTCCATTCATTAACTTGACTTTCTTGAAACATTTCATATTTATAAAATCTTATAAATAGTGTTAATTGCGATTTTGCTATTTTTCCGTTGTCAGATTGCTGGAAAAATTGTACAAAAACCTCTTGTTCATAAATTCTACTTCCATGTTTTCACATTAAAATTATTATACCTTATTGGCTGTTTTCTAAACTTTCCTGAAAGTCTATTGGCCAATAAACTTGATCTTTGATCTTTGAATCCGCTTACATGGCCCGTTTCCTAAAATTTCGTATTGTGATTCTATTGGCTAATAAACTTTATCTTTGAATCCACTTCTCTTACATTGGCTATTTCATCAAATTCCATGTAATTTTATAGGCTAATAAACTTTATTATTGAATCCGCTTCTCTTACACTAATATACACTATATATATTCTCTAATATATATTCTCTAATATATATTCTCTTACACAATAATTTCAGCAATTTTTTTCTGAGCAATCATGTTTTCACTGATGACGGTACAGAAACTAGTGGCTACCGAATCTAATTTGCAACAAGAAATAAAGCGTTTTGGTGCTTTAAACGTTGTTTTTTATTTATATTATATGTGCTACAATCATTTTATGTCTGGGTCGAAATTTCTTGTCACGGGAAAATTCAGTTGTAATTAGTCGATTTTGTGTTTGAAAAGTCTGCACATCTAACTGACGATAATGTAGCTAATAGGAGCGTGGATGATAGTTGAGCATCTCTTTTTGTTTTATTTGCATTCACCAATTCAGATAGCGAACGATATTTCATTATTTAGCTTTTTTATTCTTTCACTTAAACATAGCAATTTAGTTGCTATCTTTGGAGAAACTTCGTTAAAAGTTACAAAAAATGTCTTGGAAACATGGTCAATTTTTAAAATTATGAGTGCATATATGACATCTTCAGATCCATGCGTATAACTGGTGTTAAATTCTGCACGCTGCATAACATATTCTAGAAAGAGTTGTTGTGAAGTACAAACAGACAGCCAGATTTTCATATAATAGAGTCTCAAGAAACTTTTAGTACAGTGCATCAAATTTCATTAATTTTATTAAACCCCTAATTCTTTTCAATTTATTATCATTTGAAGTAGTGTTTTTCTTTTCGATGAATTAAATGGTAACAGGTTAGAAGATGGAAAGTATTGCTTTAAAAAGGATATAAACCTCTTTGTTTTAAACTGTAATTGGTTTTGCATTTTTTAAGAATTTTCAAATTTATGGTTTAATTAAATCTAAATTCAATTACATGTTAATGTTAAAAAATAATTTAAAAATGAATTTTTTAGCATTAATTTTAAAATACTTTTTATAAATAACTAGTTTAACGTTGACTAAAAGTCGAAGTAATGAAACAGAAGAGTACCAGTAGCGTGAAATTAGATTAATGAATTTTCTTTCATCCGTTTTAAAGAATGTTACTGCCCAACAAAAAAGTGAAATAATTATTGCCTTGCAATGTTACACGCGCCGCCTTCTTTTAATGCATTCCTCGAAACATCAATGCGTCTTATTAAATTTTTTGGCGAGTTTCGGCTTGTTAACGTATTATTAAGTAACCGAAACATTTTCTGTTTGAGTTAACTTTCTAATATTTTAAATTACAAACACAAGAGTTTCGTAAAGCAACGAAGAAATTATAAGTGGTTTTGTGGCAATGGAAAAACAGAAATTACTTTCAAACATTTTTAATTATAACGCTACTTGTGAATGAAAGGAAAATTTATTAAATTGGTTTGTGCAAAATCATAATTTAAGGTAATTAATAATTTCCCTTTTTTATGACTGAACCGGAGTTTCTTTTAAAAGCATCTGGTGCGTGCATGTTGATAAGTTTACATATATTTTGCTTCAATTAATTCAAAAGTTTTGATTAAAAATCAAAATTAATTAATTTATGCTCTCCATTATGAATTTTTATGGATTTAATGAGGATATAAATAATCGTATGTACACATGTATCCTCTTTTAAGAAATGCGTTTATTGGAAAATGCATGCAAAAATAATTTAATGTTAAAAATAAAAAAGATAAAGCTAACACTTATGAAATATGCATGTATTCTATCTGATTTTTTTCTTCTTTTAAAGGGAAAATTGAATATGTTTTTAATATTTGATCACTAAGTATCATCTTGAAATAATTAAACTAATTTACATTTTTTAAAACGAGATTTCGCTGTTTTTAATAGTAGCTATTCCTTAAAGTTCAGATTCTCTTTACAATGTCTGGTGTGCATATATTAATGTAGAAATATTTTAAATGCATAAAGTATTTAACTAAAATTGAAAAGTTAACATCTTCTAAGCGTCTTAAATTATTTTTTTATAAAACAAATCGATTCTTGCAATAATAAATATGAAATATTAATACTTGCCAATGTTTAATGAGGATTTTTTTCGATAAAATATAAAATAAAGACCGTAGATTTTAAAAGGAAAATATTGTTATTCAAATATTTTTCATTGACATTTTAAAACACTTAAAAAAGTTATTTTTTCTAATAAAAGTAAAACATATAAAATATTAACAAAAAATTTTAACTTTTAAAGAATATGTACTTTTCAGCAAAACAAATATTTGTGAAACTAATCATGATTATACAAACTAGTCGGATGTACCAATCCCAAAACTTTCTTCTATCTCATACATGTTAATACTTCAAAATTCGCTATCACACTGCCAAAATTAAATGGCAATCTGTGCATCTCATGAGGATTCTAAAGACATGAAATTCCGTGCATTAGTTCTTGAGATATGACTATCACTAAAATCGTCTAAATCCAGCAAAATGATGCCTAGTAGCGCCACCTATTGGGTGATTTATACCAAATCCTATTCAGCAACAATTTATGTCAACGTCTGACTGAATCTGAAGTCTGGAGAAAATCCGTCCATTAGTTTTTGAGATAGAGCTATTGCGAAAATCGTGAAAATTCCTGCATAGCAGCGCCACCTATTGGGTAATTAACACCAAAACCTAATTAGCAACAACTTGTGTCACCATATAACTAAATCTGAAGTTAGATGAAAATTCGTCCATTAGTTCTATAGATAGAGCTATAGAGGCAATCGTGAAAAAAAGTCTGCACAGAAGCGCCACCTTATGGGCGATTTACACCAACACATAATCAGTAGCAAGTCATATCAAGGACTAACTGACTCTGAAGTTTGATGAAAATCCGTGCGTTAGTTCTTAAGATAGACCTATTGGGGAAATCGTGTAAATCCTGCAAAATTCATCATAACAGCGCCACCTGTTGGGCGATTTACACCAAAACGTAATCAGCATCAATTCATATCAAGGAATAACTAAATCTGAAGTTTGATCAAAATCCGTGCATTAGTTCTTGAGATAGAGCTATTGCGAACATCATGAAAAATGCAGCATATCAGCGCCACCTGTTGAGAGATTTACACCAAAAACTAATCAGCATCAATTTGTATTAGAGACTAACTGAATATATTTTTTTTATTAAATTCCGTGCATTAGTTCTTGAGATAGAGCGCCCACAAAATTTGTGTCACATACACACAGACAGACAGACTCACAGACAGACATTTTGTAAAAACAAATTTTTTTGGAATCTCTGACCCCTAAAACGTGTAATTCCGTCGAAAACCGGAATTCGAAAATTTTCATGAATCCAATACTTTCTTCTTGTAAAGATAGAAGAAAGTAAAAATATATGACTACAGACATTCATTGATAAACACAATTAAAAGTAAACATTTCGACTACATTTTGTAGTTCTCGTCAGTAATCGTACGTAATCACAAACACACTATGACCACACCAATTGATAATGGTTAAAACTACGGTTTAATAAGGATAGGATATTTCGCCGGAACCTGGGAAGCCATTAATTGAAGATTCAGCTGGAAGAGACAGCCAACCCTCAAGGAAGACACGACTAATGTAAACGGAGCAATTAGATTTCACAACTGGCGCGTTCTCAAAGTCGGGGATACAGCGCCTAGAAGATACAGTGTGGAAAACGGCTATTCCTATAATGCTTTAAAAAGTGCTAAAAACTTGTATCCCATAAATCTCCAACAATGCTCAGCGGCAATATGCTGATACGAGCTCCATCTCGTACTCTTTTCAATATAAACCCTGTGTTTTCAAAAATTATAGAATGTTAAATATCGGAAACTATAAATCTATCTATACTCCTATTATAAAGAGGAAAAAATTGTTTATTTGTCGGAGGTAAGCTCAGGAACTACCGAACCGATTTCAAAAGTAATGGTATCAAAATGATGGTGTTAGTCCAACTTAGAACATAGGCTATATCTTATGTCGGTGCCACTACCCCAAAGGGGGTGGAGGAGCAAAAAACGTTCTAAAAATGCGACATTTGCGTTACGGAAGGGCCTGAAAATATGAAATTTGGAATATTAGTTACTTATAAGATATAAATGATGTCTAAGAACATTTCTTAAACAATTCGAAATTTAAAAGTGGCGAAAATGTACAAAAAGCGTTCTAAAAAACGTTCTAAATGGTAGTTTCTACATAATCTCAGGAAATACCAAACCGATTTCAAAAGTAATGGAATCAAAATGATGGTGTTAGTCCAACTTAGAACATAGGCTATATTTTACGTCGGTGCCACTACCCCAAAGGGGGTGCAGGAGCAAAAAACGTTCTAAAAATGCGATATTTGCGTTACGGAAGGGCCTGAAAATATGAAATTTGGAATATTAGTTACTTATAAGATATAAATGATGTCTAAGAACATTTCTTAAACAATTCGAAATTTAAAAGTGGCGAAAATGTACAAAAAGCGTTCTAAAAAACGTTCTAAATGGTAGTTTCTACATAATCTCAGGAAATACCAAACCGATTTCAAAAGTAATGGTATCAAAATGATGGTGTTAGTCCAACTTAGAACATAGGCTATATTTTACGTCGGTGCCACTACCCCAAAGGGGGTGCAGGAGCAAAAAACGTTCTAAAAATGCGATATTTGCGTTACGGAAAGGCCTAAAAATATGAAATTTGGAATATTAGTTACTTATAAGATATAAATGATGTCTAAGAACAGTTCTTAAACAATTCGAAATTTAAAAGGGTTGAAAATGCACAAAAAGCGTTCTAAAAACGTTCTAAATGGTAGTTTCTACATAATCTCAGGAAATACCAAACCGATTTAAAAAATATTGATGTCAAAATGATGGTGACAACCCTTGCTCCAAGATAAGCTATTTTTTATGTCGGTGTCACTACCCCGAAGGGGGTGCAGGAGCAAAAAATCGTTCAAAAATGCGATTTATGTGTTACTGAAGGGCCTAGAAATATGAAATTTGAATTATTAGCTACTTATTAGATATAAAGGATTTCTAAGAACAGTTCTTAAACAATTCGAAAATTGAAAGGAGTGAAAATGCGCGAAAATCGTTCTAAAAAACGTTCTAAATGGTGGTTTCTACACAATCTCAGGAAATACCAAACCGATTTAAAAAATAATGGTGTTAAAATGACGGTGACAACCCTTGCTCCAACATAGGCCATGTTTTATGTCGGTGCCACTACCCCAAAGGGGGTGTAGGAGCAAAAAACGTTCTAAAAATGCGATTTTGGCGTTACAGAAGGGCCTAGAAATATGAAATTTGAAATATTAGCTACTTATTAGATATAAAGGATTTCTAAGAACAATTCTTAAACAATTCGAAATTTAAAAAGGGTGAAAATACGCGAAAAGCGTTCTAAAAAACGTTCTAATGGTGGTTTCCACACAATCTCAGGAAATACCAAAACGATCTAAAAAATAATGGCGTCAAAATGATGGTGACAACCCTTGCTCCAACATAGGCGATGTTTTATGTCGGTGCCACTACCCCAAAGGGTGTGCAGGAGCAAAAAACGTTCTAAATTGCGGCTTTTGCGTTACAGAAGGGCCTAGAATCGGGAAATTTGGAATGGTAGTTAGTTATAAGATATCAATGATCTCTAAGGACATTTCCTAAAAAAATCGAAATTTAAAAGGGGGTCAAAATGCGCAAAAAGCGTTGTAAAAAACTTTCTAAATTGCGATTTCTATGTAATCTCAGGAAGTACTGAACCGATTTCAAATATAATGGTGTAAAAATGATGGTGACAGATCTTGCTCGAAGAAAGGCTATATTTTATATCTGTTTCCCCTACCCCAGAGGAGATGCAGGAGCAAAATGCGCGAAAAGCGTTCTAAAAACGTTCTAAATGCCGATTTGTCGGCAATATCTCAGGAAGAATGAATCTGATTTCAAACGTAATGGTAGGAAATTGATGCTGACAGCCTCTGCTCTAACACAGACGCTATTTTATTTCGGTATCACTATCACCAAGACGTTGCAGGATCAAAAAGGCGTTCCAGATTTCGATTTTTGTGATCGGTAGGGGCTAGCAACTTAAAATTAGGCAAGGTACATATATATTAGATATAAATGATCTTTAAGAACAGTTACGAAAAAAATGGAAATTTAAAAAGGGGAAAAGCGTCCTAAAAACGTTCTAAATTGCGATTTCTACTCAATCTAAGGAAATACCAAAGCTATTTCAAAAGTAATGGTTGCAAATCAATGGTGACAGTCCCTGCTATAACATAGGTTATATTTTATGTTGCTGTCACTACCATCTGAAGGTTGCAAAAGCAAAACATGTTCTAATTTGCGTTTTTTGCACAAATGAGGAGTTTAACACTTTGAAGTATGGAATGGTATTTACTTACAAGATGCAACTGCTTTCTAAGAGCAGTCGAAAAAAAATTCCAAATTAAAAAAAAAAAAAAAAATGAAGTGAGTGAAAAGCGTTATAAATTACAGTTTTTAACACGTTCACGCCGGCGCGGTGGGTCTCACTCGACTGCCTCAGAGCTGGCAAGTCTCCGGCCTTTTGGATACCAGTATTTTAGTACAGAAAATGTTGTTTTATTTAATTAGAGCGATTGGGCGATTTAAAAGAACAACATTTTCTCTAAAATAACAGTGGTGTGCAAAATGCCGGAGACTTGACAGCTCTGAGACAGTCGAGTGTGACCCACCGCGCCGGCGTGAACGTGTTAAGTAAACTTATAAATTACCAAACCGATTAAAAAAATAATGATGACAAATTTTGGTGATAGAACCTGCTCAAACATAAGCTATATTTTATGTCTGTTCCACTACCACCAGAGGGTTGCAGGAGCTAAAAACTTTCTAAATTGCGATTTCTGTGATAGTGAAAAGGCTAGAAACTTTAAATATGACATGGTAGTTACTTATAAAATATAAATGCCCTCGAAGGAACGTCGAAAATAAATTCGAATTAAAAAGGGGTGAAGCGAAGGGGAGGGGCGAAAAGCATTCTAAAAAAAGTTCTAAATTACGATTCTATGCAATATCAGAGAATATAAACCGATTATAAAAGTAATAGTTGCGAATCAATGGTAACAGTCTCTGATCCTACATTGGCTATATTTTATGCCGGTGATTCTACCACCTGGGGTTCACAGGAACAACAAACGTTCTAAAAAAGGGCTTTAAAAGCTTTTTAAATTACATTTCTGTGGAATATTAGGAAATAACAAACCGATTTCAAAATTAATGTTGGCAAATTAATGGTGACAGTTCCTGTTTCAACATAGCCCTTTATGTTGAGAGAGGTGGTAGGACTTGGAATTTGACATGATGGTTAATTTTAAGATGTAAGAAGATGGTTTCTAAAAAATTCAAAACTTCAAATGAATACTGAAATGAGCGTATTAATTGAGCATAAAAGTTTCAAAATATTTTCTAAATTATCATTTATTTAGTTTTATTTCATTTTATTAATTTAAGTCTCATTTCTGCCTAATACAGTGTAATAATGATGTTTAGTCAAACTGTGTTTTAAATAGTAATTTTTTAATTATTCCTAAAAGTAATAAGTACCTTTTAATAAAAAAATCCTTTTAATAAAATAAAATATTACCTTTTAATAAAATAAAAATTTAGTTAGTACCTTTTGATAAAAATTAGACATATAAAAATCACTTGGCATATTTCAAATATTACGCGAGCAAAGCCGCGGGGCTTGCTAGTATAAGATATTTTAGTCTGTTATAAGCTAATTTACTTAAGGAATGACGTGAAATAGGTTAAAGAGTCACTTTTAGAATGACTATCGTTTTTAAATCACTACGATGGCGCTACGATCGACATCTTGTTATACAGCATCCTTGTACATTTATGGGATTCAATTTTTTAGCACTATTTTGTAGCCGTTTTCCACACTGTATCTTCTAGGCGCTGTATCGGGGACATAGTCGAACTCAAGTGCATGTGGTTGACTGTTATGACTGACTGAATCTCCAGTTAAAGAAGGTACTCAAGTTCAGGAGGAATATGCTATCCTTGTTAAACCGTAGTTTTAACTGTTTTTAATTAACGTGGTTCTGGCGCGTTTTGTGATTATGTACGAGTACTGACGAGGACTACGGAATGTAGTCGAAACGTCTAGTTTTAGCTGTGTTTTAATTGTTTTTAGTATTTTCAAAAATGAATGTCTGTAATCATATATTTTTTGTATAATTAATGGTTTCATAGACGTAATTGCGTATGCATTTTTAATCTTAACTAAATATAAACAGTTGCAGCTCTTTGTAAATGTTAAGCTAAACTACATTTGTAAATCCAAATATTGCTTTTTGTCATAATGAGACATCTTTTGAATTATACTTTCTGTTTTATTCTGTTTTGCTTCTGTTTTGAGACGAGCCGAAATGTAGGTTTCTTGAAATTAAACTTTTTCTTTAACGCTCGTTATGAGTTAGAGTGATAATTCCCCTCTCCATATTTAAATGAATGGCCGTAGAACGAAATCATTATTTTCAAATTTCTCATCACATATATTTTCTAATTTCTCCATTCTCTGTATTCTATTTAAACGATGTTCTTTTGTTGTTTAATTAACAAAAAATTTCTAAAATGTGTAATTCATTCTACATTTTACGTATTAAAATGTTAGATAAGCTGTGAGTAAGATTTTACTGGTTATATAAAATAAAGTATAGGTTTTAGATATATTTTTTGAATTAAACAGCAAATGAACATCTTTTAAGAACAGTATACAGAAAAGCAGATTTTTTTTTCTGAGGATAAATATAAAAATAAATAAACAAATAAATAGCAGTAAGTTTTGCATGGGAGAGGGGAATTTGAGATTTGGCTGATGAGGAATATTAAGTTAAAGGTTCGAGTCCGCATTGCACGTTTGCAGAAAAGAAGACTGTAGTGTCGTCAACAAATAAACCAACTTGAAATTCAACATATGCAGCGCAGTGCCTAGATATTTTTTTATAAGGATACTCCAGTGAATGTGCGTTTGCGTACCGAATCTTAACATTTCTGCGTCAATGAGCTACATATTCTGTTAACTCTTTAAACTTCGCAAAGTACGTAGGTATATCATGAAGTCTGTTTCTCATAGTTATTTGTGCAATGCAAGGATATGTTAATTAAGTAACTGTGATTCTGTAGTTTCTATATATAGTAAGTAAGTAAGCACCCACCCTGGGAACCCGCTTTTGGCTTATGGTTATATATAGTGTGGCATTGGTAGAAAATGTAAACGGTGGATTTTGAACGGAGCTCGCGGGTGGGGTCTCCGTGGTAGAGTGGATAAGACACCACGCTGCTAATCGCTTGAAAGCGTAAAAGGCTTGAGGGTTCGACTCCCGCTGGCTCCGTTGCATTCTCCTTGAGGAGCTCCCGGGTGTAAAAATTCTCTGTGTAGTAAATTTCATTGTGCTATCTCGTCCCTGTATATCGACGATGATTTATAAGCGGGCCATTGGGTCAAGCACACAAGTCTGAAAAAAAAGAAAAGAAAACGGAGCTCGCACATGTGTCAACGAGCTCTTTCCTGAAATTTTAGCCACGTGATAACTCCCAGTAGAGTTTCAGACTAGCTGTTTTTTAAAGGATGACCTGCTGTGAATTTTCTGTCATTTGGGAATCAGTTGAGCTTTCTACTACAAACAAAGAGACATCGGAATCCACGGGACTTCATCTATAGTATAAACATTACATTCCAAAGTGGATTTCTTAGGTTCCTTTAGAACGGACAATGGGAAAACACTGGGATTCAATTGAAGTTGGTTTTATAATTGCAAGCTTGTGGAAAAGATTTTCCGACTCTCGGTCTGTCTCAAATTAAGCTTATTTTGGATCTTCTGCATTAAATCCATCCGCTTGATTACTAATTCCCTGCTTATTTTTATAAATAAATTTTTATCTTTTATTAAACCTGTGCCATGGACTCTTTTCAAGTTAACATCCCCGACGGCCCTGTCACAAACGTAAAGGTTTGTGTAACGAAGTAATTATGAAATAATTATGTGCCTACGAAAATATTTTATCATGAAAGAATAATTTTTGTTACATAGAAGAATGGAGTCGCATCGCATTCTAATTTTTAAAGAGCACAATTAAAGAAAATGAAGTTTTTCAGAAAAAAAGGAGAAAAACTTTTTCAAGCAAGGAAACAAATTACTACTGATTTAAAGTGAATCGCAAATTAATTCGAAATTTTTATAGTATTTAGATTCTTACTTTTTTATGTAATAATTCAAAGTTTACATTGATTCGTAACAAGACTAATGAAAAATGACAGCCTGTCGCATTACTTTTCGCGTTAGACCGCTTGAGTCGCTTGATGGGGAAGAGTTCAATATTGTGTGCTGGTTGGCGCGATTGGCGAAGAAATCCAAAATGGCGCCAAAAAGCCATTTTAGCATCTTATAAAATTTTTCAAGATGGCGGAAAAACATGGTCTTTAAATATTTATAAACATATATATTTAATAAATGTTATATATGTCACATATTAAAAAAAATACAATGTTTAAACTGATAATTTATTTTTATGTAATATATATTACAGACAGAGATTACCTTATACATACATAATATATACACTTATAAATAAATATTATGTACTTATATATAATTTTATATATTTATTATATCTGTCAAATTAAAGGAAAAGTTATAAATTTTTCCGAAAAAAATTACACGAAAAACATATGAATAAAGCCCATTCCAGAAAAAAAGCAACCCCAAAGGCTGAAGATCGAAACCACATCGATTCATTTAATGCCAAAAAAATCTCGCCAAAAAAACCAGCACACAATATGGAACTCTTCCCACTTTATTCTTTTATCGTGGACCTGCATTCGTGCATTCGAGCCTCGTTTGATTAAAGCGAACTGAAAAAAAAAAAGGAGAGAAACGTGAAACGCATCGTGATAGCTTGTCTGTTTCGTTAACTAAACTGATAATTCATGTAGTACTTGAAATTATATTATATTATTTATGGTACAGAGATGTGAATCCAACGCATAACAAACAGAAAAACATTCCGGATGCAAAACCTTATAGTTGCGAAAGTTTACAGACAGGTAAAGCTTCTAGGTCCGATATACTGTAAATAAAACATCTGTAATTCTACAGTTGTCAAGTTACGGAAATCTGTAAACTAACTAAAAAATTATTTGTACACGGCACAAGAAAAGATGTAGATCTACGAAACTAATTTTTCTAAAGCTACAGAAATCTGTAGCTTTACAAAAGAATATAGTAAAATTATAGTAATATCTTACAAAAATTTAACCTGTAACCCGGGTTGCAGTTACATAAAAAGTTCTAGTCATCTCAGTTTCCTAAAAAATTCTTAGTAAACTGACAGATTTTTTGTGTGTTTTGTGTATTTCATGTGTATCTGTTACATGAATTTTTGTTGTTGGCGTTACATAGAAGATTCTAAGAATCCCAGTTTCCTCGAAAAATTTTAGTAACTTTACATTTTTTTTACAGTGTAGGAAAACTACACAAGCATCAGATCATATCTCAATTTGAACTCAACACAGCATTTTTTTTTTTTTTAAATCTAGAGGTATTGGAAAATGTTAGCTGCGTTAGCCAAAGAGAAAAACATATCAAAGATATTGCATAATTCAATTAAGGTAAACAGACTAGTAGTGGGTCACTTAAGGACATTTATCTAATTATTATTAAAGTGTATTTGAATTCCAAAAGATATATATGTGTAGGAGAGACCGGGGAAAGATGACTATGTTAACAATTTTTGTTGTTTATTAATTTATTTTTAAGTATAGTAAAATAAATTTTACATGAACTGTTAGAGTATTTCTTTGTAGTATTAAATATATTACCATTTAATTTTTCAAATGAAAAAATAAAGGATAATTTTATTTTTTCATAACATTAACAAATCGTCATCTTGCCCCAGTACTGGGGGAAGATGACTTCGGCCTTGGGGCAAGATGACAATACTGAAAAAGGTTGAACATATTTTATCTTTTGAATATGTGAAATGGTTTAGAAAATAATAACTGTGTTTTTACATCTTACAAAGTATCAAACTAAGCATAATGCTTTGTAACGTAATGTTGAAGTGTTTAGTTGTGCAGCTAAAAATAGTCACAGATAAAAATGATTCTTCGTCAAAATATTCTTCGTCACAAGCAGGACATCTGAAAACACCATCCTTTGAAGTTGATGCAACTGGACTGTTTGGCTTGGATTTAACAGACTTAGGGCTACAGGAACTTTGTTTGAGTTTTTTTTACTCCCTTTTTAGCTTCACGAGCTTCTTTTCTCTGTTTTTTTAAACGTTCCTGTTCTTCCTTTTGCTTTTCCCTTTGTTCTAACATTTCTTTGATGGGTGTGCTTGTAAGAATGCTTGAGCTCAGTGTTTTGCTTTTTCTTTTTTTTCTCACATTTTATTGCTTTAGGCAATGGTTTGAAATAAAAAACACTAATAAGCTTCTTTGGTGCATTGGAATCAGCATTTGACATAAGTTCTGGTTCCCCTAGAGGATTTATACTTTGGTTTTCTGCTACCAGGGACTGAAGATGACAACCTCGTTATCTTGCCCCGGACTGCCTGTTTAAAAATATTCGTTTTCACTGCCATGAAGGAAGGCGATTATCTGACATTTATTCATGGTAATAGGTAGTATTTAAACTAAGTTACTCATACATATTAAAGAGAAACGATATATATTACCTGTATCTGTAGCAGAGCTTAATTACACATGCATTAAAATTATAACGTGGCAGCGGTAAACAATAAAAGCTTCAAAACTAACACAAAAATGGCGATTTAAGCGTCTCTATACTATTGTTTAACGAACGGCCGATAGGAGAGCCAGAGTGTCCGGTTGATGATGCCACCTAGTGGAAAACGAAAAAATAAAGACATTAGTCATCTTGCCCTGGTCTCCCCTATATATACTTAACCTAGTCCTACCCTTCATGCATCAGAATAAACATTCAAAGTTTCAAAAAATATTCTTCGGAAAAAATGAAAAATAAAAAATATTACATTCCTCTATGCTACAATAGTGGGCTTAGTAAATTTCTGATACATCGATCATTAAGTTTCCGGCTTATACAAGAAATTCTTTTTAATGTAATAGAGTATATCAACATTAGTTTAATTTAAAATAAAACATAATATTAAAGAAACAATGTTTTAAATAAAAACTTATCTCTTAATGAAATCTCTAAGAATTTACCAAAAAATCTGTTTTTGAAGCCTGGATAATAAACAAATGTACCTGTAGAAAAAAACTATTATTCCAAATAGTTTATGTAAAGTTAACATTTAAGGATGTTAATCAAGTAGATTTCTTTCGACCGTTTTCAAGAAATACATTTTGAGCTTGCTTTTAATTTAAAAAAATTAGTGGCCCTGTACTGGTGCTTGGCCTATTGTAAGGGCATTTACCTTAGTACTTATTTAGAATGTCATGTTTTACTCACTCGATAAATAAAAACTATAAATCAATTGTTATGAATGGTATATTCTTGTTTATTTTTTTATATTTGGAGTTTCAAGACTTTTTACTGAATTATCATCGTTTAACTATTTAGAATTATGTTCATAATAAAAAATTTTCTTCGTCCTTGATTTTATGTTTTCCTTGAATATTATTTACCTGTCTAAATACATAATTCCTATTTCATCATGTCTTTATTACATAAGAAAGTGTTGTTGCATACCTTTTCTCCTTAATTCTTAATTTAAAGCGTATTGTTTTTGATAAATTGAGTATATTTCTCGTAAATTTATTTAATTTTATTTCCTTGTGTGTGCATGCATTTGCGTGACATTTATTTAAATATCATTTTTGGTATGTTCTATATATTAAAAGTAGTTTTTGTCGTCGTTATAATAGCACTTTAATTTCTCTATTTACTTTATTTCCCAAGCATTTGAGAACCACCATATTTTATTTTGTAAATTTGAACTTTTAAATAAAGTTTCCCCGGTTAAAGAAAAACGAGACAAATTATATTTTAAATAATTAATATGTTTTGTATTAGTGAAATTCAGTATCAAGGATGCAATCTTAGAACAATTTATAGTAAGAGATTAATAAAACAGATGATAATTTTAACATATATGCAATAATGCATATTCATTAAACTGTACATTTCGTTTCTGTTAGCGCAGCATATTTATACCACATTCTATAACTTACACTGTTTCAGAATATATGATTTCAGATATGATAAAAGTTATTCTTGCATTATAAAATTGTATGAAATGTAACGCAATTATTGCAAACATGTAATATTAAACAGGTTATGAAACGGAATCCTTTGCTGACTGATTTTCTACAAAGCAACCGTTCGTAATACAGCACAAGTTCAGAACAGGTATAGTAAATGTATGATGTTTACCTTCTAACAAGCTTTGCATTGAATTGTACTAAGAACTCGACATGTATACACAACTGGAATATAAGCTTAGTATACTTGCTTCGATATTTGAATTGAGGTATTTATCGCAAGTACTGAGATTTGAAACATTTCTGGGTATTATATTTTACGGCTTCTCTATGTTGTCGCAGTAAGTTTTAGAATCTTTTAAAAGTGATACTTAAATTTAGGTTTAGAAATATCAGAATAATAGAAAAATACTGATATCATAAAAATAATAATAAAAAAATTCTTCTATGTACATTTTGAGCTGAAGAATTATTTTCTACTATGTCAGGAGTAAATAGAGAAAATAGTCACACAAGGAATAAAAAGTCGTAAGGCGAGTGAAAAGCAAGATGGCGGTCGGGTGAGGACTATTGTAAAAACAAACAGCCAGAGAAAAAATTAAATCAAGACAAAGTATAAAGAATAAGATAAAAAAAAAAAACAGAGAAAAACACTGAATGAGAATTAACAAAAGACAATTTTATAATAATAATAATAATAATAATAATAATAATAATAATAATATACTTAGAATACATCTTCTTTGCAGAACCAACATCACAAATACAAACTAAAACCTATAATCCAGATAAACACAAAACTAATATACACCATAAGCAACAGCCACAATGGAAAAACCAAAGAAGATAGAAAAAATAATCCGGAGGCAAGCGACATGGCTTATGACATGCTCAGTTGAGTTTTACTAATATTACGCATATATATATATATATATATATATATATATATATATATATATATATATATATATATATATAATCTACATTTGAAATAACACAATAACTTACAAGTTCGCATTACGAAAATGACTGAATCTCGTTTATTAAGGAGGAATATATTAATATTTTACTTAATTGTTATAGCATGAAAATATATAGACAACATTAAAACCGACCAGCAAATTTCAATATATTAAGAATTACAAAAATATTTTAAAGATAGATGATGCCAAACAACAACAAAAAAAGCTTCACATGAGTGTTTAATTATCATTCGGGCAAAACATACACCTGGTACAAAAATTAATTATTTCATATAATAAACAAGCGAAATAGCATGCTTGTCTATCACTACCGACATAATCAAATTACCGACATAATCACTTAATCAAATAAAAAATGATGATACAAGAGAAAAACATATTGAATTAAGAAAACCATTAATAATAAAAAAAAGATAAATTTAAGAAGTAATAAATGCATCCAACAGTTATACTACAGTTACGTTAAGTTACCAACGAACAGTCACAAACCGAAATATACAGCAAAACGAATAGCATAAAATACATATTAAGAATTAATCAAATAACAAATATAGAATTGAAATAAAAGAATTAAAAAGCGTAGCAACGATAGACAGATTATGGTATTTATCCTAGCGGTATAAGCATCATTGGTATAAGTATCATAGGAAAAAGTTTAAGTTAAAAATTAAAATAAAGGACTAACTTTTAAGAATTCAAAATATTAACAGCCCACCTTAATACGAAAGGCGAGAAATAGTTCTATTTTATTAAAATTAGAGCATTTTCTCGTAATTAGCGATAGAATGGAGAAATGAACGGGTCAATCCATTTTAAGTGGTCCAGTACTGGTTGCTCGACCATTTTTAAAAAATCTGAAATTTTTTGTAAACAACTCTAACATGATGGAAGTTCAAAATGATTATTATTTTAATTTTATTGATTTTTGTTTGTGCATGGCGGCCATATTTGTTTCGTCGTCTGCAGAAATTTTCTCACAAGAAGGGTTTACGGAATTGTAAATAATTCATCGTTTATTTCTCCAATTCAAGTGTGGATTAAAGCAACTTGTACAGAATACATTGGGCTAAAAATTTGGTAATAGAGTAGTTTCCGAAACTAACTGCTTATTGGTGAAATTTAAGCATAAACTTACAGTTTTTTCCAAAATTAGTCCCTTTACAACAGGAAATTTTTCTAACAAGGAAAACTGTCAACATGACATAATTTTTTTTTACAAATAGGCCGAAAGTACTTGTACTCACACGCCAAGTTTCAAATCTGGGACTTGCTTTCTCTTCGCTAAAAAAATCCCAAATTTTTTGAAAAATGTCAAAAATCGCACTTTTGAGGCTTTGATATTTCTGGTGGGGCACGAGATAAAAATCTGAAGTTCTGGTTTCTGAGAGTATTGCATGGTAGTTATGCACCAGAAATTTCATTATGGAGATTTGACTACAAGCTGAGATATGGCAAGGGAAACATGTCAAAATAATACTGCCAAACTCTTGATTTGTTGTAGTCGCAGATAAGTATTTATTTCAGAGTGTCATTTAAATTTATATTTTATTATCTTAAAATAATAGTAACAGAAAATAAAGCCTTTTGCAAAGCTTAGCAATTAATTAAAAAAAATTATGACTAAGGCCTACATTTTGTATGGTTTCAGTAATTTTTGTTGTAATTTTAGTAACTAAAAGAAACCTCAGCACTTTTACATAAAGAAAAAAAATATTTTTATACAAGACCTGAGACAAAAACAGAATAGGGAAAGAGAAAAGCTGTTAATGTTGACATACTTGTTGATACTTGATCAAACGTGTCAAAATACATTCCTGCTTGTTGATTTAAAAACCACATTTTTAATGCTGTTTTCCAGTCCTTGATACTTGTTCCTGCCATAAGTATGTTCCTGTAAATGAAACATTATACGATGTTACAATGCATCTGCCTCAAGTAATTTTCAGAAAGTAAAGATATAAAAGCCCTTTCAAAATTTATACTGCAGAAAAAATGACATTTTTTTGCATAAGTGAAGTGAGACTAATGAAGTGAGACTTGTGAGTTATAAATGAAGTGAGACTTGTACATAGTGATTTCAAAGTTTATTTCTATGAGCCAGTTGGGCCAAGATCTTCAATCAAGTTATCAAGAGATGATAAGACTTTGTTCCTAAAAATAAAATTTTGAGAAAGATCAAAATTATGGTTTTTAAACCAACAAGCAAGAATGTGTTTTGACATGTTTGATCAAGTCTCAACAAGTATGACAATATTAATAGCTTTTCTCTATCCCTATTCTGTTTTTGTCTCAGGTCTTGTATAAAAATATTTTTTTTGTAAAAGTGCTGAGGTTTGTTTTAGTTACTAAAATTACTTACAACAAAAATTACTGACACCATACAAAATGTATGGCCTTAGGCATAATTATTTTTTTAATTAAGTGCTAAGCTTTGCAAAAGGCTTTATTTTCTGTTACTAATATTTAAAGATAATAAAATAAATTAATTTAAATAATTTTTGTCTCAGGTCTTGTATATATATATATATAAATATATATATGTAAAAGTGCTGACGTTTCTTTTAGTTACTAAAATTACAACAAAAATTACTGAAACCATACAAAATGTAAGCCTTCGGCATAATTATTTTTTAAATTAATTGCAAAAGATTTATTTTCTGTTACTAATATTTAAAGATAATCTAAAAAATAAATTTAAATGATACTCTGGGATAAATACTTAGCTGTGACTACAACAAAACAATAGTTTGGCAGTATCATTTTGACATGTTGCAGTTGCCATATCTCAGCTTGTAGTCAAACCTACATCCTGAAATTTCTCGTGCTTAACACTACCATGCAATACTTTCAGAAACCAGAACTTCAGATTTTTATCTCTTGCCTCACCAGAGACATCAAAGCCTCAAAAGTGCGATTTTTGACATTTTTGAAAAAAAAAAATGGGATTTTGTTTAGCGAAGAGAAAGCAAGTCCCTGATGTTGAACTTGGCGTGTGAGAACAAGTACTTTCGGCCTATTTGTAAAAAAATTATGTCACGTTCACATTTTTCCTTGTTAGAAAATTTCCTTTTGTAAACGAACAAATTTTGGAAAAAACTGATATTTTATGCTTAAATTTCATCAATAGGGATTTATTTTCGGAAACTAGTCTGTTACCACATTTTTAGCTCAATGTATTCGGTACAAATTGCTTTAATCCGCACTTGAATTTGAGAAATAAACGATGAATTATTTACAATTCCGTAAACCCTTCATTAGAGAAAATTGCTGAAAACGACGAAACAAATATGGCCGCCATGCACAAACAAAAATTAATAAAATTAAAATAATAGCGATTTTGAACTTCCATCATGTTAGGGTTGTTGTACAAAAAATTCAGATTTTTTAAAAATAGCCAAGTAACGAATAAAGGATTTTCTGGACCACTTGAAATGGATTGACCCAGACAATAAATGGTCCTATTATAATTGTCATGTTTCCAATTAAAATAAATTTATGAAAGGAAATCGGATTTAATAGTTTGAGTTATGTATCCTGTATATACAGGATACATAAAGATTTGATTTTTATTAAATTACTTGCTAAATTAACGAAGCATATAATAGGATTCGGTAAGAAACGTGTCTGGTTTCTATCAAAATCTAATGACTTTCTTAACTATTATGTTGTGGCCATCACAAAACTTTCTTCTATCTCATACATGTCAATACTTCAAGATTCACTATCTCAGTTCCAAATTAAATGGCAATCTGTGCTCATCATGAGAATTCTAAAAATATGAAATTCGTGCATTAGTTCTCGAGGTATGACCGTCACTGAAATCGTGTAAATCCAGCAAAATGCAGTATACCAGCGCTACCTATTGGGTTATTTACACCAGAACCTAATTATCACCAACTTATGTCAACGTCTAACTGAATATGAAGTTTGAGGAAAATTCGTGCATTAGTTCTTGAGGTAGAGGTATTGCGCAAATCATGACAAATGCAGCATAGAAGCACCACCTGTTGAGCGATTTGCAACAACACATAATCACCAGCAATATTAATCAAGTTATACTTAAATCTGAAATTTGATGAAAATTCGTCCATTAGTTCTTGAGATAGAGGTATTGAGGAAATAGTTCAAAATGCAGCACAGCAGCGCCACCTATTGGGCGATTTACACCAACACGTAGTCAGCATCATTTCATATGAAGGACTAACTAAATCCGAAGTTTGAGGAAAATGTGTGCATTAGTTCTTGAGATAGAGCTACTGCGAAAATAGTGTAAATCCTGCAAAATGCAGCATAACAGCGCCAGCTGTTGGGCGATTTACACCAAAACGTAAACATCATCCGCTCATGTCAAGGACTAACAGAATCTGAAGTTTTATAAAAATCTGTGCATTAGTTCTTGAGATAGAGCTTTTGCGAAAATTCTGCAAAATGCTACATAGCAGCGCCACCTGCAGGGCGATTTACACCAAAAACTAATCAGCACCAATCTGTATCAGGGACTACTTGAATATGAATTTTTATTAAATTCTGTGCATTAGTTCTTGAGATAGAGCGCCCACAAAATTTGTGTCACATACGGACAGACAGACAGACTCACAGACAGACATTTTGTAAAAACATGTTTTGTGGAATCTCTGACCCATAAAACGTGTAAATCCGTCAAAAACTGGAATTCGGAAATTTTCATGAAACCAATACTTTCTTCTTGTAAAGATAGAAGAAAGTAAAAAGTTGCTGATCTGCATAAGCTTGCAATTGCATATAGAAAAATTTGTGCTACATACATACAGACAAACAGACAGACAGACAGAGTATCAGACAGACATTTTTCAAAAACACGTTTTTCAGAATCTCTGACATCTAAAACGTGTAAATCCGTCGACGAAAACTCGTGTAATCTTGAGACACAGCTATAGAGGAAATTCTAAAAAATACAGCATAGCAGCGCCACCTGTTGAGCGATTTGCACAAAAATGTATAAAACTTCAATTCATGTCAAGGACTTCTAGAATCTGAAGTTTGATTTAAATCCGTGCATTAGTTCTGGAGATTGAACTATTGCAGAAATCGTGAATAATGCTGCACAGCAGCGCCACCTATTGAGCGATTTACACCAAAATGCATAAAACTTCAACTCATGTCAAGGACTAACTGAATCTGAAGTTTGATGAAAATCCGTGCATTAGTTCCGGAGATTGAGCTATTTGAGAAATCGTGGAAAATGCTGCACAACAGCGCCACCTATTGAGCGATTTACACCAAAATGCATAAAACTTCAATTCATGTCAAGGACTAACAGAATCTGAAGTTTGATTAAAATCCGTGCATCAGTTCTGGAGACTGAACTATTGCAGAAATCGTGAAAAATGCTGTACAGCAGCGCCACCTATTGAGCGATTTACACCAAAATGCATAAAACTTCAATTCATGTCAAGGACTAACTGAATCTGAAGTTTGATAAAAATCCGTTCATTAGTTCTGGAGATTGAGCTATTTGAGAAATCGTGGAAAATGCTGCACAACAGCGCCACCTATTGAGCGATTTACACTAAAATGCATAAAACTTCAATTCATGTCAAGGACTAACAGAATCTGATGTTTGATGAAAATCCGTGCATTAGTTCTGGAGATTGCGCTATTGCAGAAATCGTGAAAAATGCTGCATAGCAGCGCCACCTGTTGAGCGATTTACACCAAAAACTAATCAGCACCAATTTATATCAGGATCTAACTGAATATCATTTTTTATTAAGTTCCGTGCATTAGTTCTTGAGATAGAGCGCCCACAAAATTTGTGTCACATACAGACAGGCAGACGGACAGACAGACGGACAGACAGACGGACAGACAGACGGACAGACAGACAGACGGACAGACGGACAGACAGACAGACAGACTCACAGACAGACATTTTGTAAAAACATGTTTTTCGGAATCTCTGATCCCTAAAACGTGTAAATCCGCCGAAAACTGGAATCGTCGAAACCAATACTTTCTTCTTGTAAAGATAGAAGAAAGTAAAAATTCAGTTCTCTAGTAAGGAGAAATTTAACAAAATAAATCAGATGCATTCCTTATGGATAAATATACAGGATGATTCAAATTTTGACATACAAACTTTAAGGAGGTATACAGCACACTAGGACAAACAATTTTGATAGAGAAAATGAGAGCCATAAGCCGGTTATTCAATGACATAAAAAGGTGTCTTATTGTAATTTAAATCCGATTTCCTTTCATAAATTTATCAATAATGAAGATATTTTAACAAAATTTACTGCAGAATGAGCATATTTTGTGCGAAATGTAAAGATATCATGAGAAGCGGCTGAAGTTGCCTACATCCACTTCCTAATAGTACTTAACTAGAAGCTCTATGTTTCCAAATGTAACTGATGGTACATACATTTTCAGTTACTGCTATATTGTACACACACTGCTTAAACAATATTCTTAAAAATAAGTAAATTGTACTAATTATTGAGCACTTCCCGATCTTAAAATAGCTCCGAGTACTTAACTCTTAAATTTAAAAAACGCATGTACTCATTTTTTTTGAGTACATTCAGGGACTAGAAAATAAGTATGGTATAGAAACACACATACAGTATAAGAAAAAAAAAGCGAAATTACAGAGAACCGACAAATCACCATTTTTAATTGCGAAGAACTCAATTTTTGGAGTAAAAAACAACAAATTTACTATTTTAATTCTTGAAATTTTGTGTATGAGCCACCCCGTGATTTGAACTCATGTCCTCTAGGTGGGAGATCAGTATTGTACTGACTGTGATATAAGAGCAGTTACCAGCTGCCTACAAATGACACCTTTTATGAATCAGCGACGGAAGATCGCTAACAGCAGAGATGAATTTTCCCTTTCTTAAATATTCTAATTTCTAATAAAACAAATTTTAAACTAAATTTTCTTCTTTAGCATTTCTAATGAAATTGTAAATAAATTTGAAACGTATGTATTATAAATTAAAAATTATAACAAAGATAGACATATCTTTAAATAAAAGCTTGGAAATCTCTACTTTCAATTCGGTATAAGAAAAGGGTTTATCAGAAAACTCATATTTTTGAGCACATAGGATTTAAACATGAATATTAAGACTTTAAAATACAAAATATATGTATTCATTTCTGCATACATTTATAAATCAAGTATAAGTATACACAGCTTCAAAATATCATGTACTCGTTTCTGAATTAATTGTACTTAAAAAAATCGAGTAAAAAGAAATTTTCATTTTAAAGTAGATTAATGCTCCTTTTTGGAGCAATTGTACTTAAAAAATATGAGTATATAAAATGCTCATTTTTAAGTATATTATTTTTAACAATGTACTTCTTTTTGATACAATTGTACTTAAAAAAAATACGAGTACATGGAAGTTCTCATTTTTAAGTAAATTATTTTTGAGAGTGCAACTCTATCTCTTTTCTTTACGTCATTTAATCTAAAAAAAAAAAAAAAAAAAAAAAAAAAAAGATAAGGCTATTGAAAATTTCTTTTCGAATTTGAGTGAAAAAGCCTATGTGAATAAAGGGATGATGACCAAAATTTTCTACGCAAAAATTATTTTTTGTAATAAGATCTACCACCTCTTAAAAATTGTACGCGGAATTTTGATTCAGCCTGTATGTAAACAAACTGATACCAGATGTTTCACTTTTTTGTGCATAGTTATCAGCTAAGAATTAATTCAGTATATAACAAAAATGAACATTCCAATAATGATTATTGAATAATAAAATTTAAGTCTCTCTTTAATTTTCGGCATAATTTCATGTACTTTATGTATTGTATTTATCTTTAATATATACTTCAAAGTAAATAAATACGTACAATTTTCTGTGAATAAAAGGAAAAATAAAATCTCTTATGTAATAACACATTCTTATTTTAATTAAATTAAATATCCCTCATTCTTCTGCTATCACAATTTATCTTTTTCATAAAATTTGTTTGATGTTATACTTCACTAAATTTATTAAATGATGTTTTTATACGCTATATTAATTCTGTCGGACATGGAAATTTATATAATCACTTTTTAAAAAAGTATCATAAACGTTTCTTTCTATTCACCTATTTAAGATCCTTGCTTTAAATTAAAAAAGATCTTATAAAAATTACTTGCGAAATTACGTGTTTAAGAAAAAATAACACTCTGCGTTTCCCATAAAATTTAATTAACTTAAGATCATTCTTTACGATCAGACTGAAAAAAATGAAAAAGTAATATGTATGATTGACATAGGCGGTAATAAAATTACAATTTTTACAGTAGTTTCAAGGTAATAAAACAATTTTGAAATGCTCTGGCGAAGAAATTTTGTTTTATATAATCCACTGGGGTTACTCTAGGTATAAACTTTGAAAGGGTTTTGAACACTCTACAACAAATAATTTTTATACGAGAAATAAGTGTCAAAGTTTATTTATTCTGCCAAAAATACAGTACTTTTCACTCTAAATTGAAACAAGATTTTGACATGAAACGTCTTTACGATGAAAAGAACGTCTTAACGACATGAAAAGATCACAATGAAATATACGGGTACCAGGACAGAAATTTGTACGGTGACGAAAATGTCTATATCGACTTGATTTAATAACTCTTTAACTTTTAACATCAGATATGTAAGTGCGATGTCGAGTTTTAACATACAGCGTATAGTACACTATGACGCAAAAGTTTAGACAATGACGTCATTCAGCTTTAAAATGTAGAATTATGACGTCAGAATTACAAAAACCTGTAAATATATTCAAAAACTGATTTAAAATGCTATGTACAAAAGACAGTCGTTTTATTTGCTATAATACTAATTTTTTTCATAAAAATTCAAATGTGCTTGTCGCAAAAGTTTAGACACTATTCTAAATTTCTTTGAATATTCGCTGGCATATGCAAATTTAGAATCGATGATGTCACAAATTTGGAGTACTTAAGTTCTGCAAACGATTGCGCTTCATAGTCGACATGCCGAGAGCTAAAGAAATTCAAGTGAATGAGGTTTCAAGGATTTGGCAGTTGAAAGGTGAAGGGAAGAGCGTTTCTGAAATTTCTGCTATTATTAATAGGTCAAAAAAATCTATTTATCGAGTTTTATCGAGTGGTTCCGAATATAAAGCAAAATGTCGGTCTGGGAGGCCACGTGTGACAAATGTACGAGAGGATCGCCTGATACAAAGACTAGCGAGTACTCAACAAATGAGCGTACGTGGAGTTCAAAGCTCATCGGGACTCTCTGTATCAAAGGATACGATTCGTAGACGAATTTTGGAAAAAGGAACAATCGTTTATAGCAAAATGCAGAAGAAACCAGCTCTGAAACCACATCATAAGTTACAAAGACTTATGTGGGCTCGAAAGCATATGTCATATGGAGAGAAATGGCAGTCAGTCATATTTAGCGATGAAAAAAAGTGGAATCTGGATGGTCCAGATGGTTGTTTATCGTATTGGCATGACTTGCGGAAGGAACCTCGACGTTTTTTTAGTCGCAGACAAGGAGGGGGCTCGGTGATGGTTTGGACAGCCTTTTGCTATAATGGACAAGTATCTCTGACCTTCACCAGTGGTCGTCAAACTTCACAGCATTATACACAGACATTAGAAGAAAACCTACTGCCATTTGCTGAGCTTCTAGGGGGTCCTCAGTGGAAATTCAGCAAGACAATGCTTCAATTCACACTGCAAAACATTCAAAATCTTGGTTTAATTCCCATAATATAAGAGTTCTCGACTGGCCAGCATGTAGCCCAGATCTTAACCCTATAGAAAACCTTTGGAGCATCATGTGTCGCAAAGTTTATAGCAACGCTAGACAATACTCTTCTGAAAAGGAACTTAAGACATCTATTGAGAATGCATGGTACGATATCGATCCACAAACTATGCAAGATTTAGTTTCTTCCATGCAATCTCGTGTATATGACGTAATACATAAGCATGGATGCGCAACCAGGTTTTAAAAATTGTTTATTTCGATTTTATTTAATATGTGTCTAAACTTTTGAGACAGCAGTTTATTTTTGTTACCATTTAATTTATTGCAATACGCACAATTCCACTTTTCTTTGTTATAAATATTGTTTATATGTACAGCACATTAATTTCAAGCAGTGATTTGAAAATTGAATAAATATTTTTCAAAGTATGTAAGAATTTCTTCATTATCTAAACTTTCGCGTCATAGTGTATAACAAATATGGTGAGCTCACTAATACGACCTTGAGCTTGTATTGTGGAGAAAGCGCGAAGCGCTAAGTTGACAAAGCCGGCACTATATCTGTTTACCGTTTACTGTGCTCTGAACTCAGACTTGATAGAGCGGCTATTTGGGTTTTTGCGTATAGAGTTGTTAAGATACATAAATAATAATAAGTGTATTTTGTACAAAATGAAAAAAATGAATATGTCGAAAGTGAAAAATTTAATGTAGTTTCGATAAGTGAAAAATGCAGTAGTGCCCTAATCTCTATTTCGAGTGCGTCGCAAATTTGACGCACCGCACTCGGTGTGAACAGACGGCGAGAACACCTTTACTGCCAATGTATCCGAATCGATGGATATACCGAGTGAATGTACTTGAGTCATGTACCCAACAGATATACATACTTATATATCTGTTGAAAACGTTTTCAATCTGATGTATATCAGCATTAGTTTAATCTATGTGATGCAGGACCATTGGCATGCAGCGACAAAATCTTCAAAAAGGTATTCAAAACCAATCCATTTGGCATATTTTGCAGCGTTCGTAATCGACTGTGGTTCGTGAGAGATTTGTACAAGTAGAAGGCGAAAGCACGTAACATTCTAAGCTTCTATTTAAATTGACCGGCGAAAATGCAGTGCCATTCGTTTATACAATACTTGTGGAAAATTGGTAGATGCCAACAAGATCCCAACGCTGTCGATCTCGAGCGGATTTCTTTAGCGCCCAACGCGACGCCAGACCGGATGAGTTTTCGGTTGATTTCACCGCTCTTACTCTTTATGTAAATATGTAAGCTATGCTACGAAGATAATTTCGAATAGTCGGCTATGTAATCAGCGTGCCCGTCGATGTGAAGAACATGGTACAAAAGCTACCGAGGTGGCTGTAAGATAATTTTCCGTTCAACCTCAACATTAAGAAGAATCTAATTCACAAATCCAATTACCTGAAGGGTTTCGTACGCAAATAGTGTGTCAAGGCTTGCTGCACTTGGTAAACCAGCAGGTGTACAAAAAACACAACATACAGATTGACTGAAATCCGTTGGATAACAACGAGAACGACAACATCGGGTACAATATAGAGTCCATTGACCCCGACTTTGCCTCCTAATCGGAAATCCTGTTCGCAAGACAACAGGCGACGCCGTGGGATGAGAATCAGCGCTTGAACATCGCCACAGCAAAACTCGTCTCCGATTAACATAATCTACGTGTTTTACGCTGAAGAACCACCCTTCCTTTAAATATACTACAGTGTAAACCACACCAGTTTGACTTCAGAGTGACAGTCACTCCATACATGATGTGATTGAGTGAAATTTGACGTACCGATCGCCGTGGTGCAATTCCGCAGCACATTCCCTACGTGGCCATGAAGATGCTTTGCATCCGTGTTGTGGAAGGCCACGTGGAGATCTACCTTCCTTTTTAATTTGCAAACTGAGCCGATCATGTGCAAGATGCTCGAGGACCGAACCTTTATAGCTGAGTGCATCAACAAGAACCTTGGATTCTAGATGTCTATACCAAATTCCGTTTTGTAGATAATATATCTTTTTCATTTCAATCTAATACGCTTAAAGCAACTCGCTGTCATAGACGTTTCAGTGTACTTTTCGGTTAACCGAACGCCAGTGTTATAGTGTGTCCCCTCTAGACGAAGTCCAATGGCTAATTTCTACACCGTTAGTCATAGACATATAGTTCCAATTGCAAAAATGTTTTAAATGAGGTAAAGAAGTATTTTTAAAGCGATTTGGGTCAAGAAAAACATTTATTAAAAAATTACGAAAATCATATTTTTATACGGTCCTCCGGACCTATAAGTGATATTTAGTAAAAATATATCCTATTGCACTAACAAGTAAGACAAAAAAAGTCCCATTCCTCTGCGATTAAAACTGACCGAGTAATAGATTTTTAAAGTTGGAGTATCTTTTTTGCTGCAAAACAGGGGTCACTCACAAATTTAGTAGAAATAAAAATAATCGTCAGATATGAAATTTAACATTAAACATTGAGAATAAAATTAACATTACAATTATATTTTGAGATTTTTGTTCATTCTGATATATTAAAGCAAAATATACAACTTGTACTAAAAATATAAGTAAAAAAAAATAAAAATAAAAATAACAGAAATTTTGTTACATCTCCCCCCCCCCATTTCCTTCCCGCCCCAAGCACAGACACAAGAAAGCTCAATTTGTAAGAATTTTTTTTACTATCTTAATTTTAATTTTAATTTTTTTCGTATACATATATTTTTATACATAACTTTTGAATGGCTACTCTGAATATATTAAGGAAATTAATATGTCCCTTTTTGAAAATGATCCCCGTATCACTTTAAGTTCTTTTACAATAAACATCAATTATTTGAATTATATGGTGCTTCCTGTGCGATTACTTCAATGATCTAAATAAACATAACAAAATTGTTACAATATTTTAATATTTTGTTCTAATAGAGCACAGATTTATCCATTATAGGTCGGACATCTTATAACCGCGCACATTCTCTCTTTTTAATAAACTTTTCTTTTTTTAAGATTGTGTTCCATTAGTCATTTTATAGTAATGATAAAAAAAATAATAATTAATATTTTTAGATTACCAATTTTGAAAATTGCACTGTCTCTCACCTCAGCAATCATTCATTAGAGCAGTTAAACATTAAATTCTTTAAAAATATTAATACTTTTAAATTGTTTGAGATTATTAAATTATTTTTAAATTAAAAATTAGGAAAAACGTATTGTTAAGTCGAAACATATATTAAATTATTAAATTTTAACATTTAACATTTAAGAATTTATATATATATATATATATATATATATTTTTTTTTTTTTTTTTTTTTTTTTTTTTTTGCCGTACTTCTCGCTCATTCTCTTGCTAAGGAAGTTTCAAAAGCATATAAATCACTTTTGCCATCAAAACACTTGCCTTTGATGGTCTGCTCCAAGCACGAATACCGCTAAGATGAGTCACTTTGACGCCTAAACCTCTGCCCAATCAGATTACGCATTGGCAAAACATGGTTGCGAAAAAATATGCATTTTAAACATGAGAAAGTATTTGTATGTGCATGACTTGAGTCCGCAAGTGTTTTGGCATATCTATTGTGCAAATAAGGTTGTTTACCTCATTTTCCTTGTCCAACAGCAAAATTTTTCACTCCATTTAATATATATATTTTTTTTTGTTTAGCAAGTACAAATTGCATTTTCAATTCGGTCTCTAAAATATTTTTTTCAAACAAGATTTTATATTTGCTTTGAAGAACTAAAAAGTTGAATTTGAAAAAAGCATAATATCATTAAAATGTATTTTAACACTAGAACGCCCGGAAGGAGTCTATTCGACTCCGACCATATGATTAAATGTCCACTGGAACCGGAAATTCTTTCATAAAATAAGTTAAATTTAAACCACGCAGATTTACGTTAAATAAATCAATCAAATAATTTTAAATGAAATTTTGGTATCAAATATTTTTATGAAACTTGAGTGAAATTTCCGGACGTTCTAGTGTTAAGCAATTCCTGCTCATACATCGTAATGTATCTGGCTTCTTTTGTGCGGCACTGTATAAAAAATATAAACGCAACGCACTTTCATAAGGAAAAATGATATTGTGCATCTCAATGCCTTACATAAAAGTTACTGATTTTGATTTTAAAATGTTTGTTTGTAGGCAGTTATGTATACGAAATTTTTAGTGTGGTCCTGTAAAATAAATATAAATGGTACGCACCTAAAATCATATTAATATTACATTGTCATTGGATTTATATAATTATGTAAAATTTAACCTCGATCGGATATTTGAAAGTGAGTTAAAATTAGAGTGCAAATTTTGAACTAGGAAGACATACATACGAACGTTGTAAGTTAAATAAAAGCTTATAAAAATAATACAACATTTTGAAATAAAATCATCAAAAGAAACACATTCATTTCCTTACAAAAACAAAAAAAAATGTCAAAATAAAATGAGGACGTCAGTTTGGAAACTCGCCTTATCCGGAATTTAAAAAGTGGCCGAGAGGTTCTGCTCTCGAAGCTGGTAGACGGGAAGAGCTGGGTTCGAACCCAATCGCGCACGTCGGCCTAATCGTTCGGAGTTTTCCGTGGTTTTCTTCGAACCTTGGATTTCCTTGTTTTAATATGGGTTAGTTTCCCTTGGAAAGACCCCCACAGAGGGCACTCTTCCCCTTGGGCCTATATCCCTCGTGTTTATAATTGGCCATCATAAACATAACCATAACCGAAATTTAAAAAATCGTGTTTCTCTATCAATCTATTCAATTGGTAAATCTGTAGCAAGCAAACACTACAATCTCCAAATTTTCAATGAAAACCAATGGTCGCATTTAAAGGTTTTACGCGATTTCCCAAAATCTGATTTTCTCGATAAGGTGAGTTTTGAAACTCACGTCTTCAATTATTTTAACCAATCTGAAAGTTAATTACTAAAAATTAACACTACCGTAATACTTATAGGGAGGGGGGGGGGCAGCAACTTCAGTTAAATCGCTTTAAAAATACTTCTTTACATTGGAACTATATGTCTGTGACTAACGGTTTAAGAATTATCCATTGGACATCGTTTGTAGAGGACGCCCTTTATAATAGTTTAAGCACTTCGTGTACGACCTCTCAAAGCTTGATAAAACTCATCTGTTTTCAGTTACAGAAAAGTAGTTTAAGTCAAGAAATTGAAAGTTTCATAACTCGATCAATTTTAGTGTTAGGTGAATGGGACTTTTTTTGTCGTACTTGTTATAGAAATAGGAAAAGTTTGCTAAATATCACTTATTGGATCGGAGGACCGTATAAAAAATTTAAATTTCGTAATTTTTTAATAAATGTTTTTTTTTTTTAACTAAATCGCTTTAAAAATACTTCTTTCCCTCACTTAAAACATTTTTGTAACTGGAACTATATGTCTATGACTAACGGTTTAGAAATTAGCCATTGGACACCGTTGAGAGGGGACACCCGTATATGCATACATATGTATATATACACACACAAATATATATATACATATATAAATATATATCCACATATATCTAGTATATTTATTTATATATATATATATATATAACATTGGTGCCCGGCTAACTGAAAAGTACCCGTTTCACGTTAAACCAACGGCCGTGCGCCCTATACAATCCCGAAATCCCCCCCCCCTTATAACTTAATCAAGGGGGATGAATTTTATGTACTTTAACGAAAATTTCAGCAGACTGAAAATGTGCGGTTTTATTTCTCAAGTTTTAAGCTGCACACTTCATTAATAGTAGACATTTATATCTATTCCTTTACAAATCATTTATTTTATTTCAACAGCATCTCTAATAGTTAAATAAATGTAATTCTACCGACTGCATATGTAATAATTTATCAACTTCATTACATTCTATAAAGCTCTTCACTACTCATTTTTACGTAAAAAAAAACAGTCATTCATGTCTTTCAAATATTGATAAAAACGTATCGTGGATAGGCCAATTTTTCTCTCTCGAACCTAAAATTGTATGAATTTTATTCAAATAAATGAACATATTTTTTAAAAGCCCTTTCCTTTTCTTTTTTAACATTCTATTGTTTCCTTTTGTTTTTCCACAGTATGATGCTTTTTACTTTGACTGGTTATGTGTACATATTCGTGTTCGTATTTGTATGTGTGCATGAGCACGTGTATGTATATGTGTATGTATTTGTATGTACATTGGGGAATGCATGTATACATATACATATATATGCGTGTGTGGCCGTGCGCGGACGCGCGTGTGTGGGTATTAATTAATTTATTTATCCATTGCTTTTTGTGAAATGAATGATATCACGAATAGTTGTGGGAGAACATAGTAATTTTGCAAGTGACGCCTTTGGTAATATGAACTACATTCCGAAATATGACCCGTCTAGTTCAGCGTATGTAGCCTCTACTATCCTTTTTCTTGATATCGTTACATTTTAAGCAAAGAAACAGAAAGGTAGGTTTTATGAAAATTTCGAATATATGTTTTATGTTGTTAAAGTAATGAACGAAAATTAGACTTTGAAATAAAATTAAGTTGGTTGTTGGTTGTGTTTATGACGGCCAATTATCAACACAAGCGAAATAAAATTAGATACACTGTATTTCTGATTTAGTAAATGGACAAACCTATAAATGAATTGAGAATCTGATAAAAAAAACTACTTGTTGTACTGTGTTCTGTCTATCCTCGCTATTTGTGCGTGGAACTCCATGGCACCGACTCTAATTATGCAACGAGTATCCAGTAAGTCAGTCACAATTTCAAAAATTGATAAAAGTGAAAGAAATTCATATACTTGAACGCGCAGGAAACTTATTCTACGAAGGAGTATTTAAAAGAAAATATTTCAAATATTTATTTTTAGAGGACGCTTCAAGCAATCAAGATATTTTTACTCGTCTGGAAAGTGTATTTTTTTGTGGTGGAGGACACATATTTCGTATTAGATGCTATAAAATACTTTCAAAGTTTTACTTGAACTGAAATAAACATTATTTATCACAGTATTATCCAGCGCTCTCTTTTGATAATTATGTCATCTAAAAATTTTTATTTAATTAAAAAAATTCCTTTTTATTAAAATAAGTGTCTTGTAAATTACGTTTTGTAATAAATAGGTACTGGCTACCTAAAGTGAGTGAGGAGGAATGTTTCTGTCATAAAAGCAAATCCAATCGATTTGCCCTTACGGCAAAAAACAATGTATTTGTGATTTCCAGGGGATTTATAGGATTTTTCTTGGGATTACCTTTCGTGCCTTTGCGATTTCTAGGACAACGATACATACAATTGATTAGGAAGTGTTACAACGCACTGCAAAGAAATAACAAACTGTTCTTCAGATAAAAAATTTAAATCGATAAATGATTCTCTGAGCTATTTATGGTACTCAGGTAAAAGTGTGCTGAATACGTTTCATGTTGTAACAATCTCTGTAAAATTTCTTTTTCCCATATTGAAGTGCTGGATTCAATTCCTGCAACTTTCGTTGGAGAGTAATAGTGAAGTGATTTATCATTTGTTGATCATCCCTTGTTGTTCATTGAGTTTGTAGAATTCTGTTTTGTGTTTTCTGTTCAATTACTGACGACATCTTGTACTCGAATCCTGTGTATTGGGTATACGAATCATAATATATATGCATCGAATATTTACGTTATAAACGATTTCTTAAAACGTATTGGAGTTGTTGAGTAAAACTAATCAAGAATATTTTCTTTTACGTATTCAACCCTTTCTTCAACAACTTTTTCTCGAGTGATTAATTTATGGATGCCTTGTATATCAACAATGCCATAAATATATTTACACAATAATACATTGGTCTTCAAAGGAATAGCCCTCCCTGTAATACATACATATATATATAAACTTGTATCAGAATGTCTAGCTACTCATTTATATGACTCTCCGCTGGTTGGGTTAAAAAAAAAAATTGCGTGTTACCGTAGAATCCCGAATTCTAATATTCGTGCGTGATTGAGATACATTCTGTCCGTTCTTGAAGTTTCATAACGTGCATATGTATCTTCGGGAATCTCAATGTCACATTTTTTTTTTTTTTTTTGAAATGGTACACTCTCAAAAATAATTTACTTAAAAATGAGAACTTCCATGTACTCGTATTTTTTTAAGTACAATTGTTTCAAAAAGAAGTACATTGTTAAAAATAATTTACTTAAAAATGAGCATTTCTATGTACTCATATTTTTTAAGTACAATTGCTTCAAAAAGGAGCATTAATCTACTTTAAAATGAAAATTTCTTTTTACTCGATTTTTTTAAGTACAATTAATTCAGAAACGAGTACATGATATTTTGAAGTTGTGTATACTTATACTTGATTTATAAATGTATGCAGAAATGAATACATATATTTTATATTTTAAAGTCTTAATATTCATGTTTAAATCCTATGTGCTCAAAAATATGAGTTTTCTGATAAACCCTTTTCTTATACCGAATTGAAAGTAGGGATTTCCAAGCTTTTATTTAAAGATATGTCTATCTTTGTTATCATTTTTAATTTATAATACATACGTTTCAAATTTATTTACAATTTCATTAGAAATGTTAACGAAGAAAATTTAGTTTAAAAATTGTTTTATTAGAAATTAGAATATTTAAGAAAGGGAAAATTCATCTCTGCTGTTAGCGATCTTCCGTCGCTGATTCATAAAAGGTGCCATTTGGAAGCAGCTAGTAACTGCTCTTATAGAACAGTCAGTACAATACTGATCTCCCACCTAGAGGACTCGGGTTTATATCACGGGGCGGCTCATACGCAAAATTTCAAGAATTAAAATATTAAATTCGTTGTTCTTTCCTCCAAAAATTGTAGTTCTTCGCAATTCAAAATTACCGTAATTAACAATGGTGATTTGTCGGTTCTCTGTAATTTCGCTTTTTTTTTCTTATAGTGTATGTGTGTTTCTATACATACTTATTTTCGAGTCCCTGTATGTACTCAAAAAAATGAGTACATGCGTTTTTCAAATTTGAGAGTTAAGTACTCGGAGCTATTTTAAGGTCAGGAAGTGCTCAATAATTAGTACAATTTACTTATTTTTAAGAATAGTGCTTTAACAGTAACAGTGTACGTTAATTATTTCTGTGGTTGTTAAATACATTAGAACCTCTTTTATCCGAAACTTTTTTAACCGAAACTCTCGGTTAACCGAAATCTTTTTTTTTTTTTTTTTTTTTGCACTATCACATTTTTTGTGCGCAAGCAATCCTTTAGAAACTACGAGTACATATAAATATTGTAGATCCCCTTTCTTAGAGTTCCTTTGAATTAACTTGAGCTCCCTTAAGCTGCGGAGCGGAACGAAGAAAACGAACAAAGCACCAATTCTGAAGCTTTTAAATGTTTTGCAAAAAACATGACTGGAGCAGCAGGAAGACTGCGATACTGCTGAAGTAATAATATTAAAAAAATCCGTGATAGAGCTTCAAAGCAAAGGAAATCAAAACTGAGACAAACAAAACTATTTTTCAAACCTTTGTGATACATGTAAAAGGTACTTAATTTCAAAATTAAAATTCAGGGGGTCCATTTCAAGTGGTCCAGCACTGGTTGCTCGACCATTTTTAAAATTCTAAAGTTTTTTGTACAACAACCCTAACATGATGGAAGTTCAAAATGACTATTATTTTAATTTTATTAATTTTTGTTTGTGCATGGCGGCCATCTTTGTTTCATCGTCTGCAGCAATTTTCTCACAAGAAGGGTTTACGGAATTGTAAATAATTCATCGTATATTTCTCCAATTCAACTGCGGATTAAAGAAATTTGTATAGAATACATGAGGCTAAAAATTTGGTAATAGAGTAGTTTCCGAAACCAACTGCTTATTGGTAAAATTTAAGCATAAAGTTTCCATTTTTTTTCCAAAATTTTCCGTTTACAAGAGGAAATTTTTCTAGCAAGGAATACTGTCAACATGACATATTTTTTTTTTTTTTTTACAAATAGGCCGAAAGTACTTGTACTCACACGCCGAGTTCCAGATCTGGGACTTCCTTTCTCTTCGCTAAAAAAAATCCCGAATTTTCCAAAAATGACAAAAATCGCACTTTTCAGGCTTTGATATCTCTGGTGGGGCACGAGATAAAAATCTGAAATTTTTTTTAAAGAGTATTGTATGGTAGTGTTATGCACAAGAAATTTCAGGATGGAGATTTGACTACAAGCTGAGATATGGCAAGGGCAATATGTCAAAACAATACTGCAAAACTATTGTTTGTTGTAGTCACAGCTAAGTATTTCTCTCAGAGTGTCATTTAAATTTATGTTTTTGATTATCTTTAAATAATAGTAACAGAAAATAAAGCCCTTTGCAAAACTTAGCAATTAATAAAAAAAATAATTTTGCCTAAGGCCATACATTTTCTATGGTTTCAGTATTTTTTGTTGTAAGTAATTTTAGTAACTAAAAGAAACCTGAGCACTTTTACATAAAGAAAAAAAAAATATTTTTATACAACATCTGAGACAAAAATAACATAGGAAAAAGAAAATCTGTTAATGTTGTCATACTTGTTGAGACATGATCAAACGTGTCAAAACACATTCTTGCTTGTTGGTACAAAAACCACAATTTTGATCTTTCTCAAATTTTTATTTGTAGGAACTAAGTCTTGTCATCTCTTAATAACTTGATTGAACATCTTGGCCCTACTGGCTCATAGAAATATACTTTGAAATCACCATGTGCTAGTCTCAATTCATTAATAATTCCTAGCTTACTTCTTATGAAAAAATGTGATTTTTCTGCAGTATAAATTTTAAAAAGGCTTTGGGTATCTTTACTTTTTGAAAATTACTTGAGGCTGATGCATGGTAACATCGCATAATGTTTCATTTACAGGAACGTACTTATTGTAGGAACAAGTTTCAGGGACTGGCAAGCAGCATTAAAATTGTGGTTTTTAAACCAGCAAGCAGGAATGTGTGTTGACAAGTTTGATCATGTCTCAACAAGTATGCAAAATTAACAGCTTTTCTCTTTCCCTATTCTATTTTTGTCTCAGGTCTTGTATATATATATATATATATATGTGTGTGTGTGTGTGTGTGTGTAAAAGTGCTGAGGTTGAGGTTCCTTTTAGTTACTAAAATTACAACAAAAATTACTGAAACCATACAAAATGTAAGCCTTCGGCATAATTATATTTTAAATTAATTGCAAAAGATTTATTTTCTGTTACTATTATTTAAAGATAATCTAAAAAATAAATTTAAATGATACTCTGGGATAAATACTTAGCTGTGACTACAACAAAACAATAGTTTGGCAGTATTGTTTTGACATGTTGCCCTTGCCATATCTCAGCTTGTAGTCAAATCTCCATCCTGAAATTTCTTGTGCATAACACTACCATGCAATACTCTTATAAAAAAAAATTTCAGATTTTTATCTCGTGCCCCACCAGATATTCAAAGCCTCAAAAGTGCGATTTTTGTCATTTTTGTAAAATTTGGGATTTTTTTTTAGCGAAGAGAAAACAAGTCCTAGATCTGGAACTCGGCGTGTGAGTACAAGTACTTTCGGTCTATTTTTAAAAATAAATTATGTCATGTTGACAGTTATCCTTGCTAGAAAAATTTCTTCTTGTAAACGGACAAATTTTGGAAAAAAACTGAAACTTTATGCTTAAATTTTACCAATAAGCAGTTAGTTTCGGAAACTACTCTATCACCAAATTTTTAGCCCAATGTATTCTGTATAAATTGCTTTAATCCGCACTTGAGTTGGATAAATAAACGATGAATTATTTACAATTCCGTAAACCCTTCTTGTGAGAAAATTGCTGCAGACGATGAAACAAAGATGGCCACCATGCACAAACAAAAATTAATAAAATTAAAATAATAGTCATTTTGAACTTCCATCATGTTAGGATTGTTGTACAAAAAATTTCATATTTTTTAAAAATGGTCGAGCAACGAATATGACATTTTCTGGACCACTTGAAATGAATTAACCCTCAGGTAATTTATTCTTGATTCTGTTTTGCTATTGCTTCATTTTTGTTTAGCATTTGCTGCCATAATAAGAAATATTGCGTGTATATTTCCTTAAACTTAAAATTGAAGCCTTCGCGATTATCCGAAAATTTCGATTTTCCGAAAGAGGGTCGTTCCCAATTACTTCGGAAAATCGAGGTTCTACTGTTGTTATAAACAGTGCGATAGTATATGGAATCGGTAGATTTGGTACGCATCCTGGCCTCGAATGTATGAATTCTCTAATGAAATTAAAACACGTGTTAGCCTCAAGCGAAGTTTTCGACTAGCATTTGTGATACATTCTTCGTTTCTGTGCTTTCGCCAGTTTGGTAAGAAATTGAGCTTTCTATTTCGAAGAAAGAGCATCCTTCTAATTCATGGGATTCCATTTACAGTGATATTATCTGCTAAGTGAAATTCTTTTGTTCCAGTAGAACGAAAACTGAGGCCATTTAGAGCCTAGTTAAACGATTTAAATCTAATGAGTTTGAAGAAAGTTTTCAAAACTTTCAGTTTTTCATAAAATTGAGCTTATTTTTGATCGTCTATCTTCAAATGTACCCTCACCTTTGCTAATGCTCTGCTTACATCAATAAACATGTTGATGTGTTTTTGTTAAATTTGTGTAATGGCCATTTGTAATTTCATCATGACAGCCCCGAAATGTATGTCTAAAATATACTGACATTCCCCAACTTAAATACAGCATCCTAATTACACTGCCATTTTCCCGAGAAAGACTTTTGTAATAATAACAAATAGTGAACACTTTCATATTAATTTACAATACTGGATAAAATAAAAAACATGAAAAAAATATTTTTACTCATGACAAATGAATGAAATATCATTAAAAAATTACATTTGTCTACTGCATTTTACTTTTGCACACCCCTCTCCTCCTTTCATTTACAGCATTATTCATTAACATATTTTCATTCCTTATTTCGTGATATCTCGACTAATGCTTTATGTACATTTATTGATCGATTATTTACATTTTATTATCTATATATATTATTATTTACGCAATTTTTACTTATGTTTTAGTAAGATATAAAATACTTTAATATTAAAAATAAGCACCCCCTCATAAAAAATGGTATGTGATACGTGAAACAGCAATTCCTCTGCCATATTTTGATTTAGTAACGTGAGATCTGTATTAATTAACCATTATTTTTACAGGAAGCATTCTGATCCTGAAAAGTGTAATTTATGTTCTAGTTAGATATCAGTAATTCTGAAGGTTCATTAGAAAGCATTTAGTGCTTCTGCAAATGCCTTACGGCATAACATTTAATTCATAGACCAGGTCATAAAATTTTATTGATTTTTTTATGTTATTTTCAAGTTACTAGGAGTATTGGAGTTTATTCGTTTTCTTTTCCTAAAAAAAATATCCTGTCACGTTTTGAGTAACTTTATTTAACTTCATATAAGTAAAATCACTAAAAACAGAAATCTGTCAAACATTTTATACGTGTTAAAGTAACTTTCTTTTATTTTACTTTTCTAAAAAATATTAAAAGCACACAAGAGAGAACATGAAATTCTCAGAAAATATTTTCCTATATTTTAAGAATTTCACTTGAACAAAACAATAAATATATAAATAAATAAAAAGAAAAACATAAAAAAATAGGAAAATTTTGACCTTGTAGTGTGCAAACAATTATAGCTAAATAAATGAATAAATAAAGTCAAAGAAACAATGGCAATAATAGATTCATATATGCTTATAAGATATTTATTTATTTTCTTTTCCGTGAGAAATATCCTATCACGTTTTGAGTTACTTTATTTTACATCATTTACGTAAAATAACTAAAAGCAGAAATCTGTCAAACATGTCATGCATGTTAATGTAACTTTCTTTTATTTTACTTTTCTAAAAAATATTAAAAGCACACCATAGAAAACAAAAGATTTTAGCGAACTCGTGGAATGTTTTTTTTTTTTTTTTTTTTTTTTTTTTTTTTTTTAGATTTTAAGAATTTAGCTTGAATAAAATAAATAAATAAACTAGAAAACAGGAATTCTACTTTTTCAGAATTTAGTGTCAACCCCGATGAAAAAAAAATATATATATGTATATAAATATAGATAGTTCAATTTTAAGACTCCAAACACGCGCTTTTATTTTATATAAAATGACGTCATCCGCATCCGCTAATGAATTCCTAATTTACGATCCAGTCTTAAACAACATATACAGTAAAATATGCATAGGACGTGACTATCGCTGAATAATACACAAATAATAATAATAATAAAAGAGATTTCGTCATTCTAGAAAATGGACAAAAAGAAATCGGCTATCTCATGATTCATATGCCTTCATTTGTTTGTAATATTAATATAGATACTTAAAATTAAATTTAGTTTATAATAGCTCCATGTTTTATCATAAATCATTCATTTATATTTTTTCAAAATGGCACGTATTTTAATTAATTTTTTCAGTTACTATTGGAAAATGGCAACAAAAAGATATATTAGTCTTCTATTTTCCAATTATTTTACCCTTACTTTCCACAGAAATGGAGTAATTGAGTTGCCAAAATTATACAAATGCTGCTAAAAACTACAAAAAAATTAATATCTCAAAAATAAATGGAGATACAGTTTTCAAACTAATTGCATTTAAAAGTACTTTTCTTTTCAATACGACGGTCTAAAAATTCAAAATGTGCGATGCTTAGAAGTTTAAAACATCGCAGTAGAGATTATTCCGTAGAATGATACATCTGCTTTGTTTTACGGCTGGCTTATTCAACGTAACGTTATTTTTTGGAGACGACACTTTATTTGCTGGGAGAAAGAAATAGTATACCGGGGACTAATAAAATAAAACTAAAAAACAAATAATAGAAAAATTTGACGTTGTACTTTGAAAGCATTAATAGGAATAAAAATAAATAAATAAAGTCAAAGGAATAAGGACAATAACAGATTCATGCATGCTTATAAAATGTTTCAATGACAAGACCTTGTTATTGGTAATTTGCTATTTGTGGTCGTTCACTATCCCTTCAGATTTTGTTGAAAATTAAATTATTAAAAATATTTTTACGTTAAATTAATTTAAATTATTTCACGTTAAAAAGGGGAAAAAAAAAACATGTTCGCTTTCATTTTTTGTAAACGGAACTTATCTTTGACAATTAAAAATTTATGCATGCATATTTTCTTCATCTAGTGTATGGCAAATGTTGTGACAACTATTTATAAAAGAGAGTTTTATCGTATTAAAAAGAAATTGTTACACAATTAACCAATTTAATGTCTGTTTTTGTTGCATTACCAATTATTCTAAAAATCGAATCTACTTTAAATAACTGTTCCATACTAATAATAATTAAATTTTAAGGAAGGAAATTAACCGAAAATTATTTCAACGTCATTCATTTTCTGGAAAAAATGGCTGATTTGTGAATTTTTTAGGAACTAAATATAATAATGGGCCTGCTTTAATGTTTTTTTCGTAAGCTTTAAAAGGCTCTGAAAACAAAGAGTTCTCAAAGACAAACTGAAAATCTGTCGTATTTTTTCAGGAAAAAAATGTCATTATTTGAATTTTTTTATACATTGAACAAAGAACCGCTATCTTTTTGCAAGCTTTATTTGTATAATACTCTTTTTACTCCATTTCTTTTACAGTAAAAAGCAGCTGAAATGAAATGGCCGCAGGTGGTTTGGACAAGTGTAATGGATAATATGCAATTAGCAAATGAAAACAAAGGACCATAATCACCGGTTCCCTCATCTAAAGAAGCCATTTCTACTCATTTACGGCACCAGAAAAAACTACTTTGTATGAGGATATTTTCTTATTTTTTATTTAAAGGATTTTTTCTGGTATATGCTATTAGCACGTATATTTACCAATAACGCATTCATGATTCCATGAACAGGATGAATATTCATAATTTATAAAATAAATAAAAAATTCTTTAACAGTGTTCAAAATGTGCGCATTTACTATGTTTTTAAATGTGAGAGAAAACGTAACTTAGTCTCACTATAAGTATTTATCTTATGAGGGGCCTGATCACCAAATATGATGAAGAGGATGAATTACTTCTTTAAAATAGCCCCGAAATAACTGAAAAAGTAAACCTCTTATTTCCAGTTTTATTTTAATTCTTTAAAAAACATTTTTAAAGTTTTTTATTTCATCTGCTTTTTTCTTTTCTTTTTTTCTTTCTCTTTCTTATTTTGGAATATTTATTTCATGCAAGAGAAAATCCACAATACTTCGGAATTTTGTTGTCATCTGAAGGGGAAATCTGAATGCGTTTAATACTCTGCCAATAAATCATTTTGTAAAGATTCTAACAATTACAGATACTCGGTAATCTTTAAGGTTTTCCACAATAACATTTGAAGACTATTTGCTAATGAACCTAAAAAAATCACTTTGCATTACTAAGAACATTACCAATAAAAGCGACTATTGCATAACCCCGGTTATATTATTAAAAGAAACTTTCAGAGCTTAGCACGCTGACATTCTGATGTCCTTATTAGAAGTCGTCCAATTATATAAAACATCTATTCTGGCGCTCAACCCGAGGGTTTAAAAGTGGGAGAATCTTCGAAGAGTCAATTTTAGAAAGATATAATACCTATATAAATACACATAACAATTATATTTATACAGCATTACACATACATGTGTCGCTCATTTGGAGGAAAAGGGCTACTTTTCTGTTTTTATTTTATTTATTTTTGCTTAAAAGACTTCAACTCATGACAGATATCTCACAATTTCACTTTCAATACTTACCGCAGAATAACAGAAGTGGAAGTTTGACAGTGCATCCAACGCACCAATCCATTTTTTTCGTACACTGCAAAAAAAAAAAAAGACAAATGTTTCTTAATCTGCTCTTATCTTTCTTAAAGTTTACGAAAATGAGATACCATCTTCAAAAACGAATAGGCTTACGAAATACACAAAAGTGTTTTTGAAACAGTTTCTGAAGTTTCTTTTGCTGTTCATAAATGTCGAAAACGTTTCCAAGTTGTTTATATAGCATATTAATTATGAGAGATAATCAAATGAAAGTGAGCCGTCAATGCAAATATATGACAAATGGAGTACTTTATTTAAAAGTAGTCTTCATGAGGATTTAGACATTTGCCCCACTGACTAACGAGTCTCGTGATTCCCTTTTCATAAAACTGCTTGGGTTGCTGCATCAAAATGTCTGAAACTGCCTCCTTCATGTCACCGTCCGACACGAATCCGGTTCCCTTGAGCTGTTTTTTCAATTGCGAACCTTGATTGATTATCACCCGCTCTGCAGTTCATCGATGCTTATCCTCCGTTCTTGTCTAACCAGCCCATCAACTTGTGCAATTGTGTTGGTGGTGATTGCACGGTGGCTTAAGCCAGATCTTGGATCGTCTTTGGAACTTTCACGTCCTTCTTTGAACCGTTTGCTCCAACGCTTCACAGTGGCCAATGAAATGCAATGTTGTTCGCCATACAAGACAGCCATACAGCGACTAATTTTGTTTTGGGAAACACATTTAACTGTCAAAAACCTGACCACACTAAGCTGTTAATCTTTTGGGGCGTCCATTATGCCACGCAGCCGTCTTCAAGTTAGTGCATGAGAGTATTAAAAATCTTTTATCCTCACACCTCCGTGACTTTCGTAACTTTCGTAAATGTCTGTCTGCTACGCACATGCGTCGCAGATAATGAACCGAACCATTATTGCCCGCGGTCGATTGGCTCGCATTCATTTAACTTGCCCTCGTAGTTTTCTCAATACGATATATTGTTTTTTCGATGCTATAAATTCGCATGTAAACATTTCCATGTTTATTAATCATGATAAACTATCAGCATTAAGACTAACGTTAAAATCCATATCATTTGCATTGAGAATAAAATTAACATTATTTTGTTACTCTTGAAAATAATTCTGATGCGCAGCTGAAGTGATGAGAATTGATAGCATCCGAAAAGCCGATATTCTGGGTCTAGAAAACTGATTAATACACTGCAAAAACTACTTGGAAACGTTTCAGAAAATTACGGGCAGCAAAAGAAACTTTTGTTTTAGAAATACATCTTTAAATCTCGAAATTATATAGGTTTCTGGAGTTCCTAAAAGTATAGTATGCTTTTCGGAATCGTGGACAACTCGGAAGAGGTTATTGTACATTTTCGTTCGTGGTTATATTATATTTTCTTTTTCTTTTTTTTTTTTTTTTTTTTTTTTTTTTTTTTTTTCAAGATACATTTGTCTCTTTTTTCAATGCATGCTCCAAACATCCAAGCCTAAACCAAACTTTGACTCTCGACATTACCGAACATCATAACAACTATACTAACAGGGGAGATCTTACTGTAAATAAGCATATTAGGAATACATAGAATTACTTGCTCTGATTAGCAATCGAAAAGTTTCCTCGAAAGTTCAAATCATTTTGAGGCTGAACTACGAAGACGATTTTAGAAAGTTAAGAAGAAGATTATTTCGGTTTATCTAATTATTTTGGCTCATTTTAAGGGTTTAACTTTGAATTGAAACTTTTAACAGGGTAGAGCCTAAAAGTATAGATAGATTGTATGTACACTGTTAAAAATCTGTAGCATTTACTGCATAGTCACCACATCGCTTTTATAGAAAACGATTATTTGACTATAGGGGAGAACGGGTCTAGTTGGCTATAGGGGTAAGTAGGCGCAGTCCTCATAAATCGTCTGTTTGTGGATAGATTGCGCAACCAGTCACAGAGTACCTTTCTTCTTGCTTTTTGCAATCCTCATTGTAGTTTTGCAGATTTACCTACTTGCAGTGGACATTTATTACGCTTTTTCTGTTTTTTGCACTCATAAGTAATTTTTTGTTGCTTCATTCTTTTTCTAATTTCTAATATCTTAATAATTGTGATTTAACTTGTGCAGTTTTTCTTAGTGTATGATTAACTGTACCTACCCCATATGGTATTTACTTGGATTATTTATGCTTAGATGGTTACGTGTCCTTTTTGTGAAGAAATTTATTATGGGGCTAGTAGGCGCATTGAACACGGGGCAAGTTGGCTCGGTGTCTGGTGCGTGCTAGTAGCTTGAAAAACAGCAAACACCGAGAAAAGTGGTTGCAATGGAAGATTTTGGGCACACGAGGCTTGCCCAAATGGAGACACTTGATTTTTTATTTGTGACAACTGTAACTCTGATGATGAGATCGAGTAGAATCGAAGTTACTCATTGTTAATGTTTTATTCATTATTTGTATGTCTGTATAATTTAGAATTTACATTGTACGGCGATAACGCCTTTGTTTAAACTTACTGGTAATAATGAAATTGATTTCTCTTAGCTGCGTGTCTTATTTGAGTTTCATTTAAAATTTTTATAAAGCGTGTGCCAACTTACCCCATAGGTATAGGCAACTTGCCCCGTGACGGGGTAGGTTGGCGCACAATTTTCTTTTTAATTTATGCTTCCTCTAAACATAAACTACAAAAGCTAAAAATTAAAAACTGCGGGTATTTATACCCCAATGCCTGTTCTTTAAAAGTACAGTTAAAGTTTCATAAAAAACTTAAACTAAAAATTAATAAAAATCAATAACTAAAAACTGTGCCTACTAGCCCCGGTCTCCCTTACAATGGAGCATTCTAATTGGTCGGAATAGAGATATTCTATAAAAGCTGTGAAGTGATTATGCAACAAAAGCTGCAGATTTTTAACAGTGTAATGAGTCACATATATTGCGCACATAGATAAAATGAATAATCTACATCAATGGATGCAATTAACGTAGTTATTTTGTAATGATTTTTTGAAATATTTGCATGTAGTGCCTATCATTACATTGCTTCTGATTTAATTTACACGGTATATTGTTCGACGTATCAATAAGTTTATGTGATTTTATCTTGTAAAATGCAACACTACATTTTTGTGACATTTCATATCGCTTAGCAGGAAGAAAAGTAACACAACTCAAAAATACAACATTTTACAAGAGGGAAAACAAATTTTTTTCTTGTTTTTATTGAAGCAGAAAGTTATAGCAGTTTTACATGCAGCTTGAATAGCTTGCGTAAAAAAGTAGAACCCTCAGGAATGAAGACGTAGAAGAGGGTTAGAGGATTGAATAATATTATTCCCCCACTAAATTTGCTCCCTTCTGCGATGGCAAATAGATATACAACATAATATAGCGGTTTCCCGCATAACTATACTAATGACAATTTTATTGTAGCAAGATGGTGTTAAGTCAAGTCAATTAGTGCAATAATAAGCAAATTTAATTTTCTTTTATCTGTGTCACTTTTCTTGGGGGTGAGCGATGTCGCTTTTTTAACACGGTTCATAGAATTAACATTATACTTTAATTACATTTTGTCTTAAAACGTCTTTATGCAAAACAGTGGCAACATAAAGACAATAAAATTTTATTGTTCAATATGATTTTCAACACACGTACGAAATATCATGAGTCAGTCTTAGATCATGAAACACTTTCCGAAACTTCCAAAATGTTTTAACAAAACTTCACCGTTTCTTTGTTTGTTGTTTGTTTTACACACATACATATTGTTATACACATACATCAGACTTGTGTGCTTGACACCAGGGCCCGCTTATAAGTCATTGTCGGTATACAGGGACGAGGTAGCACAAGGAAATTTACAACACCAGAGAATTACATCCTGGGGGCTCCACAAAGAGTGTGCAACGAAACCGGCGGGATTCGAACCAGCCCCCAAATACGCTCTCAAGCGATTAGCGGCGTGGTGTCTTATCCATTTAGCCGCGGTGGGCCCCCTTCACCGTTTAAAAAGGTGAAAGATGATGTCTAAGTAAACAAGAGATGACAGTCCCGAGAACTCAGCGTTCGCTTTAGAATATAAGTACAATCCACGGGGGGGGGGGGGTCGGACACAAACCCACTAATTACTTCTACATACACTAACAATGCAATAAATCATACATCACTAGTATTTACTGAGTACTATTTTAGGAACCGCATAACACAGAGGAAAATCCAATTTTAGGAATTACCATGAATAGTCGAAATATATTAAAAAATATATCCGAATTCTTTTATGCAGCCTTGTATATGATTTATAGATTTGTATATACTATACTAAATACACAGTACATTCAAAAAGTTCCAGGACTCTCGCTCGTAAAAAAACACAGATGGAGCAATCTCTGCAAAACCGGCGTGATGACCTATCCACCGACCTTCATCCATGCGTACGAAGTGATTGCATTAATTTTTGAGAACTTCCGGATCGGTAGAGTTCATTTCCGTAAAGCGTGTGTGTGTGCGTTATTGTCATTGAAAAAAATGAAACAATGAATGAACTTCAAATTTTGGTTTAGATTGGGAAAATCGAACACACAAACGTACGAAATGATTAAGTCTGTGTATGGTAACGATGCTGTGAGTCGTTTGCGAGTATCTGAGTGGTTTTCGAGGTTTGAGGTTGGAAAAGAGTCAACAGAAGACGATAAGAGATCAGGTCGTCCATGTTCAAGTTTAAATGAGGAAAATATTCAGCATGTGCAATTGTTCATGACACCAGATCACCCACTGTGACTGGTGCTTTCCACAAAGATGTGTTGCATTGGTTTTTAAAATGAATGCGGCGTATGACGCCTGATTTGCTGACAGTGAAAATTGGTGCCTCATGGAAGACAACACATCGGCTCACAAAATCTATCCTTGTGCAGCAATTTTTGGTGAGAATGCAGGTTGTGGGTATCTACCACTAAACGTACTCACCAGATCTGTCTACCCCAGACTATTTTTTATTTCTCAAGTTGAAATTTAAAATTATGGGGCAGCGGTAATTGTCTATAGATGACTGAAGCGGATGTAACATTAGAACTGAATAGGAGTTAAGGCGTTCCAGAAGGCACTTATTGACCTACACATTCGTTCCAAGCGTTGATTGGGCTTGGAAGGAGACTACGTAGAAGCTTAACATCAAATGCAGGTATAATCTGTGTGCGATCAGTCTTGGAAATCTTTGAATGCACTGTGTACTGTGCTAAAATTTAAATTAGTTTGGAAACGCATAGCCCAGTTTAAAATTCTAGCTTCATCAATTTCCGTCAATGAACGGAAATGTACTCGAAGTCTTCCGTACTGTATTTATACAACCAAGTAATAGATAAAATATTAGCATAATTTTAAAACAAGTACTGCAACATAAAACGCACTTCCAGCATTTATTGTTAACAGACAGTCCTACAACCAAAAAGTTTTTGTGTGTCCCTGTAAATGAAAGATGAATATTATGCGCACTTTATTCTATAATAAGCTTCATGTAGTGAACCTCAGAGATATATACCAATTTCAATATGTTTAAAATAGTGTAATATGATTAAAATACACCACAAACCATTCTTGCCCATAGACAGTAGCAGCGTAACGGAATTTTTTGAGTGTCTGTGTAAATAAACTATAAATGCTTCACACTTTATTTTCAATATCGAACATACAATAATAAATTTCATTAATATATGTTACATGACGATCTGATTATATTTACTCGAGTTAGAGTACGGAAAGACAGACAAACTCAATTCATAAACACACTTTTTTGCTTTGTTGGGAAATGTTAAAAAACACGTCGAATATCTGGGCATGTCTTCCATTATTGCTCAACTAATGTTTGCTGGCGTTTCTTTGAACCCATTCAGGTGAATATTGCCTAGTTTTAGAATATGAGTTTTTCTAGTTTGGACAAAAACTCCAATCTTACCATGCACCCTGTGCATATGAAGCCACGCTATTATCTCGCATCCTATTTTGTCTCATTTAAACACATTCATTCCGCATCATATTTTTTATTGAAGTAGAACATATCGTGATTTATTCTGAGTTGCAATATGATCTCAATTATCGCAATATATATTTCAAACGGAAAAGTAAAAACATATATTAAATTATTTATTTGCTAAAAAAAACGTTATTAAAAACACATTACAAATCTATATTGACATGTTTAAATTCGTTTATTGAGTCGTCATCAGAATGTACAACGGAAATTAGAAATACAATGCATATGAAAACCGGAAAAAAAATCATCGGATACGAGTAAACATAAAAGGCCCCCTACATTTTCGATATCGCACGTGTTCCTTATGTCGCGATTCCACAAGTTGTCCAACCACTCAATCCATATATTTGGGATGCAAAAAGATAACATATCGTTATAAACCCCTGAACCTCTTATATAAATTTCAATGGGCTCTGTTATAAATAATTGTAAGTAAAAATCAGACATGTAAATCAATCTATTCTCGTTAAAAAGTATTTTAATGCTCTCTATTTGATTCAGCCGGTATAAATCAGTATTATCCTGTTATATTTTATATCTGCCATATGTTCTTTATATCTGATATTGAATTTTCGTTGGGTCATACGTATATAATGATTTTCCGTTTGGAATATATATTGTGACATGGTTTTTAGTAGACGTAATTAAGACTTATTACTCTTATTTATTACTAGCAAACCTCGCGGCTTTGCTCGCGAAATAGTTTAAATATGCCAAGTGATATTTGCGTGACTATTTTTTATTAGAAGAACACTTTATGGAATAATTCAAAAACTACAAATTAAGCCACAGTTTGACTAAACTTCATTATAAAAGTGCAATAGACAGAAATGAGATTTTAATTAATAAGAAGAACTAAAACTAATTCCAAATAAATGATAATTTAGAAAGTATTTTGAGACTTTTATGCTCATTTCATACGCTCATTTCAGTATTTATTTGAAGTTTTGAATTTTCAGAAACCATCTTAACACATTTACATCTTAAATTTAACCATCATGTCAAATTCCAAAATTCTTGTCTAACAACAGTCGACGACCTCTCTGATGTTAGTGGCACCAACATAAAATGCCGAAACAGAGTTGAAACAGAATGTCTCGAAAAATCTTGAAACAGAGACTGTCACCATTAATTTGGCAACATTAACCTTGAAATCTGTTGGTATTTCCAAATATTCTATCGAAAATGGAATTTAGGTGTTTTTAAACGCTTTCTTGTTGTTCCTGCCAGCCAAATGGTAGTGACACCGGGATAAAATACAGCCCGTATATAGAATCAGGGACTGTCACTCTTGATTCGCAACCAACAACTTCTGTAATCGGTTTATTATTTCCTGAGATTACATAGAAATCGTAATTTAGGACTCTATTAGAATGCTTTTCGCTCCTTTCCTTCTCTTCACCTATTTTTAATTTCGAATTTATTGTTCTCGGAAGTTCTTGGAGTGTTCTTGGAAGACATTTATATTTTATAAGTAACTACCGTGCTATATTTAAACATTCTATAGCCTCTTCAGTACCATCGATATTTAGAAAGTTTTTTGTTCCTGCAACCCTCTAGGGTTTGTGGCACCGACATAAATTCAGCTTATGTTTTAGCAGGTCCTCTCCACATCAACTTGCAACCATTATGTTTGAAATCAGTTTCGTATTTCATTTGATTACATAGAAATTGTAATTTAGAACGCTTATAGAACGCTTTTCGCTCACTTCATCCTTTTAAATTTAGAATTTTCTTTCAACAGTTCTTAGAAAGCATTTGCATCTTTGAAGTAATTGCCATTCCAAATTTAAAATGTTAGACCCCTTCAGTAACACAAAAACGGAATTTAGAACATTTTTTGCGGATGTAACCTCCAGGTGGTAGTGACAACAACGTAACGACTATGTTGAAGCGGGGACTGTCACCATCAATTTGAAACCATTACTGCTGAAATCGGTCTATATTTCCCGAGATTGCGTAGAAATCGCTATTTAGAACCTTTTTAGAACGCTTTTCGTTCATTTTCAGCTCTTTTAGATTTCAAATTTTTAAGGAACTCTTCTCAGAGAGCATTTACATCTCATAAGTAATTACAATGCCAAATTTCAAGTTGCTAGCCCCTTCAGTATCATAAAAATCACAATTTAGAACGTTTTGTAAAATGCAACCGCAAGGTGGTAGTGACGCCGACATGAAATAGATCCTATATTGAAGCAAGGGCTGTCAATATCAATTTCCAACCGTTACTTTTGAAATCGGTTGGGTACTTTCTGAGATTGTGTAGAAATTGCAATTTAGAACGTTTTTCGTTCATTTTTACCCCTTTTAAATTTCGAATTTTTTAAGAAATGTTCTTAGAGATCATTTATATCTTATAAGTAACTACCATTCCAAATTTCATGTTTCTAGGCCCTTCAGTAACACAAAAATCGCATTTTCGAACGTTTTTTTGCACCTGCACTCCCTTTGGGGGTAAGGGCACTGAAATAAAATGTAGCCTATGTTGGAGCAAGGGTTGTCACCATTGTTTTTTAAATTGGCTTCGTACTTCTTGAGATTGCGTAAAAATCGATATTTAGAACGTTTTTTAGAACGCTTTTTGCGCATTTTCACCCCTTTTAAATTTCGAATTTTTTAAGAAATGTTCTTAGAGTTCATTTATATCTAATAAGAAACTGCCATGCCAAATTCCATGTATCTGGGCTCTTCAGTAACACAAAAATCTCAATTTCGAACTTTTTTTGCTCCTGCACCCCCTTTAGGGTAGTGGCACCGACATAAAATGTTAGATCAAATGGTTGTCACCATTTGGACACCATTATTTTTTAAATTGGTTCAATACTTCTTGAAATTGCGTAAAAATCGCCATTAAAGCGTTTTTTAGAACGCTTTTCGCTCATTTTCACCCCTTTTTAATTTCGATTTTTTTAAGAAATATCCTTACAGAACATTAGTATCTTATAAGTAACTACCATTCCAAATTTCATGCTTCTAGGCCCTTCAGTAACACAAAAATCGCATTTTTAGAACGTTTTTTGCTCCGGCACCCCCTTTTGACCAGTTGTACGGACATAAGATATAGCAAATTATACACTATGACGCAAAAGTTTAGACAATGACGTCATTCAGCTTTAAAATGTAGAATTATGACGTCAGAATTACAAAAACCTGTAAATATATTCAAAAACTGATTTAAAATGCTATGTACAAAAGACAGTCGTTTTATTTGCTATAATACTAATTTTTTTCATAAAAATTCAAATGTGCTTGTCGCAAAAGTTTAGACACTATTCTAAATTTCTTTGAATATTCGCTGGCATATGCAAATTTAGAATCGATGATGTCACAAATTTGGAGTACTTAAGTTCTGCAAACGATTGCGCTTCATAGTCGACATGCCGAGAGCTAAAGAAATTCAAGTGAATGAGGTTTCAAGGATTTGGCAGTTGAAAGGTGAAGGGAAGAGCGTTTCTGAAATTTCTGCTATTATTAATAGGTCAAAAAAATCTATTTATCGAGTTTTATCGAGTGGTTCCGAATATAAAGCAAAATGTCGGTCTGGGAGGCCACGTGTGACAAATGTACGAGAGGATCGCCAGATACAAAGACTAGCGAGTACTCAACAAATGAGCGTACGTGGAGTTCAAAGCTCATCGGGACTCTCTGTATCAAAGGATACGATTCGTAGACGAATTTTGGAAAAAGGAACAATCGTTTATAGCAAAATGCAGAAGAAACCAGCTCTGAAACCACATCATAAGTTACAAAGACTTATGTGGGCTCGAAAGCATATGTCATATGGAGAGAAATGGCAGTCAGCCATATTTAGCGATGAAAAAAAGTGGAATCTGGATGGTCCAGATGGTTGTTTATCGTATTGGCATGACTTGCGGAAGGAACCTCGACGTTTTTTTAGTCGCAGACAAGGAGGGGGCTCGGTGATGGTTTGGGCAGCCTTTTGCTATAATGGACAAGTATCTCTGACCTTCACCAGTGGTCGTCAAACTTCACAGCATTATACACAGACATTAGAAGAAAACCTACTGCCATTTGCTGAGCTTCTAGGGGGTCCTCAGTGGGAGTTTCAGCAAGACAATGCTTCAATTCACACTGCAAAACATTCAAAATCTTGGTTTAATTCCCATAATGTAAGAGTTCTCGACTGGCCAGCATGTAGCCCAGATCTTAACCCTATAGAAAACCTTTGGAGCATCATGTGTCGCAAAGTTTATAGCAACGCTAGACAATACTCTTCTGAAAAGGAACTTAAGACATCTATTGAGAATGCATGGTACGATATCGATCCACAAACTATGCAAGATTTAGTTTCTTCCATGCAATCTCGTGTATATGACGTAATACATAAGCATGGATGCGCAACCAGGTTTTAAAAATTGTTTATTTCGATTTTATTTAATTTGTGTCTAAACTTTTGAGACAGCAGTTTATTTTTGTTACCATTTAATTTATTGCAATATGCACAATTCCACTTTTCTTTGTTATAAATATTGTTTATATGTACAGCACATTAATTTCAAGCAGTGATTTGAAAATTGAATAAATATTTTTCAAAGTATGTAAGAATTTCTTCATTGTCTAAACTTTTGCGTCATAGTGTATTAATACATGGAAATTATTCCAGAGAGAAAAATTCACCTTGCATACAATATTTCAAATGAAAATCAAATTTTAAATTTCAAAGTAATTGCTTAAAAGGCGCAAAGGCCAACATAGTGAAAAAGATTCCAAGCCGGTACTCGAACCCGGGCCATCAGTATAGCGCACTGACGTTCTACCGACTAAACCACTTGGAACGATACCTAGCTCGGAAAATTTCTCACTATTATATGTTGGCAAGGCTACAAACGCAGCACAAGATGGAATATTTATCGTGAGTCACCGACCTGGGACAAACACGAAACATAATTAAATTTCGTGTTTTAATTTTTTTAATTATGTTTCGTGTTTGTCCCAGGTCGGTGACTCACGATAAATATTCCATCTTGTGCTGCGTTTGTAGCCTTGCCAACATATAATAGTGAGAAATTTTCCGAGCTAGGTATCGTTCCAAGTGGTTTAGTCGGTAGAACGTCAGTGCGTTATACTGATAGCCCGGGTTCGAGTTCCGGCTTGGAATCTTTTTCACTATGTTGGCCTTTGCGCCTTTTAAGCAATTACTTTGAAATTTAAAATTTGATTTTCATTTGAAATAAGATATAGCTTATGTTCTAAGTTGGACTAACACCATCATTTTGTTATCATTTCTTTTGGAATCGTTTCGGTAGTTCCAGATCTTACCGCCCACAAATAAACAATTTTTACCTCTTTGTAATATTAGTATAGATTATCTTATTTACATTTGATCCCAATTACTTATAAGAAGTTGAAAAAAAAAGGTTCAAGCATATTTTGTAACTGTTTAGTTATGAATTTTTTCTCTGTTTGACGAAACCAGCATAAAAGGTATTTTAAACTACACAATACTGAATATTTTTAAAAATTTTGCAAAGATATATTCATAAAAAAGTTTTCAGATCCGTTATCAGAAAAAGAATAGATTGTTGAAGGACGTATTTACATTTTGGTTTCTTTAATTTTCAAAATGGTAATATCTGGAACCTCTGGTTTTGTAAAAAAAAAAAAAAAAAAAAAAAAAAAAAAAAAAAAAAAAAAACTTTTACATTTTTGTACGCCACTTTTTATTTTCGCTGTATTACGTAAAATACAAAGAAAAATGTGAATAAAAATAGCAGTCGTAACATTAATTTAAATTTTTAAAAAGTTCTAAATTAAACAATGTAAAAACAAAATATGAATACATAGATTCAAATTTAATTTTAGAAGAACTGAAAAGACTGGATTTCTTTTGTGGTCAAAAGATAATGAACAGGAAAAGCATGTGCAACAAAAGTTATGGAAAAAGGTTTTTATTTTTATTTTACATGTTTAAATGTCCAGGAAGTTGAAGAAATATTTTAAATGATATTCTTTTTATATCTGGCGATCGAAGTTACATAATTTTAACAGAATTTATATTTCAGTGGTTTGGTAATTTGATTTATATAATGAAAGTTTTTCTTACTTCTGTTCGCATTATTGAATTTTTTTTAAATGTAATGTAAAAAATCAGTCACATTATAAAATGTATGTTTCCGTATGTAAAAAATTATGAATTAACTTTACACTGTTCAAGACTGAAATTTACCGAAAGTAGCCAAATATATATAGATATTAACAAGAAAACTAAATATTAAAATAATTTTGGATCATTAGTATGAAAGTTTGTTAATCGTAATTTGAAAAGCTACTTACTTTGCAAAAAGATTATTTTAAACTTTACTGTTGAATACAGTCATCCAAAACTTAAGCTGTAGTTTATTTTGTTTGAGACTAAATTAAAAGGAAGTTAATGTAAAACGAGATATTTAAATAAGATTTTTGTTACGTAATTACAGTCAATCAGGGTAACTTTGATCCGCGTTTTCTCTATTCCACATTCTTATTTGAAGAATATTGTCGCAACTAGGGGCATAAAAGAGAAGAAAGGATCCTAAATTATTGTTTGACTATAAAAAATTAAGGAATAATAAGGATAAAAGCAATAAAAAAATGGATTTTTAGCCTCGTTCAAAGTTATTCAGCCATTTAGGGTAACTTTGCACCATATGATAAATTTTTATATAAAATAATTAATTATAAAAAAAGTATTGTAGTTAGGACAACTTTAAACACCAAAAAATGTTTTCAGATATGTAAAGACTGCGAATTTACATTTCCCAACATCACAAGATTTGTATAATTTATGATATTACAACAAATATCAGGCATAAGAAAAGTGGAAGAAGAGAACCATGAACATTTAGAAATAAAAATCCCTGTTTATTGTTCATATAAAACATAAAAATGCAGTGAAAAACAATTTTCAATGTTTTAACTCTATAATATGTCTATAGTTACAGTAATACATACAAGTACTAGTATTATTCAAACAAGAATAAAATCGTCGAATGTATGAAATGTCAAATTTGAGTAGCTCCGCCCCTAATCACGCCTCTAAATGAATTTTATGTATTTTACACACATTTGTAAAAATATTTACATGTCATATCTAATGCACACTTTCAGCAATTACATATAATATGCGTGCAAATATGGGAAATTTTCGACAGTAGCACCTATAATCAGTAAATTATAAGCATCAGTGTAACTTTGAGCCGGCTCAAAGTTACCCTGAAAATGCGGTAAAATGCTAGTGCCTTCTTATTTTACATTTTATTAACTATTAATAAATAAATAATCCCAAAATATTAACACATTTACAAATTTAGATAATAATATGTCTGATAAATGAGTATATTGTTACTTACTATGAAAATTTAATTGGATTACAACAACTTCAAAACAGCATTCAAAATTAACTTGAAAACAGGACTTCACAAAAATAGTTAGATGATGCAATTAATTGCGCATAATGTTCCTAATTTATTTTCTAAAATAAAGAGTAGATATCCCAGTTTAGAACCTTGCCAACAGGGCACAGTTCGGGAGTTTATTTAGTCTTTTAGAGTCAAAAATATTGAAAAATAGGACGTGGTGCAAAGTTACACCCCGTGGTTCAAAGTTAACCTGGTTTACTGTATTTATTATAGTTTTCCTTATATTGAAAATATGAATGACTTACGAATTTAATAGTCACATACATTCAAAAGTCCGGTTGCATAAAAAAAAAAAAATTCTCCTTACGAAGTACAGTATGGTGCTCAACTCTGCTGACAAAATAACAGGAAATAGTAGCACACAAAGAATTTTAACATGTAACCAAATGGTGTTTGATAACACATGTCAAAACAAATTCATTTTCCCTTGAATCCTAGGTAACAAAACAGTAAAAATAACCATGAACATTCCTGGGAAATAATGGGCATCAAGTTCCAAAAAATATTTTAAGGTTCTTTAAACCTTTGCATTCGAGAGGTGACTCTCATAGACCGGGAGACTGCTGGATTGATCATCACTTCATCGAATTGATGCCTGATATTCCAGGATTAGTTAAAGTTCGATTCGCATATTAAAATGCAACTGGTCTACCAAGTCATATCTTGGTTTAAAAAACACGCACAAACCAGATTTAAGTGATTGCCTGGTAGGTTTACCATGTTGTTTTCCTGCTCCCAGTCAACCATGTTTTAATACCTTTGGGTGCAGTAAAACACAATGATAAACCTACCGATCAACCACTAAAACGAGTTTGCAGGTGGTTTCCACCAATATATGACTTGGCAGACCAGCTGCATTTTAATATGCTAATCGAGATCTGTCTGTCGTGATGGTTTGTGAGGCCACCTCTCGGTCTTTAAGTCACCACTAATGTTGACAGGTGTCCCGCGTAAGTCAGGGCTCCATATGCTCTGGATACTACTATTTTCTTACAGTTAATTTCGACATCGTTAATAATTCCACCATTAGATAATGCGAAGGAAGTTACTTTAACATACTGGTGTTCAGAGCATTCGATGCCCCGATTTAGAAGCGATACCTGGCAACACTAGTGGTGAGTGAGAGTCACCCGATACAAGAAACTTTTAGGAAGTTCTATTCATGTTCTATTGTTATCAACTTTCATCGGGAATGCTTCAGGATTAGTAGGATAGCTGCTGAACATTTTTGAGTAGGTATTTGAGGCACCCTGAAAATTTGTGCAGCACTTCTTTTGTAATACCTGAATACAAAATCGAATGTCTGGCTGAAGGATCGTGGCCCAAAACCTGTGCCAGACACGTGTCAAGTGCCATTTTTTGACACTACCCCCCAAAAAGGTATTTGAGGCACGCTGAGATTGAGTCACAATAATATTCATACTTAGAAAAAAATATTTTGAAAATGACAGACACTTTAGTCGGCCCAAAAACTGTGCCAGACACGTGTCAAGTGCCATTTTTTGACTACCCAAAAAAGGTATTTGAGGTACGCTGAGATTGAGGCACAATAATATTTATGCTTAGAAAAAAATATTTTGAAAATGACAGACACTTTAGTCGGTACAAAAACTGTGCCAGACATGTGTCAAGTGCCATTTTTTGTCTGGCACAGGTTTTGGGCCACGATCCTTCAGCCAGACATTCGATTTTGTATTCAGGCATTACAAAAGAAATGTTGCACAAATTTTCAAGGTGCCTCAAATACCTTCCCTAAAATGTTTAACAGCTCTTGGACTATTTTGAATAAACTGCTGCACATCATACTCCACAGCAAATTCATGAATTTGTTTTTACAATTAGTTGATTTAAAAAAAAAAAAAAAAAGCTATGCTCGTCAATCCCCGTTCCGGCTCCCCAGATTCTAAAAGTAGGATACTGTCATCGGCTTTAAAAAGATTTAATTATAATCTTAAAAAACAGTAGCGATCTCCTTGTAAACTGGTTTTCATTCATATTCCTTTGATTGGAGATTTTTAATGCGAAATCAGCGTTTGTTAAGGGATACAATGGCTGTCTTCGTCTTTGATTTAAAAAAAAAAAAAAAAAAGTTAAAAATTTGAAAATAAGCTAATGTAAAATGAGTTAAGTAAACAGAGTCTTTGTCTCTCGGTTTTTTAACAGCTCTATAAGAAAATTCTTTTAAATAACACATTTGAAATGTATCGCTTTATATCTGGCGTAATTTTCACCAAAGTTTTCTTTCTCTTTTTTAACATAAATATGATACAACTTTTGTTGTTAGAAAGGAAATATTATTTGCGCTGTCTTAGAATTCACGATAATAATTGAAATAATTATCACAAAATATGAAATAAATGTCTCGCGCAAATATATTTTTTAATTTAAACTGTTTTGCCAACTGTCAATTATTTGGCATTTTTGAATATGACGTAAATTTCTTAAGTTTACAACTTTTAACGCATAATAATGAATTTATTATTTAAAAATTTTCTTTGTCTTTTAAAATTCATATGTAACTATAGATTTTATGACGTAATTTTCAATATTTTCTTGATTTTTAACGCGCAATAACTTAATTCTCATTTGAAAGTTGTTTTCTGATTATAATAGCCACGTGTAAATAAATTTTTAATTTGAAGGAAATATTATTCATTGCTCCTTTTTAAAAATTGGCAACAATTTAAAATTTTACTCTTTTCTAAAATATATAAAAAATATATCTCGAAATGCTGCAAATTTGAATTTAAAATGGAGATAAATCCTCAAAAAATGAGTCAAATAAAAAAAAATAAATCTAGTCTGCACACTGGAAACTTTTAAAGTTTTAAATGGTGTAAAAATGTTTATATTCCTACGTGTAGTTTTCGCTCAAATAAATTTTTTTATTGAAACGATATTTACCAACTTTAACATTACATATCTCTTAAAATAATTATTCGATATAAAAAATGTCTTCATTAGCGTGTTTCACAAACATTTCTCTATAATAGCACCAATTTTCACATCTTTGTATGAAACAGTTTTTTTTAATATTAACGAAGAAAGACCCTCGGTCACAAGAAATATGGATGCCGATCTAGGAGTGTACTGGGAAGATCTACGCTGATTTTTATTGGTCCATTTACAAACCATTACATTTTTTTATATATAGAAGGATACAGCGCGTCTCACTAAAGAGTATTGAAGAAGGTTGGCATAGGCGTTGTGATAATGAAACTCGTTAATCTGGATTTTTGGTCTGTGCCTCCAATATCACAGGCTAAATTATTTTTAGTAGTAACTTTTCAAAACGTCATCACATTTCACATAAAAAACACAGTTAAAAATTTGCAGCAAACTATCCAGTCCTTCGGCCGTTTCTGATTTTGCAAATAATTGATTTATTTTTTCAAAAATGCAGAGTGGACCTTTAAAGAGTATTGGAGGAGGTCGCCCTCGGCATAGTGAGAATCACGTTCCTTAATCTGGATTGTTGGTCTGTACCTCCAATATCACAGACTAAATTATTTTTCAATTTCTCTATTAATTCACACTCTCTCTATATTTATTTATTTATTTATTTATATATCTTGTTCAAATTTTCAATCGTTAATAAAACACTTATTATTCATCCTATCAAGTTGAAATAATTTTTTTTAAATTTGTACTGGATGACAATTGATGTTAATACAGTTTTTTCAAATATTAATTAATTAATTAAATTTTAATTAATTTTAGTTTTGCATGGGAGACAAAATGGCGGCCATTGGTTATTGAAGCATTTAATTCATCTTCATATCTATAAGGGGGTTACCATAGGGAGGACCCTGTTCTGTCGCCAAATA